>OY365782.1:26706279-27908779 GCA_959347405.1 Napeogenes sylphis
TTATTTTATTATTTATTATTTTATTATCTATTAAATTGTTATTCTTTTCATATCTACAATACTAATTTATTAAATTGAACTAGTAATAATGTTCCTAAATTAAATCATACAAGAATTAAAATTGTATTGCATATTAATTATTAAGATTGTAATTGCACTGCATGCAACTGATTATGAAAAGCGAGAAATAAAAGGCTTTTTTATTTTTATTTTTATTTTTTAAATGACACATAAAAAAAAAATACTATTATATGACGGACATATACTTTTTGAGATAATATTATTGATTTGAGTACAATTAAATATATAACTCCCTTTTTATATCTTTTTTGCTACTCCTTCGCTCTTCATCACGTGAGCCTGGCTTTAGTGAGTTATATTCTTAAATTGTACTTAAATCCTTACCAAGTGTTATTTACATGGTTAGAAAAAAAATAATACATTTCTCTTTTAGTACAAAAACACTCTTTATCAAAAAAAAAGGATAGTACATTTTTTGTTTATTTCGTTGTGGTCAAGCATAAAATTTTTTGAACATATAATCTCTATGTTGTTAAGGAGTTTAATAGAACTTTACACATTTTAATATTAATACAATTTAAAGTTTAAGTTTGTTATTTGGATGATTATAAGTTTGCCATTCTTATCCTCTTTTATGGTTTTGTTCTTGCTTTGGTGAGTTCTATCACCTAAGTCTAGGCAGCAATCTTATTTTGAAAATTTAACACTTCAAAATACGAAAGCTCGACTAGACCAGAGCGATAACTTTTATCTGCATCGGTAAAAATGTAATTAGTTGTTATCATGTAAACAATAATTATTGGAGATCTAATTATAGACTTCATTTATAGACCTTTTAATAAAACTTTAAATAAATATCACACGGTTACTTGTAGGTAACAAACTGACTTCTTAAGTTATATCAGTCCTTTACCGACAATTGTTTACAATTTACCCACATCTTAATATACTATTATACCTTGACCCTTATTATTTCCTTATATATCTATATACGAGGTCTGTTCAAAAAGTATCGCGTATTTTGAAATTCCGCGGGCTATGGATATTTAATTTAAGATTTTTTGTTGTTCTTGTGTAGTTACGTATCGTGGTTGCAATCGTATTTTGAGAAATTAACACGTCAAAATCCGAAGGCGGCCTTAGACCATAGTAAAAGACACAGTTTTTATCTTTATCACTAAAAAAATCTAACAAAATAAAAGAAGTGACGATGAAAGGTAAGGATAAAAAAAATAATTGAAATGTTGTTATCATGTAAACAATAATTATTGAAGATTTAATTATTTTCTGGTAGTTCACTGCACCAGCTCTCCTTTGAAATTAAATTAATGAAATTTTAACAAAAAGTAAAATTCGTTTTGCAGATCTTACATTACAATATAGGTTTACTCTTAAAATATATTGTTAAAAATATCTTCGTATATTAAAGATCTATTTAAGTTTTGGTGATCAGCAAAGCGGAATCCAATGCTTACTTGTTATCTTTTTGCCAAGCTTCACACATGGTTTTTACTAACATATTTGTGTTAGTAGAAAAAGAAAAAGTGCATTAAATTATTCTTTTTAACGATATTTAGTGCTTGCTCAATAATATTTTCATTTTCTGTTTCAGGCCCATCATGTAATTGAAAAAATGTTTATTCTAGATTTCATTTCAAAACCATCAAAATATATATATAAAAGGAATTATAGGATAATATATATATGAAAGGAATAGTTTTATTTTAATACTTAGTGATGGTAGGATATATAAAAATACCAGGTAGTTAGCAAAAATGGTAATTCGTGTGAGTAATTTAGGATTTTTCTATCACCAACGAAGTGTCAACAGAAAAGAAAAGTCTCGACGACAATCTCATTTTGCGAAATTTAAATTTAATATTCTTTAATTTTTAACATATATTTAATTAAAGTTTGTTCGTGTATTAAAGACATATTTATTCAGATTATACAATTATTTATGTATAAAATAAATGAGTTAAGGTATTTTAATGTTGAATCTTAACATTAAATCTCTGATAATAATAATTTATTTACCCCGTAAGTCTTGGTTTGATAGTTTATACAAATTTTCAAACGAGGAGATATTACAACATTACAGATGACTCTTAAAATGAAGATGACGTTCAAACTGATGACTAATCTAAGACTTATTTAGAAAGTGTTTAAGGCAGTAATACGGACTGCCGTGTTGAGAATCTATGATAAGTTATTTATATAAAAGGAACAAGAAAGGTCTTACTTTAGAACAATTGCCTGGACCTTCTGCTGACAACTGATCCAGACAGGTATCGTGTAGAGGTCACCTCCCCCTTAGGAACCTCCGATCACTGTCTGGTGAAATCTGTATTTACATATTCCCCACCAGCTTTCGAACCATATGGTGTTAGGCGAGTATGGAAATACAAGTCAGCAGATTGGGATGAGATGCGGCACTTTTAGCGTCTGCTTCTCTTCTTTGGATCCGTCGGATGTTATAACCGATGTGGTGCATCAGGCAATGGAGTATTTTTTCGTTTTGCTAACGTACCCATTGGTGGCAAAGCTCGCCCATGATTTAATGCCGAATGTCATCATGCTCAAGACCGAAAACATTCGGCATACCTCATTTAGGCTGATGCTCGAAGCCGCAAAACTCCGGATGTAAGTACAAAGATGAGAGCCTTTAACCAAGCGCCAATTCCTATAAAAAGGCATTGCGGAAGGCTCGTCTGGATCGAATCGCTTAGAATGGTGAACAGCTCTCTGTCAGACCAACTGGCAGTCGAGCTTTCTGGTCTCTTGCCAAAGCGATCGAGTCGAACTTCTGCCAACCCTCACTGCCTGATCTGCTGAAGCCGGATGGATCCCTGGCCCACACAGCAATAGAGAAAGCGAATGTATTTGTTTCTCTGTTTTCTGAGAATTCGCATCTAGACAATAGCAATGCTTTTCCAGCACATCTTCCTCACTGCGGTATTTCGATGCCTGAAATCCGCATCACAAACAAAGAGGTATGGAGAACATTGTGTCGTTTAGATGTGAATAAACCCAGTGGCCCTGATGGTATACTAGCCATTCTGCTGAAGACATGCGCAGCTGATTTGTCTCCTGTATTGACACGTCTGTATTGCCTCTCTTTTAAGACTGGAATAGTGTCGATATCCTAGAAGCTTGCTAACGTGCAACCCGTGCCCAAAAAAGGCAGCCGTGCCGATCCTGCTAATTATAGACCAATTTCAATCACCTCCATACTCTGCAAGATTAGGAGCGTGTATTGAACTCGCGCCTTCTAGCGTACCTAGAAGGTAACGATCTCCTCAGTGACCGACAGTACGGGTTTCGCCGAAATAGCTCCACTAGGGACATTCTAGCCTACGTTACACACATTACAACGGAGAAGCGGTTGCCGTCTCTTTGGACGTCTCAAAGTCTTGCATGCGAGCCTTATAAGCAAGCTTTCAGCGTACTGTCTATATCTCCTGGTCTGATCGGCTGGGTAACGGACTTTCTGAGGCAGAGATCTCTTCGAGTAGTTGTCGACGGGTGTTCCTCGGAAACCTTGACAATAAATTCCTATGGACACGCAGACAACAGCACAGTTGTAGAAAGATATCTGCCGAGTACTCGGTCTAGTAGAGTTTAAGTACAGTCTGAAAGAGAAGCCATGGTGCAACGTTTGAATGACAAACTTCAGGCAGTCTCCGCATGGGGCAATGCCAATCTTGTCAAATTCAACGCCACCAAAACGCAGACGTGTCTATTCACCGCCAAAAGGGGCCCTTTCATTTTCCAGAATGTATCCTTGGAATACAGTGACCGGCTTCAGTTGTTAGGCTTAGAGATTTTTGAAAACCTCAACTTTCGTCGATACATTGATTCCAGAGCAAGAGCAGCTGCAGGAAAGCTTGCTATTCCTGCGAAGGTCCGACAGTACTTTACACCGGGACAGCTACTTGTATTATACAAAGCGCTGATCCGGTCGTGTGTGGAGTAATGTGGTCACATATTTGCTGGTGCCGCAAAGTCACATCTTGCGTTTCTGGACTCTATTGAGAGGCGAGCAAAGAGGCTTATAGGCGATCCCGAATTGGTCGAAGCCGACCTCCAAAGCCTTGAAAACAAGCGTAGAATTGCTAGCCTCTCAGTATTCTATAGTATACATTTTGGTGAGTGTGCGCAGGAATTACACGATCTAATTTCCCCGGCCCCATTCCATCACCGGACGTTCCGATGCACGGCAGGTATCCATCCTTACGTTGTGGACACTCCACCTGTCCGAACAAAGTGCTATGCCTCGTCATTTTTAGTGCGTACAGCGAAGGATTGGAACAGCTTGCCTGCGTCGGTATTTCCGGCCAAATACAATGTGGGTGTCTTCAAGAGAAGAGTGAATAGGTTATTAAGATAATGAGTGTAGTGTAGAGTGTAGTCAAGCATTAACCTTTTTTTTTTTTTTTTTCGTTGGAAAAATGCGTTTCCGCATCGTCAAACCGGCCAGGAAGACGATGATGGCCAGGCGGTATGTGCGGCACCCGGCAGCATAGGAAACGCTGCCATTTTTAAGAGGCACCCCACTAAAAAGCAACGGCTGCCCTCATCGCTGCAATGGGACGCCACGGGATCGCTTTCGCACTAACCGTGACGTCCCGGCGGAACCCTCCCCCCCCCCGATAAGGGTACCCCGGGCAACCAGTGTACCCCTACGTCATAGACCTAGTGCAATGGTAAGAGAGGTCGCCCCCCCGCTCTCACCTAGGCCTACGGCTGGGAAGGTACGGGCTGAACCCTTCTCCTTCCCAACCTCCCCCGCTGAAAGTCAAGCATTAACCTTGTTTTGTATAAAAAAAAAAAGAATATAACCTTGATGATTCTCATAAAAAGATGAAGTTCAAGGTGGTAAAAGATTGACTTAAATATAACGTAATTGATTTGCTGCTCTGGAGTCATGTTTTAACAAGCAAGTATTAAAGTCTTCCATGACTATGAGATGCTTACTGTTGTTTAAGATTTTCGGAAAAAGCCCTTTTTAAAAAACAATATTTAATTGACAAAACACTTTATTTAAATTAAATACAATATATGAGCTAAATTAAAAGAGCAAGAGTCACGCGCGGAATATGGATTCGAACTGAACTATTATCTTAATAAAAATACTGTAAGAAATCAAAAAGACTGACCAGGTGAATGTATTAGGGATGTTAGGCATTATTATTATCCTAAATGGTTAGGGATGTTCGGAGTGTAGCTATTGGTATTCTAGAAGAATAAATATTATTTTCAAGAAAGTCTTGTTCTTTTTCAATTTCAGGGATTATATTTCGTTTATATGAAAACAGGTTATAGTTCCCCAATTGAACAAATTTAAAATTAGTATTACAAAAAATTAGGTACAGAAGTTAATGCTTTGGAGATAATTTCCGATTCACAGATCAGAGTTGTGGAACTGGAATACACATTTATATTATTGCTAATACTAGTATTAGTATTATATATAATTTTACAACTATTTAAACTATCCAACTTACAATAATAAGATGTATCGCTAGTGATATCTACATATTTAGTTGATAGAATTATAGTGGCATAAGTATAATTGATAACACCAACAGGGTAAGAAATATTAGGAATATTATATATATATTTTTTTTAACTTACAAGTTGCTACTTAAAACAAATACAATTTTTTCATAATTATAATATTATAATAAGTAGCTGTTTCAGAAACATTTATTAATGTTTTTAGAAATAGGCTTACGTTAAACCGATGCTAATCACTTAAAAACCTATAGTTTTCATCAAGTACTGTAAACAATTATTCGGAATTATTATGAAGGTATAAAAAGTATTGACCTTGCTAAACATAATTCCATTTATTATGTTTTATATAAAAAAAAAAGAGTTAACAAATTGCTCTCTAGAACATTTAGAATTTACACATTTACACATTTTAATATTTCATAAATTTTACAGTTTAAGTTTAATATCTGGTTGATTAGGAGTTTGCCATTCTTATCTTCTTTTAAGATTTCATTCTTGCTTTGGTGAGTTTCTGTCACTGAAGTCTACCCAGCAATCGTATTTTGAGAAATTAACACGTCAAAATACAAATGCGGTGGTAGACCACAGTGACAGACAGAGTGTTTATTTTCATCACTAAAAAATCTAACAAAATTAAATAAGTTATTAAAGGTGCGGATAAAAATTATAATTGATTAGTTATTATGATGTAAACAATAATAATTGAATATCTTATTTAATAAATTCAATCTCAAAATTATATTAACCTCATCTAATAAGTTGATATTTTCATTAAGGGGCTGTGTATACTAAATGTATATTATAGCGGACGGTAATTTATTTCTTATAAATGACACATACAGAAAATAAAGATATGTTAAACTCAGATAGGGGCGTAGATAAAAATATCAATATCAGACATTGAAGACAAGGCCGAAATAAAAGTGATAATTAAGATAACAGCGAAAAATAAATCGGGAGTGTTACAACCATTTTCATATCTCGGCGGATATATCTGGACAAAAACGAAAGTTAAAAAGTGAAAGAACAACTAAAAACATTACGAAGTGCTATAATATAGAAAGACAATAAAGTGTTTTAATCAATTCCATTACCCAGTGAAATAACATAACCACACTTTCAAAATGTGACTTGCATAAATTAGCTTACCTGTACGAGGATACTAGCGACATCTGTTACTAATACCCCACACTACGGTGACAAACTAGAACCATCTTCGATCTTGTCCTTGTATCACACATAGTAATTTGGAACATCACCACGAGAGGGCACCACCAATACCAGAAAAACAAATAAAAATTTAAAAACCCAAAAATGGAAGAAATTTTAAACGAACTAAGGAAAATTCGAAAGGACCTCGACGAACAGAGAAATACTATAGAAAAAAGTAGCGAAAAAATTACAACACAAGTGACACAGAATGTAAATAACACCTTGGAAGAAAAATTTAAATTACTGGATGAAAATTACAAAAATCTCGAAGCGAAATTTGAAAACCAGGAAAAACGACTATACTTTCTTGAAAAAGAGGCAAGAAAAAATAATATCATTTTTTTTGGAATTAAAGAAACGGAAACTTCTTATTCGCAATTAGAGATCAACATGATCAACTTTATAGGGAAACATTTTTCTCAGGAAATAGGTCACAGAGATCTACAGGAAGTGAAAAGAATTGGGATAAAAGGCGAAAAGCCCCGACCAATCACTGTAAAATTCACTACATTGGGAACAAAATTACAAATTATTAAGAAAAAAAAATTGCTACAAAATACCGATTTTTACATTAATGAAGATTTCCCACAACACATTTTAGAAAAAAGAAAGGAGTTACAAAAACAAATAAAAATAGAAAGAGAGAAAGGTAACTATGCTATCATTAGATATGATAAATTAATAATACGCCCCAATAATGCACACACTGTAGGCAACAAGAAAAGAATGCTACCAACGTCACCGAATGATTTCGATTCTACGGAAACAAAACAAGGTATACAAGCAAACAAAAAGAACAAAACTCAAACAAAGCTGCACAGGTCATCAAGTATCTCAGAGGGTGTTCTCAAACCAGGAATACTTAGTTTTATAACCAACAAAATCCCTGAAAATTCACCGAACGAGAAATCAGATAAAAACACGAAACAATAGCAACTAGCCCCCCCCTCTCACATGGAAAACATACTAAATACAGAAACAAAGAACAAAAAACATCTTCCAAGCCGGCTGGTCACCGAGGAAGATTACGACCAAAACCCTCCAGAGAAAAAAACAACAAATTGCATAAAAAACAGTAACCAGAATATTCTATACATTACAACATACAATGTCAGAACTTTGTCAACATATTCACGGCTATTAGAATTAACGGAATGCTTTAAAAATATAAATTCTGATATCACAGGTCTCTCTGAAATAAGAAAACTAGGAATTAAGATTGAAGAGCACGAAGAATTTATTTTCTACTACATCGGAGAAACACCAGGACTATATGGAGTGGGATTCTTAGTCAAAAAACATCTAAAAAGACACATTTTAAGCTTCACAGGACTGTCTCAAAGGGTGGCACTGTTAAGGCTGAAGATCAATAACCTAGAACTAAGCATTATTCAAGTCTATGCTCCAACAGAGATGTCGAACGAAGAGGAATTAGAAGTTTTCTACAGAACAATCGACAAAGCTATACAACTTTCAGATAAAAATATAATAGTGATGGGCGACTTCAACGCTAAAATAGGACAAACCGATCCCAATGAAATTGCTACTGGTAACCACGGTTACGGAGACAGAAACTGCAGAGGAAAAAGACTTATCGACTTTGCGCACGAGAATAATTTCGCTATCATGAACACCTTTTTCAAAAAAAATAACAAGCAAAGATGGACTTGGAGATCTCCTAATGGCAAAATAAAGAATGAAATAGATTACATCCTAACAAATTTGCACAGAAATATAAACAACATTCAAGTTCTAAACGTCACTTACCCTTCAGATCATAGGCCTGTTAGAGCAACATTAAACATTCTCCCCAAAACAAAAAGTAGGTGCAAGTTCAACCAATGCCCCAGATCCCAATTAAAAAACGAAAAGGAAGTACAAATCTATAAACAAATGCTGAATAACAACATAGCAAACCTACAAGGGAAATGGAGAGAAGAGAGCACCGTTCAGGATCTATACGACGATATCACAAATGTATTAGACACCAGTCTGAGAAAAGCCCATGAGGTTTCACACACCACAAATCAAGGTAAAAATCAAGTACTATCAGCCCGCACTCACACATTAATTCAGAGAAGACAAGAGTTACAAAAGATTAAACCAAAATCAAGAGCCATGAAAAATGAGCTAAAAGCACTCTACAAACTCATAAGTAAACTCATCAATCTGGACTACAAGGCACATCGCACAAAAATCATCGAAAAGCATCTTAATACTGCGAATAGTGTTAAGAAAGCATATAAAGAGTTGAGAACTCACAAGGTCTGGATCGAGGAGCTGAAGGACAACGCAATCAATACCCAAAATAGAGCAGATATATTGAAAATAGCAACTAAATTCTATAAGAACCTATATAGCGCACCGGATAATAATTGTGAAACCGAGTTACCGAATGTACCGAATGCACATACAGCGGAGGAGAGAGCTATCATAGATGAATCCGAAGTAACCAAAGGCATTAAGTCACTAAAAATGGAAAAAAGTCCAGGTCCCGATGGGCTCACCAACGAAGTCATAAAGTTTGGATGTGAGTACCTAACAAAGCCGCTAACTCAACTGTTCAATCAAATACTGCGCACCTCGTACACCCCTCGCCAATGGTCAGAATCTGATATCATTCTGCTCTACAAGAAAGGAGACCCGAATAACATAAATAATTACAGACCGATAAGCTTACTACCATCACTTTATAAACTATTCTCTTCAATAATAGAGAAAAAAATAAAAGAAAAAACAGAAAAATATCAACCTATAGAGCAGGCGGGTTTCAGAAGAGGCTTCTCAACAATAGACCACATACACTCACTAGAAATGTTAATAGAAAAATTCCAAGAGCTTCAGCGACCAATATATATAGTCTTTATCGATTACCAAAAAGCATTTGACTCTCTGTTCCACTCAGCAATATGGAAAACTCTACTCTCACAGGAAGTGCCACTAGACTATATAAAAACCCTTAAAAAAATCTACAACAATAGTACAAGTAGGGTAAAACTTGAAACCACAGGATCACCCATAAAATTAGGAAGAGGCGTACGGCAGGGAGATCCGCTCTCGCCGACTATCTTCATTGCGGTGCTGGAGGCCATCTTTGAAAAACTAAAGTGGGAAGAATTTGGCATACATATAAATGGTCGTCGCTTGAGTCACTTAAGATTTGCCGACGACATAGTTCTGCTTTCAGAAAGCCCTAGCCAACTGCAAGTGATGGTAAACACTCTACATGAAGAAAGTCGAAAGGCGGGCTTAGAAATCAACCTATCTAAAACTAACATCATGACGAACCATAATGAAATACCAATATATCTGGAAAAATCACCCTTAACATATGTTAAGGCTTATATCTATCTGGGAAAACAAGTCTCATTCAATCAACAAAACAATGATTTAGAAATAGACAGAAGGGTCAACATGACATGGAAAAAATTCTGGAGTCTCAAAGAGATACTTAAAGGCGACATGGCCATACGAATGAAAACGAAAGTCATGAACACCTGCTTACTACCCACGTTGACATACGCCTGTCAAACTTGGAAATTTACCACAAAAGTAAAAACCAAAATAACAACCTGCCAAAGAAGTATGGAAAGAAGTATTCTCAAAATCAAGAAAATCCAAAAGATTCGTCATACCCATATAAGACAAAAAACCAAAGTCAAAGACGCTCTCAGCCACTCACAAAAACTTAAAATGCGGTGGGCTGGACACGTAGCGAGGTTGAACGACAAGCGATGGACTAAAGAAACAACACAATGGACAGGCCCACCAGGACAGAGAAGAAGAGGAAGACCAAATGCACGCTGGGCGGACGATATCATAAGAGTAGCAGGTACACAATGGTCACGAGTAGCAGAGAATAGAGAACACTGGTCATCTCTGGAGGAGGCCTTTACCTTTCATGGAGAGGGTTCTTGCTAACTAATAAATATATACCTCTGAATAAATCTATAAATTTAATAATAACATGTGTTTAATGAATGGAACCAAAAATTCAACTAAAATAATTATATGGATTTGTTTAATTATGGTCTCAAATTTATTTTATTATTTATTATTTTATTATCTATTAAATTGTTATTCTTTTCATATCTACAATACTAATTTATTAAATTGAACTAGTAATAATGTTCCTAAATTAAATCATACAAGAATTAAAATTGTATTGCATATTAATTATTAAGATTGTAATTGCACTGCATGCAACTGATTATGAAAAGCGAGAAATAAAAGGCTTTTTTATTTTTATTTTTATTTTTTAAATGACACATAAAAAAAAAAATACTATTATATGACGGACATATACTTTTTGAGATAATATTATTGATTTGAGTACAATTAAATATATAACTCCCTTTTTATATCTTTTTTGCTACTCCTTCGCTCTTCATCACGTGAGCCTGGCTTTAGTGAGTTATATTCTTAAATTGTACTTAAATCCTTACCAAGTGTTATTTACATGGTTAGAAAAAAAATAATACATTTCTCTTTTAGTACAAAAACACTCTTTATCAAAAAAAAAGGATAGTACATTTTTTGTTTATTTCGTTGTGGTCAAGCATAAAATTTTTTGAACATATAATCTCTATGTTGTTAAGGAGTTTAATAGAACTTTACACATTTTAATATTAATACAATTTAAAGTTTAAGTTTGTTATTTGGATGATTATAAGTTTGCCATTCTTATCCTCTTTTATGGTTTTGTTCTTGCTTTGGTGAGTTCTATCACCTAAGTCTAGGCAGCAATCTTATTTTGAAAATTTAACACTTCAAAATACGAAAGCTCGACTAGACCAGAGCGATAACTTTTATCTGCATCGGTAAAAATGTAATTAGTTGTTATCATGTAAACAATAATTATTGGAGATCTAATTATAGACTTCATTTATAGACCTTTTAATAAAACTTTAAATAAATATCACACGGTTACTTGTAGGTAACAAACTGACTTCTTAAGTTATATCAGTCCTTTACCGACAATTGTTTACAATTTACCCACATCTTAATATACTATTATACCTTGACCCTTATTATTTCCTTATATATCTATATACGAGGTCTGTTCAAAAAGTATCGCGTATTTTGAAATTCCGCGGGCTATGGATATTTAATTTAAGATTTTTTGTTGTTCTTGTGTAGTTACTTATCGTGGTTGCAATCGTATTTTGAGAAATTAACACGTCAAAATCCGAAGGCGGCCTTAGACCATAGTAAAAGACACAGTTTTTATCTTTATCACTAAAAAAATCTAACAAAATAAAAGAAGTGACGATGAAAGGTAAGGATAAAAAAAATAATTGAAATGTTGTTATCATGTAAACAATAATTATTGAAGATTTAATTATTTTCTGGTAGTTCACTGCACCAGCTCTCCTTTGAAATTAAATTAATGAAATTTTAACAAAAAGTAAAATTCGTTTTGCAGATCTTACATTACAATATAGGTTTACTCTTAAAATATATTGTTAAAAATATCTTCGTATATTAAAGATCTATTTAAGTTTTGGTGATCAGCAAAGCGGAATCCAATGCTTACTTGTTATCTTTTTGCCAAGCTTCACACATGGTTTTTACTAACATATTTGTGTTAGTAGAAAAAGAAAAAGTGCATTAAATTATTCTTTTTAACGATATTTAGTGCTTGCTCAATAATATTTTCATTTTCTGTTTCAGGCCCATCATGTAATTGAAAAAATGTTTATTCTAGATTTCATTTCAAAACCATCAAAATATATATATAAAAGGAATTATAGGATAATATATATATGAAAGGAATAGTTTTATTTTAATACTTAGTGATGGTAGGATATATAAAAATACCAGGTAGTTAGCAAAAATGGTAATTCGTGTGAGTAATTTAGGATTTTTCTATCACCAACGAAGTGTCAACAGAAAAGAAAAGTCTCGACGACAATCTCATTTTGCGAAATTTAAATTTAATATTCTTTAATTTTTAACATATATTTAATTAAAGTTTGTTCGTGTATTAAAGACATATTTATTCAGATTATACAATTATTTATGTATAAAATAAATGAGTTAAGGTATTTTAATGTTGAATCTTAACATTAAATCTCTGATAATAATAATTTATTTACCCCGTAAGTCTTGGTTTGATAGTTTATACAAATTTTCAAACGAGGAGATATTACAACATTACAGATGACTCTTAACCCGGCGTCAGCACAGTTAAAATATGTTACAACGATAGTAGGGTTGGGTCCAGGAGACCCGTGAAGAAAATCGTCATAATTTCAATAATTACAAGACATTTACTAATATATGGCTGTAATTAGATAAAACGACTATAGTTTAAGAGGTCATGTATGAGTGAAAAGAACTTGAAGTAAAACTTTCTTTTTAATATTTTTTTTATGATAGTGGAGCAAAATATTAACAAAAATAACAACCTTTGTTTTAAAGTCACAAAACTTGTACCAAATATAAACTTTTTTTCTAAAATATTAATAATTAGGATACATGTAAATCACCTTTAGTAGGACTACAAATAAAATTACAAATTAGTTTTAGGTATCAGTCATATCATTGCTTACATATGCGCAGTCTCTACAGTACAATATTGCAAACTCAGTGCAGATATATTTATTTCAGTTCCGTCAAGTTCAATTACTTTTTCAGTCTTTTTTGGCAGGACAGTCTTGCAACCTTTTTCTGACCTTCAGTATCTTTGCAGACGGGTCCCTAACATTGTTTCCTAAAAAAATTGCGTATTGTTTGGCACATTAGTCTTAGCAACTGCAGGATGCCTTTACGGTCGCGCAAATGCTCACGAACAAGAGTAATGCGTAAATTGAGAATTTGCAACACTTTGTAACAATGTTATTATTTATCTTAAGAAATATATGTGCATTTATTGAAGCCATATTTTTATATATTATAAAATTTTCAACCCTAAATCGAATGTTTAGGCCTAAAGGCATCTAGGCCACTTTATTGTATCTCTTCCAATAAAATTAATAGATTGTACCTGGCTGTCGTAAGTGCTGACAAAATTCTACTGTGATTCTGTTCTGTAATTCAATCAGGGGCTCATTATCACTATTCATTTCACATGCGTTTTCGTCGGTATTACTAGTTTGGCTGCAATGCTCAAATGGACTTCTACATCTTCAGTTTCTGAATTTTCATGATCGGAGTCTGATTTCTCCAAGATACTCAATATTCGCTGTCGTTCGCGTTCTTCGAGAACCGTTATTTCAAAAGTCATGCGAATAAAATAAATAAATATACTTTTTTATAATGGCGCGAAATTACTACACGAAGTGTATGGTTGGGTCAAATTTACCCTTTGTCATGTTTAGAAGCGTTTATACACTGCTGCGATTGCAATACGACTAAATGTGGAAAGATACGACCCTTAGCTCCAGCTATTGAGAATTATGGCAGTGTGGCACCAAAAACATTAGAAATACGCGCATTTGAAGCACAGCCCGGGTCAAATAGACCCAACTGTGCGAACGCCGGGTTAAAATGAAGATGACGTTCAAACTGATGACTAATCTAAGACTTATTTAGAAAGTGTTTAAGGCAGTAATACGGACTGCCGTGTTGAGAATCTATGATAAGTTATTTATATAAAAGGAACAAGAAAGGTCTTACTTTAGAACAATTGCCTGGACCTTCTGCTGACAACTGATCCAGACAGGTATCGTGTAGAGGTCACCTCCCCCTTAGGAACCTCCGATCACTGTCTGGTGAAATCTGTATTTACATATTCCCCACCAGCTTTCGAACCATATGGTGTTAGGCGAGTATGGAAATACAAGTCAGCAGATTGGGATGAGATGCGGCACTTTTAGCGTCTGCTTCTCTTCTTTGGATCCGTCGGATGTTATAACCGATGTGGTGCATCAGGCAATGGAGTATTTTTTCGTTTTGCTAACGTACCCATTGGTGGCAAAGCTCGCCCATGATTTAATGCCGAATGTCATCATGCTCAAGACCGAAAACATTCGGCATACCTCATTTAGGCTGATGCTCGAAGCCGCAAAACTCCGGATGTAAGTACAAAGATGAGAGCCTTTAACCAAGCGCCAATTCCTATAAAAAGGCATTGCGGAAGGCTCGTCTGGATCGAATCGCTTAGAATGGTGAACAGCTCTCTGTCAGACCAACTGGCAGTCGAGCTTTCTGGTCTCTTGCCAAAGCGATCGAGTCGAACTTCTGCCAACCCTCACTGCCTGATCTGCTGAAGCCGGATGGATCCCTGGCCCACACAGCAATAGAGAAAGCGAATGTATTTGTTTCTCTGTTTTCTGAGAATTCGCATCTAGACAATAGCAATGCTTTTCCAGCACATCTTCCTCACTGCGGTATTTCGATGCCTGAAATCCGCATCACAAACAAAGAGGTATGGAGAACATTGTGTCGTTTAGATGTGAATAAACCCAGTGGCCCTGATGGTATACTAGCCATTCTGCTGAAGACATGCGCAGCTGATTTGTCTCCTGTATTGACACGTCTGTATTGCCTCTCTTTTAAGACTGGAATAGTGTCGATATCCTAGAAGCTTGCTAACGTGCAACCCGTGCCCAAAAAAGGCAGCCGTGCCGATCCTGCTAATTATAGACCAATTTCAATCACCTCCATACTCTGCAAGATTAGGAGCGTGTATTGAACTCGCGCCTTCTAGCGTACCTAGAAGGTAACGATCTCCTCAGTGACCGACAGTACGGGTTTCGCCGAAATAGCTCCACTAGGGACATTCTAGCCTACGTTACACACATTACAACGGAGAAGCGGTTGCCGTCTCTTTGGACGTCTCAAAGTCTTGCATGCGAGCCTTATAAGCAAGCTTTCAGCGTACTGTCTATATCTCCTGGTCTGATCGGCTGGGTAACGGACTTTCTGAGGCAGAGATCTCTTCGAGTAGTTGTCGACGGGTGTTCCTCGGAAACCTTGACAATAAATTCCTATGGACACGCAGACAACAGCACAGTTGTAGAAAGATATCTGCCGAGTACTCGGTCTAGTAGAGTTTAAGTACAGTCTGAAAGAGAAGCCATGGTGCAACGTTTGAATGACAAACTTCAGGCAGTCTCCGCATGGGGCAATGCCAATCTTGTCAAATTCAACGCCACCAAAACGCAGACGTGTCTATTCACCGCCAAAAGGGGCCCTTTCATTTTCCAGAATGTATCCTTGGAATACAGTGACCGGCTTCAGTTGTTAGGCTTAGAGATTTTTGAAAACCTCAACTTTCGTCGATACATTGATTCCAGAGCAAGAGCAGCTGCAGGAAAGCTTGCTATTCCTGCGAAGGTCCGACAGTACTTTACACCGGGACAGCTACTTGTATTATACAAAGCGCTGATCCGGTCGTGTGTGGAGTAATGTGGTCACATATTTGCTGGTGCCGCAAAGTCACATCTTGCGTTTCTGGACTCTATTGAGAGGCGAGCAAAGAGGCTTATAGGCGATCCCGAATTGGTCGAAGCCGACCTCCAAAGCCTTGAAAACAAGCGTAGAATTGCTAGCCTCTCAGTATTCTATAGTATACATTTTGGTGAGTGTGCGCAGGAATTACACGATCTAATTTCCCCGGCCCCATTCCATCACCGGACGTTCCGATGCACGGCAGGTATCCATCCTTACGTTGTGGACACTCCACCTGTCCGAACAAAGTGCTATGCCTCGTCATTTTTAGTGCGTACAGCGAAGGATTGGAACAGCTTGCCTGCGTCGGTATTTCCGGCCAAATACAATGTGGGTGTCTTCAAGAGAAGAGTGAATAGGTTATTAAGATAATGAGTGTAGTGTAGAGTGTAGTCAAGCATTAACCTTTTTTTTTTTTTTTTCGTTGGAAAAATGCGTTTCCGCATCGTCAAACCGGCCAGGAAGACGATGATGGCCAGGCGGTATGTGCGGCACCCGGCAGCATAGGAAACGCTGCCATTTTTAAGAGGCACCCCACTAAAAAGCAACGGCTGCCCTCATCGCTGCAATGGGACGCCACGGGATCGCTTTCGCACTAACCGTGACGTCCCGGCGGAACCCTCCCCCCCCCGATAAGGGTACCCCGGGCAACCAGTGTACCCCTACGTCATAGACCTAGTGCAATGGTAAGAGAGGTCGCCCCCCCGCTCTCACCTAGGCCTACGGCTGGGAAGGTACGGGCTGAACCCTTCTCCTTCCCAACCTCCCCCGCTGAAAGTCAAGCATTAACCTTGTTTTGTATAAAAAAAAAAAGAATATAACCTTGATGATTCTCATAAAAAGATGAAGTTCAAGGTGGTAAAAGATTGACTTAAATATAACGTAATTGATTTGCTGCTCTGGAGTCATGTTTTAACAAGCAAGTATTAAAGTCTTCCATGACTATGAGATGCTTACTGTTGTTTAAGATTTTCGGAAAAAGCCCTTTTTAAAAAACAATATTTAATTGACAAAACACTTTATTTAAATTAAATACAATATATGAGCTAAATTAAAAGAGCAAGAGTCACGCGCGGAATATGGATTCGAACTGAACTATTATCTTAATAAAAATACTGTAAGAAATCAAAAAGACTGACCAGGTGAATGTATTAGGGATGTTAGGCATTATTATTATCCTAAATGGTTAGGGATGTTCGGAGTGTAGCTATTGGTATTCTAGAAGAATAAATATTATTTTCAAGAAAGTCTTGTTCTTTTTCAATTTCAGGGATTATATTTCGTTTATATGAAAACATGTTATAGTTCCCCAATTGAACAAATTTAAAATTAGTATTACAAAAAATTAGGTACAGAAGTTAATGCTTTGGAGATAATTTCCGATTCACAGATCAGAGTTGTGGAACTGGAATACACATTTATATTATTGCTAATACTAGTATTAGTATTATATATAATTTTACAACTATTTAAACTATCCAACTTACAATAATAAGATGTATCGCTAGTGATATCTACATATTTAGTTGATAGAATTATAGTGGCATAAGTATAATTGATAACACCAACAGGGTAAGAAATATTAGGAATATTATATATATATATTTTTTAACTTACAAGTTGCTACTTAAAACAAATACAATTTTTTCATAATTATAATATTATAATAAGTAGCTGTTTCAGAAACATTTATTAATGTTTTTAGAAATAGGCTTACGTTAAACCGATGCTAATCACTTAAAAACCTATAGTTTTCATCAAGTACTGTAAACAATTATTCGGAATTATTATGAAGGTATAAAAAGTATTGACCTTGCTAAACATAATTCCATTTATTATGTTTTATATAAAAAAAAAAGAGTTAACAAATTGCTCTCTAGAACATTTAGAATTTACACATTTACACATTTTAATATTTCATAAATTTTACAGTTTAAGTTTAATATCTGGTTGATTAGGAGTTTGCCATTCTTATCTTCTTTTAAGATTTCATTCTTGCTTTGGTGAGTTTCTGTCACTGAAGTCTACCCAGCAATCGTATTTTGAGAAATTAACACGTCAAAATACAAATGCGGTGGTAGACCACAGTGACAGACAGAGTGTTTATTTTCATCACTAAAAAATCTAACAAAATTAAATAAGTTATTAAAGGTGCGGATAAAAATTATAATTGATTAGTTATTATGATGTAAACAATAATAATTGAATATCTTATTTAATAAATTCAATCTCAAAATTATATTAACCTCATCTAATAAGTTGATATTTTCATTAAGGGGCTGTGTATACTAAATGTATATTATAGCGGACGGTAATTTATTTCTTATAAATGACACATACAGAAAATAAAGATATGTTAAACTCAGATAGGGGCGTAGATAAAAATATCAATATCAGACATTGAAGACAAGGCCGAAATAAAAGTGATAATTAAGATAACAGCGAAAAATAAATCGGGAGTGTTACAACCATTTTCATATCTCGGCGGATATATCTGGACAAAAACGAAAGTTAAAAAGTGAAAGAACAACTAAAAACATTACGAAGTGCTATAATATAGAAAGACAATAAAGTGTTTTAATCAATTCCATTACCCAGTGAAATAACATAACCACACTTTCAAAATGTGACTTGCATAAATTAGCTTACCTGTACGAGGATACTAGCGACATCTGTTACTAATACCCCACACTACGGTGACAAACTAGAACCATCTTCGATCTTGTCCTTGTATCACACATAGTAATTTGGAACATCACCACGAGAGGGCACCACCAATACCAGAAAAACAAATAAAAATTTAAAAACCCAAAAATGGAAGAAATTTTAAACGAACTAAGGAAAATTCGAAAGGACCTCGACGAACAGAGAAATACTATAGAAAAAAGTAGCGAAAAAATTACAACACAAGTGACACAGAATGTAAATAACACCTTGGAAGAAAAATTTAAATTACTGGATGAAAATTACAAAAATCTCGAAGCGAAATTTGAAAACCAGGAAAAACGACTATACTTTCTTGAAAAAGAGGCAAGAAAAAATAATATCATTTTTTTTGGAATTAAAGAAACGGAAACTTCTTATTCGCAATTAGAGATCAACATGATCAACTTTATAGGGAAACATTTTTCTCAGGAAATAGGTCACAGAGATCTACAGGAAGTGAAAAGAATTGGGATAAAAGGCGAAAAGCCCCGACCAATCACTGTAAAATTCACTACATTGGGAACAAAATTACAAATTATTAAGAAAAAAAAATTGCTACAAAATACCGATTTTTACATTAATGAAGATTTCCCACAACACATTTTAGAAAAAAGAAAGGAGTTACAAAAACAAATAAAAATAGAAAGAGAGAAAGGTAACTATGCTATCATTAGATATGATAAATTAATAATACGCCCCAATAATGCACACACTGTAGGCAACAAGAAAAGAATGCTACCAACGTCACCGAATGATTTCGATTCTACGGAAACAAAACAAGGTATACAAGCAAACAAAAAGAACAAAACTCAAACAAAGCTGCACAGGTCATCAAGTATCTCAGAGGGTGTTCTCAAACCAGGAATACTTAGTTTTATAACCAACAAAATCCCTGAAAATTCACCGAACGAGAAATCAGATAAAAACACGAAACAATAGCAACTAGCCCCCCCCTCTCACATGGAAAACATACTAAATACAGAAACAAAGAACAAAAAACATCTTCCAAGCCGGCTGGTCACCGAGGAAGATTACGACCAAAACCCTCCAGAGAAAAAAACAACAAATTGCATAAAAAACAGTAACCAGAATATTCTATACATTACAACATACAATGTCAGAACTTTGTCAACATATTCACGGCTATTAGAATTAACGGAATGCTTTAAAAATATAAATTCTGATATCACAGGTCTCTCTGAAATAAGAAAACTAGGAATTAAGATTGAAGAGCACGAAGAATTTATTTTCTACTACATCGGAGAAACACCAGGACTATATGGAGTGGGATTCTTAGTCAAAAAACATCTAAAAAGACACATTTTAAGCTTCACAGGACTGTCTCAAAGGGTGGCACTGTTAAGGCTGAAGATCAATAACCTAGAATTAAGCATTATTCAAGTCTATGCTCCAACAGAGATGTCGAACGAAGAGGAATTAGAAGTTTTCTACAGAACAATCGACAAAGCTATACAACTTTCAGATAAAAATATAATAGTGATGGGCGACTTCAACGCTAAAATAGGACAAACCGATCCCAATGAAATTGCTACTGGTAACCACAGTTACGGAGACAGAAACTGCAGAGGAAAAAGACTTATCGACTTTGCGCACGAGAATAATTTCGCTATCATGAACACCTTTTTCAAAAAAAATAACAAGCAAAGATGGACTTGGAGATCTCCTAATGGCAAAATAAAGAATGAAATAGATTACATCCTAACAAATTTGCACAGAAATATAAACAACATTCAAGTTCTAAACGTCACTTACCCTTCAGATCATAGGCCTGTTAGAGCAACATTAAACATTCTCCCCAAAACAAAAAGTAGGTGCAAGTTCAACCAATGCCCCAGATCCCAATTAAAAAACGAAAAGGAAGTACAAATCTATAAACAAATGCTGAATAACAACATAGCAAACCTACAAGGGAAATGGAGAGAAGAGAGCACCGTTCAGGATCTATACGACGATATCACAAATGTATTAGACACCAGTCTGAGAAAAGCCCATGAGGTTTCACACACCACAAATCAAGGTAAAAATCAAGTACTATCAGCCCGCACTCACACATTAATTCAGAGAAGACAAGAGTTACAAAAGATTAAACCAAAATCAAGAGCCATGAAAAATGAGCTAAAAGCACTCTACAAACTCATAAGTAAACTCATCAATCTGGACTACAAGGCACATCGCACAAAAATCATCGAAAAGCATCTTAATACTGCGAATAGTGTTAAGAAAGCATATAAAGAGTTGAGAACTCACAAGGTCTGGATCGAGGAGCTGAAGGACAACGCAATCAATACCCAAAATAGAGCAGATATATTGAAAATAGCAACTAAATTCTATAAGAACCTATATAGCGCACCGGATAATAATTGTGAAACCGAGTTACCGAATGTACCGAATGCACATACAGCGGAGGAGAGAGCTATCATAGATGAATCCGAAGTAACCAAAGGCATTAAGTCACTAAAAATGGAAAAAAGTCCAGGTCCCGATGGGCTCACCAACGAAGTCATAAAGTTTGGATGTGAGTACCTAACAAAGCCGCTAACTCAACTGTTCAATCAAATACTGCGCACCTCGTACACCCCTCGCCAATGGTCAGAATCTGATATCATTCTGCTCTACAAGAAAGGAGACCCGAATAACATAAATAATTACAGACCGATAAGCTTACTACCATCACTTTATAAACTATTCTCTTCAATAATAGAGAAAAAAATAAAAGAAAAAACAGAAAAATATCAACCTATAGAGCAGGCGGGTTTCAGAAGAGGCTTCTCAACAATAGACCACATACACTCACTAGAAATGTTAATAGAAAAATTCCAAGAGCTTCAGCGACCAATATATATAGTCTTTATCGATTACCAAAAAGCATTTGACTCTCTATTCCACTCAGCAATATGGAAAACTCTACTCTCACAGGAAGTGCCACTAGACTATATAAAAACCCTTAAAAAAATCTACAACAATAGTACAAGTAGGGTAAAACTTGAAACCACAGGATCACCCATAAAATTAGGAAGAGGCGTACGGCAGGGAGATCCGCTCTCGCCGACTATCTTCATTGCGGTGCTGGAGGCCATCTTTGAAAAACTAAAGTGGGAAGAATTTGGCATACATATAAATGGTCGTCGCTTGAGTCACTTAAGATTTGCCGACGACATAGTTCTGCTTTCAGAAAGCCCTAGCCAACTGCAAGTGATGGTAAACACTCTACATGAAGAAAGTCGAAAGGCGGGCTTAGAAATCAACCTATCTAAAACTAACATCATGACGAACCATAATGAAATACCAATATATCTGGAAAAATCACCCTTAACATATGTTAAGGCTTATATCTATCTGGGAAAACAAGTCTCATTCAATCAACAAAACAATGATTTAGAAATAGACAGAAGGGTCAACATGACATGGAAAAAATTCTGGAGTCTCAAAGAGATACTTAAAGGCGACATGGCCATACGAATGAAAACGAAAGTCATGAACACCTGCTTACTACCCACGTTGACATACGCCTGTCAAACTTGGAAATTTACCACAAAAGTAAAAACCAAAATAACAACCTGCCAAAGAAGTATGGAAAGAAGTATTCTCAAAATCAAGAAAATCCAAAAGATTCGTCATACCCATATAAGACAAAAAACCAAAGTCAAAGACGCTCTCAGCCACTCACAAAAACTTAAAATGCGGTGGGCTGGACACGTAGCGAGGTTGAACGACAAGCGATGGACTAAAGAAACAACACAATGGACAGGCCCACCAGGACAGAGAAGAAGAGGAAGACCAAATGCACGCTGGGCGGACGATATCATAAGAGTAGCAGGTACACAATGGTCACGAGTAGCAGAGAATAGAGAACACTGGTCATCTCTGGAGGAGGCCTTTACCTTTCATGGAGAGGGTTCTTGCTAACTAATAAATATATACCTCTGAATAAATCTATAAATTTAATAATAACATGTGTTTAATGAATGGAACCAAAAATTCAACTAAAATAATTATATGGATTTGTTTAATTATGGTCTCAAATTTATTTTATTATTTATTATTTTATTATCTATTAAATTGTTATTCTTTTCATATCTACAATACTAATTTATTAAATTGAACTAGTAATAATGTTCCTAAATTAAATCATACAAGAATTAAAATTGTATTGCATATTAATTATTAAGATTGTAATTGCACTGCATGCAACTGATTATGAAAAGCGAGAAATAAAAGGCTTTTTTATTTTTATTTTTATTTTTTAAATGACACATAAAAAAAAAATACTATTATATGACGGACATATACTTTTTGAGATAATATTATTGATTTGAGTACAATTAAATATATAACTCCCTTTTTATATCTTTTTTGCTACTCCTTCGCTCTTCATCACGTGAGCCTGGCTTTAGTGAGTTATATTCTTAAATTGTACTTAAATCCTTACCAAGTGTTATTTACATGGTTAGAAAAAAAATAATACATTTCTCTTTTAGTACAAAAACACTCTTTATCAAAAAAAAAAGGATAGTACATTTTTTGTTTATTTCGTTGTGGTCAAGCATAAAATTTTTTGAACATATAATCTCTATGTTGTTAAGGAGTTTAATAGAACTTTACACATTTTAATATTAATACAATTTAAAGTTTAAGTTTGTTATTTGGATGATTATAAGTTTGCCATTCTTATCCTCTTTTATGGTTTTGTTCTTGCTTTGGTGAGTTCTATCACCTAAGTCTAGGCAGCAATCTTATTTTGAAAATTTAACACTTCAAAATACGAAAGCTCGACTAGACCAGAGCGATAACTTTTATCTGCATCGGTAAAAATGTAATTAGTTGTTATCATGTAAACAATAATTATTGGAGATCTAATTATAGACTTCATTTATAGACCTTTTAATAAAACTTTAAATAAATATCACACGGTTACTTGTAGGTAACAAACTGACTTCTTAAGTTATATCAGTCCTTTACCGACAATTGTTTACAATTTACCCACATCTTAATATACTATTATACCTTGACCCTTATTATTTCCTTATATATCTATATACGAGGTCTGTTCAAAAAGTATCGCGTATTTTGAAATTCCGCGGGCTATGGATATTTAATTTAAGATTTTTTGTTGTTCTTGTGTAGTTACGTATCGTGGTTGCAATCGTATTTTGAGAAATTAACACGTCAAAATCCGAAGGCGGCCTTAGACCATAGTAAAAGACACAGTTTTTATCTTTATCACTAAAAAAATCTAACAAAATAAAAGAAGTGACGATGAAAGGTAAGGATAAAAAAAATAATTGAAATGTTGTTATCATGTAAACAATAATTATTGAAGATTTAATTATTTTCTGGTAGTTCACTGCACCAGCTCTCCTTTGAAATTAAATTAATGAAATTTTAACAAAAAGTAAAATTCGTTTTGCAGATCTTACATTACAATATAGGTTTACTCTTAAAATATATTGTTAAAAATATCTTCGTATATTAAAGATCTATTTAAGTTTTGGTGATCAGCAAAGCGGAATCCAATGCTTACTTGTTATCTTTTTGCCAAGCTTCACACATGGTTTTACTAACATATTTGTGTTAGTAGAAAAAGAAAAAGTGCATTAAATTATTCTTTTTAACGATATTTAGTGCTTGCTCAATAATATTTTCATTTTCTGTTTCAGGCCCATCATGTAATTGAAAAAATGTTTATTCTAGATTTCATTTCAAAACCATCAAAATATATATATAAAAGGAATTATAGGATAATATATATATGAAAGGAATAGTTTTATTTTAATACTTAGTGATGGTAGGATATATAAAAATACCAGGTAGTTAGCAAAAATGGTAATTCGTGTGAGTAATTTAGGATTTTTCTATCACCAACGAAGTGTCAACAGAAAAGAAAAGTCTCGACGACAATCTCATTTTGCGAAATTTAAATTTAATATTCTTTAATTTTTAACATATATTTAATTAAAGTTTGTTCGTGTATTAAAGACATATTTATTCAGATTATACAATTATTTATGTATAAAATAAATGAGTTAAGGTATTTTAATGTTGAATCTTAACATTAAATCTCTGATAATAATAATTTATTTACCCCGTAAGTCTTGGTTTGATAGTTTATACAAATTTTCAAACGAGGAGATATTACAACATTACAGATGACTCTTAAAATGAAGATGACGTTCAAACTGATGACTAATCTAAGACTTATTTAGAAAGTGTTTAAGGCAGTAATACGGACTGCCGTGTTGAGAATCTATGATAAGTTATTTATATAAAAGGAACAAGAAAGGTCTTACTTTAGAACAATTGCCTGGACCTTCTGCTGACAACTGATCCAGACAGGTATCGTGTAGAGGTCACCTCCCCCTTAGGAACCTCCGATCACTGTCTGGTGAAATCTGTATTTACATATTCCCCACCAGCTTTCGAACCATATGGTGTTAGGCGAGTATGGAAATACAAGTCAGCAGATTGGGATGAGATGCGGCACTTTTAGCGTCTGCTTCTCTTCTTTGGATCCGTCGGATGTTATAACCGATGTGGTGCATCAGGCAATGGAGTATTTTTTCGTTTTGCTAACGTACCCATTGGTGGCAAAGCTCGCCCATGATTTAATGCCGAATGTCATCATGCTCAAGACCGAAAACATTCGGCATACCTCATTTAGGCTGATGCTCGAAGCCGCAAAACTCCGGATGTAAGTACAAAGATGAGAGCCTTTAACCAAGCGCCAATTCCTATAAAAAGGCATTGCGGAAGGCTCGTCTGGATCGAATCGCTTAGAATGGTGAACAGCTCTCTGTCAGACCAACTGGCAGTCGAGCTTTCTGGTCTCTTGCCAAAGCGATCGAGTCGAACTTCTGCCAACCCTCACTGCCTGATCTGCTGAAGCCGGATGGATCCCTGGCCCACACAGCAATAGAGAAAGCGAATGTATTTGTTTCTCTGTTTTCTGAGAATTCGCATCTAGACAATAGCAATGCTTTTCCAGCACATCTTCCTCACTGCGGTATTTCGATGCCTGAAATCCGCATCACAAACAAAGAGGTATGGAGAACATTGTGTCGTTTAGATGTGAATAAACCCAGTGGCCCTGATGGTATACTAGCCATTCTGCTGAAGACATGCGCAGCTGATTTGTCTCCTGTATTGACACGTCTGTATTGCCTCTCTTTTAAGACTGGAATAGTGTCGATATCCTAGAAGCTTGCTAACGTGCAACCCGTGCCCAAAAAAGGCAGCCGTGCCGATCCTGCTAATTATAGACCAATTTCAATCACCTCCATACTCTGCAAGATTAGGAGCGTGTATTGAACTCGCGCCTTCTAGCGTACCTAGAAGGTAACGATCTCCTCAGTGACCGACAGTACGGGTTTCGCCGAAATAGCTCCACTAGGGACATTCTAGCCTACGTTACACACATTACAACGGAGAAGCGGTTGCCGTCTCTTTGGACGTCTCAAAGTCTTGCATGCGAGCCTTATAAGCAAGCTTTCAGCGTACTGTCTATATCTCCTGGTCTGATCGGCTGGGTAACGGACTTTCTGAGGCAGAGATCTCTTCGAGTAGTTGTCGACGGGTGTTCCTCGGAAACCTTGACAATAAATTCCTATGGACACGCAGACAACAGCACAGTTGTAGAAAGATATCTGCCGAGTACTCGGTCTAGTAGAGTTTAAGTACAGTCTGAAAGAGAAGCCATGGTGCAACGTTTGAATGACAAACTTCAGGCAGTCTCCGCATGGGGCAATGCCAATCTTGTCAAATTCAACGCCACCAAAACGCAGACGTGTCTATTCACCGCCAAAAGGGGCCCTTTCATTTTCCAGAATGTATCCTTGGAATACAGTGACCGGCTTCAGTTGTTAGGCTTAGAGATTTTTGAAAACCTCAACTTTCGTCGATACATTGATTCCAGAGCAAGAGCAGCTGCAGGAAAGCTTGCTATTCCTGCGAAGGTCCGACAGTACTTTACACCGGGACAGCTACTTGTATTATACAAAGCGCTGATCCGGTCGTGTGTGGAGTAATGTGGTCACATATTTGCTGGTGCCGCAAAGTCACATCTTGCGTTTCTGGACTCTATTGAGAGGCGAGCAAAGAGGCTTATAGGCGATCCCGAATTGGTCGAAGCCGACCTCCAAAGCCTTGAAAACAAGCGTAGAATTGCTAGCCTCTCAGTATTCTATAGTATACATTTTGGTGAGTGTGCGCAGGAATTACACGATCTAATTTCCCCGGCCCCATTCCATCACCGGACGTTCCGATGCACGGCAGGTATCCATCCTTACGTTGTGGACACTCCACCTGTCCGAACAAAGTGCTATGCCTCGTCATTTTTAGTGCGTACAGCGAAGGATTGGAACAGCTTGCCTGCGTCGGTATTTCCGGCCAAATACAATGTGGGTGTCTTCAAGAGAAGAGTGAATAGGTTATTAAGATAATGAGTGTAGTGTAGAGTGTAGTCAAGCATTAACCTTTTTTTTTTTTTTTTCGTTGGAAAAATGCGTTTCCGCATCGTCAAACCGGCCAGGAAGACGATGATGGCCAGGCGGTATGTGCGGCACCCGGCAGCATAGGAAACGCTGCCATTTTTAAGAGGCACCCCACTAAAAAGCAACGGCTGCCCTCATCGCTGCAATGGGACGCCACGGGATCGCTTTCGCACTAACCGTGACGTCCCGGCGGAACCCTCCCCCCCCCGATAAGGGTACCCCGGGCAACCAGTGTACCCCTACGTCATAGACCTAGTGCAATGGTAAGAGAGGTCGCCCCCCCGCTCTCACCTAGGCCTACGGCTGGGAAGGTACGGGCTGAACCCTTCTCCTTCCCAACCTCCCCCGCTGAAAGTCAAGCATTAACCTTGTTTTGTATAAAAAAAAAAAGAATATAACCTTGATGATTCTCATAAAAAGATGAAGTTCAAGGTGGTAAAAGATTGACTTAAATATAACGTAATTGATTTGCTGCTCTGGAGTCATGTTTTAACAAGCAAGTATTAAAGTCTTCCATGACTATGAGATGCTTACTGTTGTTTAAGATTTTCGGAAAAAGCCCTTTTTAAAAAACAATATTTAATTGACAAAACACTTTATTTAAATTAAATACAATATATGAGCTAAATTAAAAGAGCAAGAGTCACGCGCGGAATATGGATTCGAACTGAACTATTATCTTAATAAAAATACTGTAAGAAATCAAAAAGACTGACCAGGTGAATGTATTAGGGATGTTAGGCATTATTATTATCCTAAATGGTTAGGGATGTTCGGAGTGTAGCTATTGGTATTCTAGAAGAATAAATATTATTTTCAAGAAAGTCTTGTTCTTTTTCAATTTCAGGGATTATATTTCGTTTATATGAAAACATGTTATAGTTCCCCAATTGAACAAATTTAAAATTAGTATTACAAAAAATTAGGTACAGAAGTTAATGCTTTGGAGATAATTTCCGATTCACAGATCAGAGTTGTGGAACTGGAATACACATTTATATTATTGCTAATACTAGTATTAGTATTATATATAATTTTACAACTATTTAAACTATCCAACTTACAATAATAAGATGTATCGCTAGTGATATCTACATATTTAGTTGATAGAATTATAGTGGCATAAGTATAATTGATAACACCAACAGGGTAAGAAATATTAGGAATATTATATATATATATTTTTTAACTTACAAGTTGCTACTTAAAACAAATACAATTTTTTCATAATTATAATATTATAATAAGTAGCTGTTTCAGAAACATTTATTAATGTTTTTAGAAATAGGCTTACGTTAAACCGATGCTAATCACTTAAAAACCTATAGTTTTCATCAAGTACTGTAAACAATTATTCGGAATTATTATGAAGGTATAAAAAGTATTGACCTTGCTAAACATAATTCCATTTATTATGTTTTATATAAAAAAAAAAGAGTTAACAAATTGCTCTCTAGAACATTTAGAATTTACACATTTACACATTTTAATATTTCATAAATTTTACAGTTTAAGTTTAATATCTGGTTGATTAGGAGTTTGCCATTCTTATCTTCTTTTAAGATTTCATTCTTGCTTTGGTGAGTTTCTGTCACTGAAGTCTACCCAGCAATCGTATTTTGAGAAATTAACACGTCAAAATACAAATGCGGTGGTAGACCACAGTGACAGACAGAGTGTTTATTTTCATCACTAAAAAATCTAACAAAATTAAATAAGTTATTAAAGGTGCGGATAAAAATTATAATTGATTAGTTATTATGATGTAAACAATAATAATTGAATATCTTATTTAATAAATTCAATCTCAAAATTATATTAACCTCATCTAATAAGTTGATATTTTCATTAAGGGGCTGTGTATACTAAATGTATATTATAGCGGACGGTAATTTATTTCTTATAAATGACACATACAGAAAATAAAGATATGTTAAACTCAGATAGGGGCGTAGATAAAAATATCAATATCAGACATTGAAGACAAGGCCGAAATAAAAGTGATAATTAAGATAACAGCGAAAAATAAATCGGGAGTGTTACAACCATTTTCATATCTCGGCGGATATATCTGGACAAAAACGAAAGTTAAAAAGTGAAAGAACAACTAAAAACATTACGAAGTGCTATAATATAGAAAGACAATAAAGTGTTTTAATCAATTCCATTACCCAGTGAAATAACATAACCACACTTTCAAAATGTGACTTGCATAAATTAGCTTACCTGTACGAGGATACTAGCGACATCTGTTACTAATACCCCACACTACGGTGACAAACTAGAACCATCTTCGATCTTGTCCTTGTATCACACATAGTAATTTGGAACATCACCACGAGAGGGCACCACCAATACCAGAAAAACAAATAAAAATTTAAAAACCCAAAAATGGAAGAAATTTTAAACGAACTAAGGAAAATTCGAAAGGACCTCGACGAACAGAGAAATACTATAGAAAAAAGTAGCGAAAAAATTACAACACAAGTGACACAGAATGTAAATAACACCTTGGAAGAAAAATTTAAATTACTGGATGAAAATTACAAAAATCTCGAAGCGAAATTTGAAAACCAGGAAAAACGACTATACTTTCTTGAAAAAGAGGCAAGAAAAAATAATATCATTTTTTTTGGAATTAAAGAAACGGAAACTTCTTATTCGCAATTAGAGATCAACATGATCAACTTTATAGGGAAACATTTTTCTCAGGAAATAGGTCACAGAGATCTACAGGAAGTGAAAAGAATTGGGATAAAAGGCGAAAAGCCCCGACCAATCACTGTAAAATTCACTACATTGGGAACAAAATTACAAATTATTAAGAAAAAAAAATTGCTACAAAATACCGATTTTTACATTAATGAAGATTTCCCACAACACATTTTAGAAAAAAGAAAGGAGTTACAAAAACAAATAAAAATAGAAAGAGAGAAAGGTAACTATGCTATCATTAGATATGATAAATTAATAATACGCCCCAATAATGCACACACTGTAGGCAACAAGAAAAGAATGCTACCAACGTCACCGAATGATTTCGATTCTACGGAAACAAAACAAGGTATACAAGCAAACAAAAAGAACAAAACTCAAACAAAGCTGCACAGGTCATCAAGTATCTCAGAGGGTGTTCTCAAACCAGGAATACTTAGTTTTATAACCAACAAAATCCCTGAAAATTCACCGAACGAGAAATCAGATAAAAACACGAAACAATAGCAACTAGCCCCCCCCTCTCACATGGAAAACATACTAAATACAGAAACAAAGAACAAAAAACATCTTCCAAGCCGGCTGGTCACCGAGGAAGATTACGACCAAAACCCTCCAGAGAAAAAAACAACAAATTGCATAAAAAACAGTAACCAGAATATTCTATACATTACAACATACAATGTCAGAACTTTGTCAACATATTCACGGCTATTAGAATTAACGGAATGCTTTAAAAATATAAATTCTGATATCACAGGTCTCTCTGAAATAAGAAAACTAGGAATTAAGATTGAAGAGCACGAAGAATTTATTTTCTACTACATCGGAGAAACACCAGGACTATATGGAGTGGGATTCTTAGTCAAAAAACATCTAAAAAGACACATTTTAAGCTTCACAGGACTGTCTCAAAGGGTGGCACTGTTAAGGCTGAAGATCAATAACCTAGAATTAAGCATTATTCAAGTCTATGCTCCAACAGAGATGTCGAACGAAGAGGAATTAGAAGTTTTCTACAGAACAATCGACAAAGCTATACAACTTTCAGATAAAAATATAATAGTGATGGGCGACTTCAACGCTAAAATAGGACAAACCGATCCCAATGAAATTGCTACTGGTAACCACAGTTACGGAGACAGAAACTGCAGAGGAAAAAGACTTATCGACTTTGCGCACGAGAATAATTTCGCTATCATGAACACCTTTTTCAAAAAAAATAACAAGCAAAGATGGACTTGGAGATCTCCTAATGGCAAAATAAAGAATGAAATAGATTACATCCTAACAAATTTGCACAGAAATATAAACAACATTCAAGTTCTAAACGTCACTTACCCTTCAGATCATAGGCCTGTTAGAGCAACATTAAACATTCTCCCCAAAACAAAAAGTAGGTGCAAGTTCAACCAATGCCCCAGATCCCAATTAAAAAACGAAAAGGAAGTACAAATCTATAAACAAATGCTGAATAACAACATAGCAAACCTACAAGGGAAATGGAGAGAAGAGAGCACCGTTCAGGATCTATACGACGATATCACAAATGTATTAGACACCAGTCTGAGAAAAGCCCATGAGGTTTCACACACCACAAATCAAGGTAAAAATCAAGTACTATCAGCCCGCACTCACACATTAATTCAGAGAAGACAAGAGTTACAAAAGATTAAACCAAAATCAAGAGCCATGAAAAATGAGCTAAAAGCACTCTACAAACTCATAAGTAAACTCATCAATCTGGACTACAAGGCACATCGCACAAAAATCATCGAAAAGCATCTTAATACTGCGAATAGTGTTAAGAAAGCATATAAAGAGTTGAGAACTCACAAGGTCTGGATCGAGGAGCTGAAGGACAACGCAATCAATACCCAAAATAGAGCAGATATATTGAAAATAGCAACTAAATTCTATAAGAACCTATATAGCGCACCGGATAATAATTGTGAAACCGAGTTACCGAATGTACCGAATGCACATACAGCGGAGGAGAGAGCTATCATAGATGAATCCGAAGTAACCAAAGGCATTAAGTCACTAAAAATGGAAAAAAGTCCAGGTCCCGATGGGCTCACCAACGAAGTCATAAAGTTTGGATGTGAGTACCTAACAAAGCCGCTAACTCAACTGTTCAATCAAATACTGCGCACCTCGTACACCCCTCGCCAATGGTCAGAATCTGATATCATTCTGCTCTACAAGAAAGGAGACCCGAATAACATAAATAATTACAGACCGATAAGCTTACTACCATCACTTTATAAACTATTCTCTTCAATAATAGAGAAAAAAATAAAAGAAAAAACAGAAAAATATCAACCTATAGAGCAGGCGGGTTTCAGAAGAGGCTTCTCAACAATAGACCACATACACTCACTAGAAATGTTAATAGAAAAATTCCAAGAGCTTCAGCGACCAATATATATAGTCTTTATCGATTACCAAAAAGCATTTGACTCTCTGTTCCACTCAGCAATATGGAAAACTCTACTCTCACAGGAAGTGCCACTAGACTATATAAAAACCCTTAAAAAAATCTACAACAATAGTACAAGTAGGGTAAAACTTGAAACCACAGGATCACCCATAAAATTAGGAAGAGGCGTACGGCAGGGAGATCCGCTCTCGCCGACTATCTTCATTGCGGTGCTGGAGGCCATCTTTGAAAAACTAAAGTGGGAAGAATTTGGCATACATATAAATGGTCGTCGCTTGAGTCACTTAAGATTTGCCGACGACATAGTTCTGCTTTCAGAAAGCCCTAGCCAACTGCAAGTGATGGTAAACACTCTACATGAAGAAAGTCGAAAGGCGGGCTTAGAAATCAACCTATCTAAAACTAACATCATGACGAACCATAATGAAATACCAATATATCTGGAAAAATCACCCTTAACATATGTTAAGGCTTATATCTATCTGGGAAAACAAGTCTCATTCAATCAACAAAACAATGATTTAGAAATAGACAGAAGGGTCAACATGACATGGAAAAAATTCTGGAGTCTCAAAGAGATACTTAAAGGCGACATGGCCATACGAATGAAAACGAAAGTCATGAACACCTGCTTACTACCCACGTTGACATACGCCTGTCAAACTTGGAAATTTACCACAAAAGTAAAAACCAAAATAACAACCTGCCAAAGAAGTATGGAAAGAAGTATTCTCAAAATCAAGAAAATCCAAAAGATTCGTCATACCCATATAAGACAAAAAACCAAAGTCAAAGACGCTCTCAGCCACTCACAAAAACTTAAAATGCGGTGGGCTGGACACGTAGCGAGGTTGAACGACAAGCGATGGACTAAAGAAACAACACAATGGACAGGCCCACCAGGACAGAGAAGAAGAGGAAGACCAAATGCACGCTGGGCGGACGATATCATAAGAGTAGCAGGTACACAATGGTCACGAGTAGCAGAGAATAGAGAACACTGGTCATCTCTGGAGGAGGCCTTTACCTTTCATGGAGAGGGTTCTTGCTAACTAATAAATATATACCTCTGAATAAATCTATAAATTTAATAATAACATGTGTTTAATGAATGGAACCAAAAATTCAACTAAAATAATTATATGGATTTGTTTAATTATGGTCTCAAATTTATTTTATTATTTATTATTTTATTATCTATTAAATTGTTATTCTTTTCATATCTACAATACTAATTTATTAAATTGAACTAGTAATAATGTTCCTAAATTAAATCATACAAGAATTAAAATTGTATTGCATATTAATTATTAAGATTGTAATTGCACTGCATGCAACTGATTATGAAAAGCGAGAAATAAAAGGCTTTTTTATTTTTATTTTTATTTTTTAAATGACACATAAAAAAAAAATACTATTATATGACGGACATATACTTTTTGAGATAATATTATTGATTTGAGTACAATTAAATATATAACTCCCTTTTTATATCTTTTTTGCTACTCCTTCGCTCTTCATCACGTGAGCCTGGCTTTAGTGAGTTATATTCTTAAATTGTACTTAAATCCTTACCAAGTGTTATTTACATGGTTAGAAAAAAAATAATACATTTCTCTTTTAGTACAAAAACACTCTTTATCAAAAAAAAAAGGATAGTACATTTTTTGTTTATTTCGTTGTGGTCAAGCATAAAATTTTTTGAACATATAATCTCTATGTTGTTAAGGAGTTTAATAGAACTTTACACATTTTAATATTAATACAATTTAAAGTTTAAGTTTGTTATTTGGATGATTATAAGTTTGCCATTCTTATCCTCTTTTATGGTTTTGTTCTTGCTTTGGTGAGTTCTATCACCTAAGTCTAGGCAGCAATCTTATTTTGAAAATTTAACACTTCAAAATACGAAAGCTCGACTAGACCAGAGCGATAACTTTTATCTGCATCGGTAAAAATGTAATTAGTTGTTATCATGTAAACAATAATTATTGGAGATCTAATTATAGACTTCATTTATAGACCTTTTAATAAAACTTTAAATAAATATCACACGGTTACTTGTAGGTAACAAACTGACTTCTTAAGTTATATCAGTCCTTTACCGACAATTGTTTACAATTTACCCACATCTTAATATACTATTATACCTTGACCCTTATTATTTCCTTATATATCTATATACGAGGTCTGTTCAAAAAGTATCGCGTATTTTGAAATTCCGCGGGCTATGGATATTTAATTTAAGATTTTTTGTTGTTCTTGTGTAGTTACGTATCGTGGTTGCAATCGTATTTTGAGAAATTAACACGTCAAAATCCGAAGGCGGCCTTAGACCATAGTAAAAGACACAGTTTTTATCTTTATCACTAAAAAAATCTAACAAAATAAAAGAAGTGACGATGAAAGGTAAGGATAAAAAAAATAATTGAAATGTTGTTATCATGTAAACAATAATTATTGAAGATTTAATTATTTTCTGGTAGTTCACTGCACCAGCTCTCCTTTGAAATTAAATTAATGAAATTTTAACAAAAAGTAAAATTCGTTTTGCAGATCTTACATTACAATATAGGTTTACTCTTAAAATATATTGTTAAAAATATCTTCGTATATTAAAGATCTATTTAAGTTTTGGTGATCAGCAAAGCGGAATCCAATGCTTACTTGTTATCTTTTTGCCAAGCTTCACACATGGTTTTACTAACATATTTGTGTTAGTAGAAAAAGAAAAAGTGCATTAAATTATTCTTTTTAACGATATTTAGTGCTTGCTCAATAATATTTTCATTTTCTGTTTCAGGCCCATCATGTAATTGAAAAAATGTTTATTCTAGATTTCATTTCAAAACCATCAAAATATATATATAAAAGGAATTATAGGATAATATATATATGAAAGGAATAGTTTTATTTTAATACTTAGTGATGGTAGGATATATAAAAATACCAGGTAGTTAGCAAAAATGGTAATTCGTGTGAGTAATTTAGGATTTTTCTATCACCAACGAAGTGTCAACAGAAAAGAAAAGTCTCGACGACAATCTCATTTTGCGAAATTTAAATTTAATATTCTTTAATTTTTAACATATATTTAATTAAAGTTTGTTCGTGTATTAAAGACATATTTATTCAGATTATACAATTATTTATGTATAAAATAAATGAGTTAAGGTATTTTAATGTTGAATCTTAACATTAAATCTCTGATAATAATAATTTATTTACCCCGTAAGTCTTGGTTTGATAGTTTATACAAATTTTCAAACGAGGAGATATTACAACATTACAGATGACTCTTAAAATGAAGATGACGTTCAAACTGATGACTAATCTAAGACTTATTTAGAAAGTGTTTAAGGCAGTAATACGGACTGCCGTGTTGAGAATCTATGATAAGTTATTTATATAAAAGGAACAAGAAAGGTCTTACTTTAGAACAATTGCCTGGACCTTCTGCTGACAACTGATCCAGACAGGTATCGTGTAGAGGTCACCTCCCCCTTAGGAACCTCCGATCACTGTCTGGTGAAATCTGTATTTACATATTCCCCACCAGCTTTCGAACCATATGGTGTTAGGCGAGTATGGAAATACAAGTCAGCAGATTGGGATGAGATGCGGCACTTTTAGCGTCTGCTTCTCTTCTTTGGATCCGTCGGATGTTATAACCGATGTGGTGCATCAGGCAATGGAGTATTTTTTCGTTTTGCTAACGTACCCATTGGTGGCAAAGCTCGCCCATGATTTAATGCCGAATGTCATCATGCTCAAGACCGAAAACATTCGGCATACCTCATTTAGGCTGATGCTCGAAGCCGCAAAACTCCGGATGTAAGTACAAAGATGAGAGCCTTTAACCAAGCGCCAATTCCTATAAAAAGGCATTGCGGAAGGCTCGTCTGGATCGAATCGCTTAGAATGGTGAACAGCTCTCTGTCAGACCAACTGGCAGTCGAGCTTTCTGGTCTCTTGCCAAAGCGATCGAGTCGAACTTCTGCCAACCCTCACTGCCTGATCTGCTGAAGCCGGATGGATCCCTGGCCCACACAGCAATAGAGAAAGCGAATGTATTTGTTTCTCTGTTTTCTGAGAATTCGCATCTAGACAATAGCAATGCTTTTCCAGCACATCTTCCTCACTGCGGTATTTCGATGCCTGAAATCCGCATCACAAACAAAGAGGTATGGAGAACATTGTGTCGTTTAGATGTGAATAAACCCAGTGGCCCTGATGGTATACTAGCCATTCTGCTGAAGACATGCGCAGCTGATTTGTCTCCTGTATTGACACGTCTGTATTGCCTCTCTTTTAAGACTGGAATAGTGTCGATATCCTAGAAGCTTGCTAACGTGCAACCCGTGCCCAAAAAAGGCAGCCGTGCCGATCCTGCTAATTATAGACCAATTTCAATCACCTCCATACTCTGCAAGATTAGGAGCGTGTATTGAACTCGCGCCTTCTAGCGTACCTAGAAGGTAACGATCTCCTCAGTGACCGACAGTACGGGTTTCGCCGAAATAGGTCCACTAGGGACATTCTAGCCTACGTTACACACATTACAACGGAGAAGCGGTTGCCGTCTCTTTGGACGTCTCAAAGTCTTGCATGCGAGCCTTATAAGCAAGCTTTCAGCGTACTGTCTATATCTCCTGGTCTGATCGGCTGGGTAACGGACTTTCTGAGGCAGAGATCTCTTCGAGTAGTTGTCGACGGGTGTTCCTCGGAAACCTTGACAATAAATTCCTATGGACACGCAGACAACAGCACAGTTGTAGAAAGATATCTGCCGAGTACTCGGGCTAGTAGAGTTTAAGTACAGTCTGAAAGAGAAGCCATGGTGCAACGTTTGAATGACAAACTTCAGGCAGTCTCCGCATGGGGCAATGCCAATCTTGTCAAATTCAACGCCACCAAAACGCAGACGTGTCTATTCACCGCCAAAAGGGGCCCTTTCATTTTCCAGAATGTATCCTTGGAATACAGTGACCGGCTTCAGTTGTTAGGCTTAGAGATTTTTGAAAACCTCAACTTTCGTCGATACATTGATTCCAGAGCAAGAGCAGCTGCAGGAAAGCTTGCTATTCCTGCGAAGGTCCGACAGTACTTTACACCGGGACAGCTACTTGTATTATACAAAGCGCTGATCCGGTCGTGTGTGGAGTAATGTGGTCACATATTTGCTGGTGCCGCAAAGTCACATCTTGCGTTTCTGGACTCTATTGAGAGGCGAGCAAAGAGGCTTATAGGCGATCCCGAATTGGTCGAAGCCGACCTCCAAAGCCTTGAAAACAAGCGTAGAATTGCTAGCCTCTCAGTATTCTATAGTATACATTTTGGTGAGTGTGCGCAGGAATTACACGATCTAATTTCCCCGGCCCCATTCCATCACCGGACGTTCCGATGCACGGCAGGTATCCATCCTTACGTTGTGGACACTCCACCTGTCCGAACAAAGTGCTATGCCTCGTCATTTTTAGTGCGTACAGCGAAGGATTGGAACAGCTTGCCTGCGTCGGTATTTCCGGCCAAATACAATGTGGGTGTCTTCAAGAGAAGAGTGAATAGGTTATTAAGATAATGAGTGTAGTGTAGAGTGTAGTCAAGCATTAACCTTTTTTTTTTTTTTTTCGTTGGAAAAATGCGTTTCCGCATCGTCAAACCGGCCAGGAAGACGATGATGGCCAGGCGGTATGTGCGGCACCCGGCAGCATAGGAAACGCTGCCATTTTTAAGAGGCACCCCACTAAAAAGCAACGGCTGCCCTCATCGCTGCAATGGGACGCCACGGGATCGCTTTCGCACTAACCGTGACGTCCCGGCGGAACCCTCCCCCCCCCCGATAAGGGTACCCCGGGCAACCAGTGTACCCCTACGTCATAGACCTAGTGCAATGGTAAGAGAGGTCGCCCCCCCGCTCTCACCTAGGCCTACGGCTGGGAAGGTACGGGCTGAACCCTTCTCCTTCCCAACCTCCCCCGCTGAAAGTCAAGCATTAACCTTGTTTTGTATAAAAAAAAAAGAATATAACCTTGATGATTCTCATAAAAAGATGAAGTTCAAGGTGGTAAAAGATTGACTTAAATGCCGTTTAGTAACTAAGGTGTATAAAAAGTCTGCACACACCGACCATTACATACATGCACACTCACACCACCATCCGGACTACTTAGCAGCGTTACCTCGTACCTTAATAAATAGTAGAGCTTTACAACCATGCGACCGTAAATACGTGTGTGACGAACTGAATCACGTTCGAAAAGTATTAGAAAGAAATGGATACAATTGGTGTCAAAGCCTAAGACTCCTAAATGGCAGAACTTATTATATTATATTTAATTATATATTATATTTAATAATCATCATGGTTCAAAAGTTTTAACATACAAAGTTTCGTATACTTTAGCTGTGCTTTCTTTGAAATATGCACGATTTTAGGTTGAAGAGCTACTTCTGTAAACCTATAATTTTGCATTTTGGCTCGTATATAATTTAAAAATACATTTCCTAAGGCTACATATTTTATACACAAATCTTATCACTGATGTTGACGTTAGAGCTTCCTTTCTGTCGCACTTTATCTCAGTGTTGCTCACGTTAAAAACCACGTCACTGCAGCCAATGTCAGAATTAATAAATACTTTTCTTGCTAATTTTTACTGTGCCGGAAAGCGTATTCTCCTACCACGAATTGTAATATATGAACAAGGTGGCTAGGAGTTTTATATTTAAAGTTCTCTCTTAAGTCAGGGGAACGTTGGTGTATAAGGGTTTTTAAATTTTTAATATTTTTTTTCTGCTTTTTAAAGTTATGTTACTGGCTTCTGAATTGTACTAAATGAACCTACAGACACACAAAATTTTCAATTGTTTATGTATTTCTATTAATCTATCCTAATATTATAAAGAGGAAATATTTGTTTGTTTCTTTGAATGGAATGGGCTCCGAAAATACGGGACCGATTTTTTAAAAAATCTTTTAGCATTAGAATTCTACATGATGATGCATAAAGGTCATATTTAATACGAGAAATATATATACTATATTTAATAAAATAAGGATCCACGTGAAAGATTCGACAATGTAATAAATTATAAATGTATTAAGTAACATGATTCAAGACTTTTTCATATGGGTAGGTAAATAGGTAGGTTTCATATATACGAATATTAATAAATATAAACATTTAGAGTTAAAATGATTTACAATCACTTATAACACTATGATGAAGGGATTTATATTATCACTAGCCGTTGTCCGTGATTCTTTATGACTGCGATCATAAGCCATATAATTATATTTTTACAGTCTACGTGGACGCAGACACGGGCAACAGCTATCCCTAATAAAGTAATTTTGGCCTTCATAAAAAGGCTTTTTTTCCTATATAGCGCAGGCGAAGCCCATGGGAACAGCTAATTATTGCATAAGAACCTCTCCCCCGCACGAATAAATCATCAATATCTTATATCAATACACAGATACACACATATACAGATACACAGATACAAACTTATAACAACCCTCTTTTTAGTCGGGGGTTAAAAAAAAACTTTATTAAAATTTCTTTTCAGTTTTCTACGCAAAAAGTGCAAAAGCCGTAAGAAATTTCTTGTACAAAAGAAATTTTCTTTTTTAAATTCATTCTCTTCTTGCTTTTGAACTATCGGTTCAGTAGGCTTAAAGCTCGAAATAAGATCTTTAAATATATTGTCAATACTAATAGCACTAATGGCGATGATTTTAGTAGACTATAAACATGTGTGAAAGATTATGTCAACTAAATAAATTTTAAAACTTTACACATATTGCATTAATTACTAGAATGTTTGTATTAAAACTTCAACAAATAATTTACTGTTTACTTAAATTTGATACTTTTATTAAAACCTCGTCCAATTTTTTTTCAATTTGATCAAATTAAGATGACGATGGCAAATAAACACTAACAATAACTGGAACAAGCTTACGATAATTATGAATTTCTATAATTCTACTGATGCTTTTTCAACAGAAAGGCTCACTACTTCTTTAAGTTCTTTTGAATTTTATCGGTTTATTTAATAGAATCAAAGAGACGCCTAACGTAAGGCGACACAATAGGGCTCCGGTTCCATCCCCGACAGGGACAGGCATGAATGTGATGAGCATAGATGTCTGTATTTCTGGGTTTGGTAGTTTATTAAATATATTCTCAGTACTTAAGACAACCCACTTTTCATGGGCATCTATTAAAAGGGCTTAATTTGCAGAATATAACACATTATACAAAATCTTTAATCCAAGATGGCCGCCAGTACAAAATGGCGGATCAGGTACGGTACGGTACGTACTTGATGTTACGGTAAATCCTTTGATGTTAGGTAATGAGGCAGAAGATATCCATAAAATCCGGGTACGTAACTTAGCGACACAAACTTTTTATTTGTCTTGATGGTTGTGGAATGCAGGTAACTACTGCAGACTCCGCTGTTATTTATCTCGATTCCAGTTTTTGCTACAGGTCAAACTTATGTGGCATTAAGTAGAGTCTTTGGCGGGTCTTTAAATCGAAGAAGTAGACTGTTCCAAGTTGACTTCGAAGAAACCTTGTAGCACTGGCGCATTAAAAGAAATGGATACAGTGAGAAATGTTACAAGTACAACTTACCACTAATTACTATTGTAACTAATTGTATGAGTTATATAAAATATACACAGATTTAAGTTCTCAAAACAACGAAACATAACCGAAACACACAATAATAAACAGTAAAATATAAAACCCAAAGAAAAAAAAATAAATAAAAACAAACATTTATTACTTGTTAATAAAAAAGAACTAAAAAGTTAAAAATATTTTAATCCGATGTATTAAAACCCCGAGGCCTTCGATCTTCATCAAGACCACAGTCGGAAATAGCCATGGACGAGATTATAGCTTTTAGCCATAGCCTTTTTACCATTTTCATAGAACCACGGCGCTGACTGGCATTTGAGTTTTTCTGTATGAAATGGGGACGTATTAGTCCAAAAGGGCGAGGATGTGTGTGGTTAAAAAAAAACATTTTGTCGATTGAAGATCCTTTATCACACCCAATTTATGGCGAAAGAATCCGTTACTAAAACACTATTTTCAATATTTTTACAGTTTCTAAGCTTTATAAGTTTAATTTGTATTTTGGGTATTTTTACCTTGTAAGAAGTATATAAAAGGTCATGGTATGAAAATGCAGGTGCTGGTAACTGACCATACTTAATTATGTAAGAAGTCTCTAGGCACATAATTAGGTCCAGCAAAGTAGAAGAAGTGTGGTGTGAAAGGTCTAGAGCTAATATTTCTATATTAAGAGAGTAAGCAAGACAACGTAATTGATTTGCTGCTCTGGAGTCATGTTTTAACAAGCAAGTATTAAAGTCTTCCATGACTATGAGATGCTTACTGTTGTTTAAGATTTTCGGAAAAAGCCCTTTTTAAAAAACAATATTTAATTGACAAATTAAATTAAATTAAATACAATATATGAGCTAAATTAAAAGAGCAAGAGTCACGCGCGGAATATGGATTCGAACTGAACTATTATCTTAATAAAAATAATTATAAATTGTCAAGTTCGTTCTGTAGAGAGAAAGCTATTCGCGGTGGCTCACTTATCTTAGCTCGTAACGATGTAGTGTTAAAGTCTCGATCAGACATAGTGGCGCTCTCTGTCGAGCGAATTATTGAACTATCCTGCATTGAGCTCAATGAACATATTATTTTGTGCGTGTACCGACCCCCCTCTAGTGACTTTGATGAATTTGAAAACAAAATGGAGGATATTTTAACTAAGCTTTGTCATAAAAACAAGTCCGTGATTGTTTGCGGTGATTTCAATGTAGATATATTACAAGAAACTTCGTCTAGTGTACGTTTATTAAATTTGTTTAAATCTTTTAACTTACTGAACGTCTTTTTTGCACCTACTCGTATTACTAGTATTTCCGCGACTTGTATTGATAATGTGTTCTGTCGCTGTAACATCTATGAAGAAACAGTAATGACGAATTTAAGTTCAGACCACTGTGGTCTAAAATTTTCTCTATTCATTAATCACGAAAGTGAAAAGCCCCAAAAGTTTTCTTGTAGACCAATTACAAAAAACCGGGTCCTAACATTTAAGAATACTGTTCAGCAAAAAGTGGGTAAAGTAGACATGAGCGATGATAATCCAAATAATTTATATAATAACATTTTCGGTTTTTTGTTACAAGAATTTAATAATGTTTTTAAGCCAAAAACTAAATACCTAAAACTTAAATTTAGTGATTGGGCTACTCCCCCGCACGAATAAATCATCAATATCTTATATCAATACACAGATACACACATATACAGATACACAGATACACAGATCGACAGGTCAAACTTATAACAACCCTCTTTTTAGTCGGGGGTTAAAAAAAAACTTTATTAAAATTTCTTTTCAGTTTTCTACGCTAAAAGTGCAAAAGCCGTAAGAAATTTCTTGTACAAAAGAAATTTTCTTTTTTAAATTCATTCTCTTCTTGCTTTTGAACTATCGGTTCAGTAGGCTTAAAGCTCGAAATAAGATCTTTAAATATATTGTCAATACTAATAGCACTAATGGCGATGATTTTAGTAGACTATAAACATGTGTGAAAGATTATGTCAACTAAATAAATTTTAAAACTTTACACATATTGCATTATTTACTAGAATGTTTGTATTAAAACTTCAACAAATAATTTACTGTTTACTTAAATTTGATACTTTTATTAAAACCTCGTCCAATTTTTTTTCAATTTGATCAAATTAAGATGACGATGGCAAATAAACACTAACAATAACTGGAACAAGCTTACGATAATTATGAATTTCTATAATTCTACTGATGCTTTTTCAACAGAAAGGCTCACTACTTCTTTAAGTTCTTTTGAATTTTATCGGTTTATTTAATAGAATCAAAGAGACGCCTAACGTAAGGCGACACAATAGGGCTCCGGTTCCATCCCCGACAGGGACAGGCATGTATGTGATGAGCATAGATGTCTGTATTTCTGGGTTTGGTAGTTTATTAAATATATTCTCAGTACTTAAGACAACCCACTTTTCATGGGCATCTATTAAAAGTGCTTAATTTGCAGAATATAACACATTAAAAAAATCTTTAATCCAAGATGGCCGCCAGTACAAAATGGCGGATCAGGTACGGTACGGTACGTACTTGATGTTACGGTAAATCCTTTGATGTTAGGTAATGAGGCAGAAGATATCCATAAAATCCGGGTACGTAACTTAGCGACACAAACTTTTTATTTGTCTTGATGGTTGTGGAATGCAGGTAACTACTGCAGACTCCGCTGTTATTTATCTCGATTCCAGTTTTTGCTACAGGTCAAACTTATGTGGCATTAAGTAGAGTCTTTGGCGGGTCTTTAAATCGAAGAAGTAGACTGTTCCAAGTTGACTTCGAAGAAACCTTGTAGCACTGGCGCATTAAAAGAAATGGATACAGTGAGAAATGTTACAAGTACAACTTACCACTAATTACTATTGTAACTAATTGTATGAGTTATATAAAATATACACAGATTTAAGTTCTCAAAACAACGAAACATAACCGAAACACACAATAATAAACAGTAAAATATAAAACCCAAAGAAAAAAAAATAAATAAAAACAAACATTTATTACTTGTTAATAAAAAAGAACTAAAAAGTTAAAAATATTTTAATCCGATGTATTAAAACCCCGAGGCCTTCGATCTTCATCAAGACCACAGTCGGAAATAGCCATGGACGAGATTATAGCTTTTAGCCATAGCCTTTTTACCATTTTCATAGAACCACGGCGCTGACTGGCATTTGAGTTTTTCTGTATGAAATGGGGACGTATTAGTCCAAAAGGGCGAGGATGTGTGTGGTTAAAAAAAAACATTTTGTCGATTGAAGATCCTTTATCACACCCAATTTATGGCGAAAGAATCCGTAACTAAAACACTATTTTCAATATTTTTACAGTTTCTAAGCTTTATAAGTTTAATTTGTATTTTGGGTATTTTTACCTTGTAAGAAGTATATAAAAGGTCATGGTATGAAAATGCAGGTGCTGGTAACTGACCATACTTAATTATGTAAGAAGTCTCTAGGCACATAATTAGGTCCAGCAAAGTAGAAGAAGTGTGGTGTGAAAGGTCTAGAGCTAATATTTCTATATTAAGAGAGTAAGCAAGACAACGTAATTGATTTGCTGCTCTGGAGTCATGTTTTAACAAGCAAGTATTAAAGTCTTCCATGACTATGAGATGCTTACTGTTGTTTAAGATTTTCGGAAAAAGCCCTTTTTAAAAAACAATATTTAATTGACAAAACACTTTATTTAAATTAAATACAATATATGAGCTAAATTAAAAGAGCAAGAGTCACGCGCGGAATATGGATTCGAACTGAACTATTATCTTAATAAAAATACTGTAAGAAATCAAAAAGACTGACCAGGTGAATGTATTAGGGATGTTAGGCATTATTATTATCCTAAATGGTTAGGGATGTTCGGAGTGTAGCTATTGGTATTCTAGAAGAATAAATATTATTTTCAAGAAAGTCTTGTTCTTTTTCAATTTCAGGGATTATATTTCGTTTATATGAAAACATGTTATAGTTCCCCAATTGAACAAATTTAAAATTAGTATTACAAAAAATTAGGTACAGAAGTTAATGCTTTGGAGATAATTTCCGATTCACAGATCAGAGTTGTGGAACTGGAATACACATTTATACTATCGCTAATATTAGTATTAGTATTATATATAATTTTACAACTATTTAAACTATCCAACTTACAATAATAAGATGTATCGCTAGTGATATCTACATATTTAGTTGATAGAATTATAGTGGCATAAGTATAATTGATAACACCAACAGGGTAAGAAATATATTATATATATATTTTTTTTAACTTACAAGTTGCTACTTAAAACAAATACAATTTTTTCATAATTATTATATTATAATAAGTAGCTGTTTCAGAAACATTTATTATTTTTTTTAGAAATAGACTTATGTTAAACCGATGCTAATCACTTAAAAACCTATAGTTTTCATCGAGTACTGTAAACAATTATTCGGAATTATTATGAAGGTATAAAAAGTATTGACCTTGCTAAACATAATTCCATTTATTATGTTTTATATTTAAAAAAAAGAGTTAACAAATTGCTCTCTAGAACATTTAGAATTTACACATTTACACATTTTAACATTTCATAAATTTTACAGTTTAAGTTTAATATCTGGTTGATTAGGAGTTTGCCATTCTTATCTTCTTTAAAGATTTCATTCTTGCTTTGGGGAGTTTCTGTCACTGAAGTCCACGCAGCAATCGTATTTTGAGAAATTAACACGTCAAAATACGAAAGCGACGGTAGACCACAGTGACAGACAAAGTGTTTATTTTCATCACTAAAAAATCTAACAAAATTAAATAAGTTATTAAAGGTGCGGATAAAAATTATAATTGATTAGTTATTATGATGTAAACAATAATAATTGAATATCTTATTTAATAAAATAAATCTCAAAATTATATTAACCTCATCTAATAAGTTGATATTTTCATTAAGGGGCTGTGTATACTAAATGTATATTATAGCGGACGGTAATTTATTTCTTATAAATGACACATAAAAAAAAATAATTACTATTATATGACGGACATATACTTTTTGAGATAATATTATTGATTTGAGTACAATTAAATATATAACTCCCTTTTTATATCTTTTTTGCTACTCCTTCGCTCTTCATCATGTGAGCCTGGCTTTAGTGAGTTATATTCTTTAATTGTACTTAAATCCTTACCAAGTGTTATTTACATGGTTAGAAAAAAAATAATACATTTCTCTTTTAGTACAAAAACACTCTTTATCAAAAAAAAGTATAGTACATTCAGTACAACTACATGATAGTAGTTCAAAATACGAAAGCTATACTAGACCAGAGCGATAACTTTTATCTGCATCGGTAAAAATGTAATTAATTGTTATCATGTAAACAATAATTATTGGAGATCTAATTATAGACTTCTTTTAAAGATCTTTTAATAAAACTTTAAATAAATATCACACGATTACTTGTAGGTAACAAACTGAATTCTTAAGTTATATCAGTCCTTTACCGACAATTGTTTACAATTTACCCACATCTTAATATACTATTATACCTTGACCCTTATTATTTCCTTATATATCTATATACGAGGTCTATTCAAAAAGTATCGCGTATTTTGAAATTCCGCGGGCTATGGATATTTAATTTAAGATTTTTTGTTGTTCTTGTGTAGTTACTTATCGTGGTTGCAATCGTATTTTGAGAAATTAACACGTCAAAATCCGAAGGCGGCCTTAGACCATAGTAAAAGACACAGTTTTTATCTTTATCACTAAAAAAATCTAACAAAATAAAAGAAGTGATGATGAAAGGTAAGGATAAAAAAAATAATTGAAATGTTGTTATCATGTAAACAATAATTATTGAAGATTTAATTATTTTCTGGTAGTTCACTGCACCAGCTCTCCTTTGAAATTAAATTAATTAAATTTTAACAAAAAGTAAAATTCGTTTTGCAGATCTTACATTACAATATAGGTTTACTCTTAAAATATATTGTTAAAAATATCTTCGTATATTAAAGATCTATTTAAGTTTTGGTGATCAGCAAAGCGGAATCCAATGCTTACTTGTTATCTTTTTGCCAAGCTTCACACATGGTTTTTACTAACATATTTGTGTTAGTAGAAAAAGAAAAAGTGCATTAAATTATTCTTTTTAACGAAATTTAGTGCTTGCTCAATAATATTTCCATTTTCTGTTTCAGGCCCGTAATTGAAAAAATGTTTATTCTAGATTTCATTTCAAAACCATCAAAATATATATATAAAAGGAATTATAGAATAATATATATATAATAATAATAATAATAATAATAATATCATTTATTGCCAGAAAATACATTCCATAGAAATAGATTCAATACAATCAATTGCTAAAGATATTACTCATATAGTGATACAAAGTGAATTTAACTTACAACAAAAGTTTATTTCATTAAGTTACATTGAATAAATTAAATTAAGTAATGTCAGTTTCTATAATATTAAGAAAATATGTTAAAACAAAATTTTATAATTTTAATCTGCTATAAATAAATTAAAGGAGAGAAAATGTATTGAAAATATAAATTGATTATAAATATAAATTAAGTCAAGTAAAGTTTAATTAAATATAAATTAATTTAAATTATTAAAAAAAATAACGATAAACACTCAATAAAAAATAAAATCAAATTAAGTCCCATTAAAACATATTAAAACAATAAAAATTAATAAATAAGAAAAGAAATAAAAATTTAAACAAAAACAAAATTTACATTATTATCCGTCATATACAATGCTCTAACACACTCCTTGTAGGTTTTTATGCACGTGAGACCAGTGTCTTGTCAAGTAACCAACATTCACTTCCACGGTGGCTTTAATAAGTTCGTTTTTACTCCGCAAATAACGAAGCCATGTTGTAGCCGTAGTCTGTCTCATCAGTGCCCAAAAACCCTGAAGACGAATGACCGCAAACATTTCGGAGGCACTACAATAGCATGGCAGCCTGAATATTAATCTTAGTGCATTATTATATTGCACTCTGATGGCATTTATGGCAGTTTGCGTGTATTTACACCACAGCACATTAGTGTACATGCTCATACATAAAGTGCGAAAAAGAACTCTTTTTAACCTCTGCACTGCACTTGTGAAATCTACGTGAAATCATATTAGCCCTAACAGTGATTGCTCTTCTTTGTCTATCAATATCATCGATATCTGAGAGATCCTGCCTTATTATGTGCCCGAAATATTTAAAAGAGGCTGCAGTACAGATGTCATTATTATTGAGGCTCACCGGTGGTACAATATCTGGACCTTTACCGTGACGGAAAACAACAAGTTTCGTTTTGGTGTTATTATATAGCATATTGTGTTCACGAGCATACTGCTCACAAATGTTTAGCAGTTTCCGCATCGCTCTGATGCTAGGCGTAAGTAACACCATATTGTCTGCGTAGGCAATATGGTTAGCGCACACATTGTTCACGTAACATCCCATACGAGCCTCAATTAATCTCTTGCTTAAGCCATCCATGTAGATATTGAAGAGACTAGGAGACATTACACCACCCTGTCTTACACCGTTTGATAGATAAAATGGGCCCGACGTATGGTTTCCCCATTTGACACAATTCTCTTGTTGTCCATACCAGACCCGAAGTATATTTACGACACTATGTAGTACTTTCGCCTGCTCCAAAGTGTTCCAAAGCTTAGAATGTGATACTCTGTCAAATGCCATACTCAGATCTAAGAAGCAGCCATATACACTGGTTTTTCTTTGAGTATAATATGTTACCGTTTGCTTCAGAGTAAATATTGCCATATCAGTTCCCGTGTTCTCTTTAAAGCCCATTTGATTATCACGTGTTTTGATACTGTCTTTTATACGGTCATATAGAACTCTCTCCAATTTTTTTTGCAGTAATTGTTGCGAGAGATATCGGACGGTAATTGGATGGTTTTGATATATCAGCCTTCTGATTTTTTAATACGGGTATAACGGTCGTTTTAATCATTTCTGGTGGTAAATGGCTTCGCATAAGCATAGCATTAAACAAGGCACTTAACAACCTTAACAAGTGTGGGCAGGAGAATTGTAGGTGTTCTGCGCTCAAACCATCGTGGCCCGGTGATTTTTTGAGTCTTTCGCTATTTATAGCTCTTTTTATCTCATTATCCCTGATAGTTATCCCGGAGTTGCCTTCTATATTACATGGAATTGAATCAGCAGTTCGTTGGTATCCAAAATGATTGGCCATCAAATTCGCTATATCTTCTGATCTAGTATGCCCGTCAACCTCCAACGCTAAGGTATCCGTATGAATCTTCATAGATTTATTCGTCTCCTTCCAGAAATTCTTAAAATTATTAGTATGTAGACTCATAGCCAACTTATCCGCTCGTATACTTTCTGATTCATTCAGACATTTTTTGAACTCTTTTTTAAAAATTTTCTTGGAGTTAATTCTTGATGTAGCAATAGGTCCCGTGTTAGGTCTACCGTTAATCAGCCATCTGATGTAGGCTGCCCTCGAGTGATCGTAACTTTGTTTCACTCTGTCATTCCACCCTGGAATGTTTCTTCCCTTATGTTGACGTCTTTTTTGGTGTTTAAATGCTCTTTAGGAAGCAGTCTGCATAGATGTAATTATATTATTGTAATTCATGTTTATACTGTCCTCAGCTTCCTTGTCACTTGCATCCTGTAGTTTTGAGAGATTTATAGGTTCTACTCTCAACAACCGTTTACTTACTTCCTTCATGTAATAGGAAATATCTTGATCATTCCTAGGACACCACTTGAATGACGATGGAAAATTATCTTTTTGCACCGTTGAAGAGCTCAAACATTCTATGTCCAACGATACTGACACAGCCCTATGATCCGACCAATCCATATCATATTGAATCGATATGTTCTCTATTTTGGATTCTAAGCTAACTGTAGACATACAGTGATCGAGCCAGGAGACAGTTTTATGTGCATCACTTACAAATGTGTAACTATCACAAGCCAGGCGTTGAATATATGAAATATATGAAAGGAATAGTTTTATTTTAATACTTAGTGATGGTAGGATATATAAAAATACCAGGTAGTTATCAAAAATGGTAATTCGTGTGAGTAATTTAGGATTTTTCTATCACCAACGAAGTGTCAACAGAAAAGAGAAGTCTCGACGACAATCTCATTTTGCGAAATTTCAATTTAATATTCTTTAATTTTTAAGATATATTTAATTAAAGGTTGTTCGTATATTAAAGGCATATTTATTCAGATTATACAATTATTTATCTATAAAATAAATGAGTTAAGGTATTTTAATGTTAAATCTTAACATTAAATCTCTGATAATAATAATTTATTTACCCCGTAAGTCTTGGTTTGATAGTTTATACAAATTTTCAAACGAGGAGATATTACAACATTACAGATGATTCTTAAAATGAAGATGACGTTCAAACTGATGACTAATCTAAGACTTATTTAGAAAATCTTTTAGGCAGTAATACGGCCTCGCGTGTTGAGGTGAACAGAATTTGGGTCTATGAAAGTTATATATATAAGCATTTTTTACATTGTCAACTACTGATTAATGCTTATTATTTAAACAATTAGAGAATTATCCTCATCAAACAATAGTATCCCTTGTCTGTTCCTCACAATCTATGATAAGTTATTTATATAAATGAAACAAGAAAGGCCTTACTTTAGAATCGTGTGTCTAGCCCTTTTTGACAACCGGACCAAAGGAACGCTTTCCATTCATGACAACTTTATGATTTTTTTAATATAATAAGAAGAAGAAGATAAGAAATGAACTAATCAATACAAAGCAATATTTTTAACTTCATAATGCTGTAACTTTATTATTACAGTTACATGATGTGCGCACTCAAAAGTAATGTCAGATCAGCAGCGGATAAAAAGTTTCAAGATTTATTAGTGGTAACTGGAATATCAGTAAATAAAGTTTCAAAAAGCAGTTGTAACCTCAAGTTTAGAAGTAACATGTTCATTATTATTTTTAATTTAATGTCCTTTCTCTGAGATTTAGTTCTTCCAGTTTCTTCATTTATTATTTTCCAGACTGCTTCTATTGTATTATTTCCTTTTTTAAGTTTTTAACTTCCTTTTTTAAGTTGTATAAGATAACTTTATATTATTTTTAACCTTTATCTATAAAAACTTTATCTATACTAATATTATAAAGCTGAAGAGTTTGTTTGTTTGAACGCACTAATCTCTGGAACTACTGGCCCGAATTAAAAAAAAAAATTGTGTTGAATAGTCTGTTTATTGAGAAAGGCTATAGGGTATATGTCATCTTGTTGTGACTAATAGAAGTCAAGCAGCAATGAAAAATGCTGCAAAAACGGGCAAAGATTTCTGTGTTCTCAAATCTATCTATACATATAATAAAATTGTAACTGATCCATTCCAATCCATTCCAATTACAATGGTTTTCAGTTTGTCTATTTGTCTGTATGTCTGTATGTTTGTGCACGCTAATTTCAGAAACGGGTTAATTGATTTTGATGCAGTTTTCGGGAATATATTGTCATGAGATTCACTTTACATTTTGTTTTTTTTTTAACATTTGGTTAACAAATGAAGAAGTTAATAATCTCTTATCGTTATAGCATTTCTGCTTACCAGTTTGAAGGTTTATAATTTTTACATACATTCGTAAGCGCAAAAGGTACGTTTTATCAAATACTAAATCTACGCGTACGAAGTCGCAGGCACAGCTAGTACATAATAAGTTTAAGTTTATGTCCTAAGGAAAACAGTAAACTAAGACATTTTTATTATTTTATTTATACGGTCAGCGTTTATTTGTACAAAAGTAAAATTCTTTTTTAAATTCGTTCTCTTCTCGAATGCCGTTTAGTAACTAAGGTGTATAAAAAGTCTGCACACACCGACCATTACAAACATGCACACTCACACCACCATACGGACTACTTAGCAGCGTTACCTCGTACCTTAATAAATAGTAGAGCTTTACAACCATGCGACCTTAAATACGTGTGTGACGAACTGAATTACGTTTGAAAAGTATTAGAAAGAAATGGATACAATTGGTGTCGAAGCCTAAGACTCGTAAATGGCAGAACTTAATATATTATATTTAATTATATATTATATTTAATAATCATCATGGTTCAAAAGTTTTAACATACAAAGTTTCGTATACTTTAGCTGTGCTTTTTTTGAAATATTCACGATTTTAGGTTGAAGAGCTACTTCTGTAAACTTATAATTTTGCATTTTGGCTCGTATATAATTTAAAAATACATTTCCTAAGGCTACATATTTTATACACAAATCTTATCACTGATGTTGCCGTTTTCTCAGTGTTGCTCACGTTAAAAAGCACGTCTTGTAGCCAATGTCAGAAATACTAAATACTTTTCTTGCTAATTCTCACTGTGTCTGAGTGCGTATTCTCCTACCACGAATTGTAATATGTGCACAGGGTGGCTAGGACTTCCATATATAAAGTTCTCCTTAAGTCCTTTGTAGAACCTTCGAAGATCACCATTCCAAACATAAAGTCGCATTATATTAAAAAAAATACTTTATTAAAATTTCTTTTAAATTTTATACGCAATGTGCAAAAGTCGTAAGAAATTTGCTAATTTCATTAAAAACTTTAGCGTTTTGTAAGCTCTAATAGTAATTCAATTTCTAAGGAGCTAGTTCACATATTGTCCAACATTTATTTTTACGTAAGAACCTTTATAATCAAACTGTTCAGCCAGAAAATCGATCTAGGATGTAAACAAACAATGGCCACTGACGTATTATTATGAACTAGTCACAGATTCCTTCATTGTGATATAATTTAAAATATATAAGGTATTCACAAATAGGTTCATCTGACCTATAAAAATAATTATTAATATGATATTTACAGATTTCCGTCGTAAACTTAAGTACCTCCCTCTCATCCTACGCTGGAATATGCACATCCTTACCTCGCTGTTTTCGTCATCTCTAATGTAGCCCCATCTTATTTGTATGAGCGTTTCCAACTCCCATTACCCAGTAGCCACCATAAACATTCCTGCGTCTTAGCGAAAACTGTTGATATTCCTTCTTACAGATCTAACTTTTATTTAAAATCTTTTTCCCTACAAGCAGCGAAGTTATGGAATTCCCTATGTAGCCATATTACATCCTACCGTAATGACACATAAACGTAGACTGAAAAGTTATTATTTGTCACAAACATAAGTTATATTTATTTTTAATAAATATGTATTTGTATATATTGTAATTATATATATTTTTGTGATTATGTAGATATAAATGTATATATTATATTTTTTATGTTTTTGTTATATGTTAAATATTATAATAATGTAACTCCTATCTCTGCCCTCAATAACCTCGTCTCCAACAATCATAGGTAGCTTTAAGAAATAGCTCTGAAGAGATAAGCTCATGCCATGTGTATTAGTATAGTATTCTTTATAAATAAATTTTGGTACATGAAATTAATAAATAAATGTAATAGTTACTACAAAGTCAGCTCCTAAGACAAGTGGAAGACCATAGGTACCATAATAACAATAATTTAAAGGACCTTATTTTAAGTTAAAATTTGGTTTTAATTTAGTCATCAATTTTTAAAAAAGTACTTTTATGGATCCCCATAATTGGACATAAGTAACTATAAAGTTATAAAGGAACTATCATAGGAACTTTGCTAATAGTCGTATTTATTAAAATAACGGTTATTATAAGGAATGTAAACTATAATTGTTGTAAAGAATGTAAGCTATTATTAAATTTGATAATACTTTTAAATTCAATAATTCTAAATGAATAAGTAAACACCTAATAAATAGTTTTTAATAGAAACCTACCAGAACGTACCAACGTTTTGTAGACGTGTGAGCTTAAAGTCCATAACAAACGATAACGTGGTTATAACAATTGACATTGGCATAGTGATTACGATTCCAAGAACATTTTACGAAAATATCGTAACGCGGTACGGAACGTGTCCGTCTGGTCATAGCGAATAAGGGCCATGTGTGGAAAGTCATATAATTGTCTCATTTATACTACACATTAAGCGTAACACTTACATGTCATGCCAAATATGTAGCGCGCTAATTGCGATGGGCATCACAACAACCTTACCCACATTTTTTACCGGATCAATACATTTGAAACCTTTCAAAACATCTTAAATATAATATAATTAAATATAATAATGGTACAACTTGTTTATTAATAAACATTTAGATAATAAATAGTTTAAATAGATGTTTCATTAAGAAAATGAGTTATAGAACACATAAAAAAAACATTGTCTTATTCATACAAACTTATTTCAAACAATGTGATTATTTAATTCTATACGTGATTCGACGGGGTGTGCTATGAATACAGAGCGTAGAAAAACCATGTCATCCGTGAGCACAAATTTTCAATATATCAGTTTATTGGTAACGTCTACAGAGACTGTAGCGTCCTATCTACAATCTGTAGTACCTACTATTCATTGGAGACGTATTATGTATGTCGATAAAGATGTTTTTTTATAAACGAAACAATATACTACATACATACTATAAAACAAATACTAGAAACAACACAAAAAATATTTATAAATGTATTCATAACACGGATACAGTAGCGCATTTTGTAGAACGACGGGGAAATTTCAACAAGTAGACGCAACAAGTAATCGATGTTATTCTGACTCGCACTCGGCAACAATTTTGTTTTTACATTTAAATATTTAAATTATATTAAAATTTAAAAATAAAAAATGTAAAAAAAAGTCATCTTTGAAAAGATCGAGGCCCTTAGTCAATGAACAGTTTGTTCTATATATATACACTATCTAAGGATGTACACTAAAGAATATTATTATTGGATATTGTATATATATATTTAGGGATTATATAATATATACACTGTATATGTACATGTACTTAATTCATTCCCGTCCTATAACGATTGAGAAGTTACTGTTAAAAAAGATACTTTGGGGTCACATCCATAGATTTTTTTATAATATCTGTACGTTCACACCCCGTCTTAAGGCCAAATTCGTATTTCGATTTTTTCAATCTATATTTATTTAAAAAAATGAAAATACAGTAATGTATAATTTAAGGGAAGTAAGGTGTACCGAATTTATGCTTTAGATCATACATTTGCCATTAATATGACTATAAGTTTTTATTAAGATATAAAAATTAAATTAATTAAATTAAATAAACTTTATTTGGACATCACATACATTATTATATAACAATACAAAATACAAAAGCATTAAAACAAAGTAAATGAAATGAAGTAAAAAACAAATAGAAAGAATAAATATTTACTGCGACATCCAAAACGGATGACCACTCAGCTGTTGCTGGAATACCTAATTGACTCCAGCGCTGATTTTCAGTGGCCGCCGTACCATGACGTAACTAACACTAGTGACAATTAATTAACCTAACAAAATTACTTAAAACAACATGTACAATTTAAAAAAAAATACATAACATCAAAATTCTATATAAACACATATGAAATAAAATATACAATAAAAACAAGAAATTAACCAAATAATAATATAACAAATCATTCCTAAGTTCACCCTATTCAAAGAAAGAGTGGGATGGATGATGTGACCTTGCGATATGTTTCAGTCGTACCCTTACACGTGTGACGTGGCTGAGACAAACGCAACTTAACTCACTAAACAGTAAACTATTAGACATTACACATGATAAGGATACAAAATATACAAAAAGCTGATAAATGATTCATGACGTGACTTATATAATATTGAAAATAACATAAAAATCAATTGGAAAACAAATAAGTACAAAGAATTCTTGATTAATATCATAATTTAGTTACCTGCAATAGTGATTTCGTCAACAAGTGTTAATGGCTGCGAAGATATCAGGTAAGTCACCCATTTGTAATGTATTTAAAAGAATATTATGAGTAACTAAGGTAGTAACAGTCAATTATAAAAACTATAACGAAATAAGATGTATAAATATATTATTGTATACCTTCTATAACATTACTACAAGATAGCTTTACATGCTGATATGTATTAAGTGACATATATTTAGGGGGGCCGTTGCCGAGAACCTCCTCGTGTGCCCGTCTGTTTCCCTTGTTGCTCGGATTCGTCCGGTGGCATCGGAAGCGGTACGGGCCGGTGCTCCCTGGGCAACAACGGTTAATGTGATCCTTCGGGTTTGCATTAGCCGTTGGCTAATACTCGGCTGGCGGGCAGGCTGCCTTTCGGGGTGGTCTGTCTGCGAGGTGGGCTCGGGCCTTTTGGCCTGGGAACTGAGGGTGGGAAGGCGCAGGCCCTCTCTACCGGGGACAGCAGCGGGGTCGCCCCTGGTACTTCTCTGTGCGCAGAGTGGACTGTGGGGCGGTCCCGTGGTTGTGTGGGGGGTACGTGGCGGTCTCTTCCTTGCTGAGGGGGAGGCCGTTGCGCTGATAGGGTGATGGCCCGGAATAGTCGTCGTCAGGTACAATAGCGCTTGACGACGATTAGTCCGGACGAGGTGCCGGCGGAGCTCTTCCTAGGGAGGGCTTCGTTGGGGGGTGGCGGGACGGGACCTCAACCATTTTCGGATGAGGTCCGGCCCCGGGAGGTTGAGTCGGATCGGGACACCTTCTTCGTTGAGGGAGTCCTGATTTGGCTCGGCCGGCTTGGGTGGAGGGCAGGGGAGCCCTTCGCCATTCAACAAGCCCCGGAGTGGGACGCGCTCAAGTCAACCGAGCGCGTCACTCCATGGAGGTGGTAGCTGCTCACGCGGCGCTCCATTACGACGGAGAGGTGTTGACCGTCTGGTTTAGTGAGTAAGAGTCTCACATAACCACTTCCATCTTCCCCAGGATGGAGGTGTGTATCCATGAGGATTCCAGACGTTAAAAAAAAAAATAAAAAAAAAAGTGACATATATTTATTTCATTTATTCTGTTACAGACACACTAATTCGATAATGTAGAATATTGAAGAATGGTAATTAAAAGGAATCAAAAATAAATAATAGTAAAACAATAAAGCATCAATGGGACCACTGATAATAGTTAAAGGTATATTGATATTATTGTAATAACTTTTCAAAATTGATACTAATAAAAGAAATAATTGATTGTGTTGGTAAATATAAATGTACTCATGTGTCTACAATTTTATAAATTAAATAGAATAGTTTATTCACCTACAATGAAGATGCATTAACTGCTGTTTTTTGCATGTTCAACAGATTTTTTTTATATTTTGATTTAAATATCGTTTCTGATTTCAGGACACGCAAAGGAGGAGGAAGGTTATTCCAGCAGCTGGAGGCTGCATATTTAAAACTCCCTCGGAATGCAGTAGTTTTGTGCAAGGGAATACACAGCATGTTATTAGAAGCCCTTGTTTTATGAATAGGATTATAGTCACTTAACCATTTTAACTCATTATATAGATATACTGGGATTTTATACTTTATCACCCCAAAAAACAGGCACGCCAAATGTAGTTGTCTTCTGTAGTCCATATTTAATATGTTTGCGGAATTAAGAAAAGGAGTAACATGGATACGCGGCGGGATGTTAAAACAAAACCTAGCACAGGCGTTTTGAACACGCTGGACAATCATTTTACTGCTTGCAAGTAATCTGGGACCTATCACGACGTCAGCATAATTTAACAAGGATAAGACAATCGCTTCACAAAATCTGATGCGTGTGTTGGTAGTTAAGTATTTCTATTTAGATATAGCAGCTTTAGTCGATAAAAACAGTTACGAACAGTATTAGTAATGTATTTTTGAAATCGTAAAGTCTCATCCATTACTACTCCTAAATTTCTTGCCTCTGAAACGCGTTCGATACGTGAATTTTGTATCAATATATTTGGGATCTCTGTGCCAAATTTTTGTATTTGCATTTTTGTACCAAGTACTAGAAATTTGGTTTTACTAGGGTTTAGCATCAGATTATTAGATATCGACCAAGTATGTATACTATTTAAATCCTCATTAATCATGTTAACTGCTAATGATATGTCTTTGGGCTTACAGGACACATATAATTGTATATCGTCAGCATAAATATGATACATTACAATGTTTAATGGAATTGATAATGTCTGCATAATATAAAGAAAAAAGAATAGGTCCCAAGATGGAGCCCTGTGGGACGCCTCTTGCAACAATCTTACTTACTGATTTGGATCTTGAGCCATCCTCATTTATAATTTCCACCGCTTGAGTTCGGTTAGTGAGGTCACTTTCAAACCAATTGATAGTTGAAGAACTAAAGTTGTAGAAATGCAGCTTAGCAAGGAGCAGTGATATATCTATTGAGTCGAAAGCTCGTGCGAAATCCAACAAGACTAGGATTGTGACCTGGTCTAAGTCTTGCGCACTCAAAATATCGTCTACAACATTTATCAATGCTGTTGTAGTGCTTCTTTTCCTCCGAAATCCTGACTGAACACAAGGTAATATATTATTCTTCTCAACAAAGTCTGACATCTGGTCATAAACAATTCTTTCTATAACCTTAGAAAGGCAGGGCAAGATGCTGATGGGATGCAAGTCGCGTATTGTTTTTGAGTTATCATTTTTTGGTATAGGCCTGACAAGAGCTTTTTGCCAACATTTTGGAAAATGATCGGAAGTTATAGAGAAATTGATAATGTGCGTTATAGGTTCTATAATGTAATTAACGGATAATAATAACATTGACAGAGATATACCATCTGAGCTAACAGCATTTGACTTAATAGTACCTAATATTTTAGTAACCCTTTGTGCATTAACTGGGACCAAATTAAAGTTACATGAAAGGCTCGTGTGGGATTTGAAAAATTCTATTAGCGAAGGAGATATGGCCGTAGGGCACGGAAAATTTAAGAATTCTGAATTAATTACATTAGGATTATTGAGATGACAGGGGAGACAGAAATCTTTATTTGATTTGTACGATATATTTCGTTGTATCAGCTTCCATGTTCTTAAGTTATTGAAATTATTGTTTATATAAGTCGAAAAGTAAACGCTTTTTTCGCTATGGATTGCTGTCTCTACTGTAGCCTTTAAATCCTTGTAGTAGTTAATATGTATAGCATTTTTAGTCTGCCTAGCTCTAATATGTGCCTTATCACTGATTTTTATCATTTTATTAATGTTGTATGTTATCCATGGTAGTTTGTGCTTTTTGAAAAATCCGCTTTTAAGTGGTGCTAATATGTCAAACATGGTAAGTAAATAGTTATTAAATTCAGAGACAATATCATTTATATTTCGGTGCTCTGAATGTTTGTGCCAGTCAATTGATTCCAAAGTTCTCTGGAGTGCATGAGATTCTATCGCGTCATAGTGTCTATAGGGCTTGAGAACTCTTTTTAATTTAACCTTGGATGTTTTAAGTTCAAAGGTTAGAAAAGCATGACTACTAAGATTAGGGATATAATCGATGTCAACATTATTGATATTAATATCTGAACATACTAAATCGAGAAGGGATTAAGTAAGCTGTGCCTATTATGATTTTTTTTCCTTTAATACTGAAACTAAGCCACATTTGCTCAACAGTTGCAGTTTCAGTGTGGGTAAGGATATGTACTGCAATGCCTCTTCGGATATAAAAGCCTACACCACCACCGCAAGAACGTACTTCTTCAGGCCGAGGTTTATGTCGTAGACGATACCCAGGCACATTTGGAGCACGACCATCTTTCCCCTTCCTTAGCCAGGTTTCGTTCAGTGCCATGATGTCTACATTATGTCGGTCCATTGCTATCATAAATTCGTCATGACCTGTTCCTAAAGAACAGGGGTTAATAAAGACAATTTTCAGTGTGCGTAGTCCTAACATATATACTAATTACATTTCATCATATCACTACACGTATTTTTTTCGAAATAAGTGGTCCTTATATTATAAGTGTATTATTGAGAATTGTAGATTTGTTTTATTAATAATGACTTAAATTTGAGTATGAAAATAAATAGTATGATAATTTGGTATATTTTTAAATATTTAAATATCAATATATTATTATTATGTTTTATGTAAAGAAAGTAGCATAGTTTATTACCTAACATAAAATCTTGATAAACACGGATGGCAAATATATAGGTCACAGTTCTATCTAATAAAGTAAAAAATACTAATATGAGGTTTACAAAAGTATAACAAATGTATTTAAAAACTAACTTAATCCTAAGAAATTGCAATATAAAAAAGACTAAATAGAATGACCGGAAAAAACCCGAGCAATATCACCTTCCGAACGGATGCGGTAAACAGTAGTATCAGGGGCCCGTCTTGCAAAAATCTTACCACCTTTGGTCCAAACGTACCGCCAGCTTTTAATTTTTTCCTCTTCTCGCGCTTTATAAAGAAGATGACGGTTAATTGAAGTCAGATGCTCGTTGATGTAGACCTGCCGGGCCTCACCATCCAGTATACCCGTGGAATCAACATTGCGTCGTACCCGAGCAGCACGCAGAACGAACCAATTTATCAATTATTATTATCGAGCAAGAAAAAACCGTCACTAGCGTTAGCAGCGCCACACACAACGATGAAAATTGGTACACTTTTTGAAAATCGTATTTAAGCATAGAGAAAAATTCTTAAAGTAATTTGCAATAATGCTCCAGTTTTATTTATATCAATAACTTGTCATCAAGTAAAAAAATATATAAAAGGAAAAATCTCTTAAACAGGCTATATTTTCTACGGGGTTCTTAACACTTTCATCTAAATTACATACTAAATTACAACACTGAGCTAATTATATGATATCGTAAACTCATTATCAGAGCGTTTGAAAAAAAAACAAGCAAACTAACTTTGCTCTTGTTTAGGTTAATCGAGGGAAATTACATTAAAGAATGTGAACTATCGAAAATTTAAAAGTCTGTCATAATCTTGAAAATTGAATTATTTTGCTAAAGGATTTTTTCAAATGTTGTAGATCTACTTCCAAACTATCTTACTTAAACCTATTTAATGATAAACATGATTTATAATGATAAATATTAAGCCAAAACTTATTATTATTGTGTAATATTTGTATGAATTCAAAACGTAAATAAAATAAAACTGATCAATAACTTAAAATAATTATTCTTACCACAGACCGGGCATAACTTTGCGTTGACAGGAACTTTTCCACTGTATTTTCTAAGATTTTCACGAGTACTACACATTGAAATAAAACGTCGCGTTAAATTTTAAATGTTAATTTAAAATTTAATTAATTATATGTGAAATTCATGAAATAGTTTAATTTTAACTTTTAAATAGTTTCAAACATAACTTTTTACAGCGCTAAAAAATATTTAAGTAGAACTTTGATACTTCTAATTGAATACACTCTTACGCCGAGCAACCTCAAAGCGAATACAAATTTAAAAATTCAAGATTTATCAGTACCGATAACAATAAAAAGTGACGCGTTAGGTCGACTTGAAAAATGCGACTAAAGTGAGCCTAGAGTCAAGGGTTGCTGGGAGGCTAGAGGGAGGAACTCGAACTCCGCTCAACATCCGCCACTTATTGAGTAAATAAAATTTGATTTACATGAATTCAAATGTTTATTTATTCAATTTTTTTATTTATTCTAGGTTTAACCGCTACTAGCTTAATATTTATGTATTTTATATAAGCTTGTAAATATTTTATTCTCCTGGCTAGTATATTAATTATGCTTAATACCTACTACTATAATAAAATTATAATTGTGCAAAATGTAGGTCAAAAAAAAAATATATAAATAAAAACAATTCTTAATAAAAATAACAACTTTAAAAAAAACATAAAGTAAAAAAATATAAAGATTTTTTTTTTTTATAACTATCTATTATTTATATGTCCTATTTACTATAGGAATACGTCCTATAGAAAACGTCCTATAGGAATTCGGATGAATACATTCTCGTAATATTTTTTTTAACCCCTGATTAAAAATAGGTGTGTTATAAGTTTGACCTGTCGATCTGTGTATCTGTGTAACTGTGTGTTTGTCTGTGTCAAATTTGCGGCCAAACGCGTGGACAGATTTGAATGCGGTTTTTTTTAATCAAAAGCTACACTACCGTCTACTAGGTACTACACGTCGAGATGATTCTGATCCATGTTTGGTCGAAATAGAAATAGTCGTCTCCAAGATATTGACGGTTTATTCGTGAGAGGTTCTTATGCAATAATTAGCTGTTCCCCGTGGATAGTGGACATGTCAATTATGAAATGCCTACTTCAAAAAATAAGATACGTAAATAAAGCTATAAAAGAGCAATTAAATCTTAAAGCTTGAATCAATACGAAGAAAAACAAATTAATTAAAAATTTTAAGAACCCCCGATACAAAAAGACCTCTGAAAAGAATAAAAATAATATTATTATGTACTTATTGAATTCGTTGCGCCGGGGGACCGTTTAATAAAGAAGGAAATTAAAATTCAAGTAAGTTAACAAGGCAAATAAAGAAATTACCATATCGAATCGTATAGTCTAAGTCCTCAATGATTAACTTCGTAAAATAGACACCATCGTTAACGTACGTACAACGGTCCCCCGACGCAACGACTTCAAAAAGTACATAATAATATTATTTTAGAGGTTTTTTGGATCGGGGGTTTTTTAAAGTGCAACAGCTGCGTGGACTAAGAAAATGTTTTGGGAAATATTGGCAGAGAAAACATAATACCACCTAAAAAAAAATATAAAAATCAGCTGCGATTTTACAAAGAAAAAAATATATTGATTTAGATATGAATGGGCAATCGTTATCTTATACATATAATATTGGACATATATTTATATTAAATCCAGGATGTTACGTAATAGTAGAATAGGAAAATCATTTAGAAAAAAATACCAGAAACACTCGTTATTTAATTAGTGAAACCTCTCGTTCAGTTGATACCTGTTGTTTCGTTTTGCTTTAGTTTGATAATTTTATATAATGTTATGTCAAATATTCATTTGTTTGTAGTTTTAGGTTTCAAGATAATCTTGTAATTATACTTTTTATATAAAATCATGTCTTTGATTGGCGGCTTTTGTACAAATTAGTTCCTATTACTTTCCTGGTAGTCTATTACTGGATTTTCAATGTTGATAACTGGGATTCTTAATAAATTTAGTATTTAATTAATATTTAAATAACGTTTTAACTATAATTACCAATATGCAACTTATATTATTAACATATTATTACTCAAGCGTTTTTGCAATACTCAATTGTTCTCGCGATTATATAATTTGAGTAATTACTATTATTCGCTTTACATAATACTCTTGCATTATGATATGATATGATATTCTTTATTGTACAAATACATAAAAAAAACATGAACAAAAAGATAAACATAAATAAAAATAAAAAACAAAAGTACAATAGGCGGCCTTATTGCTAAAGAGCAATCTCTTCCAGGCAACCTTTGGGTACAGGACAAGAAGTGGAATGTGGAATAAGTTTTTAAACAAATAATGAATATACATACATAAATAACATAGTACTAAATAATAATATATATGCACTAAAATATACCATATAATATATATTATACATACAATTGTTCATACATAATATATACGCAATTTAATAAGTACATGAAAATATTATTACTATAAAAAAAATAAAAGTTTATGGCAATGACGACTAGGAAATAAACATTGACAAAAGAAAAGGGGGTTTTAGGAAGAGTTAAGCGAATTAAGGTAAAATTCCTTCACTTTCATTTTCAATGTTGTCTGAGATTTTGCACATCTTACAAAAAGAGGCAAGGAGTTCCATAGACGAACAGCTTGAACCGTGAAGGAATTTGTGTAAAAGGAGGAAGAGTGGGAAGGAATTTCTAAAGTAAGGTTATCCTCGGAGCGAAGAGAACGTTCATGTGAGGAACCCAAAATAATGAATCGTTCTTTGAGGTAAGAAGGGGTAGCGGGATTGAACAGAACGGAATAAAGAGTGTTAAGGATATGAGCACTCCTGCGAAGACGAATTGGGAGCCACTTGAGTTTAGCTCGAAAATGGGAAACATGATCATATTTGCGCAGACCAAATATAAATCTGATACAAAAGTTCTGTAAGCTCTCCAGTTTGTTTAAAAGTTCCTCGCTTAAATCAAGATAGCATATGTCGGCATAATCGATAATAGGTAAGAGAAGAGTTTGTGTCAGAGCAATTTTGGTTGAGATTGGAAGAAAGTTCCGCAATCTGCGCAACGACGCCGCAGACGCAAAAATTCTCCTACTGACCTCGGTTATATGAGGACCCCATCGAAGATACCGGTCCAATGTGACACCCAAACTTACAACAGAGTTACTATATGGAATATTAACATTGTTTAATACTAAATTGGGCAATTCAGAAAGATCGATCTTATTTAACAACTTAGAGCTACCAATAATTATTGCTTGGGTTTTAGCTGGATTGATACTCAGACCATGATTTTTACACCAACTGGCTATGATCTGCAGATCCCAATTAATTCGAGTGATAGCAAGTGGAAGTTCTTTAACACTAACATGTTTATATATCTGGAGATCGTCTGCATATAGGAAGTAACGGAATTATTAAAAATGGAGGTAATAACGGGAATAATAAAAGGAAAAATGGGAATGATCATCTTACGACTAATACAGTCAGAACCAACAGCATCAGATTTAATCGCCATAATGTTTCTCTTAACATCACTTTCGGAAAACTGACCCAGAAAGAAAACAGGAATATTAGGAATTTGGCTAGCAGAAATATGATTTATCGTTTTTACCTTGGTTGCGTCATCAATAGCAACAGAATTTGAAAAATGCTGATTCATGCAATTTAAATCTAAATTATCTATATTTACATCTTGATGTGTTTTGCCAACTCCCAATGATTGAAGAAAATGCCACACTTTTCCGGAGTCTTTTTCTTCTATGACGGATTTATAAATATGGCGGCGTTGTTTGTCTCTACACAATTTGTTACATCGATTCCGAATTGCAACGTATTTCCCCCCATTGCTATCACTCGGGTCATACACATATTTTCTTTTTGCCCTGTGCTTCTTTTTTTGGATTTTTTTAATATCAGGTGTAAGCCAAGGAGCAGGTAGATGTTTAAAACGAACTGGGCGTATAGGAGCGTGTGCATCGTAGAGAGTAGTTAAAGAATTATTTAGTTGGTGTACTTGCTCATCTACACAGCAAGAGTTTAAAACATTGGACCAGTCGATCTTAGATGCATCCTCATGCAACCGCGCCAAATCCATCCCACCAAAATTGCGCTGCAGAAGTATTCTAGATTTGGCCTTGGGAGGCTTTATTTTGTAAGAGAGATAGAGAAGGTGGTGACAGGAAAATTCAAAAGCATAGCATTGTCCGTGCTTTTCGATGTGATCGATAGAAGAGACAATTGACAAATCAAGGAGTGAAGGATTACTATTTGGAAAGAAATGAGTAGCGAGTGATGGAAGGATATGCAAATTTGCTCCACTGGCTATAGACTTAAGACGAGATGATCGGTGATCATTTTTAATTAAACATGTGTTAAAATCGCCCATTATTACTGTGTGACTATATGATGGTGTTAACTGTTGAAGTATGCATTCAAACTCCGTAAAATAGTCAACAGCAACACTTGGGCTATAAAATACACCGAGAAGTAATTTATTGTGAGAGAGCATAACTTCAACAAAAATATACTCAGCTTTACCACTAGTCTGGGAGACTGAAGATCTGATGATAGAGAAAGAAATGTGAGAACGAAGATAGATTGCAACTCCACCCCCAGTCCGATCTAAGCGGTCGTTACGAATAAGGTGGAATCCGGGTATAGAGTAAGAAATAGAAGGAAGACAAGGCTTAAGCCAAGATTCAGAGATTAGTATGGAATGAATATTTTTGTTCTCAAAGGTGGACAGTAGTTCTGGATAATGTGCAGGAATGCTCTGAGCGTTTATATGAGTAATATTAAAATTTTGTGGGACATCTGAGAGTTTAGAATAGAGATTGTCGGCTAAAGAGGGAATACTATGGAAACTGTCATCGCTGCTCAATTCATCAGACGAGGATAATAGTAAATCGCCATGGTTTAAAGACATAAATTAAAAATATATATATATATAGATAAATAGTAATTTGTAATACAAATAAATAAATATAATAATATTGAAGTATACAATAATATGCAATATAATATTATATTTAAATAAAATATTTAAATAATAAATACTTATAATAACCAAAAAAAGTAAAAAAAAAAAAAAATTAATGTAAAAAATAGTATACACAAAAACTATGAACGTTTTCAATTTTTAAATGCCTTTTACCCGCCAGCAGCATATAGCAAAATATACAATAAAATATTAGTGGATACCACATGCACTTAAGAACAGTAGATAAAGACTAATTAATAAAAAAGTAAAAATAAAAAATAACAATTCAAAAACACTAATATTAAATCTAAATATTGTATAAAATAATAGTAATCAACTCAAACGACCTGGCATCCAAAGCTGACTAAAAAAGAATTGTATCACTGTCAGATGTCAGTATAACAGATAAAAATTGTCAATACTAACAAAATTTCTGTACCTATTTCCTTATAACTTAAAGTGTTAAATATAAATCAAATTGAGTAAAATAAAGACGCAAGAACAAATAAAAGAAACGAAGTTTACATTTTTTAAAATTACTTCTCCAATAAACTATGTATATCGACGATGACGGTGACAAAACAGTGATAGCAAAACTTACTTTCTTATAATTCTCTTTGTACGAGGAATAGTCCCAAGCTTTTCCGCTGTAATTGGTGCTGTTGGGCTTATTGTCTTTAATTGCGGATCAGTTGGAACTACGGTTGCAATACCTTCAATATCCGCCAAGGATACAGCACTGTGACGCTTTCCATCTGGCCCAATAACAAAGATACAGCCGTCGCGCGTCCAGCATTTGTGAATGCCAAAACGCTGTCTTGCCGCCAGAAAAGCATCATGCCGTGTCTTTGTTAAAAATTCTGACTGTGTGAATCCAGATCCCTTAAGCTTGGTTTTTGCAAACCAAACTTTATCACGCACATCAATGCCGGAGAATTTTACAACAATGGGCCGAGGCCTCTCAGACAGACGACCGAGGCGGTGTGAACACTTAATGCTGGCACTTGAGAAGTTAGGCAGATTAAGTTGCTTCCCTATAATAGAAGTTCCCCGAGCAGTTACAATTTCACCTTTATCTTCTGGAACTCCATGAATTAGTAACATCTTCCGACGCGTCCGCATATCTTGGCGATCCAGTTCTCGGCTTAAAAACTCCACTTGTTTTTGTAAGCTATTCAGAGCTATTAAAATAAAATTCTTAAACGAGTTGAATTCCGTGGTCAAAGATGACACTGTTGATGGTGAAGAACTCTTCTGCAGATTTTGTTGGAAATCATTCATCCTGGCGTTGAAGAGGTCTGCCATTGAGGATAGAGATTCTTTGAGGGACTCCATTGGAAGTGAACAAAGTGAAAAGTGTAAAGGAAAGTGAACAATATATGGATTTATTGCTGGTGGGTGGCACTTTTTACTTTTAAAGTTAAATATGCATTTATATCCTTTATAAAATCAGTAATTCTATTTATTTAAATAAAAAAATATATAAGATCGTTTTTTTTTCGATCGTTTCCAACCTACCCACAAAAAAAAAGTTTATATTAAAAGCATTATATCTCTATCAGAACAAAATAATAAGAAAGTTCAAACCTGAACCGAACTACCAACTGTAAATTAAAGGTAACAAAAGGACAGCTAAATCCAGTCGAATGACCCGCCACTACTGGAGTTATTAAAGATTTTTTTTTATAAAATTTTAAGACACCGCCGTCGACCACATTCGACTGGTAAGTCTTTAGACAAATAGATTCCTTTAATCTTGTCTGTATTTAAAATATCACAGAATTCAATATTTCAACATAAATATATCCAAAATCTAAAGAAATATAAATACAGTAAAAAAGGACAAACAATAATAGAGTAAGAGATTTATATATCTTATCTACAAAATAAATTAAGTAATATTAATAATAAGCAACCAAACAAAAAATATTTCAGCAGAATATACTATAATATGCTTGCCTATATAATAATATCGTAAATGGGTTTTAGACGAACGACGAAGCTTCTTAGCAATCCAAGGATTCACCGTGCGGGTGCCGGGCCCATCGCGTTGCAAGGAGAGGAGTGCAAGCAGTGCATGGGACTTGCGACCCAGGAGTAGGTTTAAGGGGCCCCTTTATTATGCGCAAAAACGCTCACCTTCACCCTCCACACTCCTCTCCCTACCTAACCAAATTTGGAAAGAACCTACTAATGCCGCCTTTGAAGTACGTTCTAGAAATGAACCGATGCTTGTTCTAGAAAGGCCAAGATCTTTAAGTAGGCTATAGAGAGATTTTGCTGTTATATCTCTCGCTCCCACTTCTACCGCGTACAAACTAACTATAAATTTATTCCTAATCAGTTCGTTGGTTAGTTCGTAATACTTATTGAGCTTCAATGTGTGATCCCTTGGGATGTTTGTTTCCCAAAGAACAGTAAGCTCCACAAGTATCACGCGTCTCAGATTTTTCGAATACAGGAATAAGTCCGGTCTGGATGACGAAACACCAACATCCCCAGGGATTTTGTAATACTTTTCATACGTGTCCATCATGAGAATCCAATCAGGAGCCGCGCCTAATATTGAATAAGGCTTCGCTTTTGATTTTTTGGAGGAGCTTTCTTTTACGAATTCTATAGATCGTTTGGTGGTTGTTATACCCTTCCGCGATCTTGCTACTGAAAGACTAACTGCGCTTCCCGTATAATTTCTAATACCTTGTCGTGGCGACGCGAGTATTGACCTTTATCTAGAAGTACCCTACACCCTACTAATAGGTGCTTCGCGGTTCCTATTGCCTCCCCACAGATGTTGCAAGACTTTTCGGTGGCTTTGCCCCATCTTACTAAATTACTTTGATCTGGGAGAGTCATTTGGAATGCATTAAGATAGAATTTTAATAATGCTGGGGACCAATCTTAAATTAAGGTGCGCCACTTCAAAGCTAGTGGAATACAAAAATCTCCTATGGTCACCCATTCGTTTTGAATTTCTAGGATCATCGCGTGGAGTCGGTAATTATCGTTTTCGTCTTGTCGAATAAAAGATTTTGTTATGTCTATGTCTTGAACTTTCCTACTTGATCCTAGCCCTACTTTATTTGTTTGAGCACCTATCATAATTTTTTTATGGAATTGAAGTCGTGACTCGAGCTCTGAGGCAACTTTGTCTTTTGGGAGAGAAGTTACAGTATCATCTTTAGATTTTCCGATGATATGTCTTTTGGTAACTCTTAGATGTTTGTAGAGCTCCGATGGTTTCTTTAATTTTAATCCAAAGTTGTTTCGGTCTCTAAATAAGGTTGAAGTGTCCGCTGAGTGCGCTAACCCGAGCCATAACTTCAATGTCTTTATGACGCTTGCATCTAACTTTGACAAAAGGGTTTTATTTATATCATACACGAGGAAAGGCCAATTTCGACGTGATTTTAAATAATTATCGTAAATCCAAGCTTTTTTGACGTTACTTATTGGTTGGTTGTCTACCTTTTTGAGATTTAAACGGAGCTGCTTCCGTAACCGTACTAACGCACTGACCGCCTATCATAAGACCCGGATCGTAAGAAGTATATTTGGTATTCCGTCTACCCAGACACAGACTAAAACATTTACTTAGTTTTGTCCTCAATCCGCCGGTCCACGTACAGAAATCCTCAACCACATTTAAAAGTACCTGACATTGTTTCGGATTACGTGTCAGTATCGCGAGATCATCTGCAAAAGCTAGTATACATCATACATCCTAATATAATAAATGGAAAAAACTTAGTAAAAAAAATGTTAATTTTTAAACAAAATTATCTTTCTATCCAATCTAGGAAATAGATGTTGATACAACAGATAATATAGAAAAAACTGTGGTCAAGACCTGTAGTATATAGGATACACTTAATTCCCTCTGTTAATTTTAATACATGTAAACTTGTCATTATCTATTCCACTCCTGATAAGAAAAACCTTACAATAATTCCCAAATACAAAAACACCTTGTACTTTAAAGCGTACTCTTATCTTAATGATGATGTCGCCATCTCTGAGAAGAAACTTCTATTCAGCCAATTAGATAAAGTATCTACGAAGCTCATGAACATCAAACTTTCTTAAGTTTGCGTATTATATTATATATACAGAATTTGGACAGAATTCGTAACCTGGTTAATTAAGCTCCGAAAACGATAACTTTTGTCATTTTTGTCACAGCTTTAGTTGAGAAATAAAGCTTTAATAATATTGTAATATTATATAAATTATTAAATATTTATTTATTTATTTATTTAATTCTTTATTGCACAATATACAATATAAAGCACAAAAGGCGGGCTTAATGCCACAAAGACATTCTCTACCAGCCAACCTTACGAAGTACAGGAGAGGATGTTGGTAGGCATACAAAACATAAGAAGTAAAAGAAAAGAAAAAAAAGAATATTATAAGACTATCTATATATCTAAATCTACATATAAAAAATCATAAAAATAATAATATAAAAGACATATAATACATACGATGTATCCGACATAATATTTAATACATATGAGATATATAACAAATAATGTAGTATACGTATAAATATTTATTATTTGAGATAGTTTTCTTTTACTTGGCGTTTGAACGACTCACGACTTGTGGCTTTTCTTATATGTTCCGGTAAGTCGTTCCATTATCTGACAGCGGTTACACTAAATGAGTTGGACAAGAAACCAGTGTGATGAAGGGGTGTATGGAGCAATAGGTTGCTGGAAGAACGAAGCAATCTGTCATGTACATACGCTAAAAATGAAAAAAAAACGTTTTAAATAAACAGGAGTGGAAGGATTAAACAAAATAGAGTAAAGTAAACAAAGAGTCCGTAAGTTTCTTCGTTTACGAATGAGCAACCATTTTAGCTTTGACCTATTGTAACGTAACGAGCGAACCGAGGTGGCCCGTCAGCGTCAGCTAGGGTCAGAGCACGAATTGGATATAGGTCTCTGCCGGTAAAACGATGGGTTCTCAAAAGTTATGTACGAATGGCCTGAACAACAACAAGTACTTACAGTGTAGGGCTTGCAGCTATTCAGACCAGGCACCCGACGATCTTCAATGTCTTATTCTCAAAGTTCAGGGGGTAGGTGGCACGTGGTGGCACCGCCAATTATGATAATGCTGGATATCACCTATACACTTACGTTCACCGATCACAATAACTCCTCGGCCAAGGAAGACGTTAAATTACACTGGGAAACACAAATCTTCAAAGAAATTAAATGTTTTGCGGTTTTTGCAACAGACGATTGAATTGTTCGCGCGACGACGCGATCACCATTTTCCGAATGAATTGTCCGCCAATCACCCGATACTGTATGCTCTGTTCGAGCCTTGCTATTGGTCAGACCAATGACGCGCGCGAGATTTGAATTAAGAATAAGTTAAGCGAATAGCGAACACCTATAGTCGGAGATGTGGTCAAACTTACGTAGTCCGGAAATAAAGCGGATACATGTATTAAGTAGACGATCTAATTTATTTAGGAGAACTTCATTAGCGTCGATATAGCACACATCAGCATAGTCAAGGATAGGTAGCAGTAACAGGTTAATCAATTGTAGTTTTGCCCGATGGGGCAGGAAGTGTTTAAGTTTTAATAGAGAGTGAAAAGTACTATAAAATTTCCGTGACAGTTCCTTTAGTTGGTATTGCCAATTAAGAGAACTGTCAAGAAATATTCCTAAATTTTTTACTTGAGGAGAAAAGGGTAGTTATTATTTCATATAATTCATTTATAAGAAACCTTTTTCTTATCGTTTCAACATAACTCCGATAACAGAAATATTTGTTTTTTATTAAAAATACTCGAAGCTTTAATATAAAATTGAGGTGTTTTTAAAAATATTTTACGTAATCCTGGCGTAATAGAATTATGTGACGATGCTGGTCTCAGAGTTAGTAGGTTTGACAGTAATAAATTTCATCGAAAATAATAATTTAACACTAAATAAACAATTGACATGTAACATATAGGTATTAATGTATTTAATAAGTATTGTTAACTTTTAAATGAACAAGCACCATACTCTATTTTATGCTTTAGTGCAACTTGACTAAAAATTAGTGAATGATATATGATTTTTATTTTATTTAACTTTACGTTTTTTCGAATGCTCGAATTTCAATTAAAATTTCTTTGTTTCTCCACATAATTTTATTTGCGACTTAATACACGTTTAATTAAACGATTTTATTAGGATTCGACTTTATTTTTTTTATTGAAATTTTGAAGAATTTCCCTATTACCGTGTGTGTACCTATTACCATTAATCTATTTTATTTTCTAATAATGAAATGATTATTGTTTATTATAATAGTAGAATTATTTTCAAACGTTTATTCATCATTTTAACTTTTAAATTTTACTAACATATTCAATATTTCGTAATGAGAAACCAAAATTAGTCACAGATGTTTAATTATATACAGATTTTCTATTTTAAGCGATAACTTTTATTTTTATTATTCAATTTATAAATAATATAATAATAAATAAATAAAGAATAAGTAATGAGTAACGGTAACAGGTAGAGCGACGGGACGATTTTCCAGGTCGCGAGTTCGAATCCCTGCCCTTATCGGTTTATTCGTCATTTTATATTTATTTAAATTTTAAATAAGTTTAACATGACACACATGTTTAAAGATATTTTCAACCATTTAAATTATTAAATTCGACAAGAAACATATTATTTTCGGATATTATTTGCACACCATCCATCCAATAAGAAGAAATCTACAGTGTCAGTCAGCTTTTTATAGATATAACTAGGTTTCCTAAGGTGGGTGTAAGCGCCGGATGTCCAACCTTTTTCCCTTCCTATGTCTTGACCTCATTCACTTCCGCTCCTCCCAATTTCTTAAGGTCATACCTATATTTGTATATAACATTAGGCAACAATTTGCTGCCGAGTAGATATGTATTATTATATTATACTAAATATTTTACTAGATCAATAAAAGATTTTGGATTTTATTGATCTAGTAAAATATTTAGTATAATATAATAATACATATCTACTCGACAGCAAATTTTTGTCTGATGTTATATACAAATTGATGATTGCTTCTTCTTCTTCTGATGAAAAGTCTTATATATAAAGTTGGGAATGGGGAGCCACTTTAATTCCCGACGGAATTCGGAGACGTGTTCGTATTAGCGCAAGCCGAAAATGAAGCGGGTGCACACATTCTGTAGTCGATCTAGTTTATTCAGTATGTTAGTAACAAAATGTTTATAAAATGTTTGTAAACTGAACAAACCAATGGACTTGATTGATATAAAGACCCTCTACTTAATAAACAATAGTTATATAATACAAATATTTCGTTTATTTTTAAATTGTTTTTTACCTTTACATTGTGGATTTTTCCACAAGATTTTAAACGAAATAAACAAAAATATTAACCAATAAATTTTTAAATTTCTTCTTATAAAATCTTGGAAATTGCAACGTTGAAGCAATTTCGAATATTGTGTTCGAATTCAATTTTTAGATCTTGCCACGCTTTCTTAATTTCCGCATTGAATCATGGAACAGAAACATATTTCCTTCAATTCTATGCTGAAGATAAATATTTGATGTACATTTTCAGATTATTTGACATTTCACTTTGACATCAAGTGATGAAAAAACGTGGGCTAATACAATTGTTCAGAGACGAAGCTTCTTAGCATTCTATGGATTTATCGTGCATATGCCCGCCCATGGTGTTGCATGAAAATAAGTGTTACATTATTGTAATATTGCTACGTATAAGATTGTTATTATATAGTTATTTGGTATGTGGGTAATATAAGGATATTATTATTTATGTAACTACATAATTCCGTTCACAATAAATGTGTCAAATATTGTTGTCGCAATTGGATTTAAGAACTTAGAACAATTTCTGACTATGTATGTACCATTGTTATTACTGGTTTACAAACTATTATATACATATATATATATATATATATAAAGAGGCAGGTAAGCCTTCATTAGTACTCATCTTGTGTAGTACATGTAGATGGATAGATGTGGATAGAGAAATCACAAGTCCTTCTTCCAATCACAGTTATTTAATCAGTATCATGTTTAAATCAAGAAACATAAAGAGAAATAAATAAATTAGAATATAAGATCGTATGATGACATTGACGTATGACTGACATTCGACCGTCCTCGGGCGATTCTCTGAAATAAAGAGTTACAATCACACATAGTCCGTTCGTGCATCCTGACGAAGGACTAATTATCTCAATTGTGACAATGCGCAGCAATTAAACACTTAAATAAGGTGAGTGTCTCGCTACATCTAAGCCGGACGACACAGCCTCCCAATTAAACAGCTTAACAATTAATCACATATTGCTACTATTAGACAAGTCAATCCTTTGGTAGATGTAACCCGGACGACAAAATTCGTCTTAACAGAATCAGCAAAACATCGAAAACAAGTCAGCTAACTTAAATAGCTCTGACTCGAACGACATACTTCGTCTAATAGAACATAAAATACAGGGACAAGCCAATCTGATATCTGACTCGGACGACATCTTTCGTCTGACTAATTTGAAGGAAAAGTATTCTACGGGGTCGCTATATTTACCTACGACTATGAATCTTCCTGTTCTGTATAAATATTAGCTTCATGTAAAATTTTACAGGTCTCAGGATCTAAGCATATACTGAGTGTAACTGAGCGTCCTCGAATCAACGGAAATAGTACTTGAGCATGCGGTCAAGTTACCAGAATTATCATTATCATGATTTGAATTATTTATGCTATTTTTATCTTCCGACGCCGTCTCGGCCTCTTCACAGTTTAAAATATTAGTTGCTATTTCGATCAATCCAATATGTCCCTGAGGCACTGCGCGCAAATTCTCGTGAGAGTATTAATAGGTTCTATGAGAATCACCTATACTTTTAAGTTCGTATCGGTCATTTTTAAGAACTTCTACTATTACAAATAGACCTTTAAACTTCCTATCTAATTTTGTTTGATTTCGTTCACAATTTTTAATAAATACGAAATCTCCTTTAGAGAAAGGTCTTACTGTAGCCCGACCACGATTAAATCGAAAGGTTTCAGATTCAGCAGCTCTTACAATATGAGCATGATGCATGAGCTCATACCGTATCTAAATTTAAGCGAACATCATTACCGTTACTATCAGCGTTCAACTTGGACATTCCTAAAGAATCAGAACGAATGCCAAACATCAATTCTGATGGTGAATATTTAGTAATCGTAGATTAAGAACTATTCAGAGCCAGCTGGATATTACCTAATTCATCACGCCATACTTTGTTAGGGTCGTTTTCAATAATAGTTAAAAAGCTCTTATGCGTACGCATCACTCTCTCAACCTGGCCATTAGCACTAATAGCGCCAGTTGCAATGAATTGGAGGTCTATTTTATGCTCTTGACAAAAGCTCTTTTATGGGGACATCTTTGTACAACTTTATGTGGATCTACCAATTTAATTTCACATACTCCAGTCCTAACACGGTTAGTAGGTATACCTTCGATAAAGTTATTCGCGTATTTGCTCAATATAAAAATCAACATCTATCTATCCTGTTCCCGCAAATCGGTGTCTATTTTCGAAAAATCTAAAAGGATCGATACTGCGATACAAAGATTAGATTGTTGTTTGGAGTGTATAACAAGGTTATCATTATCGATTTTTACACTTAACCCTAAATCAAAAATATCTCGACCAATAATTATAGGCTCAGATATTACTCTTTCGACTACTGTCGGAGACCACGTGGAAGAGTAAACTAAGCAAACGATCACCAATTTTAACATCGGCCATAATTTTCGTCCTACACTGTATATCATCGCCTCCAATGCCGCTAAGGTAAACGAGGCTTTTACACTCAATACCCAAGAGTTTATCGCGATAACTTTCTTTTACGAGCGAACACGATGATCTGCTATCAAATAGAAAAGTTACAGACTCACCGGAAGATGTTGTCAAGATGCCCCTTGAAGAACGGTGTTCACAATGGTGGACTTCCTTGACCGCAGCTTTATCACCGTTCTTTCTATTTGGACAGTTAGTTGTCACATGACCCTTCATACCACATGTGTATCATATTGCAGCAGAAATGTTCTCCAGCATGCGGGAGGAACTCGGAGTGTCTTGAGGCTTGACTGATCCAAACTCGTCATGATGTTTTCGGCATTCCACAAAACGATGTCCCGTTATTCCACAAAAGTTACATCTGCCAGTGAACCTATCGGTATTACGAAAACGCTTTGTCTCAGGTTCGTTAGCGTCGACCCCGTCCGAACGTCGCTTAAGAGATACACCTCCCATGATTCGAAACAATTGAGAGCGAGTTGTGATGTTATGTGCAATCAATTCGAGTCTTATCAAACTGTCTTTCTGATAAAGCAGAGAAATAACAAATCCAGTCATCACTTCTTCAGGCATCACAGTCTTAGGTATCCGTTCAATTAGGTTCCATAAACGAAGGGTAGCTTCAGAAACTGTCTCCTTAACTCCTATTTGGAATCGCAGTATCTCGTCAAAGTAGTCATTTGGCGGTTGCTGAGCTGCGAGAATATGAGATAAGAACAATTCCATGTTATTCAATAATTTTTCTTTATCCGATTTCGTCGTCTCTCGCTCAATTCTAGCACCATCCGATCCCACTTCTGATAAAGAGGCAGGTAAGCCTTCATTAGTACTTATCTTGTGTAGTACATGTAGATGGATAGATGTGGATAGAGAAATCACAAGTCCTTCTTCCAATCACAGTTATTTAATCAGTATCATGTTTAAATCAAGAAACATAAAGAGAAATAATTAATATTGGGTCTAATTAACACACTACTATATTAATTAGAATACAAGATCGTATCATATTTGCAATTCAAAGCGATTCGTCACAAGCGTGGAGCACAAGAGCCGTCTTGAAAACCCAATGTGTCAAGATGGCTGCCTTCACTCCCATCGACCATGACGCTTCGCTAGGTTGACAGCTAAAATTCAACCTGATGTATGACATTAACGGATGCGCCGTCATATATATATATATATATATATATCTATATATATAAATATATATATATACACATAATTGTTAGACCAGGCTTCTTAGCAATCCATGGATTCACCGTGCGGATGCCGGGCCCATCGCGTTGCAAGGAGAGGAGTGCAAGCAGTGCCTGGAACTTGCGACCCAGGAGTAGGTTTAAGGGGCCCCTTTATTATGCGCAAAAACGCTCACCTTCACCCTCCACACTCCTCTCCCTACCTAACCAAATTTGGAAAGAACCTACTAATGCCGCCTTTGAAGTACGTTCTAGAAATGAACCGATGCTTGTTCTAGAAAGGCCAAGATCTTTAAGTAGGCTATAGAGAGATTTTGCTGTTATATCTCTCGCTCCCACTTCTACCGCGTACAAACTAACTATAAATTTATTCCTAATCAGTTCGTTGGTTAGTTCGTAATACTTATTGAGCTTCAATGTGTGATCCCTTGGGATGTTTGTTTCCCAAAGAACAGTAAGCTCCACAAGTATCACGCGTCTCAGATTTTTCGAATACAGGAATAAGTCCGGTCTGGATGACGAAACACCAACATCCCCAGGGATTTTGTAATACTTTTCATACGTGTCCATCATGAGAATCCAATCAGGAGCCGCGCCTAATATTGAATAAGGCTTCGCTTTTGATTTTTTGGAGGAGCTTTCTTTTACGAATTCTATAGATCGTTTGGTGGTTGTTATACCCTTCCGCGATCTTGCTACTGAAAGACTAACCGCGCTTCCCGTATAATTTCTAATACCTTGTCGTGGCGACGCGAGTATTGACCTTTATCTAGAAGTACCCTACACCCTACTAATAGGTGCTTCGCGGTTCCTATTGCCTCCCCACAGATGTTGCAAGACTTTTCGGTGGCTTTGCCCCATCTTACTAAATTACTTTGATCTGGGAGAGTCATTTGGAATGCATTAAGATAGAATTTTAATAATGCTGGGGACCAATCATAAATTAAGGTGCGCCACTTCAAAGCTAGTGGAATACAAAAATCTCCTATGGTCACCCATTCGTTTTGAATTTCTAGGCTCATCACGTGGAGTCGGTAATTATCGTTTTCGTCTTGTCGAATAAAAGATTTTGTTATGTCTATGTCTTGAACTTTCCTACTTGATCCTAGCCCTACTTTATTTGTTTGAGCACAAACTATCATAAATTTTTTATGGAATTGAAGTCGTGACTCGAGCTCTGAGGCAACTTTGTCTTTTGGGAGAGAAGTTACAGTATTATTTTTAGATTTTCCGATGATATGTCTTTTGGTAACTCTTAGATGTTTGTAGAGCTCCGATCACAAGATCCAATCAAATCATGCACAGTATAATGATCGATTTCTGAATATTTGGATTTAGATTTACTCGCAGAACTTAACTTACGAATAGTACGCTTTGGATTAAAAGACATTTTATAAATGAATTTATAGAAGATCAAAAACAACAAAATAATAATATGAAGTTGTTATAACGCTAACGAGGTAAACAAATATAAATATGAAAATAATATTTATTTTCATATACAGTTTTGTGCTTTAGGCAGTTCGCCGACGGTCACTATTTGAATGAGTCACACAGAGCGTCTCGACAACCGATATAACGCGGCTAGCTTGAGTTGAAGTATACGGTTTACAATTTCCTTAAATGGGTTGGTTAATACAAACAACAGTTTCTTAATATTATTTATGTTAAAATAATTAAGTAAGATTTAAATTGTTTGTGAATTGATGAATATTGCAGCCGTTAATTAAAATGAAACACTTCGCATTAAGATTTCGTGTTAAGATCTGCAATACCTTACAATACCAATATATAAAACACCGATAGCTTAGATTGTTTTATATACTGTTAGGTATAGAATGGTGAAGTAAAGGATTAATATATTAAATTGTCACAGCCGGTTGATACACATAAACACCGATTAATTGCTTTAAGATTGTTTATATGTGATCTGTAACCATTTATTATATTAGCGAATTCGAATTTGTGTTGCAAAAACGGTAATATATTATAATATTATTATGTAGTTTTAAATCTTTGTATGCAATTGATGCTAGTACAAAAGAACGAATAAGAACGATGTGATAAAAGGAACTGAATGAACGTACATAGATAATGAATATTATCGAGTGCAAGTATTAACGAATGAACTTGACTGATTTCAACTACTATTGAATGAAGTTGAAGATTCAATATAGAAATGGCCGAACGAGTTTCAAATATGAATATGATGTTATTGAAACTAGACAATTATGATATTCTATATATATATATATTTTAGAAAGTTAAGATAGTTAGGTATTAAATAAATAAGATAATAAGGAAATAACGTTAAATATAAAGTTAGTAGGTATTTCTAGAAAATGCCAGCTATATAATAGCTATATACTAAACAATCGACCTGGAAAGTACATGACCAAAATATAGCGGCCCTGTTAGAGCACCCGGGCTCAAATCAGGTACTCGATGCGCAAGTAGAGACTTTCCAAAATACTATTTACGACTACTTTAATGAGCACTACCCACCTATGAATCGTTATGCTCACAAAAATAAAGAAAACGGTTTTAAATTGAAAATGAGGAGGAAAAAAAAAAGAGATCTTATAAAGAAACTTCGTACAGCCAAAGCCTTAGGCGATAATCAACTTAGTCACCAACTGTCTAGGGCATTGCGATCAATTCTTAAACTTATCCAAGGTATAACAAATCAAATAACGAAAAATCGTGATAGCTTTGATCGGGCAAAACATGAAGTAGACTTTGATAAAAATCCTTTTAAATACTCAAAAAACATTTTCAAAGATCAAAAAGGTAAGCTTCTCTTGACCAACGAGCAAATTTTCGACCATTATAAAAGCACATACGAAGTGCCAGAAAACCAAAGACTATATGGGGATCCAAACGAACACAAACCTGAGACTCCTACTGAAGATTTTCAAGCCAACCCACCAACTTTGGAGGAAATCAATAAAATAATTAAAATGAAACCATCTAAGTCAGCACCAGGTCCGGATGGTATGCCTTATATAGTTTACAAAAAATGTCCGTCGCTCCATAAACATCTTTTAAATATATTCGGTAAAATCTGGTCAAGAAAGCGAATACCGGTATCGTTCGGAAAAGCCCTTTTTGTCCTCATTCCGAAAAACGACAATGTCAATAATCCCAAGGATACTAGACCGATAGCCCTAACAAATACAATTTCCAAAATATTTTTCTCTTTTTTACAAACTAAAATGACGCAATTCATGATTAACAATAGATATTTCAGGCCTAATCACCAGAAAGGGTTTTTGCCCGGAATTTCTGGATGCCTGGAACATAATACGTTAATATCGGAAAGCCTTAAAGATGCTAGAACTAGCGAGAGACAAATTACGGTTTGTTGGATAGACTTAGAAAACGCCTTTGGGTCGGTACGACATGAACTAATGATGTTCGCGCTTAAATGGTTCGCGCTTAAATTTTCCTACGGTAGTTCGCGACATTATTGCATCATATTATTCAAAATTAAAATTCTCTCTTATTTATTTATTTATTTAATTCTTTATTGCACAATATACAATATAAAGCACAAAAGGCGGGCTTAATGCCACAAAGACATTCTCTACCAGCCAACCTTACGAAGTACAGGAGAGGATGTTGGTAGGCATACAAAACATAAGAAGTAAAAGAAAAGAAAAAAAAGAATATTATAAGACTATCTATATATCTAAATCTACATATAAAAAATCATAAAAATAATAATATAAAAGACATATAATACATACGATGTATCCGACATAATATTTAATACATATGAGATATATAACAAATAATGTAGTATACGTATAAATATTTATTATTTGAGATAGTTTTCTTTTACTTGGCGTTTGAACGACTCACGACTTGTGGCTTTTCTTATATGTTCCGGTAAGTCGTTCCATTATCTGACAGCGGTTACACTAAATGAGTTGGACAAGAAACCAGTGTGATGAAGGGGTGTATGGAGCAATAGGTTGCTGGAAGAACGAAGCAACCTGTCATGTACATACGCTAAAAATGAAAAAAAACGTTTGAAATAAACAGGAGTGGAAGGATTAAACAAAATAGAGTAAAGTAAACAAAGAGTCCGTAAGTTTCTTCGTTTACGAATGAGCAACCATTTTAGCTTTGACCTATTGTAACGTAACGAGCGAACCGAGGTGGCCCGTCAGCGTCAGCTAGGGTCAGAGCACGAAATATGGAATAGGTCTCTGCCGGTAAAACGATGGGTTCTCAAAAGTTATGTACGAATGGCCTGAACAACAACAAGTACTTACAGTGTAGGGCTTGCAGCTATTCAGACCAGGCACCCGACGATCTTCAATGTCTTATTCTCAAAGTTCAGGGGGTAGGTGGCACGTGGTGGCACCGCCAATTATGATAATGCTGGATATCACCTATACACTTACGTTCACCGATCACAATAACTCCTCGGCCAAGGAAGACGTTAAATTACACTGGGAAACACAAATCTTCAAAGAAATTAAATGTTTTGCGGTTTTTGCAACAGACGATTGAATTGTTCGCGCGACGACGCGATCACCATTTTCCGAATGAATTGTCCGCCAATCACCCGATACTGTATGCTCTGTTCGAGCCTTGCTATTGGTCAGACCAATGACGCGCGCGAGATTTGAATTAAGAATAAGTTAAGCGAATAGCGAACACCTATAGTCGGAGATGTGGTCAAACTTACGTAGTCCGGAAATAAAGCGGATACATGTATTAAGTAGACGATCTAATTTATTTAGGAGAACTTCATTAGCGTCGATATAGCACACATCAGCATAGTCAAGGATAGGTAGCAGTAACAGGTTAATCAATTGTAGTTTTGCCCGATGGGGCAGGAAGTGTTTAAGTTTTAATAGAGAGTGAAAAGTACTATAAAATTTCCGTGACAGTTCCTTTAGTTGGTATTGCCAATTAAGAGAACTGTCAAGAAATATTCCTAAATTTTTTACTTGAGGAGAAAAGGGTAGTTATTATTTCATATAATTCATTTATAAGAAACCTTTTTCTTATCGTTTCAACATAACTCCGATAACAGAAATATTTGTTTTTTATTAAAAATACTCGAAGCTTTAATATAAAATTGAGGTGTTTTTAAAAATATTTTACGTAATCCTGGCGTAATAGAATTATGTGACGATGCTGGTCTCAGAGTTAGTAGGTTTGACAGTAATAAATTTCATCGAAAATAATAATTTAACACTAAATAAACAATTGACATGTAACATATAGGTATTAATGTATTTAATAAGTATTGTTAACTTTTAAATGAACAAGCACCATACTCTATTTTATGCTTTAGTGCAACTTGACTAAAAATTAGTGAATGATATATGATTTTTATTTTATTTAACTTTACGTTTTTTCGAATGCTCGAATTTCAATTAAAATTTCTTTGTTTCTCCACATAATTTTATTTGCGACTTAATACACGTTTAATTAAACGATTTTATTAGGATTCGACTTTATTTTTTTTATTGAAATTTTGAAGAATTTCCCTATTACCGTGTGTGTACCTATTACCATTAATCTATTTTATTTTCTAATAATGAAATGATTATTGTTTATTATAATAGTAGAATTATTTTCAAACGTTTATTCATCATTTTAACTTTTAAATTTTACTAACATATTCAATATTTCGTAATGAGAAACCAAAATTAGTCACAGATGTTTAATTATATACAGATTTTCTATTTTAAGCGATAACTTTTATTTTTATTATTCAATTTATAAATAATATAATAATAAATAAATAAAGAATAAGTAATGAGTAACGGTAACAGGTAGAGCGACGGGACGATTTTCCAGGTCGCGAGTTCGAATCCCTGCCCTTATCGGTTTATTCGTCATTTTATATTTATTTAAATTTTAAATAAGTTTAACATGACACACATGTTTAAAGATATTTTCAACCATTTAAATTATTAAATTCGACAAGAAACATATTATTTTCGGATATTATTTGCACACCATCCATCCAATAAGAAGAAATCTACAGTGTCAGTCAGCTTTTTATAGATATAACTAGGTTTCCTAAGGTGGGTGTAAGCGCCGGATGTCCAACCTTTTTCCCTTCCTATGTCTTGACCTCATTCACTTCCGCTCCTCCCAATTTCTTAAGGTCATACCTATATTTGTATATAACATTAGGCAACAATTTGCTGCCGAGTAGATATGTATTATTATATTATACTAAATATTTTACTAGATCAATAAAAGATTTTGGATTTTATTGATCTAGTAAAATATTTAGTATAATATAATAATACATATCTACTCGACAGCAAATTTTTGTCTGATGTTATATACAAATTGATGATTGCTTCTTCTTCTTCTGATGAAAAGTCTTATATATAAAGTTGGGAATGGGGAGCCACTTTAATTCCCGACGGAATTCGGAGACGTGTTCGTATTAGCGCAAGCCGAAAATGAAGCGGGTGCTCACATTCTGTAGTCGATCTAGTTTATTCAGTATGTTAGTAACAAAATGTTTATAAAATGTTTGTAAACTGAACAAACCAATGGACTTGATTGATATAAAGACCCTCTACTTAATAAACAATAGTTATATAATACAAATATTTCGTTTATTTTTAAATTGTTTTTTACCTTTACATTGTGGATTTTTCCACAAGATTTTAAACGAAATAAACAAAAATATTAACCAATAAATTTTTAAATTTCTTCTTATAAAATCTTGGAAATTGCAACGTTGAAGCAATTTCGAATATTGTGTTCGAATTCAATTTTTAGATCTTGCCACGCTTTCTTAATTTCCGCATTGAATCATGGAACAGAAACATATTTCCTTCAATTCTATGCTGAAGATAAATATTTGATGTACATTTTCAGATTATTTGACATTTCACTTTGACATCAAGTGATGAAAAAACGTGGGCTAATACAATTGTTCAGAGACGAAGCTTCTTAGCATTCTATGGATTTATCGTGCATATGCCCGCCCATGGTGTTGCATGAAAATAAGTGTTACATTATTGTAATATTGCTACGTATAAGATTGTTATTATATAGTTATTTGGTATGTGGGTAATATAAGGATATTATTATTTATGTAACTACATAATTCCGTTCACAATAAATGTGTCAAATATTGTTGTCGCAATTGGATTTAAGAACTTAGAACAATTTCTGACTATGTATGTACCATTGTTATTACTGGTTTACAAACTATTATATACATATATATATATATATATATATAAAGAGGCAGGTAAGCCTTCATTAGTACTCATCTTGTGTAGTACATGTAGATGGATAGATGTGGATAGAGAAATCACAAGTCCTTCTTCCAATCACAGTTATTTAATCAGTATCATGTTTAAATCAAGAAACATAAAGAGAAATAAATAAATTAGAATATAAGATCGTATGATGACATTGACGTATGACTGACATTCGACCGTCCTCGGGCGATTCTCTGAAATAAAGAGTTACAATCACACATAGTCCGTTCGTGCATCCTGACGAAGGACTAATTATCTCAATTGTGACAATGCGCAGCAATTAAACACTTAAATAAGGTGAGTGTCTCGCTACATCTAAGCCGGACGACACAGCCTCCCAATTAAACAGCTTAACAATTAATCACATATTGCTACTATTAGACAAGTCAATCCTTTGGTAGATGTAACCCGGACGACAAAATTCGTCTTAACAGAATCAGCAAAACATCGAAAACAAGTCAGCTAACTTAAATAGCTCTGACTCGAACGACATACTTCGTCTAATAGAACATAAAATACAGGGACAAGCCAATCTGATATCTGACTCGGACGACATCTTTCGTCTGACTAATTTGAAGGAAAAGTATTCTACGGGGTCGCTATATTTACCTACGACTATGAATCTTCCTGTTCTGTATAAATATTAGCTTCATGTAAAATTTTACAGGTCTCAGGATCTAAGCATATACTGAGTGTAACTGAGCGTCCTCGAATCAACGGAAATAGTACTTGAGCATGCGGTCAAGTTACCAGAATTATCATTATCATGATTTGAATTATTTATGCTATTTTTATCTTCCGACGCCGTCTCGGCCTCTTCACAGTTTAAAATATTAGTTGCTATTTCGATCAATCCAATATGTCCCTGAGGCACTGCGCGCAAATTCTCGTGAGAGTATTAATAGGTTCTATGAGAATCACCTATACTTTTAAGTTCGTATCGGTCATTTTTAAGAACTTCTACTATTACAAATAGACCTTTAAACTTCCTATCTAATTTTGTTTGATTTCGTTCACAATTTTTAATAAATACGAAATCTCCTTTAGAGAAAGGTCTTACTGTAGCCCGACCACGATTAAATCGAAAGGTTTCAGATTCAGCAGCTCTTACAATATGAGCATGATGCATGAGCTCATACCGTATCTAAATTTAAGCGAACATCATTACCGTTACTATCAGCGTTCAACTTGGACATTCCTAAAGAATCAGAACGAATGCCAAACATCAATTCTGATGGTGAATATTTAGTAATCGTAGATTAAGAACTATTCAGAGCCAGCTGGATATTACCTAATTCATCACGCCATACTTTGTTAGGGTCGTTTTCAATAATAGTTAAAAAGCTCTTATGCGTACGCATCACTCTCTCAACCTGGCCATTAGCACTAATAGCGCCAGTTGCAATGAATTGGAGGTCTATTTTATGCTCTTGACAAAAGCTCTTTTATGGGGACATCTTTGTACAACTTTATGTGGATCTACCAATTTAATTTCACATACTCCAGTCCTAACACGGTTAGTAGGTATACCTTCGATAAAGTTATTCGCGTATTTGCTCAATATAAAAATCAACATCTATCTATCCTGTTCCCGCAAATCGGTGTCTATTTTCGAAAAATCTAAAAGGATCGATACTGCGATACAAAGATTAGATTGTTGTTTGGAGTGTATAACAAGGTTATCATTATCGATTTTTACACTTAACCCTAAATCAAAAATATCTCGACCAATAATTATAGGCTCAGATATTACTCTTTCGACTACTGTCGGAGACCACGTGGAAGAGTAAACTAAGCAAACGATCACCAATTTTAACATCGGCCATAATTTTCGTCCTACACTGTATATCATCGCCTCCAATGCCGCTAAGGTAAACGAGGCTTTTACACTCAATACCCAAGAGTTTATCGCGATAACTTTCTTTTACGAGCGAACACGATGATCTGCTATCAAATAGAAAAGTTACAGACTCACCGGAAGATGTTGTCAAGATGCCCCTTGAAGAACGGTGTTCACAATGGTGGACTTCCTTGACCGCAGCTTTACCACCGTTCTTTCTATTTGGACAGTTAGTTGTCACATGACCCTTCATACCACATGTGTATCATATTGCAGCAGAAATGTTCTCCAGCATGCGGGAGGAACTCGGAGTGTCTTGAGGCTTGACTGATCCAAACTCGTCATGATGTTTTCGGCATTCCACAAAACGATGTCCCGTTATTCCACAAAAGTTACATCTGCCAGTGAACCTATCGGTATTACGAAAACGCTTTGTCTCAGGTTCGTTAGCGTCGACCCCGTCCGAACGTCGCTTAAGAGATACACCTCCCATGATTCGAAACAATTGAGAGCGAGTTGTGATGTTATGTGCAATCAATTCGAGTCTTATCAAACTGTCTTTCTGATAAAGCAGAGAAATAACAAATCTAGTCATCACTTCTTCAGGCATCACAGTCTTAGGTATCCGTTCAATTAGGTTCCATAAACGAAGGGTAGCTTCAGAAACTGTCTCCTTAACTCCTATTTGGAATCGCAGTATCTCGTCAAAGTAGTCATTTGGCGGTTGCTGAGCTGCGAGAATATGAGATAAGAACAATTCCATGTTATTCAATAATTTTTCTTTATCCGATTTCGTCGTCTCTCGCTCAATTCTAGCACCATCCGATCCCACTTCTGATAAAGAGGCAGGTAAGCCTTCATTAGTACTTATCTTGTGTAGTACATGTAGATGGATAGATGTGGATAGAGAAATCACAAGTCCTTCTTCCAATCACAGTTATTTAATCAGTATCATGTTTAAATCAAGAAACATAAAGAGAAATAATTAATATTGGGTCTAATTAACACACTACTATATTAATTAGAATACAAGATCGTATCATATTTGCAATTCAAAGCGATTCGTCACAAGCGTGGAGCACAAGAGCCGTCTTGAAAACCCAATGTGTCAAGATGGCTGCCTTCACTCCCATCGACCATGACGCTTCGCTAGGTTGACAGCTAAAATTCAACCTGATGTATGACATTAACGGATGCGCCGTCATATATATATATATATATATATCTATATATATAAATATATATATATACACATAATTGTTAGACCAGGCTTCTTAGCAATCCATGGATTCACCGTGCGGATGCCGGGCCCATCGCGTTGCAAGGAGAGGAGTGCAAGCAGTGCCTGGAACTTGCGACCCAGGAGTAGGTTTAAGGGGCCCCTTTATTATGCGCAAAAACGCTCACCTTCACCCTCCACACTCCTCTCCCTACCTAACCAAATTTGGAAAGAACCTACTAATGCCGCCTTTGAAGTACGTTCTAGAAATGAACCGATGCTTGTTCTAGAAAGGCCAAGATCTTTAAGTAGGCTATAGAGAGATTTTGCTGTTATATCTCTCGCTCCCACTTCTACCGCGTACAAACTAACTATAAATTTATTCCTAATCAGTTCGTTGGTTAGTTCGTAATACTTATTGAGCTTCAATGTGTGATCCCTTGGGATGTTTGTTTCCCAAAGAACAGTAAGCTCCACAAGTATCACGCGTCTCAGATTTTTCGAATACAGGAATAAGTCCGGTCTGGATGACGAAACACCAACATCCCCAGGGATTTTGTAATACTTTTCATACGTGTCCATCATGAGAATCCAATCAGGAGCCGCGCCTAATATTGAATAAGGCTTCGCTTTTGATTTTTTGGAGGAGCTTTCTTTTACGAATTCTATAGATCGTTTGGTGGTTGTTATACCCTTCCGCGATCTTGCTACTGAAAGACTAACCGCGCTTCCCGTATAATTTCTAATACCTTGTCGTGGCGACGCGAGTATTGACCTTTATCTAGAAGTACCCTACACCCTACTAATAGGTGCTTCGCGGTTCCTATTGCCTCCCCACAGATGTTGCAAGACTTTTCGGTGGCTTTGCCCCATCTTACTAAATTACTTTGATCTGGGAGAGTCATTTGGAATGCATTAAGATAGAATTTTAATAATGCTGGGGACCAATCATAAATTAAGGTGCGCCACTTCAAAGCTAGTGGAATACAAAAATCTCCTATGGTCACCCATTCGTTTTGAATTTCTAGGCTCATCACGTGGAGTCGGTAATTATCGTTTTCGTCTTGTCGAATAAAAGATTTTGTTATGTCTATGTCTTGAACTTTCCTACTTGATCCTAGCCCTACTTTATTTGTTTGAGCACAAACTATCATAAATTTTTTATGGAATTGAAGTCGTGACTCGAGCTCTGAGGCAACTTTGTCTTTTGGGAGAGAAGTTACAGTATTATTTTTAGATTTTCCGATGATATGTCTTTTGGTAACTCTTAGATGTTTGTAGAGCTCCGATCACAAGATCCAATCAAATCATGCACAGTATAATGATCGATTTCTGAATATTTGGATTTAGATTTACTCGCAGAACTTAACTTACGAATAGTACGCTTTGGATTAAAAGACATTTTATAAATGAATTTATAGAAGATCAAAAACAACAAAATAATAATATGAAGTTGTTATAACGCTAACGAGGTAAACAAATATAAATATGAAAATAATATTTATTTTCATATACAGTTTTGTGCTTTAGGCAGTTCGCCGACGGTCACTATTTGAATGAGTCACACAGAGCGTCTCGACAACCGATATAACGCGGCTAGCTTGAGTTGAAGTATACGGTTTACAATTTCCTTAAATGGGTTGGTTAATACAAACAACAGTTTCTTAATATTATTTATGTTAAAATAATTAAGTAAGATTTAAATTGTTTGTGAATTGATGAATATTGCAGCCGTTAATTAAAATGAAACACTTCGCATTAAGATTTCGTGTTAAGATCTGCAATACCTTACAATACCAATATATAAAACACCGATAGCTTAGATTGTTTTATATACTGTTAGGTATAGAATGGTGAAGTAAAGGATTAATATATTAAATTGTCACAGCCGGTTGATACACATAAACACCGATTAATTGCTTTAAGATTGTTTATATGTGATCTGTAACCATTTATTATATTAGCGAATTCGAATTTGTGTTGCAAAAACGGTAATATATTATAATATTATTATGTAGTTTTAAATCTTTGTATGCAATTGATGCTAGTACAAAAGAACGAATAAGAACGATGTGATAAAAGGAACTGAATGAACGTACATAGATAATGAATATTATCGAGTGCAAGTATTAACGAATGAACTTGACTGATTTCAACTACTATTGAATGAAGTTGAAGATTCAATATAGAAATGGCCGAACGAGTTTCAAATATGAATATGATGTTATTGAAACTAGACAATTATGATATTCTATATATATATATATTTTAGAAAGTTAAGATAGTTAGGTATTAAATAAATAAGATAATAAGGAAATAACGTTAAATATAAAGTTAGTAGGTATTTCTAGAAAATGCCAGCTATATAATAGCTATATACTAAACAATCGACCTGGAAAGTACATGACCAAAATATAGCGGCCCTGTTAGAGCACCCGGGCTCAAATCAGGTACTCGATGCGCAAGTAGAGACTTTCCAAAATACTATTTACGACTACTTTAATGAGCACTACCCACCTATGAATCGTTATGCTCACAAAAATAAAGAAAACGGTTTTAAATTGAAAATGAGGAGGAAAAAAAAAAGAGATCTTATAAAGAAACTTCGTACAGCCAAAGCCTTAGGCGATAATCAACTTAGTCACCAACTGTCTAGGGCATTGCGATCAATTCTTAAACTTATCCAAGGTATAACAAATCAAATAACGAAAAATCGTGATAGCTTTGATCGGGCAAAACATGAAGTAGACTTTGATAAAAATCCTTTTAAATACTCAAAAAACATTTTCAAAGATCAAAAAGGTAAGCTTCTCTTGACCAACGAGCAAATTTTCGACCATTATAAAAGCACATACGAAGTGCCAGAAAACCAAAGACTATATGGGGATCCAAACGAACACAAACCTGAGACTCCTACTGAAGATTTTCAAGCCAACCCACCAACTTTGGAGGAAATCAATAAAATAATTAAAATGAAACCATCTAAGTCAGCACCAGGTCCGGATGGTATGCCTTATATAGTTTACAAAAAATGTCCGTCGCTCCATAAACATCTTTTAAATATATTCGGTAAAATCTGGTCAAGAAAGCGAATACCGGTATCGTTCGGAAAAGCCCTTTTTGTCCTCATTCCGAAAAACGACAATGTCAATAATCCCAAGGATACTAGACCGATAGCCCTAACAAATACAATTTCCAAAATATTTTTCTCTTTTTTACAAACTAAAATGACGCAATTCATGATTAACAATAGATATTTCAGGCCTAATCACCAGAAAGGGTTTTTGCCCGGAATTTCTGGATGCCTGGAACATAATACGTTAATATCGGAAAGCCTTAAAGATGCTAGAACTAGCGAGAGACAAATTACGGTTTGTTGGATAGACTTAGAAAACGCCTTTGGGTCGGTACGACATGAACTAATGATGTTCGCGCTTAAATGGTTCGCGCTTAAATTTTCCTACGGTAGTTCGCGACATTATTGCATCATATTATTCAAAATTAAAATTCTCTCTTATTTATTTATTTATTTAATTCTTTATTGCAAAATATACAATATAAAGCACAAAAGGCGGGCTTAATGCCACAAAGACATTCTCTACCAGCCAACCTTACGAAGTACAGGAGAGGATGTTGGTAGGCATACAAAACATAAGAAGTAAAAGAAAAGAAAAAAAAGAATATTATAAGACTATCTATATATCTAAATCTACATATAAAAAATCATAAAAATAATAATATAAAAGACATATAATACATACGATGTATCCGACATAATATTTAATACATATGAGATATATAACAAATAATGTAGTATACGTATAAATATTTATTATTTGAGATAGTTTTCTTTTACTTGGCGTTTGAACGACTCACGACTTGTGGCTTTTCTTATATGTTCCGGTAAGTCGTTCCATTATCTGACAGCGGTTACACTAAATGAGTTGGACAAGAAACCAGTGTGATGAAGGGGTGTATGGAGCAATAGGTTGCTGGAAGAACGAAGCAATCTGTCATGTACATACGCTAAAAATGAAAAAAAACGTTTTAAATAAACAGGAGTGGAAGGATTAAACAAAATAGAGTAAAGTAAACAAAGAGTCCGTAAGTTTCTTCGTTTACGAATGAGCAACCATTTTAGCTTTGACCTATTGTAACGTAACGAGCGAACCGAGGTGGCCCGTCAGCGTCAGCTAGGGTCAGAGCACGAATTGGATATAGGTCTCTGCCGGTAAAACGATGGGTTCTCAAAAGTTATGTACGAATGGCCTGAACAACAACAAGTACTTACAGTGTAGGGCTTGCAGCTATTCAGACCAGGCACCCGACGATCTTCAATGTCTTATTCTCAAAGTTCAGGGGGTAGGTGGCACGTGGTGGCACCGCCAATTATGATAATGCTGGATATCACCTATACACTTACGTTCACCGATCACAATAACTCCTCGGCCAAGGAAGACGTTAAATTACACTGGGAAACACAAATCTTCAAAGAAATTAAATGTTTTGCGGTTTTTGCAACAGACGATTGAATTGTTCGCGCGACGACGCGATCACCATTTTCCGAATGAATTGTCCGCCAATCACCCGATACTGTATGCTCTGTTCGAGCCTTGCTATTGGTCAGACCAATGACGCGCGCGAGATTTGAATTAAGAATAAGTTAAGCGAATAGCGAACACCTATAGTCGGAGATGTGGTCAAACTTACGTAGTCCGGAAATAAAGCGGATACATGTATTAAGTAGACGATCTAATTTATTTAGGAGAACTTCATTAGCGTCGATATAGCACACATCAGCATAGTCAAGGATAGGTAGCAGTAACAGGTTAATCAATTGTAGTTTTGCCCGATGGGGCAGGAAGTGTTTAAGTTTTAATAGAGAGTGAAAAGTACTATAAAATTTCCGTGACAGTTCCTTTAGTTGGTATTGCCAATTAAGAGAACTGTCAAGAAATATTCCTAAATTTTTTACTTGAGGAGAAAAGGGTAGTTATTATTTCATATAATTCATTTATAAGAAACCTTTTTCTTATCGTTTCAACATAACTCCGATAACAGAAATATTTGTTTTTTATTAAAAATACTCGAAGCTTTAATATAAAATTGAGGTGTTTTTAAAAATATTTTACGTAATCCTGGCGTAATAGAATTATGTGACGATGCTGGTCTCAGAGTTAGTAGGTTTGACAGTAATAAATTTCATCGAAAATAATAATTTAACACTAAATAAACAATTGACATGTAACATATAGGTATTAATGTATTTAATAAGTATTGTTAACTTTTAAATGAACAAGCACCATACTCTATTTTATGCTTTAGTGCAACTTGACTAAAAATTAGTGAATGATATATGATTTTTATTTTATTTAACTTTACGTTTTTTCGAATGCTCGAATTTCAATTAAAATTTCTTTGTTTCTCCACATAATTTTATTTGCGACTTAATACACGTTTAATTAAACGATTTTATTAGGATTCGACTTTATTTTTTTTATTGAAATTTTGAAGAATTTCCCTATTACCGTGTGTGTACCTATTACCATTAATCTATTTTATTTTCTAATAATGAAATGATTATTGTTTATTATAATAGTAGAATTATTTTCAAACGTTTATTCATCATTTTAACTTTTAAATTTTACTAACATATTCAATATTTCGTAATGAGAAACCAAAATTAGTCACAGATGTTTAATTATATACAGATTTTCTATTTTAAGCGATAACTTTTATTTTTATTATTCAATTTATAAATAATATAATAATAAATAAATAAAGAATAAGTAATGAGTAACGGTAACAGGTAGAGCGACGGGACGATTTTCCAGGTCGCGAGTTCGAATCCCTGCCCTTATCGGTTTATTCGTCATTTTATATTTATTTAAATTTTAAATAAGTTTAACATGACACACATGTTTAAAGATATTTTCAACCATTTAAATTATTAAATTCGACAAGAAACATATTATTTTCGGATATTATTTGCACACCATCCATCCAATAAGAAGAAATCTACAGTGTCAGTCAGCTTTTTATAGATATAACTAGGTTTCCTAAGGTGGGTGTAAGCGCCGGATGTCCAACCTTTTTCCCTTCCTATGTCTTGACCTCATTCACTTCCGCTCCTCCCAATTTCTTAAGGTCATACCTATATTTGTATATAACATTAGGCAACAATTTGCTGCCGAGTAGATATGTATTATTATATTATACTAAATATTTTACTAGATCAATAAAAGATTTTGGATTTTATTGATCTAGTAAAATATTTAGTATAATATAATAATACATATCTACTCGACAGCAAATTTTTGTCTGATGTTATATACAAATTGATGATTGCTTCTTCTTCTTCTGATGAAAAGTCTTATATATAAAGTTGGGAATGGGGAGCCACTTTAATTCCCGACGGAATTCGGAGACGTGTTCGTATTAGCGCAAGCCGAAAATGAAGCGGGTGCACACATTCTGTAGTCGATCTAGTTTATTCAGTATGTTAGTAACAAAATGTTTATAAAATGTTTGTAAACTGAACAAACCAATGGACTTGATTGATATAAAGACCCTCTACTTAATAAACAATAGTTATATAATACAAATATTTCGTTTATTTTTAAATTGTTTTTTACCTTTACATTGTGGATTTTTCCACAAGATTTTAAACGAAATAAACAAAAATATTAACCAATAAATTTTTAAATTTCTTCTTATAAAATCTTGGAAATTGCAACGTTGAAGCAATTTCGAATATTGTGTTCGAATTCAATTTTTAGATCTTGCCACGCTTTCTTAATTTCCGCATTGAATCATGGAACAGAAACATATTTCCTTCAATTCTATGCTGAAGATAAATATTTGATGTACATTTTCAGATTATTTGACATTTCACTTTGACATCAAGTGATGAAAAAACGTGGGCTAATACAATTGTTCAGAGACGAAGCTTCTTAGCATTCTATGGATTTATCGTGCATATGCCCGCCCATGGTGTTGCATGAAAATAAGTGTTACATTATTGTAATATTGCTACGTATAAGATTGTTATTATATAGTTATTTGGTATGTGGGTAATATAAGGATATTATTATTTATGTAACTACATAATTCCGTTCACAATAAATGTGTCAAATATTGTTGTCGCAATTGGATTTAAGAACTTAGAACAATTTCTGACTATGTATGTACCATTGTTATTACTGGTTTACAAACTATTATATACATATATATATATATATATATATATATATATATATATATATATAAAGAGGCAGGTAAGCCTTCATTAGTACTCATCTTGTGTAGTACATGTAGATGGATAGATGTGGATAGAGAAATCACAAGTCCTTCTTCCAATCACAGTTATTTAATCAGTATCATGTTTAAATCAAGAAACATAAAGAGAAATAAATAAATTAGAATATAAGATCGTATGATGACATTGACGTATGACTGACATTCGACCGTCCTCGGGCGATTCTCTGAAATAAAGAGTTACAATCACACATAGTCCGTTCGTGCATCCTGACGAAGGACTAATTATCTCAATTGTGACAATGCGCAGCAATTAAACACTTAAATAAGGTGAGTGTCTCGCTACATCTAAGCCGGACGACACAGCCTCCCAATTAAACAGCTTAACAATTAATCACATATTGCTACTATTAGACAAGTCAATCCTTTGGTAGATGTAACCCGGACGACAAAATTCGTCTTAACAGAATCAGCAAAACATCGAAAACAAGTCAGCTAACTTAAATAGCTCTGACTCGAACGACATACTTCGTCTAATAGAACATAAAATACAGGGACAAGCCAATCTGATATCTGACTCGGACGACATCTTTCGTCTGACTAATTTGAAGGAAAAGTATTCTACGGGGTCGCTATATTTACCTACGACTATGAATCTTCCTGTTCTGTATAAATATTAGCTTCATGTAAAATTTTACAGGTCTCAGGATCTAAGCATATACTGAGTGTAACTGAGCGTCCTCGAATCAACGGAAATAGTACTTGAGCATGCGGTCAAGTTACCAGAATTATCATTATCATGATTTGAATTATTTATGCTATTTTTATCTTCCGACGCCGTCTCGGCCTCTTCACAGTTTAAAATATTAGTTGCTATTTCGATCAATCCAATATGTCCCTGAGGCACTGCGCGCAAATTCTCGTGAGAGTATTAATAGGTTCTATGAGAATCACCTATACTTTTAAGTTCGTATCGGTCATTTTTAAGAACTTCTACTATTACAAATAGACCTTTAAACTTCCTATCTAATTTTGTTTGATTTCGTTCACAATTTTTAATAAATACGAAATCTCCTTTAGAGAAAGGTCTTACTGTAGCCCGACCACGATTAAATCGAAAGGTATCAGATTCAGCAGCTCTTACAATATGAGCATGATGCATGAGCTCATACCGTATCTAAATTTAAGCGAACATCATTACCGTTACTATCAGCGTTCAACTTGGACATTCCTAAAGAATCAGAACGAATGCCAAACATCAATTCTGATGGTGAATATTTAGTAACCGTAGATTAAGAACTATTCAGAGCCAGCTGGATATTACCTAATTCATCACGCCATACTTTGTTAGGGTCGTTTTCAATAATAGTTAAAAAGCTCTTATGCGTACGCATCACTCTCTCAACCTGGCCATTAGCACTAATAGCGCCAGTTGCAATGAATTGGAGGTCTATTTTATGCTCTTGACAAAAGCTCTTTTATGGGGACATCTTTGTACAACTTTATGTGGATCTACCAATTTAATTTCACATACTCCAGTCCTAACACGGTTAGTAGGTATACCTTCGATAAAGTTATTCGCGTATTTGCTCAATATAAAAATCAACATCTATCTATCCTGTTCCCGCAAATCGGTGTCTATTTTCGAAAAATCTAAAAGGATCGATACTGCGATACAAAGATTAGATTGTTGTTTGGAGTGTATAACAAGGTTATCATTATCGATTTTTACACTTAACCCTAAATCAAAAATATCTCGACCAATAATTATAGGCTCAGATATTACTCTTTCGACTACTGTCGGAGACCACGTGGAAGAGTAAACTAAGCAAACGATCACCAATTTTAACATCGGCCATAATTTTCGTCCTACACTGTATATCATCGCCTCCAATGCCGCTAAGGTAAACGAGGCTTTTACACTCAATACCCAAGAGTTTATCGCGATAACTTTCTTTTACGAGCGAACACGATGATCTGCTATCAAATAGAAAAGTTACAGACTCACCGGAAGATGTTGTCAAGATGCCCCTTGAAGAACGGTGTTCACAATGGTGGACTTCCTTGACCGCAGCTTTACCACCGTTCTTTCTATTTGGACAGTTAGTTGTCACATGACCCTTCATACCACATGTGTATCATATTGCAGCAGAAATGTTCTCCAGCATGCGGGAGGAACTCGGAGTGTCTTGAGGCTTGACTGATCCAAACTCGTCATGATGTTTTCGGCATTCCACAAAACGATGTCCCGTTATTCCACAAAAGTTACATCTGCCAGTGAACCTATCGGTATTACGAAAACGCTTTGTCTCAGGTTCGTTAGCGTCGACCCCGTCCGAACGTCGCTTAAGAGATACACCTCCCATGATTCGAAACAATTGAGAGCGAGTTGTGATGTTATGTGCAATCAATTCGAGTCTTATCAAACTGTCTTTCTGATAAAGCAGAGAAATAACAAATCCAGTCATCACTTCTTCAGGCATCACAGTCTTAGGTATCCGTTCAATTAGGTTCCATAAACGAAGGGTAGCTTCAGAAACTGTCTCCTTAACTCCTATTTGGAATCGCAGTATCTCGTCAAAGTAGTCATTTGGCGGTTGCTGAGCTGCGAGAATATGAGATAAGAACAATTCCATGTTATTCAATAATTTTTCTTTATCCGATTTCGTCGTCTCTCGCTCAATTCTAGCACCATCCGATCCCACTTCTGATAAAGAGGCAGGTAAGCCTTCATTAGTACTTATCTTGTGTAGTACATGTAGATGGATAGATGTGGATAGAGAAATCACAAGTCCTTCTTCCAATCACAGTTATTTAATCAGTATCATGTTTAAATCAAGAAACATAAAGAGAAATAATTAATATTGGGTCTAATTAACACACTACTATATTAATTAGAATACAAGATCGTATCATATTTGCAATTCAAAGCGATTCGTCACAAGCGTGGAGCACAAGAGCCGTCTTGAAAACCCAATGTGTCAAGATGGCTGCCTTCACTCCCATCGACCATGACGCTTCGCTAGGTTGACAGCTAAAATTCAACCTGATGTATGACATTAACGGATGCGCCGTCATATATATATATATATATATCTATATATATAAATATATATATATATATATATACACATAATTGTTAGACCAGGCTTCTTAGCAATCCATGGATTCACTTTGCGGATGCCGGGCCCATCGCGTTGCAAGGAGAGGAGTGCAAGCAGTGCCTGGAACTTGCGACCCAGGAGTAGGTTTAAGGGGCCCCTTTATTATGCGCAAAAACGCTCACCTTCACCCTCCACACTCCTCTCCCTACCTAACCAAATTTGGAAAGAACCTACTAATGCCGCCTTTGAAGTACGTTCTAGAAATGAACCGATGCTTGTTCTAGAAAGGCCAAGATCTTTAAGTAGGCTATAGAGAGATTTTGCTGTTATATCTCTCGCTCCCACTTCTACCGCGTACAAACTAACTATAAATTTATTCCTAATCAGTTCGTTGGTTAGTTCGTAATACTTATTGAGCTTCAATGTGTGATCCCTTGGGATGTTTGTTTCCCAAAGAACAGTAAGCTCCACAAGTATCACGCGTCTCAGATTTTTCGAATACAGGAATAAGTCCGGTCTGGATGACGAAACACCAACATCCCCAGGGATTTTGTAATACTTTTCATACGTGTCCATCATGAGAATCCAATCAGGAGCCGCGCCTAATATTGAATAAGGCTTCGCTTTTGATTTTTTGGAGGAGCTTTCTTTTACGAATTCTATAGATCGTTTGGTGGTTGTTATACCCTTCCGCGATCTTGCTACTGAAAGACTAACCGCGCTTCCCGTATAATTTCTAATACCTTGTCGTGGCGACGCGAGTATTGACCTTTATCTAGAAGTACCCTACACCCTACTAATAGGTGCTTCGCGGTTCCTATTGCCTCCCCACAGATGTTGCAAGACTTTTCGGTGGCTTTGCCCCATCTTACTAAATTACTTTGATCTGGGAGAGTCATTTGGAATGCATTAAGATAGAATTTTAATAATGCTGGGGACCAATCATAAATTAAGGTGCGCCACTTCAAAGCTAGTGGAATACAAAAATCTCCTATGGTCACCCATTCGTTTTGAATTTCTAGGCTCATCACGTGGAGTCGGTAATTATCGTTTTCGTCTTGTCGAATAAAAGATTTTGTTATGTCTATGTCTTGAACTTTCCTACTTGATCCTAGCCCTACTTTATTTGTTTGAGCACAAACTATCATAAATTTTTTATGGAATTGAAGTCGTGACTCGAGCTCTGAGGCAACTTTGTCTTTTGGGAGAGAAGTTACAGTATTATTTTTAGATTTTCCGATGATATGTCTTTTGGTAACTCTTAGATGTTTGTAGAGCTCCGATGGTTTCTTTAATTTTAATCCAAAGTTGTTTCGGTCTCTAAATAAGGTTGAAGAGTCCGCTGAGTGCGCTAACCCGAGCCATAACTTCAATGTCTTTATGACGCTTGCATCTAACTTTGACAAAAGGGTTTTATTTATATCATACACGAGGAAAGGCCAATTTAGACGTGATGTTAAATAATTATCGTAAATCTAAGCATTTTTGACGTTACTTATTGGTTGGTTGTCTACCTTTTTGAGATCGTTTAAAAAGCTATCGACTATTACATCCAACGATGGAGTACGGCCTTGGTAATCGATTTTTTTACCTAAAAATTTAAACGGAGCTGCTTCCGTAACCGTACTAACGCACTGACCGCCTATCATAAGACCCGGATCGTAAGAAGTATATTTGGTATTCCGTCTACCCAGACACAGACTAAAACATTTACTTGATTTTGTCCTCAATCCACCGGTCCACGTACAGAAATCCTCAACCACATTTAAAAGTACCTGACATTGTTTCGGATTACGTGTCAGTATCGCGAGATCATCTGCAAAAGCCAGTATGGATTCTGTGTATTTGTTGTTGAACTTAAATCGATAGCCCCACTTTTTTTCATTTCTAATTAATTTGTCTATTAAAATATTAATAACTATATTAAATATAATAGAAGAAATACAACAGCCCTGAAATAAACCAACGTTATAATTAAGTGGTTTTGAATGGTTTTCATTAAAATTTATAGAGAATTTTAATTTTGAATAATATGATGCAATAATGTCGCGAACTACCGTAGGAAAGTTATACCATTTAATCAAGATATTCAATGAATAATATACTAATAATGTGTTTACTACCTGCAGTAATCTAGGACTGTTTTTCAAGTTGTATGAGATTAATCTTACCAGCCGCAACCCAAACTATAATACAGTAAGTGATGACCAATTGGGCCAAAGCAAAGTAAGCAGTGCTTAATGTGGTTTACCGAATTTGTCAAGTCTAAGCGATGAGATTGTTGGTGTCTAAGGAATTCATCAGTCTGTTGTTTAAAAGTTTTTCAAATTTTTTTTACAGGACAGGTAAAACACATATGGGTCTGTAGTTATTGACACTGCATCTATCTCCACTCTTGTATATTTGATGGACGATTTACACTTTTATCCCCCGGTGACGCGGTGACGCTGTAATAGTCAACATGTCTAACAGCATAGACAGACATAAAAAGAAAAAAAATACACTTTTAATTACTTTTTTTCCTGTGTCTAATGCAGCGAAGCAGGCTAGGTATGATCCAAGGTTTAATTATTTTCTGCCTACTGGAAATAAAACTCTAAAACTCATTATTTTCAATTACTGTGGACGCAATTTCTGTTAATCGAGATGTTGCGTATTTTGCGTTTCGACTGTTTGTTACATCAGAGAGGTTTATTGGTTTAAGTTTTGTCACACAGGCTTGTTTATCTATTCTTTTCGTAATTTGACTCATGGGCAGACAAACTTTTTCATTAAATGAGCTGGAAAAAAAACAGGATTAGAATTACTGAGCTGTTATGACCTTTAAGTATGACATGATCAATGCAGTTATTAATTTCGAGTTGTTTCATATAATGAAAGGCTAACAAGTGGAATGTGAAAGGGAGCTTAGATCCGTACTATCTGGTGCTATGTTAATATTTATGTCGCCAATTAAAGCAATTGTTTTAAAAGATCTAATTGAAGATAAAATAGTATCCAGTGCGTTAAAAATCTATGTTTTTACAGGACGGTCAACGATACATGGCAAGTATGATGATATTATTAGATAGTTAAATAGTTAGACAGTTAGCATCAATAATGGGAGGTTCATCAACTTTAGATATTAGCCGTAATATAAACAAGGACTCCATAGTTTTGAATGAATACAATGTTTTGTGCTATGTACTTGATAGCCATGTAATTTAGGAATATATGAACATTTTTGTAGCCAACACTCTGAAACCATAATTATGTCTATGTCAAGATTGTTTTAGTAAAATTTCAAGATTTGCAAAATTTGTGGTGGTACCAATGCTTTTTACATTAACATAAAATATTTTAAGATGAGATTGTGAGTATATTTAATGTTATATATTTTATGGGTATTTCGTCATAATGAGTTACTAGTGATTGTGTCTACACAGTAGGTACACAGTAATATCTATATTACTGTTTTTAATATATCCATGTAAAAGTCATATTGTCATATTTAATGTATTATTTATTTAGCTCTTTCTTTTCTTTAAATTTATCTAGATATTTAATTAATTTATTTATTTATTTACAAAACCCACAGGGTGTACATACGGTCTTATTAAATAGCACACAACAAATAATATACCCAATAACAGGTTTCACTAAAATTACATATTGTTATTATAGATATATAGTTGAAAAAAAACAAACAAAACAATAGTTACAATAAGTACATTTCGATACACAAAAATACCTACAACAATTTTTTTATGTCAAGACACTTAAAATATATATTGTTGGAATGCTTTTTTTTTTTTTTTGTTCCCGCGGGGAAAATGCTTTACGCACCGTACCCCTCGCCGGGGAAGCGAGGGGCGTGTGTGGGACTCCCGAAAAAGGGGTACCCACTAAAAACCCCGCGGCGCCCCTTCTTCGCCTTATTGACGGAGTCGTGGGTACGGCTAGCCCTTCAACCACGACCCCGCCGGCGACGGCCCGTCTTTTACACGACGGACGGACCCGACGCGGGTGGTGCCCTGTTCAATGTGGGCGGGAGTGTCCCCACACCCCCTGCCCACTGGCCACCACCAGGCTGGAGAAATTCAAATTGACGTCTTCTCCGGATATTGTTGGTATACTTAGTTAGAATTTGCTGGCTGAATAGAATTGCCGCGTGACAGTTTGTTAAAAAAAGGAATTAAACAAGGCGCGTCGGATGACGTTCGCGCGTTGTGTCTAGCATTATAGGACGCTGTATTATTTATTGTGTTTCAGTGTAAAATGCCCGGCTATCTGTGTTGTAGATTAATAATAAGTTTATTAAAATTGTGACAGTAGATTTCGTGGTTACGTGTTAGTTTATTTTTTTTAGAAATTCCTACTTCGAGTTGCTAAAAATATAGGCGGCCTTATTGCTAAAGAGGAATCTCATCCAAGCAACCTTTGCGCACAGGACAAGAAGTATTAGCGTGAAACAAGGTTTTTTTTAAAGAAATAAAGAATATATATATACATATATATATATATCTTTTTTTTTTGCATATATATATACTCGTAAAAAGTTTTGAAATATTGCTAAATCTACAAAAATGCCGATGACACGTGTCTAATTAGTGCTGACAAAAGTATATAAATAGCGATGGAAAATTTACAAATTGATTTTATAGCATTAACCATGTGGTCTCATTATGCTGGATTAGTATTAAATGCTGATAAAACATTAAATTAAATGAATAAATTAAAAAAAAAGCATGTGAGGTCTGCCTACAACATTCAAGGAGTAGAAAATATTAAATTAATATCGCACAGTCACTTTTGCCTGCATAGAAGCTACAGAAAGCTATGTGATGGCGGTTGTGATAGCATTGAGCAAGTCAGCAAAGCTATATATTTTTAGAATGATTATAGATGATAGACTGAACTGGGACATGACATGGAATATAGACATGATTTGTGATAAGTTACGAATTTTATTATCCAAAATACGTTTACTTAACATTTGTTCTACGACTTTTAAAAATAAATATTTTTTTAAATTTAAATTTCTCCATACAAAATTTATTTGTTGTCTCTGAACGAGCATTAACTCTGAGCGTCGGTATGGCATCCGAGCGTTGACCTTTTAAGTACTTCTTACAAATAAGAGACTAGTAAGGAAAAGAGGAAGCGAAATATTTTTGTTTCAATTTTTTGTGTTGTTTATCACTTTTTTTTAAACTTGTAAAACAAATGTTGTTGGGATTGACGTTGAGAGGCTAACTGCACGTTTAGCACGAAAATGGGAAACATGGTCGTATTATACCATTGTAATGGTATTACATTGTATAACAATCAGGCATTCGTCTTAGACGATAGTGCGCGTATTTGTATGTTCGATGAGAGTTCAATGCTTTTAACAGATATATGTCACCATCAAGTAACTCGGCCACTTGTAATGGACCCTCGAATTTAGGTTTCAACTTAGTTTTATTACGTTCGTGGTTTAATCTATTAAAACATAGTCGCCTAGTTCAAAGTTATTTACTATGGTTTTGCCTCTATGGAACCTAGCTTTCTCGATAGTGGCATTCCTGCTTATGGCCAGGGCCGCTTGCTCTCTAATCGTACTTAAGTGAATGTCGATATCTTCCGTGTCTTGAGTCATTAACTGCAATGACCTAGCAACCTTTCCTATCAAAAGTTCGAGAGGACTACCCTGGTGGTGGGATTAAAAGTACAATTGATGGTTAACTATATTTCAGGCAACGCTGCTTGCCACGACTTCTGATTTCCTGTTTCTACAGCAGTAAGCATATTTTTTAAAGTTGACATAACACGTTCAACCTGTCCATTGGCGCAACTATTGCCAGTTGTAATAAGATGTAGGTAAACGTTATGGGTCGTACTAAAGTTTTTGATCTCTTTTGCGGCCAAACGTCTATCTATGTAAATAGTGTGCAAGAGAGTAGTTAAATTTAGGATCGGATGTAATTTATTGCGATTGAATTGCAATCGCTATTGCGTTTTAGACAACCCAATGTACCCCAACAACAAATAAATCAACCTTAGAAAGTTTCAGACGTAAGTATGAGATCTGTAAATAAACCAGAGAAACCACAGTTTGTCTCTGAAGAGCTTTTTTACACCCCAAAGGATTATTATCAGGTAAGTTACCCTCATGAAAATAGCGAAAAACAATATTTCGAGGAACAACAATCTTCTGACGACATTGGTAATACATGTGAAAATCAAATAATTAATGAAAATAAGGAGCAGGATTTTCACAATATGAAACTCAAAGAAATAGACAAAAATATACTAAAACTTAATTATCATGACAAAGATAATTTACCTTATATTGAAGTACCCGAATATAAAGGTAAGTTTCTTATAGATACAGGAGCATCTCGCTCTATGATTTCTTCCGATGCTATTATCATACCCATAAAAATTTGGCGTTCGAAGAAAATCTTTTGAGTAGGAGAAGAAAGGACTGTGTGACTGAGTCATACCGTGTACGAACGAATTTTGCCCAAAGACAGTACATCTGTCAATCAACATATATGTACAAAAAGATAAACCGAATATTAGAAATATACCCCAAACAGCTACATATGTGCAAAACAATTATAATTGATTTTTTAAAAACACTAACTTACGATGATTTAGAAAATTTGTTAATTAGAATAAAGTAGACTGCGTGTAGACTGCGTGTAGACAGTAATCTTTCCTAATCCGAACCCAAGAAGTAGCTATCTTATTTTGTAGGGCATGCAGTTGCTATTTCTCGGCAACCATATTATAAACAACATCCGACATACAACCATATTATAAATTATATTCCGATAAATATAATTCACAACTAAAAAAACAAACTCATCACATTTACCACACGCACACACACATGCACGCACACAAGCTCTCAACACACACACACACACACACACACAAAATAAACTGTACAAGTGAAGAAATGCAAATAATTTAATTATGTTCTAATTTTCTTTTAAATTATTTTTTTTAATATGTAACCACAAAATGTTATTACTTGAATCTTTATTGTAAAGGAAATTAACGAGCCATTCCCCAAACGAGTGTCTGTGAATACTCACTGGGAAGACTCAACCACAATATATTTATGTAAGATTTTGAAATGAATAAACTTTTTATTTTTATTTTTATTTATTTTATTATAGGTACTATTTTTGAAGATTGCTTAGAACATGAACCATTCGAGGTAAAAACAGCCCATGGTAGCACACATCATAATTTAGTAGCTCATTTACCATTACCACCAATTTTTTATAACGAAATATATCATAAATTTTTATTATTTGACTTTGATCCTAAATATAAATGTCTTATAGGGTTAGATCTACTAAAAATATTATCTAGTAACATAGACATAAAAAATAATTTTCTATGTACAAAAAACGCTAAAATACCTATTTGTTTTGAATATTCAAGACAAAGGTCTGTATAGAACCAAGATGTGAAAAGATTAAAATAAAGCAACATTATTTAGATGACAAAATAATTGATAATGTAATCAGAAATCAAGAGTATGAACCACCAGGTGATAACATAGTAATAAATGAAGCTGTTCAACCATCATTCTCAGAAGCTGATTGTAGTACATTAGTAGACAAAAATCAACCAGAATTAACATATACAAATAAAGACATACCTCTATTATCAGATGCTATTGATAGGCAACAAAAGCAATTTAAAAAAAAAATCTATACCAGGATCTACTTATCGTGTAGATAATAGATCAACAAATTCAAGGCAAGTTATAAAAGATGTTTTTATTCCTATAAAAATACTGAAGAAGAAATTATTAAATTCCTAAAAAAACATACCATAGCAGATCATGTGTTTCATTGCTATTTTCAAAGTGAAGATTTAGACTTAACTTTTTCGCGTGTGTATTCCACAGTATTTAATGAAAGAGGTCCTAAATTAATTAAATGTACATCTCGTGTAATTACAGTAAAAAGTAAAATAGAACAGGAGCAATTAATTAAGAATTATCATATAGGTAAATCTACTCATAGAGATATTCAAGGAACATATAAACAACTTCGTAGAAAATACCATTGGCAAAACATGTTACTTAGCATTCAAAAATATATTAATCAATGTGATGTTTGTTTACAAGGGAGTTATGAGATACACCCTCTTAAACCACCCTTATTTTTACCAGTCATGCAAAATAAACCCATGCAACATCTTTTCATAGATAAATAATCCATAGGCAAGCATTTCAGCAAGTAGGGTATTTTAACTTTATGTATAATATTACATAACTCACTATTATTATTCACTTTATATAACAAACTTTATGTAATTAACCTTATATAACTTACTTATACTATTTACTTTATATAACTAACATCTTTATATATAAAAACTTAAAGAAGTAAATACAGTACATAAAGACTTACATACGACTTATAAAGATCAATTAGAATATTCGTTTAGCCTAATTGATAAAAAGCTTAGTTTATTTAGATCTTTAAGTAATAGTAACAGAGTTAAGCGAGGACTAATAAATGGTCTAGGATCGATAGTTAAAGCAGTTACAGGCAATTTAGATAGTGATGATGCAGAAAGGATAGAGCAAGAAATTTCTTATATTCAAAATAAATTAAGTAATATTAATAATAAGCAAGAAAAACTATTATCTTAGCAGAAAATACTATAAAAGAATTTACATCAGTTTTAGACAAAATAAATAATAATCAATTGAAACTATCGGCCTTGGTTTATAATGTTACTAATAGTAGTAATGTAGTTTATAATCAATTACATTTTCTAGATATATACGTAGAGATAAGTTTTAGTTTGCAGTTAATTTTAGATAAGCTGATGTAAACATTAATGAAATTATACCACTACCAAATTTAAAGAACTCTAACTTTGAAAATCCACTTGAATATACATTGCAGCTGGAAATCATTCCGCTTGACAACATTCGTAACCTATTGAACCAGGCTCAGAAGCTGAAAGATAGGAAGGAAGTCAATTGGCCTCTTGTTATGGCAACTCCTAGTTGGACAACTTTAGTTCTATATGCTATTAGCCTCATTTTCATAACTTGGAAACTGTTTCATTATATGAAAAGAAAATGGACCAAGCCAAAAGAAGAGATCAGCGAGGGCGCTGGAGAAATCTCCAAGATGAGCTTCCTTCTTTAGGGGGAAGGCGTTACCAGGACCCCATCGCCGTAAAGTTGCTGTATTGCAGATCCCACGCAGAGTCGCGGAATCCATTTTGCTTATTTAGTTATTTCATTATTAATTAATTCATTATTTAATTTGTCACTTTTGCCTCAGCTTTAGTTAGGAAAGGACGTTTTATTATAATTCTAATTTTAATGAAATAAATAATTTTTAAAAAGACTTTTCCTGATCGTCCGAACATAACTCTTGTAACGAATTTTAATTTTTCTTATAATAAAACTTTAAAATGTATTGAATTTCTTCATTAGATTCACTCATTTTGACAGAGAGAAAAACAGATGAAAAATGGAAGGGAACAACATTTTACTTATTTTTTTCCTTTTTTAAAATGTTACCCTTTTAATGTCATTAAAACCAATCATACAAAAATAGTACAGTCAAAGATTTTTTTATTACAAGTTCATACATACTATAAGTATATGTGAAGACTCTTTCCCTTACATTTTATATTAATACGGGATGGAAGGATACACATGCGTTGCGAGATGGATACTATATACTTAGTCTGGCCATAAATACTTGACTAGTTTATAACTGACATAAGTGATTGCGAATCATATGTTGCCCCCGTTCCACTAGTGCCGTCTGACAAGAATCATCCGCCCTACTATGTCCTAGTGCCTACAAGTAGTAATTTCGTGTCTGCGCCAAATAAACCTAGGATTGAGTACAACTTTTACAAAGCCAATTTCAAGGCTGTATCTAAGGCACTAGAGGGATTTGATTGGGAATTAATATTTCAAGGTAAGTCAACTGAGCAGGCTACTTCAGCGTTCTATGAAGTCATTTATAATATTATCAAAAAGTATGTACCTACTGTCAATAGAATCCTTGATTCCTATAACAGCCGATTCAATGCACTAGATATAGCTGCAGTGAGTCCCAGTATTTACAAAAAACAAGTGTTACAATGCTTAATAGATTTTACTCTGTAACTATATGTTTAATAATATGTATCTAAACATCTACTGAAGCGGTACGCAAAGGGAGGTCACAGATTTTTTTTTTTTTTTATATAATCAAGGGCAATGTTTGACTACAAAATTAAATTAATTGTAAATTTTGTTTACGGTTGAGAACATTTTTACAATTGAGCAACATTTTAACAAACAAAATGACCGTATTTATTCTTAAAACTCTAAGGAAGCTTCCCAATTAGTCGACAGAGTGCAACGTGGGCATTATCCTACTTCAGTGATAGTTTGGTGGGGTGTTAGCTATGAAGGAGTGACTGAGCCATATTTTTGTGAAAAAGGTATCAAAACATCGGCACAAGTATATCAAGATACCATTTTTGAGAAAGTAGTTAAGCCCCTTAATAACACCATGTTTAATAACCAAGTATGGTATGTATTAAAGAAACACATTACCCCTGTATTATAATGTCAGATTATTAATGAACTCCAGGGATGAAGCTCAAGATAGAGCAAATTTGCACTCACGTATATATTGTTTAATTTGCACTTACGCGTATATTTTTAGGTATTTTTAGTATAACAAGCAATACATACATGCTGAAAGCTATGGTCAACTGCCAGGTGAGGCCTTCTTATACCGTGATCTAATATTCCTTTGATATAAAGTCCATCCTCCCAAGGTTAAGCTATATGTGGTTATGCGTCGTAGTTTTAAACATTTTAATAATAATGCGTTCATACACGAGCTTAATGATATCGACTGGGATACGATTTGAACGTTTGATGGAAAGTTAGATCTTTTTCAATCCTTCCTAACTCATCTTTTTGACAAGCACGCTTCGTTCCGTCCCATCAAGATGAAACATTTTCCTGCACCATGGCTGACCCAGGATATTAAAAATCTAATGTTAAAATCCAATAACTCTTAAACTATATACAAATTAAAAAACACAGTTGACAATCTCAAACAATACAAACAAATGCGTACCCATTGCAATAAGGTATGCAAAATCATTCAGCGGCAGTACTTACATAGTACTATCATGAACAGTAATTCTGCTAAAAATTGGAGACTATTGAAATCTATATGAATATAGAATGAAAAATAAACCGATACGGGCAGGGATTCGAACCCAGGGAATGAACGAATCAAGCATTCTATATGTGATCATTACTGGCTGAATAGGATTAGTCTACCTACTCCTACCTAACAAAAATTGTCAACCAGCCCCTGACGTAATTTTAAATTTAACTTGCTAATCACGTATAAACTCTGGCAATAACATAGAAGCAATATTATGTTATATATAATAGAGTTATTATATTTTAATTTGGCAAAATAACAACATAGTTTCTAATAGATTTATAGGCATAATCACAAAAAAAGTACTAACGAAAAAAAATACTTACTGAGACCAAAAAACACAACATCTGATCTTACTCTTAAACACCTCGCGACAGTAGCGGCTGATGAAAATTCCGTGATAGTGGCAACTTATCGTTGATTAATCTACCTATATTAATAATTATATATACGTGGAAAGCAATTACCTTCTTTGTTGGTTGTGGAAGTAGAGGGCATTTGGCAATAATTAGTTCCGTCGATTGATGACGTGTCAGCAGTTGATGGAAACTTCTAATCTGGAATAGAAACATTAAAATAATATTAATTTATGCTACTTAGTTACTGTACCTTCAAGGTATTTTATTGTTCTTCTAACATGTGCAGCTTTGGAAAAAAAAGTAAAATGATAAAGGAGGCTAGACAGCTATCGTATTTCGAGAAATGAACACGTCAAAATTTGAAACCTACCCTAGACCAGAGCGACAACTTTTATCTTCATCGCTATTAAATCGAACTAAATAAAATATGATAAGAGGAGAGGATAAAAACAATTATCGATTATTTGTTTCCATATAAATAATAATAATTATTGAAGATCTAATATAATAAAAATAATTTCAAAAGGGTATTAACCTCAATTAAATTGTTGATATTTTCATTAAGACGTTTTGTATACTAAAAATGTTTATTAAAGCGGACGGTACTTATTAACTTTAGTTATTGAGCCGTCAGGCTTGCATGCCCATGTTCCATTTGTACAAGATTTGTAAATGATGATGTATAATTATATATGTTTTATTCAGTTCTATGTTTTATTGTCAGGTTCAGGTTTTCGTCAAAGTATTCTTTATATGCGTTTCAATTACTTTTCGTGAATTGTCTATCTTTAGCTGGTCTAAAATGAATGATGGTATTTATTGTACCTATTACCTGTGTGTGAACTGTTGATATTCAAGTAGTGGTGGTCCGACAATCTTCTGTAAGCAAGGAAATCTAGCAAGTCTGGTACTAATTAATTTGAGTCAGTACGCCAGTTTAAAAGTTAACCTCTACTTAGTACATTTAATTTGTTTTTAAGCTTGTGTTAGGAGTCGAGGGTGTTTATAAATAATTAGTAGCCATCAAGTCCTTGTACATCAAGTGCAGATACTTACCGAAGCACCCATGCCCCATGAGCACCTGCATAAGACGGAACGTTAGAGTCCCGTGCCGCCGGCCGATCCAACGATCGAGGTGGGGGGAAACAGCCCCCACCGTCGCAAGACCGACCGACGGGTTTCTAAGTCCCTACTCCACTGTCGGATCAGGGCTCGGTGAGCTAAAGCCCTGATCCGATCCGCCTCGAGCCTAACCCGCCCGACCCTGGCTTTCGCCCGGTGCCAATACACTCCGGCGAGGACCCGCGCCTGTAGCTCCCAGGGCGGATAGACCCGGTCTGAGAGACCCTTACCCACCTCCTGGAGATGTTGGACGAGACGGAGCCATCAAGTCCTATAAATTAGTAAACAAGTGTTATGTTTATGAATTATTGTGTCACACTCGTTTGAGAGCGGAAGCTCTGTAGGTGTGAATAGTTATTGTCGATGTGATCTTTGAGTACCTTATCTAGTCTTTTATTATTGTGCTTGATTGGTCGTTTTGTGTCTTAGTTTTATTACTAAATTAGTTTTAACATTGTAACCTTGGAATTATATTTCGTGTTATTAAATTATGTGAAATATGTAAATGTTGTAATGACTTTGAATCCTTTTTTTAATAAAATTTCTATATGCTTTATAAAACTTGCCTATTTTTATTTCTGAACCTCAGCCTCCCTTGGAAGATTTTGGGATTTCAATCATCTCCACATAGGAATCTATTACCAATGCTTTTAAATACATTGTGAACAGTGCTTTCTTTAACGTGTGTTTTGGTGGACAGTTAACGGCCGGTGATGTTATTAGTTATTAGTACCTTATTTGTCTGGTACGGTTATTGTACCTACTCACGGTCGCTTCTCAATACATTTTTAATAACAAATTATATATACGCCAAAATTTAATTACTGATATAATAATCAGCGACAGACATACGATAAATACAAGAAATAAAGATGAACTCGTAACGCCTTAATTTCGAGTTTTAAAAGTTAACAAATCCTTCATGGGCCTAACAACATAGTGAAGTTCCACAAGATATTTTAGACTTTACTTTTTTCAATTTTGAATCTTAAATTAAAAGTATATTATTAAATAAATCTTATTACAACATTCAAGAGTTTCTGGTTGATCGAAATGTGGAACTTGGTTTATAGACTTATTTGCGGGAATGATGTGATAATGTATAAGCCAAACATTGTTAAATTTCATTTAAAAGAGCAACTGTTGAGTTTTTTGGTCAGCTCTTCTCGGTAGAGCAGCATTTCGAGCTGGTGGTATCTTGCTTACTGACTGACTCTACTGACCAATTTATTGCAATCATTCACGATTTAAAAGTGCATGTAACTGCCTACTTGAATAAAGATATTTTTTAGGAATTTGAATTCAATAACATAAAATATATCAATGCAACAGGAAGAAGTCCCCTTTTAATAACTTCCGTAACTACATCAAATATATATTTATTTTTTTTAATTGTGCTTCTTCATCTAATGCTTCTTAATTGTTCTTCTAACATCTACAGAAAAATAAAAACATCGCTGCTCTAGCCGCCTATGTATAGTACCTCTCACCATAAATGCCAATACCGTCAGCATTTCGTCGATCGTGATTTCGTATCTTGTTTCACTAATCCACATATCCTATCATAATGTTTGGCATAGGGTATTTTCTAATTTCCAATGTTCTATCTCTAAATGTTAAAGTTATTTCATTATAAATAATAGATGGAACCGTAAGACTGACAATAAAATAAAAAAAATACTTGGTATTAATTGCCTTAAATATATTAGAGTCTATGCCTCTGATTCTACATTTAGCATGTAAGTCATCTTGTTAAGTGTCCTTTAGTGTACGGAGAAGAAGAAGAAGAATGAAAAACTATGGTATTTATAACTCCTTTGGTTTTGTTTCATAATTGCAAGGGCAACATTTTTTTCGACAACAGTCATAGATTTTATTCATCTAGTACACTGTTTTATTTGCATTTCTGGATTCACGGTCGTTTTTGGTTATTAATCGTGATGTTAACTATTTCATTCTAATATATGAAATGTTATTAGTTTACAAATTACCACACTTATAGGAGTTATTGGAGGATAAGTATGACGTGGAGTTGTATAATGAGGAATACAAACATCAAAATATAAACAGAAAAGTCGGTAAATATTTCAATATATACAAATAAAGATAACACGCCTGTTTTTACAATAGCCATAGTTAACAATAAAAATATATTAATAATTATATATACTTGGAAAGTAATTACCTTCTTTGTTGGTTGTGGAAGTAGATGACCTTTGGCAACAATTAGTTCCATCAATGGATGATGTGTCAAAAGTTGATAAAAACTGGTAATCTGGAATAGATATATTAAAATAATATTAATTTATGCTATTGAGTTACTGTACCTTCCAGGTGTTTTATTGTTCTACTAACATGTGCAGCATTGTGCATATTTTATATAAAAGTCTATTGAGACAAAAGTAATATGTTCACTAAAATAGAATACAAAGATATTATACCAGATTATTTATTGCATCTTGCCGAGTTGCGCCGTGGTGAGTTCTTTGATAAAGTTCTTTAAGAATTTGTTTACTGACGTTCCTAAAATGGGAATGGGAATTTCTTCTTCTTTGGTTTCATTTTTGGTTTGGTGCATTTTATCACCGAAGTCTAGGCAGCAAACGTATTTTAAGAAATTAACACGTCAAAATTCGAAACCAACCCTAGACCAGAGCGATAGCTTTTATCTTTATCGTTGAAAAATCTAACAAAATAAAAAAATAAATGATAAAAGGTGAGGATAAAAACAATAATCGATTAGTTGTTATTATGTAAACAATAATTATAGCAGATCTAAAATAATAAAATTAATGTGAAAAGCGTGTAAATCTGATCTAAATTATTGACATTTTTAATAAGTGGCTGTGTATATTGAATTTATATTAAAGCGTACAGCTATTTACTTCTTATATCTAATACATATGAAAAAAATACAATCGTTATATGACAGATACTAAATAATTTTTTGAGATCATTTATTGATTTTAGTAAAATAAAATATATATAAAAACATCATTTTTATACTTTTTCCTACTCTTTTGTTATTCAACTTAAGAACATCACTTACTAAAGCAAGACTCACGGTCTTTCTTTAGTAAGTTACATTCTTAAGTTCTACTTAAATCTCTAGTGAGCGTAATTTACATGTTTAGAAATAAAATAATACATTTCCTTTTTAGTACAAAACACTTTTTAAAGTAAATATAAAAAAAAAGGATAGTGATTTTTTAAATACATTTCTTTGTAGTCGAGCTTGAATTTTTTTTGCACATTTCTATGTTGTTGTGGCTTAATAGCACTTTGCACATTTTAATATTCCATAAAATTTACAGCTTAAGTTTGATATTTGGTCAACTATGAATTTCCCATTCTTATCTTCCTTTATGGTTTCATTCTTGCATTAGTAAGTTCTATCACTGAAGTCTAAGCATCAATCGTATTTTGAGAAATGGAAACGTCAAAATATAAAAGAGGCATTAGACCAGAGCGATATTTTTTATCTTCATTCCTAAAAATATAACAAAGTAAAATAAATTATAAAAGCTGAGGATAAAAAAGATTCATCGATTAGTTGTTTGTTATCACGTTGTACCGACTATAATAAAAGGAAAACGTATTATAGTCGGTACGGCATACAGGCCACCATAGCTTAGTTCCCGAATTTTCTTCGATGCACTTTTGGACACCTTTTGTTCTTTAACAACTTATAACGATATATCCTTATTAGGTGATTTTAATATTAATGTTTTAAATAGAAAAATTTCAAACTCAAAGTTCCTAAACGAATTTTTAACAGTTATGCAATAATATGAACGTTCTCCGACTTACTTTACCAATGACAGTGAGAATTTAATAGATTTTATATGCACGAATTTTCAAGGTATTGCTGTACAGGTAGACTACATTTGTACACTTAGTGACCACGCAATGCTCTCCTGTAGTATTGGTGTTGCAAAAAAACAATACATATAGTAACAGAATACATTTTAGACAAACAAAAAACATTAAAACGAATGAATTTAACGAACTTATGAATAGGATCAGGTGGGATGAAATAGAAAGTAGACGAAATTGTTTATGACTTAAATTCTAATATTATGAAGACCTTTGACACATTATCTCCGTTAAAAGTACGATCATTTAAAAACATCGGATACCCGTGGATAACATATAACGTAAAGATCATGATGAAAAGCGAGACGAGGCTCATAAGAAAGCAGGTAAAACAAAGCTGAATGATCATATCAGATTTTATAGAAACTTGAAACGTTCAATAGAAAGCGCTATCTATAGAGAAAAGTGTGTATATTTCAAAATATATATTAATAATAACTTAAATAATAGTTCAATTTATTTTTGGAAAAATCTTAAACCTTACGTGACCGTTAATAATAAAAAGAATCAGTTGTTACCTCTTGATCTCAGAAATGCCAAAACACTAAATGATTATTTTATAAACGTACCGGCACAATCAGAAGCTTCTATAATATGGATTTCATTCTTTGAGTCCAATTGAAAATTTGCTACTTAATTTAACCTCAACCGTAAATATTATTACCGTCTCAACTATGTTTAAGGAATTGAAGTCCAATGCCATAGGGTGTGATGGTATTACCCTGGAAATGTTGTCAACATCACTTCCTTACATATTAGATACCACGACCAGCTTAATTAATAAATCTATACAGAACAACACGTTTCTAACTATGTGGAAAAAAGCGATAGTCCGTCCTATTTCAAAAGTAGACAATCCATTATTTCTGAAAGATCTGAGACCTATTTTCTTGGTGGTAGACCATAACATCCGGTCGCCGGCAAAGTTACCACCCATCGGGCAGAGTCGTGCCGCAAAGCGACCTAGTCGTCGGCACGTTGCTCGGTGAAGCCGTTTATGGGAAATGTGTCTGAACAGTTGCGGTGCGTTGGCGAACCGGTTTGACGTCGGGTTGGTGTTTGTTTTGTCGGGTGTCTAGTCGAGTAGGGTAGCGGGATCCGAAGCGACGGCTTTCCGCTGGGTGCCCGCAGATAGTTGGGGGCCCAATTAGTGGGTTAGCCACCCACGAAAGGCTGCCCCGCCAGCTGCGAAAAATCCCAGGGTGGCTCCATCGTGCTGGTTGGCGACCAGACGAGGAGGCCCGATGGCGATCCCTGGGGGGGTTCGGGCGTCCCCGCAGTCTCCAGAGTAGCCTCCCAGTGGCAAGACATCACCAATTTCGACGTCGGGTTCGATATGTACCGCCTCGTTCAACTGCCATTTCCCATCCCTATTCACTTTTATATTTATTTTTTTTATGAAAAAGTTTAAAAAAGGGAACAAGTTAAAGCAGCGGTTGCACTCCTCCTCATATAAAGTGCACCTCACTAATATAAGGGGTTTGCACTCAAATCTTTTAGCTGTCCACCACCACCTGGAGACAGAGCAGCCGCACTTGCTCTTTTTGACGGAGACGCAGATACAATGTCCTTTGAGCGCTGCATACTTGGATTATCCCGGTTACTCGTTAGAGCACAACTTTCGCTCACGGGCCGGAGTCAGTGTGTATGCGCGGAACGACCTCTGTATTCAGCATCTCCGTCACCTTGAAGACCCCACTTTTTCTTCCCTATGGGTTTTAGTGGACACAGGAAACGAAAAAATCCTGTATTCCTGTGTCTACCGTTCGCACAGCGGTGACCAGGAGACAACTCGTTTATTTGAGTATCTCAGTGAGGCTGCAGATATGGCTCTGTATCAGTACCCTTCGGCGCAGCTCGTCTTTCTGGGGGACTTTAATGCCTGTCATCAGGACTGGCTGTTTCCGTACCAGAAGACCGACCATGCTGGAAGAGAAGCGCGGAACTTTGCGTTGTCCTTGGACCTCTTTCAGCTGGTGAGGCAAGCGACAAGGGTACCAGATGTGGTAGGCCATACAGCCAATTGCCTGGACCTTCTGCTGACAACTGATCCGGACAGGTATCGTGTAGAGGTCACGTCCCCCTTGGGAACCTCCGATCACTGTCTGATGAAATCTGTATTTACATATTCCCCACCAGCTTTCGAACCACATGGTGTTAGGCGAGTATGGAAATACAAGTCAGCAGATTGGGATGAGATGCGGCACTTTTTTGCGTCTTATCCTTGGCGGCAGGTCTGCTTCTCTTCTTTGGATCCGTCGAGTTACGCGGATGCTATAACTGATGTGGTGCATCAGGCAATGGAGTATTTTATTCCTTTTGCTGACGTACCCATCGGTGGCAAAACTCGCCCATGGTTTAATGCCGAATGTCGTCATGCACATGACCGAAAACATTCGGCATACCTTATTTGGGCTGATGCTCGAAGCCGCAAAACTCCGGATGTAAGTATAAAGAAGAGAGCCTTTAACCAAGCTGCCAAGTCCTACAAAAAGGCATTGCGGAAGGCTCGTCTCGATCGAATCGCTAAGAAGGCGAAAAGCTCTCTGCCAGACCAACTGGCAGTCGAGCTTTCTGGTCTCTTGCGAAAGCGATCGAGTCGAATTTCTGCCAACCCTCACTGCCTGCTCTGCTGAAGCCGGATGGTTTCCTGGCCCACACAGCAACAGAGAAAGCAAATGTATTTGCTTCTCTGTTTGCTGATAATTCGCATCTAGACACTGGCAATGCTTCTCCAGCACATCTTCCTCACTGCGGTATTTCGATGCCTGAAATCCGCATCACTAACAAAGAGGTATGGAGAACATTGTGTCGTTTAGATGTGAATAAAGCCAGTGGTCCTGATGGTATACCAGCCATTCTGCTCAAGACATGTGCAACTGAGTTGTCTCCTGTACTGACACGTCTGTATCGCCTCTCTTTCATGACTGGAATAGTGCCGAAATCCTGGAAGCTTGCTAATGTGCAACCCGTGCCCAAAAAAGGCAGCCGTGCCGACCCTGTCAATTACAGACCGATTTCAATCACCTCCATACTCTGCAAGATTATGGAGCGTGTATTGAACTTACGCCTACTAGCATACCTAGAAGGTAACGATCTCCTCAGTGACCGACAGTACGGGTTTCGCCGTAATAGGTCTACTGGGGACCTCCTAGTGTATGCTACTCACATTTTAGGCGAGGCCATCGAGAAGAACGGAGAAGCGGTCGCCGTCTCTCTGGACGTCTGGAGGGCATTTGACAGGGTCTGGCATGCGAGCCTTATATGCAAGCTTTCAGCGTACGGTATATCTCCTGGTCTGATCGGCTGGGTAACGGACTTTCTAAGCCACAGATCTGTCCGAGTAGTTGTCGACGGGTGTTCCTCGGAACCCTTGACAATAAGTGCCGGAGTGCCTCAGGGGTCCGTTCTTTCTGCAACTCTGTTTCTGCTGCACATTAATGATCTGTTGAAGCCCGGTATCTATGGGTATGCAGACGACAGCACAGTTGTAGAAAGATATCTGCCGAGTACTCGGGCTAGTCGAGATCAAGTACAGTCTGAAAGAGAAGCCATGGTGCAACGTTTGAATGACAAACTTCAGGCAGTCTCCGCATGGAGCAATGCCAATCTTGTCAAGTTCAACGCCACCAAAACGCAGACGTGTCTATTCACCGCCAAAAGGAGCCCTTTCACCTTGGCTCCTACTTTCCGGAATGTATCCTTGGAATACAGTGACCGGCTTCAGTTGTTAGGCTTAGAGATTTCCTCGAACCTCAACTTTCGTCGGTTCATTGAGTCCAGAGCAAGAGCAGCAGCAGCAAAGCTTGCCGTTCTTGCGAAGGTTCGGCAGTACTTTACACCGGGACAGCTTCTTGTTTTATACAAAGCACAGATCCGGTCGTGTGTAGAGTACTATGGACACATATTTGCTGGTGCCGCAAAGTCTCATCTTGCGGTTCTGGACTCAATTGAGAGGCGAGCAAAGAGGCTTATAGGCGATCCCGAATTGGTCGAAGCCGACCTCTAAAGCCTTGAACACAGGCGTAAAATTGCTAGCCTCTCAGTATTCTATAGGATACATTTTGGTGAGTGTGCGCAGGAACTACACGACTTAGTTCCCCCGTCCCCCTTCCATCACCGGACGTCCCGACGCACGGCAGGTATCCATCCTTTTGTTGTGGACATTCCACCTGTCCGAACGAAGCGCTTTGCTTCCTCATTTTTAGTGCGTACAGCGAAGGACTGGAACAATTTGCCTGCGTCGGTATTTCCGGCCAAATATAATGTGGGTGTCCTCAAGAGAAGAGTGAATAGGTTGCTAGGGCAATGCGCCTTACCATCTAAGACTACATTCCACTTACCATCAGGTGGAATGTAGTCAAGCATTGCCCTAGATCGTATAAAAAAAAAAAAAAAAAAAGTCCTGTAAATATACTGCCATGTATGTCCAAAGTTTTAGAAAAAATAGTATATAAAATAGTATAGCTAGCAAATTATATTGAGCCTAATACATTTGTACCAGACAAACAATCCGGGTTTCGTAAGTATGATGGTACCGTAACATCACTTATGGACGTAGTAGATGACATATTATGTTTTTAAGAAAAAGGTGAAGGTAGTTGAGACTCGAAACCAAGACAGACCTGTTATCAATCAAAATCTCATCTAAACCGGTGGACATATTTAGCGGAACGCAAAAAACAGACTGCAAGATCATATGAAAACACATTTTTGTTGTACAATACATTTGATTATTATTCTGAATTAATTAAATTAACATTTTTGAACATAAAAAATCACAAAATTAAAGCGAAAGAAACGAAATTAAAGACAATAAGGTCAGTGACTTAATTCTGAAGAGTTTTGACCTAACACAATGAAAACTAAAGAAAAGTTAATATTGTCCAAATGACTGGTTTTTTCGCGATGGGTGATACAATCAGTATTTAGTGTTGCCACCTCTTGCTGTTAAAACTGCCTGCATGCGTCTGGGCATGCTCTCTATTAAATTGTCAATAAAACTTTGCGGCATTGAGTTCATTTCTTCAACCAATGCGGTTTTGAGGTCTCTTACGTTGACAGGTGATGGATTTCTTTGTTTAATTTGTCTTCCCAGTTTGTCCCAAACGTGTTCTATTGGATTTAGGTCTGGCGAGCGTGCCGGCCACCCCAAAACCTGGATTCCGATCTCATTAAGATATTCCGAAACTAATGCCGCAATGTGAGGTCGAGCGTTGTCATGCATTAGAAGAAAATTGTCTCCAATGAAAGGGGCAAAACGCATCACAATCTGCTCTAAAATGTCGGTTACGTATCTTGCCGCAGTCAGGGAGCCGTTTTCTACGATGTGTAGCTCCGTGCGTGCTCCTAAGAAAATACCGCCCCATACCATTACTGACCCTCCAACATACGGCTCTCTCCCAATAATGTTACACTGAGCGTATCTTTCTCCGGGTCGTCGCCATACTTTGGTCCTTCCATCATCTGGTTTGAGACAAAATCTGGACTCATCACTAAAAAGAACTTTTCCCCAAGCGTCATTATTTCAATTTAGGTGGAAACGAGCAAAGCTGGCCCGAGCCACTCGATGACCTGCGGTGAGCTGTGGACCTCTGGCAGGCAAGTACGCCCCTATACCAGCTGCCTTCAGTCTTCTTCTGACGGTTTTGGTACTAATTATCACTTGTCGAACTTCCTGCAGCTGGTTTCGTACCTCAGAAGAAGTCAAGGTACGGTTTCTGAGAACACTGCTGACAATAAATCTATCGTCTCTCTCTCCTGTTACTCTTTTGCGACCTTGTCCTTTACGCCTGGTATACTCTCCAGTCTGCCGGTATCGTTTAACATTGCGGAAAATCACAGACTTGGAAACATGTAATGTTTGAGCCACTTCATTGTAAGTGTAACCATTTTCAATTAAAGTTACAGCTTTAGAAACCAGAGCAACGCTGAGATCCGGCATTACCGCCTAAATTTATCGAATTAAGTTCACTTCACTCAATAATGACAATTTTTCGTCACAAAAAAAAAAACAACAGAAATAAAGTTTTTGTTAAAAACAACAAAAGCCGACGAAAATTCCATACACAACGTGTCTCAGAAATTAGCAGATAAACAAAAAAAAACAAATGAAATTTAAAATAATATTATTTTTAAAATCATCTTTTTTTTTTTTTTTTTTTTTAATACATAATATTGGTATAGTGGCCAGTACGAAAATATGAAAATATTTTCCGTTATTCGACCTTTTTTTTTTGCGTTCCCCTAAATATGTCCATGAGTGTAGTTAACGGAGGTGTACCCCAGTGATCGATATTAGGACTATTATTATTTATATTATACTAGTATACCCAGCCTGCCTCGCCGGGCTTAATTTAAAGATATATTTAATCGAAATAATTAAACAAAAATATATTACCTACATAAATGTAACCACTACAGCAATAATAACTGTCGAAGTTATAACTGAGCTCAAATACATCTTACATAATTATGCGCTGAATTAATCTAAAGATTGTCTGAAATTTTCATTCATTGAAATCAAAACATACAAACAAAACTGAAAACTCAAAACTCACGGTCATGTGACATATTATTGAAATATGTTGTACATAAAGGAACTGGGAATTACAATTTATTTTTTATTACTCTCCAATTATTTGATTAGTTATATTAAAAGACCATCTATTATCTTCAAATGCTTTATCAGCAAAACTGTATGGCTTTATTAAACTGAATTCTTTCGACATTGTAATTATTACTAGTTTCAATTAAATAATTATTATTATTACTAAAATCACTTTGGATATAAATATTTGTTGAAGCACCTGAGGATTCTTAAGAGCAATAGCTACTATACTGATACTGCTCTTATTATTTTTAATTATTTTGATATACCGTAAGTTTTATATTTTTTCTTGTTATCTTAATGTAACAGGTTTACACGGATTGCAACCGGGGTGCCGTGGTTCGTACGCAACATCGATCTCCATAGAGACTTGAACCTTCCGACCATCGCTCAGTACTTCAAGGGGCTTTCCCAAAAGTACTTTGAACGTGCTGAGCGACACCCGAACCCACTGGTGGCTGACGCCGCAGAGTATAGACCACGTAAGACTACTTTAGTCAGAAAAAGAAGACCCAAGTCGGTACTCGTTGACCCCGACGACGCGTTCACAGTAGGTAGTAACGTGTACGCGTAGGCATAAGTGACACCACACAACATACAGACACACACCGTCTATACCGGTATAGACGAGGTCCCAACTGAGTAAGTGCTCCGTTGCTCCGGCGTTCTGCCGTCGGAGGACGCTAGTGTCCAAATTTCCTTAGCTTAGCAGGAGGGATCCTGACTAACGACGCCCCGAGCCGAGGTCCGTGTCTCAATCTGAGACGCCCTCGGGACGTCGTTCCCCATGGGGGCCCATCTGGACCCCCCTTTTTAAGGGTGGGTCTCCTGACCCACCCGCTCCCCCGGTGACGCTGTAATAGCCAACAGGGCTAACAGCATAGACAGACAAAAAAAAAAAAAAAAAAATATCTTAATGTAAAATTATCGTCACTTAGAGATATTAAAGGCTATAAGACACTCCTGTAATTTTTGTTCTCATCGAAGATCTTTTTAATCCCCAACATTGGACCATTATCGAGCTGGATGTTGTAAACAATTCGTATTGCTGCTACAATAGAAGAAAAATTAAGAAACAGCAATTAAGGAGATATATCTAAGTGGATTTAGATTTTCGATTGGAGTGGAGTCTGGACAGGATTGAGCTAAAAACGGTGTTAAGTGATACTTTTACTTGATTAATATAACCCAACACTCATTCAGGTAATATATCTTAGCCTTATTCGTTGATTACTCGTAAATAATTGAACGTGTACCACGTGTGGCGCGTGAGTGATCAATAGGTACATTTCATTTATAAGGTTAATGAATTTATTTGCCTGTTTTTAAAGTATTTATTAATAAATAAACTTAATACAATTTTATATAAATAAAGAATGAAAAATAAACCGATACGGGCAGGGATTCGAACCCGCGACTACTGGGAAACCGTCCCGTCGCTCTACCAACTGAGCTACCGTATCGCTGCCCGTCTTGGTGAATTAAGCATTCTATATGTGATCGTCTTTTTCGGGACGGTGGTGACATCTATTAGGTTTCTTTCGAAAATCCTAACCAATGTTTCTAACTTTGCAGTATAGATAAACATTGAAAATATGCCACTACCGAAATTAATGTTTGAAAATATCTTTAAACATGTATAGCCATGTTAAGCTTATTTAATTTACAATAGGTGGTCTTTTAATATAACTAATCAAATAATTGGAGAGTAATAAAAAATAAATTGTAATTCCCAGTTCCTTTATGTACAACATATTTCAATAATATGTCACATGACCGTGAGTTTTGAGTTTTCAGTTTTGTTTGTATGTTTTGATTTCAATGAATGAAAATTTCAGACAATCTTTAGATTAATTCAGCGCATAATTATGTAAGATGTATTTGAGCTCAGTTATAACTTCGACAGTTATTATTGCTGTAGTGGTTACATTTATGTAGGTAATATATTTTTGTTTAAGTATTTCGATTAAATATATCTTTAAATTAAGCCCGGCGAGGCAGGCTGGGTATACTAGTATAATATAAATAATAATAGTCCTAATATCGATCACTGGGGTACACCTCCGTTAACTAGATGAGATTTTGATTGATAACAGGTCTGTCTTGGTTTCGAGTCTCAACTACCTTCACCTTTTTCTTAAAAACATAGTATGTCATCTACTACGTCCATTCGTGATGTTACGGTACCATCATACTTACGAAACCCGGATTGTTTTTCTGGTAGAAATGTATTAGACTCAATATAATTTGCTAGCTATACTATTTTATATACTATTTTTTCTAAAACTTTGGACATACATGGCAGTATATTTACAGGACTTTTTTTTTTTTTTTTTTTATACGATCTAGGGCAATGCTTGACTACATTCCACCTGATGGTAAGTGGAATGTAGTCTTAGATGGTAAGGCGCATTGCCCTAGCAACCTATTCACTCTTCTCTTGAGGACACCCACATTATATTTGGCCGGAAATACCGACGCAGGCAAATTGTTCCAGTCCTTCGCTGTACGCACTAAAAATGAGGAAGCAAAGCGCTTCGTTCGGACAGGTGGAATGTCCACAACAAAAGGATGGATACCTGCCGTGCGTCGGGACGTCCGGTGATGGAAGGGGGACGGGGGAACTAAGTCGTGTAGTTCCTGCGCACACTCACCAAAATGTATCCTATAGAATACTGAGAGGCTAGCAATTTTACGCCTGTGTTCAAGGCTTTGGAGGTCGGCTTCGACCAATTCGGGATCGCCTATAAGCCTCTTTGCTCGCCTCTCAATTGAGTCCAGAACCGCAAGATGAGACTTTGCGGCACCAGCAAATATGTGACCACAGTACTCTACACACGACCGGATCTGTGCTTTGTATAGAACAAGAAGCTGTCCCAGTTTAAAGTATGCCGAACCTTCGCAGGAACGGCAAGCTTTGCTGCTGCTGCTCTTGCTCTGGACTCAATGAACCGACCAAAGTTGAGGTTCGAGGAAATCTCTAAGCCTAACAACTGAAGCCGGTCACTGTATTCCAAGGATACATTCCGGAAAGTAGGAGCCAAGGTGAAAGGGCTCCTTTTGGCGGTGAATAGACACGTCTGCGTTTTGGTGGCGTTGAACTTGACAAGATTGGCATTGCTCCATGTGGAGACTGCCTGAAGTTTGTCATTCAAACGTTGCACCATGGCTTCTCTTTCAGACTGTACTTGATCTCGACTAGCCCGAGTACTCGGCAGATATCTTTCTACAACTGTGCTGTCGTCTGCATACCCATAGATACCGGGCTTCAACAGATCATTAATGTGCAGCAAAAAAAGAGTTGCAGAGAGAACGGACCCCTGAGGCACTCCGGCATTTATTTTCAAGGGTTCCGAGGAACACTCGTCAACAACTACTCGGAGAGATCTCTGGCTCAAAAAGTCCGTTACCCAGCCGATCAGACCAAGAGATATACCGTACGCTGAAAGCTTGCTTATAAGGCTCGCATGCCAGACCCTGTCAAATGCCCTCAAGACGTCCAGAGAGACGGCGACCGCTTCTCCGTTCTTCTCGATGGCCTCGCCTAAAATGTGCGTAGCATACACTAGGAGGTCCCCAGTAAACCTATTACGGCGAAACCCGTATTGTCGGTCACTGAGGATATCGTTACCTTCTAGGTATGCTTCAGTTACACCACTGAGGTCATGTTCTTTTAAAACAAACATGAAAAGCGCCTTATTTCGGTCACTTTTTGTATGTTTCACCCATTCTTCGAAAAGATTCATTTTGAGACTGTAAAACTGCTACCTGAAAAAAAATTAAAAACAGCTTTTGAGCAAAAAAGGTGCAATAAAAAAGGTTTTATTATAATTTAGAAGAATGTGTCTATCAACTGAATACAGATCGGGGATACGAGGGGATTTTTAGTAATAGTTTTTGAATTTGAATTTCCGACGATTAAAAAGAAAACGCAATTTGCGACGCTCAGATTCTAATTTGGTATGTATATTTTTTTATTGTTACTAAATAAAAAAATGTACTTACCCTTAGTAATAGAATCCATCACTAAAATTTACCACAACTACTAAAATAACCTTGGGAAATGCAATCGTGTCAGTAGCAAAAATGCGAATAATATTATGCACTTAACCCAATTGTCTTATATACTGCCCTCATTAACGATGTTATGTATGACTTATGCCAAAACAATAGTTGTAGGTGTAATTACCAACTAATACCCTAATTACCCCCACTAATGTTTCTAGGAAATCTTAATGTTGTTTTTGTCCAGCTAGCTTGTTCTGGACGAAATAGAGTGCGCTGGGGTTACGAGAAATTGGTTGTTGCACTGTGTTGTAGCTCTGGCTCCATCAGAACAGAAAAAAAATATGTGTGTGTGTATTAGTGTACACATGTAAGAAGTGAAACTTCTTTATGACATGTAAATATAATTCACATTTTCTTTTAAATGTGACTTAGAAATAACGATGGCGCGTAACAGAAAAACGTCATAATTTTCATTAATATTAATTAATTAAAACGTAAGAAGTGAATCGACTGTTTCTGACGTATAATATTCTCATAGAAGAAACACATAAGTACATAAGAACAGACAAATGTACACAATCCACTTTAAAAATAATAACTTTAGGCTTCTTAACATGTTGGATCGTCACTATATCACGAATAAAATTATTCTTCATCATTGTTTCTGCTGTTTCGAGTTGTTGTTCGTTCTAGGTATAGCAAAACAGACCTTGTAAAGATCAGGACTCCAATGCTCTATTTCTCAGCCAAAACTCGTATTTCTTTTCATTCTTACTTCTTCTATTTCAGACAATCAATGTATTTTAAAAATATTATAAATTATATTTCATAATTTCTTCTTCATGTTATAATCTTGAATTTATTTATTAGTTTCAATAGCAAGTCCATAAGATCGTATTGTCCAGCATGTAATTACAATTCATTATTTAATTATAAAACTCTAATCCGATAATTTTATTTTTGGTTAATGTAAATTGTGTTTTGTAATCCACATACTTGTCATTTTGATTATTTAGTATTTCCATAGCAACATGGTGTAAAAGAGATGAAGCTATACGAAAGCTTCTCGTATAGCTTCTCCATACATTTTTAATAACGCCAAAATTTTAATACTTATATAAAAAACAGCGACAGACAAAACAGACAAGACAGATAAATATAAGAAATAAAGACATATAAGTAACGCCTTCATTTAAGACTTTAAAAGTTAACAATTCTTTTATGGACGTGAGCATACATATAAAGTACTAGCGAACCCAGCCCGCTTCGCTGGGCTAACCCTGACTTTACCTGGTGGCGAGTTACATCAATGGGCATAGAATATTCGTTTTCTTCGAGGAAAAATACATAGTCATATAAATTTTTATGACAATCGGTTGAACGGGGCGGAAGTCGATATTTGACAGCGCCGCCTGGTGGCAAGCTACATCAATGGACATAGCATATTCGTTTTCTTCGAGGAAAAATACATGGTCATACCAACTTTTATGACAATCGGTTGAACGGAGTGGAAGTCGATGTTTGACAGCGCCGCCTGGTGGCGAGTTACATCAATGGGCATACCATATAAACCTTCTCCGTGGAAAAATACATATACATACCAATTTTCATAATCATCGGTCCAATAGTTTCTGAGTTCATCGATTTCATATATACAAACATCCTTCTTTATATATATAGATAGAAGAGAAGATAAAGTAGTATAAAGTTCAACAAAATGTTTTAGATCTTCCTTTTCTTAGTTTTAAATCTAAAATTAAAAGTATTTTATTAAATAACCCTTATTATAACATTCAAGAGTTTCTGGTTGATGAATTGTGGAATTTGGGTTATTGAACCATTTGCAGGGATGAGGTGATAACGTTTAAGTCAAACATTGTTAAATTCCATTTAAAAGAGCAACCGTTGCGTTTCTGGCCATCTCTTCTCAGCAGAACAGCATGCAGTGCTGGTAGTAGCTTACTTACGGACTGACTCTTCTGAACAATTTATTGCAGTCATTGACGATTCAAAAATGCGTGTAACTTAACCTACTTGAATAAAGATAATTTGAATTTGTAGCTTTTGCCTGCCAAAAGATTGCCGAGTTCTGCTAAGTAGTCTAGAAAATTGGCCAGCAGTACTGTCCAATAGTTATTATGGAGTGTAATGAAAATTAAGGTAAATATGGTAAGAACCCTAAAATTATACATTATTTGCAAACCCGCCCCGATGTTGTAACTTTATACTTACAATCTAGAAGATGTGTTCTAGATCAGAACTGTCAATCACAAAAAGTCATGATATATGTAAAGATAGATCTAAAGCATAAATAATAAAAAGAATAAATTATAAAATAATATATATTTGAGACACCACATGCGATTTAAACCCGACAAAAAACATATTGTTTGCGGATATTGTTAGCGGATATTGTTTGCGGATATTATTTGCGGATATTATTCATTCTGTAAGAGGAAATCTAAAATTCACACATCCTAAGCTCCTGAATAAGCTTTGGTGTTTACAAATTTTCAATTCAGTTGTAGGTACACGTTATAAAACATTACAGCATAGAAAAATATAATGTCCTTAATAATTATGTAAGATATCTAGTTAATTTAGAATTAGATACCATCAATAAATAATACTTCTAAATGTATAGTAATTTAAATAATTAACTTTATTAATACCTAATGATTTTAAAAATAACATATCTAATACTATTATTCAAAATTTATTTGATTTAATTTTGATATTATATTATGTCGAACAATAAATATAAATTAAGCATCTGACTAATATATAATCACAACTTCGAACTTTACGGGATACACGAATTATAAGAGACTAAATAGTTTTTAACTCCTTAATTCTATGACATTAATTTATCTATTATTTTAAGATAATTGTTTTTCTCCGGTCAGTTGCTGTAGGTATAACTGAATTTCGTAAGGTGGGTGTGAGCGCCGGATGCCCAACCTTTTTCCTTTCTATGTCTTGACCTAATTCACTTCTGTTCCTCCCACTTCCTTAAGGACGCGTATACAAAACTGATAGGTAGCGACTGTAAATGTAAATGAAACAACTTTGATACTTTCGATATATAAATTTCGATTTATAAAATCATTTGTAAAAATTTTAATGGTAAATACATCGGAATTCACATGTTTTAATTCATAAGTTTTTAAACATACAACAGTAACGCCACCTACGTAATTAATTATAGAATGTTATTTAGTATATACTGTTAAATGTTTTAAGAATTAGAAGCCATAGGATATATTAACATAATGTTTAATCTTTTATTAAATATTAGAACTTATTATAAGGTATAAATAATACTGTCTGTAAGTTGGTTATGAAATTGTAAATTACCCTCACCTAAATATTAGAGTGTAAAAATTTTATAAAACGAGTTGTATGGGGTGCTCTTGTCCATTATATTACAAGTTATGCTTCACATCTTCATTCTAGCGAATTAGGTTTAACATATTGTAGTAACACATCCAAGCTTTCAGCCTTGCACGGATTTATAAAGTAAAAACAAGTAAAAGGTTGGCAATACTGGTACTACCTGCGCTCCCGTCATTTGTTATCTTCCATTCGACATTTCCGTGCTCAAGCCTTCGCACGTACTAGTTCCTAAAATATCTTTTTTGTTTGTTGAAAATTGTTCATATTAGTAATTATATTTTATTAATATGGGAAATAAAAGGATCTCAAGGATTCAGAAGATAAAATTCGGAAAAAGATTAGAAAGCTGGAGAAGAAATTAACGTACAAAAAACGGATCAGACGTTTATCTTCTAGTTCGAGTGACGAAAACAATGGTAAGCCTTATTTAAATGATTTTTGGGGTGCGAGATACTACTAGGGTTCCCTCTGTCCCTATAAAACAAATAATAAATATTTTTTATAAGCAATGTGATGCGAGACACCATAAGGGTTATCTCTGTCACGTAATAATTTAAAGATAGAACCGTGTTGCGAGATGTCATAAGGACTACCTCTGACACGTCGTTATAGCCAATAAATTTATTCTGTAATATAATGTTACAGAGGATGTCACCCTGGTTAGTTGTAACCAAGACAAAATTGAACATGCAATAGTCACGGCCGCGCCGAACAAAGGAAACACTGAGTGCGCGCGGGACTACCCGCTTTCGAAAAATGTTATCGCCGCCGCCGTGGCGCCGCCAATTACTAACTCAGACTTACAACCATCTTTTGACCCTGTGACAGAGGATGAATTGGATGAATCTATCCTTAATTTATTAGGAGATGCTCCACAAAACAATATTGAGCTAGGACCACCTGTACATAAAGATATCGCTTTACGTTGGCAAGAAATTTTAAATAAGGGGCTCAAGGAAGAAATAAAAAAGAAAATTTTAAGTGATCACTTAATACCTAATAATATTGATAAGCTTGTGCCGCCAATTTTGAATGCTGAAGTTCGAGCTGCATTGCCTGATACGTTGATTAAACGAGATTTTTCTATACAGCAACGACAAAAGCAAATAGCGATAAGTTTGTCTGCACTTAGCAAATCTATGACTACATTTTTAACAGATAAAAGTTTGACATTGTCTCAACCTGAGATATTAAAGTCACTTAGTGATGCTGGCCGGTTAACTTGTGATACCTTTCATAATGAAAGTAGAATAAGACGAATGTTTATTATTAATGCTATAAATATCCAGATGAAAAATGCTATTATAGATACAACACCAGATAAGTACTTGTTTGGAGAGAATTTGTGTGAAAAATTGAAAGCAGCCCAAAATATAAAGAAGTCAAGTGACGTTTTGAAACCAATTCTAAAGTCTAATATTTTTAACAAAAATAATTTTGTAAGAGGTGGACCATCACCAAGCAACTTTAATAAGAATTTAAACCAGAGAGGCCCATATCGGAGGACAGCTGCCCGCCCCGACATGGGCCGGCCCCGGCCCCCTGCTCGGACAGCGCCAGGCACGCCAGCCCCGAGCGCGCCTCCCCGGGCCCGCCGCCGCAGCTCGCCGCCGCCGCCGCCACCGCCATCCCGTCCCCGATACCATCAACAGAGATGGTAAACATCGAGGTACGTTATGCTGGGCGATTGTCCTACTTCTCTAAACAATGGGAGACTATCACGAAGGACAAGCGTGTATTATCGTGGCTGAAAGGTTACAAAATCCCCTTTATTAGTAAACCTATAAGACATAATAATCCTCACACAATAACTACTTCACAAGATCAATTAAATGATTTTGATGTTTGTGTAAAAAAGTTAATTACTATTGGTGCAATTTCTAAGTCTCAACACGAATCAGAGGAGTTTATTTCTCCCGTATTTTTAGTTCCAAAACCAAATGGTGAGAACAGGTTTATCTTAAATTTAAAATGTTTAAATAAGTATATTGAGACCAATCACTTTAAATTAGAAGATTACCGTACTGCTTTAAAGTTGGTAACACCTGGCTGTTTTATGACATCGATTGATCTCAAGGACGCTTATTTTTTATTGCCTATTCATAACTTGCACAAAAAATATTTGAAATTTAAATTAAACGGAATAATTTACGCCTTTAATTGCTTACCTTTTGGCTTATCAACTGCACCATATGTTTTCACTAAATTATTAAAGCCTATTGTAGAATTTCTTAGAATTAATAACATATTAACGGTACAATATTTGGATGATTTTTTGTGTTTTGGAGATTCTTTTAAGGAATGTAATAGAAACGTACTATTTATTAAGCAGTTGTTTGAGAGTTTAGGTTTTTTAATTAATCATGAAAAAAGTCAATTAACACCTTCTAAGGAATGCAAGTTTTTAGGGTTCATTTTTGATTCATACAGTATGAGACTTAAATTACCAAACGAAAAGAAAAGTAAAATCTATGATATAATTCAAACATTCTTAGAAATGAAAAAATGCAAATTGAGAGTTTTAGCAAAATTTTTAGGCACTTTAATATCGGCTTGTCCCGCACTAGAATATTGATGGCTATACACAAAACGATTCGAACGTTTTAAATATTTGTGTTTATTAAACAACCCATCTTACGATCAAACTGTTACAATTTCAGAATATTTTAGAGAGGATACACTATGGTGGTTAAGTCATATTAATATTGGTTATTCTTATATGAAATTACAACAATATAAAATTGAAATTTTTTCTGACGCCTCCTTAACTGGCTGGGGTGGATATTGTAATAATAAAAGAATATTTGGATATTGGAAAGAAAGTGAAAAATCAGATCATATTAATATATTAGAATTAAAGGCGGCTTTCTTTGCACTAAAAGCCTTTGCTCAAAATTACAATAATATCGAAATACTGCTTAGAATAGATAACACTACTGCCATTGCCTGCATTAATAAGATGGGTAGTATCCAATATCCACACCTAGAAAATATTACTCGACAAATATGGCAATGGTGTGAAAAAAGAAAACTTTTTATTTTTGCTTCTTATATAAATACAACAGAAAATATAGAAGCAGATAAACTTTCTAGGAAAGCATTTCGAGACACCGAGTGGGAACTTGCTGAATATGCATTCCTAGAAATAATTAATAACTTTGGTTTGCCTTCAATTGACTTATTTGCTAGTCGACAAAATGCAAAATGTAGTAGTTTCGTGTCCTGGAAACAGGAACCAGACGCTTACGCTGTGGACGCGTTTACAATTTCATGGAGCGACATGAATTTTTACGCCTTTCCACCTTTTTGCCTAATTTTAAAAACGCTTCAAAAAATTATACGCGACAAAGCTGAAGGCATTATTGTAGTACCTAATTGGCCCACTCAGCCATGGTTCCCCTTACTAAAGAAACTTAAATCTTCCAATGTAATTTATTTCTATCCTGACAAAAAAATTACTTAAATCTCCTTTCAGGTGTCACCACAGTCTGTACAAATCCCTAGAAATGATTGCCGTAAAATTATCGGCGAAACGTTAACAAGACGTCACCTCTCAGTACGAACAGTAGAGATTATGTTGTCTGCCCTCTCAGACAACACCTACAAACAGTACAATGGATGTATACAATCTTGGATTCTTTACTGTAAGAAAAATAATTATTGCTACTCATCGGCTTCCGTCACGGTCATTTTACACTACCTCTCCGAACTTTTCGATCAAGGTGCAATGTATGGCACAATTAATTCTCATAAATCAGCCATTAAACTTTTAGTACAAAACGATTTGGATGATGAAAGAATTAAAAGATTCATGAAAGGGGTTTATAGACTACGGCCACCCAAGCCTAAATATGACCTAATGTGGGACCCCAATGTAGTCTTAAATTATCTTGAAAAGTTTTGGCCCAATACAGATTTAAATTTAGAAAATTTAACCAGAAAATCTATTACCTTATTAGCTCTTACAACAGCACAAAGAGTACAGACTCTATCAAAAATTAAAATAACTAATATAATTATAAAAAATAATAACACTATAATAATAAAAATACCTGATTTCATAAAAACTTCCAGAATTAATTCAAATCAACCAATCTTAAATTTACCCTATTTTAATCAAAAGCCCCAAATATGTCCAGCCACTTGCCTAATTGAATATATCAACAGAACTAATCCTCTCCGTCTCAGCAATCAAGATTCATTATTTCTTAGTTTTAAAAAACCTTATCTAGCGGTGTCCTCGCAATCACTAAGTCGCTGGATCAAATCCACGTTATGTGACAGTGGAGTGGATACATCTATCTTTAGTGCACATAGTACTAGGCATGCATCCACTTCATCTGCAAACAAATTGGGTGTTAGCATAGATGTTATAATGAAAACAGCCGGCTGGAGTAGAACATCAGGTGTTTTTGCGAGACATTATAACAAAAATATCATAGATAGTCAGAGGTCATTTGCACAAACAATATTATCTAATAATTTATAAGATAATAAAGTCTATTTTTAAGTTATGTATATAACGTTATGTAAGTAAATGATAAGTTTGTAAAATTGTAAAACATAATGATAATTAATCAATTAAATTTATTTTGTTTTACATTAAAATGATACTCTAAACATCTACAATATGTTAAACCTAATTCGCTAGAATGAAGATGTGAAGCATAATTGATGATCAAACGAACTTGTGAAGTTCGATCAAAATTATGCGAACAGCTTCATTCTAGCGATTTAGATGGAACCCACCCATTATGTTCCAGTGAAAGACAGTATGGTATCTATTGTAATGAAGTTTCATAACCCAACCCCTAATTTAATTGATAATTTGAAACAATTATTCAGTATGTTTATGTATATACATTATGTTCTATAATTATATAACCTACTGAATAAGAATTTTGCTTTAAACTAATGAAAGATAACAAATGACGGGAGCGCAGGTAGTACCAGTATTGCCAACCTTTTACTTGTTTTTACTTTATAAATCCGTGCAAGGCTGAAAGCTTGGATGTGTTACTACAATATGTTAAACCTAATTCGCTAGAATGAAGCTGTTCGCATAATTTTGATCGAACTTCACAAGTTCGTTTGATCATCAATTATTGGATATTAAACATTGAAGTGCAAGTGCTGTGTACCTATTAATGAAACAAGTCCTAACAAGTCAGAAGTGTTCGATAGTTATAGTATTGCGCGCCGCGTGTCGGAATCCACCGTTCTGTCTAAGAATGCTGAGGAAAATGGAGCGCTGCCACTGCCGATGAAAAGGCCACGAAAATGAGAGACAACGTTAAAGTTACTATGGGCCTTTGAGTTCTGCTGTATTAATCTCAAGCTACAAGGTGTAGATTTAAAATAATATAGCAAGTAGTTATGTATTGGCAGACAACGAAGTTATTAAAAAAATATTTATTTATTAAAAATACAAGTTTACTGGATTAAATCTACTACAAGACTGATTTAATTATTATAATTAATTATAATTACAAACAATGATAAATGCCGACTCAGGAGACTGATGCAATCGGGAATCACTGCTTATGCTGTGATAACTCCTCCGTCCTTCAGAGAGAAGCTGATCTTACAGCTTCCACTAGTGTCCTCACTAGTTGATGTCGCCTGCGGGTATTCCTTTTTTTTTTTTTTATTTTCTGGTGGCTGTTATATATTGATACAGCTTCCATGATGCTGCGCTGATCAGGAACAGATACAGGATGATAATCGTCCAGCTTGGGGTTGACATAAGTGTGGGCCAGTCTTTGCCGGGGCGTCACAGTGAGTGCGAAAGCGATCCCCTGGCGTCGAATTGTAGCGATGAGGGCAGCCGTTGGTTTTTTAGTGGGGCGCCTTAAAAATGGCAGTCGCCAGGTGCCGCACATACCGCCCGGCCATCGCCTTCCTGGCCTGAGTGACGATGCGGAAACGCATTTTTCCAAAGATTAAAAAAAAAAAGTGTGGGCCAGTCTGCGACGTTATCTTTTTATTTATTTTTTTTTTTTTATGTGATCTAGGGCAATGCTTGACTACATTCCACCTGATGGTAAGTGGAATGTAGTCTTAGGTGGTAAGGCGCATTCCCCTAGCAACCTATTCACTCTTCTCCTGAATGTGACCACATTGTATTCGGTCGGAAATAACGACGCAGGCAAGCTGTTCCAATCCTTTGCTGTACGCAGTAAAAATGAGGAAGCAAAGCGCTTCGTTCGAACAGGTGGAATGTCCACAACAAAAGGATGGATTCCTACTGTGCGTCAGGACGTCCGGTGATGGAAGGGGGACGGGGGAATTAACTCGTGTAATTCCTGCGCACACTCACCAAAATGTATCCTATAGAATACTGAGAGGCTAGCAATTCTACGCCTGTGTTCAAGGCTGTGGAGGTCTATAAGCCTCTTCGGGCTTCGACCATTTCGGGATCGCCTATAAGCCTCTTTGCTCGCCTCTCAATTGAGTAAAGAACCGCAAGATGAGACTTTGCGGCACCAGCAAATATGTGACCACAATGCTGAATACACGACCGCATCTGTGCTTTGTATAAAACAAGAAGCTGTCCCGGTATAAAATACTGCCGAACCTTCGCAAGAACGGCAAGCTCTGCTGCTGCTGCTCTTGCTCTGGACTCAATGAACCGACCAAAGCTGAGGTTCGAGGAAATCTCTGAGCCTAAGAACTGAAGCCGGTCACTTTATTCCAAGGATACATTCTGGAAAGTAGGAGCCAAGGTGAAAATGCTCTATTTGGCGGTGAACAGACACGTCTGCGTTTTGGTGGCGTTGAATTTTACAAGATTGGCATTGCTCCATGCGGAGACTGCCTGAAGTTTGTCATTCAAACGTTGCACCATGGCTTCTCTTTCAGACTGTACTTCATCTCGACTAGCCTGAGTACTCGGCAGATATCTTTCTACAACTGTGCTGTCGTCTGCATACCCATAGATACCGGGCTTCAACAGATCATTAATGTGCAGCAGAAAAAGAGTTGCAGAAAGAACGGACCCCTGAGGCACTCCGGCATTTATTGTCAAGGGTTCCGAGGAACACCCGTCGACAACTACTCGGAGAGATCTCTGGCTCAGAAAGTCCGTTACCCAGCCGATCAGACCAGGAGATATACCGTACGCTGAAAGCTTGTTTATAAGGCTTGCATGCCAGACCCTGTCAAATGCTCTCGAGACGTTCAGAGAGACGGCGACCGCTTCTCCGTTCTTCTCGATGGCCTCGCCTAAAATGTGAGTAGCATACACTAGGAGGTCCCCAGCAGACCTATTACGGCGAAACCCGTACTGTCGGTCACTGAGGAGATCGTTACTTTCTAGGTATGCTAGTAGGCGCGAGTTCAATACACGCTCCATAATCTTGCAGAGTATGGAAGTGATTGAAATCGGTCTGTAATTGACAGGGTTGCACATTAGCAAGCTTCCAGGATTTCGGCACTATTCCAGTCATGAAAGAGAGGCGATACAGACGTATCAGTACAGGAGACAACTCAGCTGCGCATGTCTTGAGCAGAATGACTGGTATACCATCAGGACCACTGGCTTTATTCACATCTAAACGACACAATGTTCTCCATACCTCTTTGTTAGTGATGCGGATTTCAGGCATCGAAATACCGCAGTGAGGAAGATGTGCTGGAGAAGCATTGCCAGTGTCTAGATGCGAATTATCAGCAAACAGAGAAGCAAATACATTCGCTTTCTCGGTTGCTGTGTGGGCCAGGGATCCATCCGGCTTCAGCAGAGCAGGTGTGAGTTAGGGTTGGCAGAAATTCGACTCGATCGCTTTCGCAAGAGACCAGAAAGCTCGACTGCCAGTTGGTCTGGCAGAGAGCTTTTCGCCATTCTTAGCGATTCGATCGAGACGAGCCTTCCGCAATGCCTTTTGTAGGACTTGGCAGCTTGGTTAAAGGCTCTCTTCTTCGAACTTACATCCGGAGTTTTGCGGCTTCGAGCATCAGCCCAAATGAGATATGCCGAATGTTTTCGTTCTTGAGCATGACCACTTTCGGCATTAAACAATGGGCGAGCTTTGCCACTGATGGGTACGTCAGCAAAAGGAATAAAATACTCCATTGCCTGATGCACCACATCGGTTATAGCATCCGCGCAACTCGACGGATCCAAAGAAGAGAAGCAGACCTGCAGCCAAGGATAAGACGCAAAAAAGTACCGCATCTCATCCCAATCTGCTGACTTGTATTTCCATACTCGCGTACACCATGAGGTTCGAAAGCTGGTGGGGAATGTGTAAACACAGATTTCACCAGACAGTGATCGGAGGTTCCCAAGGGAGAGGTAACCTCTACACGATACCTATCCGGATCAGTTGTCAGTAGAAGATCCAGGCAATTGGCTGTATGGCCTACCACATCTGGTACCCTTGTCGCTTGCCTCACCAGCTGAAAGAGGTCCAAGAACAACGCAAAGTTCCGCGCTTCTCTTCCAGCATGGTCGGTTTTCTGGTACGGGAACAGCCAGTCCTGTCCTGTCTTCAAGGTGACGGAGACGCCCGAACCCCCCCAGGGATCGCCATCGGGCCTCCTCGTCTTGTCGCTAACCAGCACGATGGAGCCACCCTGGGATTTTTCGCAGCTGGCGGGGCAGCCTTTCATGGGTGGCTAACCTACTAATTGGGCCCCCAACTATCTGCGGGCGGCCAGCTTCGGATCCCGCTACCCTCCTCGACTAGACACCCGACAAAACAAATACCGACTCGACGTCAACCGGTTCGCCAACGTACCGCAGCTGTTCAGACCCAATTCCCATAAACGGCTTCATCGAGCAACGTGCCGGAACACGACTAGGTCGCTTTGCGGCACGACTTTGCCCGATGGGTGGTAACTTTGCCGGCGACCCGATGTTTTGGTCTACCACCAAGAAAATTCTTCGTCGATATCTTCAGCTCGCTCCAGAAGTTAGTGTATGTTGTCCAATTCTAGGTCCTCTATTTTTAGTTGATACTTTACAGCTTCCACGGGTACATTCTGTTTCAATGCCAGCGGTATGATTTCATCTATGTTTGTAGTTGTCGTGTGAGTCTGTAGGGTTATGTTAATGACGTCAACACGACAATCCTTAGTGAGTGAATTCCCGAAGATGCGTCTGTACGAGGTTTTGGTTCCACATCGAACTCGTACTATCTCTTCTTTTCTAAGGATAACCAGCCAAGTGTTGTTTCGTGTCTTCTGTGTCTTGTCTTCTGTTAATACCATTTTAGCGCGGGTGCAGTTGGCGTCCAGAGATGAGAGTTCTCGGTTAGCTGCCTGCAACTATCTTCTAGGTATGCGTACTCATCGCTCCCAAGTGCTAGGTATTTGGATTTTGGAACAATAGTAAAATATTTTGTATCAGGGATAGAATAAAGGTGGATTAGGTCATATATATTTAGGTCGGTGTTTAGGGATTTCTAATATAAATGCTAACGAGTGTTCCGTACTGTAAGCTTTAACTTTAATTGACCTTCCTAAAATTCTTATATTATTTAAATTAATATCTGTCACTGGTACTAGGTTAAACTTAGTTTTAAGTTGTCTTAATTCTAATACCAAATTTTGGGGACTGATTATACTGGGATGCATAACACCTAGTTAGGAAAAGGTTATAGCATCTTCTAGAATCATTAACGTATCTAAAATAATCCGTAAACTAAAATCTATTTGAACGTAAATATCTAAGTATTGCAAATTACCTATCGCATCATAGGCTCTGGTCACATTCTTTATGTATGAAACTAAATTCCTATCTTATTTTGTTCTGGGAAATAATAAATGATTTTTTTTAGATACTATAGATAAATTGTATTCTATTTGATTACAATAAGAATTGTGAATGCGTTCTGAATGCGTGGTAGACGTTTCGGAAACTTTAATACTTGAATATAATGCAGTTAATTCAATCATTGTTAATTTTAAATATGTTACATTATAAACACATGCTAAATTAAAAATATTCGTTTGTTCAATTATTTGGTCTTGCTTAAGCAAAAGGATTCCCTGTTCGTTATTAGCGGGATAAAAATGTTATTTCTGCTGTTGCGTGGAGCATGATTGCTCCTGTGACGAGGGTCCTGGGACAAGGTGAGGCCTTCTTAGTAGTTTATAATGAACTCTTATAGACTTTGAATTTGGATGCTTTCCTATTATTTCTGCAACATTATTGGGGTAAAGATGAATAATCTTATATGGTCCTTTAAATACCGGCTTTGTTCTGGCTCTGCTTCTTTGTTGCGTTTGGCTATTACCTGTTCCTTGTTCTTAGATATAAGACTGTTATACATACCTGTATTGATTCAGCATTTGCTTTATGTTTTAAGACGTATTCTTGGTAGTATTTTTTTGGGAAATGTAGTTCTAATGGTAATTACGTGATGATGTATGATCAAAAAGAAGTTCATGAGCCGAATAACCTGTTGTGGAGTGGATAGCATTGTTGTATGCTATGATTGCGTATTTCATTATTAACTAAATGGGGTCATCTTTATTTGTCATTCTCTGTATTCTAATAATTTCGCCTATAGTCGAAAGAAATCGCTCTATAAGTGAATTTGAGCTAGGATTGTACGGGGTTGTAAAATGTATATAAAAACCAGAAAGGGTTTTTGCCCGGAATTTCTGGATGCCTGGAACATAATACGTTAATATCGGAAAGCCTTAAAGATGCTAGAACTAGCGAGAGACAAATTACGGTTTGTTGGATAGACTTAGAAAACGCCTTTGGGTCGGTACGACATGAACTAATGATGTTCGCGCTTAAATGGTATAACTTTCCTACGGTAGTTCGCGACATTATTGCATCATATTATTCAAAATTAAAATTCTCTATAATTTTTAATGAAAACCATTCAAAACCACTTAATTATAACGTTGGTTTATTTCAGGGCTGTTGTATTTCTCCTATTATATTTAATATAGTTATTAATATTTTAATAGACAAATTAATTAGAAATGAAAAAAAGTGGGGCTATCGGTTTAAGTTCAACAACAAATACACAGAATCCATACTAGCTTTTGCAGATGATCTCGCGATACTGACACGTAATCCGAAACAATGTCAGGTACTTTTAAATGTAGTTGAGGATTTCTGTACGTGGACCGGCGGATTGAGGACAAAACCAAGTAAATGTTTGAGTCTGTGTCTGGGTAGACGGAATACCAAATACACCTCTTACGATCCGGGTCTTATAATAGGCGGTCAGTGCGTTAGTACGGTTACGGAAGCAGCTCCGTTTAAATTTTTAGGTAAAAAAATCGATTACCAAGGCCGTACTCCATCGTTGGATGTAATAGTCGATAGCTTTTTAAACGATCTCAAAAAGATAGACAACCAACCAATAAGTAACATCAAAAAAGCTTGGATTTACGATAATTATTTAACATCACGTCTAAATTGGCCTTTCCTCGTGTATGATATAAATAAAACCCTTTTGTCAAAGTTAGATGCAAGCGTCATAAAGACATTGAAGTTATGGCTCGGGTTAGCGCACTCAGCGGACTCTTCAACCTTATTTAGAGACCGAAACAGCTTTGGATTAAAATTAAAGAAACCATCGGAGCTCTACAAACATCTAAGAGTTACCAAAAGACATATCATCGGAAAATCTAAAAATGATGTAACTTCTCTCCCAAAAGACAAAGTTGCCTCAGAGCTCGAGTCACGACTTCAATTCCATAAAAAATTTATGATAGTTTGTGCTCAAACAAATAAAGTAGGGCTAGGATCAAGTAGGAAAGTTCAAGACATAGACATAACAAAATCTTTTATTCGACAAGACGAAAACGATAATTACCGACTCCACGCGATGAGCCTAGAAATTCAAAACGAATGGGTGACCATAGGAGATTTTTGTATTCCACTAGCTTTGAAGTGGCGCACCTTAATTTAAGATTGGTCCCCAGCATTATTAAAATTCTATCTTAATGCATTCCAAATGACTCTCCCAGATCAAAGTAATTTAGTAAGATGGGGCAAAGCCACCGAAAAGTCTTGCAACATCTGTGGGGAGGCAATAGGAACCGCGAAGCACCTATTAGTAGGATGTAGGGTACTTCTAGATAAAGGTCAATACTCGCGTCGCCACGACAAGGTATTAGAAATTATACGGGAAGCGCGGTTAGTCTTTCAGTAGCAAGATCGCGGAAGGGTATAACAACCACCAAACGATCTATAGAATTCGTAAAGGAAGGCTCCTCCAAAAAATCAAAAGCGAAGCCTTATTCAATATTAGGCGCGGCTCCTGATTGGATTCTCATGATGGACACGTATGAAAAGCATTACAAAATCCCTGGGGATGTTGGCGTTTCGTCATCCAGACCGGACTTATTCGTGTATTCGAAACATCTGAGGCGCGTGATACTTGTGGAGCTTACTGTTCCTTGGGAAACAAACATCCCAAGGGATCACACATTCAAGCCCAATAAGTATTACGAACTAACCAACGAACTGATCAGGAATAAATTTATAGTTAGTTTGTACACGGTAGAGGTGGGAGCGAGAGGTATAACAGCAAAATGTCTCTATAGCCTACTTAAAGATCTTGGCTTTTCTAGAACAAGCATCGGTTCATTTCTAGAACGTACTTCAAAGGCGGCATTAGTAGGTTCTTTCCAAATTTGGTTAGGTAGGGAGAGGAGTGTGGATGGTGAAGGTGAGCGTTTTTGCGCATAATAAAGGGGCCCCTTAAACCTACTCCTGGGTCGCAAGTCCCAGGCACTGCTTGCACTCCTCTCCTTGCAACGCGATGGGCCCGGCACTCGCACGGTGAATCCATGGATTGCTAAGAAGCTTCGTCTTATCATGTAAAGCACATATTTCTTTAATAACCTCATTGTTAAACTTATTATCGGAGTCTGTCGTAATTTTGTGAGGAAGTCCTAAAAGAGAGATTACTTGTAACAATGCTTCAGCTACATTTACACTACTGGATGCGTTTAATGCAACTGCTTGCGCGAATTTAGAAAAGTTATCTATTATAGTTAGAAAAATACCTCATAAATATAAGTCCATAAATAAATGATCCATAGGTTTACGGGGTGTTTCAGTTAGTACTAAAGGGGGTCTCAAGGGATTGCGTTCGTATTTGGCTTTGAGACAAGTGTCACATTGATTTATGTAACCTTGAATAGTGAATAGCATATTGGGCCAATGATAGTTTCTGTGCAATTGTTTATGTGTTTCCTGAGTATCGCGGTGCACAGTCTTTCCTTCATGATATTTTTTAATTAGTTCTAATTGTTCGGCCTGGTTTTCGTCTGATATGACACGCGTAGTACATCTTATGAGTTTTGGACTTCTATCATTAAACACCGTTGTATAGACTCTACAGAATGCTAAATATAGTTCATCGTTATAAAAGCAACAGTGAAAAATGCAATTTGCTACTGTGTGATCCCTAAGGGATCTAATTATTTCTTGTTCTGTATTGTTAATAGGGATAAATACATCTTTAATGACTGTACGTTGATTTGTTGATCTATTATCTACTCTGTAAGTGGAGCCTGGGGTTGATCTTATCTGGTATTGTTTTATTTGTCTGTCAATAGCGTCAGATAATATGGGAATGCTGTTGTTTTCGTTGTCAGACTGAGTATGATTCATGCTAACTAACTGTTGTTCGTCTATTGTGACAACTGTCATACTATCGGATTCGATATTTTCAGAGGGTTGTGAATTAGTCTGTCCGTCAGTGTCTATGTTTAAATTTTGGTTGCTAGGGCCTGCTTCCTGATCATCGGTATTCTCAGTAACTTTGCAAAGTCATTAATAAAGTTTTGGTAGTATCCTACGAGACCTAAAAATGACTTTTTTTGTTTCTGATTTTGAGGTAAGGGGAAATCAAGTACAGCTTTTATTTTGTCTTTATTGAATTTAAGACCTTCGTCTGTGAGTCCATGTCCAAGGAAGTTAACGTGTTTCTGAAGAAATTCAGACTTATCAAGTTGAACTTTTAGATTATGTGTTTTAAACCTTTCGAATACTTGACGTAATCTTTCTACGTGTTCTTGTAGAGAAGTACTACTACTAGTTTTTTTGGTACTATATGAACAGGACACGACTAAGGAGATATACTTTCTCTAATGATACCCTGCTTGAGTAAGGTATAAACTTGATTACGAATTTCAGTGCGATGTTTTAGAGAATGTCTGTAATTATGAACATATATTGGTGTTTCGTTCGATAATCTTAACTGATGTTTGGTGTTATATTTTTAGAATAAATTATTTGACGGTAATTATAACAAAGCTTAGTTATTTCCGCCTTTCCTCCTCGATCATGTGATTTGTTCGAATTTTATTTAAGTCGTCACACAGTTCTTTATTAAAGTCAGTATTCATATATAATGAGTTTAAATCTAAAATCTCGTTTTCACTTTCAGAGTAAGTCTCTAGTTGTATCGGGATTTTATTGGGGATATATTTATTTTCGTTAGTATAATTTATAACAGTAGTTTTAAATGAACCAGCTTTGACTGTTACAAAAGCTGTAGGGGATTCTAAACCTTCTGACCATTATCGCGTATTATGTATATATTGTCCGTCAGTATAGTTTGTTCTAAAAGTTACAACTTTCTCACACTTGGGTTCAATTTTAATCTTGTGTAATGGGTGATTAAAATAAATCGGAATATTAGCGTTTGTTGTGCGTAACATGTTACTGTTAAGATCGATATTACTTTTAAAACATCTTAATAAATCAAATCCGATTAATCCTTTGTACTTGGGATCAAAAACAAAAATTAAAAATGTATGACTTTAATCTGCATTCAAAATTGGTGGTAACGGGAGATAAACTACATGGTTATGACGTGACTCAGTTTGCGCGGTAGCGATTTGAAACGGTTCATGTTCAACAAGTAATTCAAAAATAGTATTAAAAATAACATCCGATGCAACAACGCTACGGCTTGCTCCAGTATCGATTAAGTACTTACCTCCTAATTCCGGCAATTCAATGTACGGCAGGTGTTCCCTCTCCTGCACGTTGATTTCAACTATTTCGGGTTCTTGTGTTCCTGAACCTCCATAAAATTTTGAGGTTCCTCCAAATCCGTTTCATGACTGTACTCTGTTTGATACTCACCTTCATTCTGTTGCCTATCATAAAAACTAGAGTACTCGTCCTCATATTGAGAGTGTTGATTTTGTGGATCATCCTGGGTGCAAAATAGTTCCTCCACTGCAAACTGTGGTTTATTCGGCTTTGACACTGATCTCATAGTAACGTCTGAATTTTTCTGTGGTGGGTTAATCTGTTGGGGTGTATTAAAAAGCTTCCAGTAGTAGCCAAAGCTCCTACCTGGGGGTTGGTTTTTCCATGGTAGTAATGACTTAACAAGTAGCTCGCGTTGCTCAGGAGTCATGTTGTTAGGTTGAGGCACGTAGTTTTGGGACCTAAATTGCTGCTGTGGGTAAAATGGTCGTTGGGGAATAGGCAATCTGTTATTGGGTTGGTTTTAAACAGAATTAAATTCCTTATACTTTAACATATTACCCTGTTGTAACTATAAAAAGCCTGGTTTATTAATAGCTAGCCTTGCTTCCTCCTGTCTAGCCGCGACTATGGCCATTTCTAATGTTTCTGGCCTTGCTATTCTAACACCTAAAGACATGTGGAAATGTAAGTTATTAGTATACTGCTCAATAACCATCTCTTCATAATAACTTCTATTTCCATGTCTACCAACGGAATACAAGGTATCGAGCAACTCGCGTAATCACTTGCCAAAAGACTCAGAACTTTCAAATTTTAATTTTCGGGTTCTTATCAGCTCTTGCATCACTTGTATCTCGTTGCGGGGTTCTCCTAAACGTCTTAATAATGCATTTTTTATTTTAAGCCACGATTCTAAGTTTTCTTCGTATGCTATCGCTTCTATAGCTGCACCACTTAATTTACTTTTAATAACTCTTAATAATGTGGGGTGGCTACTACCCGGTGCTTCCAATTTGCTAAGGACATTTTCAACCTCTCTTATATAAAAATCAAGTAATTTTTTATTGCCTTCATATCGCGGAATTAAAACTACGACGAGTTTAAAATGGGGTGAATCTATTACCGACATACTGATATTTTCTATATTCAAAATTTAAAAAAAGAAAAAAAAAATGTAATAAAAATTATATAATAAAATAACTTTGCACACTAATAATTACACTTGCAGTATCGTGTTGCAGTTACATATTATCAGTGGAACGTGGTTCCACTGATAATACGTAATTGTTAAAGAAACAAAGAATGAAATTCTAAATCTAAAGAATGCCCGTTCGATTTTAATTAGATTTAATTTGATTGAAATTACGAAATTAACTAGAATTATCGCGATTTTTGCTTTACACACTTTATATTACCAAAATATATGGTATATTACTCAGACTAAAGAATGCCCGTTCGATTTTAGAAATAAACAAACTTTCAAACTAAACTAGGTTTATCGCGATTTTAGCTTTAAAAACTCTTTAACATTAATAATATATATATACTAAGACAGGAAATAGAGCAGGAACTTGGTTTATTAGCGAGAGTACTCACCACACCAGTATCTGCATCTCCCGTCAGGTCTTGAGTCTTTTCTCCCATCGACTCGACGACTCTACTACGACTCTACTCGTGACCACGGCCATTGCATTACGGCCGAAACTTCGAGAGTCGAGGTAAATACTTCGATTAAAATAGTACGCGATTAAGTCCCGTTTACAGTATAAAAAAAATACGGACACCAAGTTTCTAAGCTTTTAAGACCCAGTTGTAGGTTTTAGAAGGCATTTTTTTTATTTGCTTTTAATAAGTTATGTCAGTATTTTTGATCAAGATTTAGCCGTTAATCTCTTTAAGTGGACGTGGTGAACACGAGCTGAACATTCTCAATGAAGGGATAATATTCGGTTTACCAATTGTTACAATAAAAATTATACAAAACTGAAAATTAAAACATTTGTTAAATAGCTCCTTAAAAAAACGACAACATAAAAAAGTATATATCAGTGCCAAATAATTGAAATATACCTAATATTAAACAAGACGAAAAGGTATAACGTTAGATATCATAATGTTCTTTTTAACCCCCGACTAAAAAGAGGGGTGTTATAAGTTTGACCTGGCGATCTGTGTATCTGTGTATCTATCTGTCTGTGTATCTGTCTGTGGCAAATTTGCGGCCAAACGTGTGGACGGATTTGAATGCGGTTTTTTTTTAATTGAAGGCTATGCTCGTCGAAATGGTTCTTATCCATGTTTGATTGAAATAGAAATAGTCGTCTCCAAGATATTGACGTTTTATTCGTGCGGGGGAGAGGTTCCTATGCAATAATTAGCTGTTCCCAGTGGCTTCGCCCGCGCTATATAGGTAAAAAAGCCTTTTTATGGTTTTTACACTTACTTAATGAGGTAAAGTACTTTATTAGGGAGAGTTGTTGCCCGTGACTGCATCCACGTAGACTGTAAAAATATATTTATATGGCTTATGATCGTCGTTTCTTAAGAATCAGGGGCAACAGCTAGTGATAATAGAAATCCCATCACCATAGTGTTATAGTGGATGGCAGTAAGATTGAATATGTTAAATAATATATTTACCTGGACCAAATAATATCAACTTCTGATCAAATGTCCAAAAGAAATAAACAAACGAGTAGCTCAAGGATGAAAAAAGTACTAGTCACTAAAGGATATAATGAAAAGCAAGGAACAAGGGAACAATATAAAAACATTTGATGTGTGCATTCTGCCAGTCCTTACGTATGGATGTGAAACTTGGTCAGTAAATCTACAAGACAGGGAAAAACTTGCAAGATGTCAACGTGCAATGGAAAGAAGTATATTAGGTATAAAGAGAAGGGATAGAATCAGGAACACGGACATTAGAATAAAAACAAAACTCACAGACATAGTAGCTCAAATAGACAAGCAAAAATGGAGATGGACTGGACACATGTTGCGTCACCCGATTGACAAGTGGAGTAAGCAGGTTACTGTTTGGCACCCAAGAGATGGCAAAAGAAACAGGGGTCGTCAAGTCAAGAGATGGGAAAATGACTTAAAGCTGACAGCTGGACCACTCTGGTCGAGAGTGGCCAGAGATAGGGTGCACTGGAAGGAATTGGAGTAGGCCTATGCCAATAGGCACACCGAACTTAGGGATATTTTATAACTCTTTTTAAACTACTTACTTTGTGAAATTAATATTCTAAATTCTGGAATAATAAAGGCTCATATTATTTTTATTATTATATATATGAAACCTAACTATCTACCTACCCATATGAAAAAGTCTTGAATCATGTTACTTAATACATTTATAATTTATTACATTGTCGAAACATTCACGTGGATCCTTATTTTATTAAATATATATTATATATATGTATATATGTATTTCTCGTATTAAATATAACCTTTGTACATCATAATGTAGGATTCTAATGCTAAAAGATTTTTTTTTAAATCGGTTCCGTAGTTTCGGAGTCTATTCAATTCAAACAAACAAACAAATCTTTCCTCTTTATATTTTTTTTTTTATTTATATATACAAAGGAAAACATACAGCATATAGAATTACACAAAAAAATACACAATTTAAGTAGTCATTATGCCAACAAAGTTTCCACTTGTAAATAAAATAGGAAGTGAACATTATCGCAAAATATTTATACAAAAAAAACTTATTTTAGGAAAGGGAAATACAATATTGAAGAACAATTTAAGCGATTATAAAAACAAAATAAACTTAAAACAAAAAAAAATCATATAAAGAAAGATGATCCTGACAAAAGGTTATTTTTTATTATTTTTAAACAAAGATATAAATCTATTAAATTTGTTGCTGAACAAGTCGATGTGATTATATTTTTTGTTACATGCCTTACATGCTCTTGTAATAAAACGATTGCTACAGTAATTGGTTCTACAAGGAGGAATATAAAAAGTGTCGTGAAGACGTGCACATAAACGGGGACAAACACGTGATATTTTACTTAACAAATAAGACGAATCAATTAAATTATTTAGAATTTTAAATAGAAAACTTTGATCTTTATTGTATCTTCGCGTTTGTAATGTTAAAAATGTCGAGGAAGATGTACCAAATTTGAGATGCAACCTTCTAAGAAATTTGTTTTGTATATTTTCAAGAGAAGCGATATATTTACCATAATTAGGATTCCAAACAGTAGATGCATATTCCAAATAAGATCTAACATATGAATTATACAAAATAATATATGCTTTGGGATTTTTAAAGTCTTTTATCTGCCGTGATATAAAACCTAACATCTGATAAGCTTTAAGTGAATTTTTTTCAATATGGTTATCGAACATAAGTCGATTGTCAAGATATACTTTAGGATCCTTAACCTCAGTAACCCTTCTTAAATTAGTTTTCAACAATGAGTAATCATACAAATTTGTAATTTTTTCCTTGAAAAAGAAATTGTGCAACACTTTTCTAAGTTCAAATATAAGCTATTTGATATACTGTACCGCTCAAAATTGTTCAAGTCTTTTTGCAGGTCAATATAACCATGACCGTTTTTGATAATTTTGAATATTTTTATATCATCAGCATACATAAGTATCTGAGAGATTTTGAAACATGTCATTATATCATTAATAAATATATTAAATAGTAAGAGGCCAAGGTGAGAGCTCTGGGGCACTCCTGATATTATAGGCACAAAAGTGGATGTAAATCCTTTCACTGCAACTGCCTGAGTTCTGTCCCTGGGGTAAGATGTAAGCCACCGGAGCAAATCACCGTGTACACCAATGTATTCCAATTTATTTTGTAGTAAACAGTGAGAAACTTTTTCAAATGCTTTGGAAAAATCTGTGTACACTACATCTACCTGGTAACCTTATTCCATGGCTTTTAAATCGATATCTACAAATTCACAAAGATTTGATTCTGTTGATCGCTTGTTAACAAATCCATGTTGTTTGCTTGTGAGCAAGGGCCTAATTAGTGGAAACATTTTATCAAAAATATTTTTTTCAAAAGTTTTTGGTATTATGAATAATTTAGCAATTCCACGATAACTTTTGATATCTTTTTTATCGCCTTTTTTAAAAATAAGAGTTATTAAAGATTTCTTCCATTGAGCTGGCATACAGCCAGTCTATAATGATTTAGCGAAAAGAATCGTTAAAGGAATGCAGAATGTTTTACTACAATGCTTCATAAATATAGGATGGACACCATCAGCACCACCAGCCTTAGAAATGTCCAGTTTAAGCATTATTTGCGCTCAACTTTTTCTTTAGTAATCCCAACCGTATTTATTAATGTTTAATAATGGTTATCATTTCGACTTTGCGAAATAACTAGGGCTTCATGAGTCTCAAAAACTAAAAGAAAGTAATTATTAAACATCTCGAAAATTTTATGAAAATCTGAGCTAACCTCAGAGTTCAAGTACATAGTGTCCTCTAAGTTATTGCTGCATTTTTTAGATTTAATAACAGACCAAAATTGTTTGGAGTTATTAATAATAATATTTTCAGATCTACTTAAAAACATATTATAGCATGAGGTTACAAGTTGTTTCGTTTGACATGGAAGCTCTGAAAATTTCTCATAATCGGCTGTTCGGCCGTAAATTTTCCATTTTTTATGCCATTTAAGTTTTTTCTTTATTAAAGTAATTAGGGGACGAGAAAACCAATTAGGGTATTTATCTGTCCCTGTAACAAACCTGGTTGGTATATAACACTTTATTATGTTATTTACAATGCGATAGAAAATATTTACGGATTCAGTGATACCTTTATCATATAGTTCGCTTTCCCAATTAATTTTATTAAGTTCTGCATTAATGACAGCATAGTCACCTTTATGATATTGATGAATTAAATGCCTGCTAGGTGTAAGATGACTTTAATAAATGACACTTCTAGTTCAATATATAAAGCCGAGTGGTGTGCATCCTCAGGCTTTGCTAAAGGGGAAGTACGAGAAACATGACAGTTTAAATTTGAAAATATAAGATCCAACATTCTATTATTATTATTTACGACGTGATTAAACTGACTTAAACCTGTAAAACTCATAAAAGCAGTTAATTGATATATAAGATTATCTTCAGAAGGGTTCAAAATGGATAGCGATGTGCTGTTATCACTACATGACCAATCAGCCTTCCCCACGTTAAAATCGCCTATTAATAAAACATCTAGTTGTGAAAATTCAGTAATCAAATCAGATATATACTTATTCAAAAAAACTTAATTGCGATTCAGATTGTTTAGAATTTTGAGGAAAATACCAACAAAAAAGTAAGAGAGATTTTGTTCCTAGATTGTGATTTAAACTAACATTTAAATAAGAAATGTCTACATCTGGAAATACTGGCAACCATCTTATATCCTGAATATCTAAAGAAATATCTCGACGTATTGCCACCAGGGTACCCCCACCTTTACTCATATTAAGACTATTGTAATCCCGGTCATTACGATATACATTATATCGGTTGTCAAAAAGTTCCTCATTAAATATACCCGGTAATAGCCATGTTTCAGTTAAGCATATAATTTCATAGTCCTGATTTAAAATATTTAAATATAATGGTTGAGTTTTAGTCCGTAAGCCGCGGACATTTTGATAAAAATATGTAAGGTCATGACGGATGTAAACTACTAATCCTAAATTTAATTAGGAAATACTTGTAAAAAAAAATCAGACAACATAACACAGAACTCAGTTCTGTGTTATGTTTATATACCGAAGTTTAATTGAATAAAAAGTCCTTTATAGAGCAAATAAAAAAAATAGTATATATGTAATTAAAGGATCAGTACCCCAAGTGTGAGTTTTATAGTATCGTAGAGTTTGGCCTATATGGTTTAGACAGGAAAGTCTGAGTTTTTGGCTATCAATCGTAGTAAGAGTTCAAATAGTCTATATCGACCAAAACTTAGGTCGATCGCAGCAACTTCATATATGTTCATTGTCTCTCCTTTTCGTACGTTGAAAATGAAAGAGATAAACATATTCTTCTATTTTTAGTCGTATTATTTGAGAATTGACAATTTGGATCAAGTATAATAATATTATGTTGCTATTAGAGTATTTTCTACATTGAATTCAAACCTCAGAAGGTTAATTCTAATTTAAAATTAACATTTAATGTAGTATTCAGAGCCACTATAACTTATAGACATGTGAATTCTATACTTACTTTTATAACAATTACTATGTTATGAAGGAGACTAACAACTACGATTGAACACTACGGTCTGCTGAAACGAGTTAAATATTAGAATGGTAGTTCTCATAATAGAACAAAGACTATTCAAGGTAAAACAAAACATATCCTTATTTTCTCCTTGATAACTATTAGCATTCTTTGAAATTTAACAAAGTAATGCTTCAAGATAGACATCATTATGTGCTTTATGAGTTTTCTTGCTTGGCGTCCTAAATAAACCATTCAAAATATGATTAATTTAACCCCGGTGACGCTGTAATAGACAACAGGGCTAACAGTATAGACAAACAAAAAAAAAAAAAATGATTAATTTTATTATAACTGTTAATTCAAATTAATATAATAATATCTTGTTTACTCTCTTAACAAATCCTTAACTTTTATTTAGTTCATCAATGCTCTATTCCACAATTTACAATATAAATCATCCAATTTAATGCATAAAAAGTAAATACCCACAATTATACCTTTTACTAATGTTTAGCATCTTTTTATAATTACTTTAATATGTATAAGATTTTAAGTAAATAAGAAATAATATAAATATTATCATTTAAATATTTTATAAGTTTACATATACACATCCTATAGTTTTGTATTGTATTATGTTTCAAGTTTATAAATTAACAAACATTCAATTTATTAAGTTTGGTTCAGATTTTTTTATATCTTGTTTTATAATCTATCGAGAAGTGGAAAAAGGTAAGAATATTATCTTTCTAGTGATAAAATATTGCGCTTCTTAAACCCTAATTTACTGGTATTAGTTGTCAGCATTTGCTTTGCATTTAAAAGTGTGGAGTGATCTTAAAATCACTTCCTTTTTTATCATTTATAACAGAGATTCTATGACTTCTATATATTATGTGAATAAGTTTCCTTGATTTATTATGAGTAATTATAATACAATAACTGAATTGCTTCTTAGAGTAATTGAAATATAATAATTGTTAAAGTATCATTGTATGAAGTATTAATAATAATATTATATAAAGTAAGAAGAATTAATAATAATGTTAATATATAATAAAGTAATATTAGTATAGGTATAAAACAATTGACTCTTAATTAAAATACATACATTAAGAAATTAAATGAAACAACTTAAGAAGTGGTATTTTTTTTTATAAATGCAAATAGTATATTGCACAAAACGTCAGACTTGAGTTGCACAGGTCCCTGGAGAAGAACTGGCAAGAAACTCCATGGTAACTATCTTAACTAATTTATATAATTGCAATTATCCATAGTATTGACAAACATCACATTTGATATGTGAGAACCAATTAGAATTTAAGTAAAGTGTGGTACTACGAAATTATTACTAGGCTCACCGACTATGTTTACCATTACTAGTACTTTGATGTTATCATATTTTCAAGGCTTTAATGGAATCTGACTTAAAACATTCAACATGTCACAGAACAAATTATACACATTAATCTAACCCCTACACCACTCGACTTCTTCTTGTTTCCATTGCAGGTAACCAGTCACCTAAAATATAAAATAATATATTAAAAAAAAACTTGGTAGAAATAATATAAGATATGCATAGCACAATTTTTCATTATTTGAAAAATGATTACCTAGTAGCTTGCTATTCTTCTAGATAAAGACATTGTGGGTAGCTTCTCCTTATTTATTGGAGGTACAATCTAAAATTTGTACTGAATCCTCTGAAATCAAAAAGAGACATTTACAAAGATTTAAAGGATTGTAACTTAAAATATGACAAAAAATATTAACAAAAAAATTTAAATAAATATATATCATATGAATTTTTACCAGCAAACCTAGCTCTCATCAAACAGCCCAGGGTCAGCAAGGAAGAACTGTCTTCCCGCACCACAGCAGTGTAAAACTCTTGAATGTCTCTAAGTATAAGAAATGATATTTTTAAATGTATAAATGGTCAATAAAATGACATTAACTGGGTACAAAAGTACTATTTACCAGATTTATAATGCAGTATTCTTTGCACACACATGTCCATCTAGTTTTTAAGTTCCCAAAAGTATTTCTAATAATCCTTGCTTGACAGTGTGTTATGTTTTAATCATGTTTAATTGTATTAGGCAAGGGATTACTGTAGGGAGTCATAAGCCATGGCCTTTGGGGGGGTAGCCAGAGTCACCTGTTAATGAAAACCCTTAGTGAAAAAATGATGAGATGTAACATAGCACAGTCTTATTTTATTAAGAAATGAAAAGAAATGCTTACCTAACAGCCATGGAGGTTCCTCATGGCTGTACAAGGTCTGCAACAGTGAATTATTACTACTGTTCTCCTAGTTTAAGGCCTTATGGAAAACTCTTCTAAATGTAGGGTTAACACTTATAATTCTTCCTTGATCATTTGAAAGTTATAATAAATTATTGTATTAATATATATTTTGAAAACTAATTATGAAATAAATTCATATTTCTTTTGAAATATGATTTTTGTTTACCATTCACACATTCAAGGAGCAGTAATGCTTTATAGAATAATATGGATGCACATCCTACTTTAGGGGTTTTACAATTCTAAAGTGACTCCCATCTATAGTACAGTCTGAGCTAACTACCCCAGGAAACCCATGTTTGTTTTTAAAAGACATAGGTATTAATCATATTATTGAACATGAATATTCTATAAAATAGAGACCATACTAACTTTTGTTTTATTTATTCTCTTATTTCTAGCTTGAGTCGTGTCAGAAAATCGTATGAAGCCTTTACTTTCGTCGGCGTGACTTAGAGCCTCCGTAACTTCTTTCACATTCTTACCTATATAGGCTATACCAATAACCCTTTGGTAATCACCATTCAAATAAAAGAATTCACTTAAAACCTGTAAAATTAAAATGTTTAAAATTATATAAACTCATTCAATAATTTGCAAACGCCATTTTTTATAATAATTAATACTTTTGTAAATATTGTTATTATGATAAAATCTGATTTTTAGTAATTGCGTTAAAAAGATAGATATAAATATATATTTACCTTCGTCTTCAAAAATACTCTTTTTGAGCTTTTCAGGCCGCTTTTTTCTCGGAGGGAGCACAAATATGTAAATGCACATTTTGTTATACGGTACTGGTGAACGAAATGTGTATTAGATATTATGATAGCCGATAATTCCAGCCGCTTTTTAGGACAATTTTGTGTTTTAAATCCAGCAATTTACCTTCCACAGACCCCCTTACTAATCTCAACGCCAAACAATTTCTAGCAGCCATTTTTTAAAGTACGAGATACGGTCTTAGTTCTCACTTCTCACCGATATTTGTTTAGCGAGTGAAAAAACTGACAAAGTACGAGATTTTTAAAACTTTACGGCCTCTTAACTGTCAAAATTGTAACTCACACTGCCAATTTCATGCCATATAGTCTGAAACATCAACAGTTTGGTTTCCTAAAACGATCTCTGCAACTCACACTACGATTTACAAACTGACAACCGTTTTCAATTACTTATGAATGAACAATATGGAATGTGAAACTCGTACGATACTATAAAACTCACACTAGGGTTACAGTAGAATCATCGACAAGTTCAACAACAAATCCCTTTTGAATACTTTGTACTATCACTATCATTATTAATATAACAAAAAATATAAAAAATATGAACATACACATACACAATATCCAGCTAGACACTACGTCGGGCAACAAAATAACACTTATAATTTTTTTTTAAACATTCATCAGAAGTAATGTGTAGAACCGGCGAATCGTTTGTACGTCGTATCATAACTGTACAGTTACGGACCCAACAAAAAGAATAACCTTTTTCTTTAGAAATCCTCTTAGCTTCTTTAAACAGTGCTTTATTCTTAGTCGAAAGGTGATCATTTATATATATTTGGTTCTGCATACCGGGAAAACCGATGACACTGGCTTTAATAGGTCTAAGTTTTCGAAGACACGCCATAAAGTCATCTTTTTTGTAACGCGCTTGCATTTTTAGAATAATGGGCTTATACTTCTTGTCACAGTTTTAACAGTGTCGGTTACTTTTTTAATTCGCCCGTTATAAATATTTTAAACGACTCAATAGTCGATTAAAACGTTCATCAAAATGAGACATAAATGACTTAGCCTCGATAAATTCAGACTGAGCTACACTCATTATTTGAGGGCTGTTGTTATTATTTTTCTTCAAAATTTTACAATTAGAACCCTTTCATTTTGCTTTATTCATTGGTAACATTCTTTTAAAATCATTATCTGATAATCCAACGCATTGATGGTGGAAGACACCTTGACACGCAGCACATTTTATCGACTCTTCTAGTTTATAAGCCAGCGTACATTGCTTACAACAATCCATTTTAAAAGAATATTCACTTTTCAATTAGGATAGATTAATAGAAATACTTAAACAATTGAAAATTTTGTGTGTCTGTGAGTTCATTTAGTACAATTCAGAAACCAGTAACATACTTTCAAAAGCAGAAAAAAAATTAATTAAAAATTCATAAAACTCCGATACAAAGAGACCTCTAAAAAGAATAAAAATAATATTATTAGTACTTATTGAATTCGTTGCGTCGAGGGACCGTTTAATAAAGGAAGAAATTAAAATGCAAGTAAGTTAACAAATTACGATATCGAATCGTATAGTCTAAGCCGTCAATGATTAACTTCGTAAAATATACCTACACTATCAACGTACGTACAACGGTCCCCCGACGCAACGACTTCAATAAGTATATAATAATAATATTTTTATTCTTTTTAGAGGTCTTTTTGTTAGGGGTTTTTTTTTAATTTTTAATTTAATTTTTAAAGATAGTAATTAATTATTTTTTTTTAATACTTCTACATCGAGATTTTTTTCTTGCAAAAACTATTTCACATATCTAAACATATTTATAATCAATTTTGAATTTGTTTAGTTTAGCATTTTGTCGCGACAGTGGTTTGTTTTTTAAACCAAGTATCACGAAGATGGGGTATGCCATATCATGTTGGGAGATTAGATAATCTCCAAATGACAGTTACCCACTAAATAATTTTATGGCACCCAATAATATTTGTTTTAAGAAGTTTGCAGTTTTTAAGAAGTTTCATTGTTTTAGCTGGTTACTTTCATAAGTTTATTAAACTTTTCGCAAATAAGTACGTCCAGTATGAAATTTGCTTTGAAAATACCATTTTTAGAAGATGGGTAAAAAGAAAAAATCTTTTGTTGATATGAAAAAAAAACCTTTAAAATCTGAACCGCTACTATCTAAACATAAACCCTAATTTAACATTTTAAGTTTCACACATAACTCTATATATAACTAAAATATCATATATAACTAAAATCTCTGAGCCTGTGATATTTTATCTCAAAAACAGTCAAAAGGTGCTTTAAAACCAATTGCATGTTTTAGTAAACAGACTAATTCAATAAAACAACATATCACTCGTATGAATATGAAGCAATGACACTCGTATTTATTATTATAACATTTTCCTATTATGTCTTGTTGGACCGTTTAAATTATTTACTGATGTTAAGTTCTCAGTAGTAGGTATTTGGACAAAATGGATAAAATTAGGTTATAGCTGTGCAAATTGATGATCCTAAATTATAATCAATTATTGAAAATGTAAAATACAATAGATATCCCGAAATCAATTCGTTAGAACCGATAAATTAAAACCCAAGGCTCAACCCGTAAATTTTTAAGAATCGTGAGATTTTCAGAATAACATTTGTAAAATTTAACGCAGTTGACTTTAATTAAATAATTTATACTGTAGAAAATGATAAAATAAAAAAGAATACGTTTTGAATAATTGTATCATTCCAAGTTTCGATTATACAATAAACTAGATGTACCTATACAATATACAATAAAAACTGCCAATATCTAAATTACGATTTTAAGCTCGGAATAAAGTTAATAACACCTATAAAAAGTAACAAAAAAATTAATTGAAAATAGACTTACGTTTTAATGTTTTATTGATTAATTAGTTATTGATTTAGCGCAAATTAGAATAATTAGAAAAAAAATATTTATAGTAAAATTCTAAACAAATAAAACGTTTGGTTTTACAACGCTGTCAAATTGTATGATAAGTATCTTTACATGGTAACTCTTCAAAAACAAAAAATTAATTTAAAATAAAAGACCCCCGATACAAAAAGACCTTTAAAAAATTTTGACAATGTAATAAATAAATTATAAATGTATTAAGTAACATGATTCAAGACTTTTTTATATAGGTATATACGAATATTAATAAATACAAACATTTAGAGTTAAAATGATTTACAATCACTAATAACTCTATTATGAAGGGATTTATATTATCACTAGCTGTTGCCCGTTACTCTTTATGACTACGATCATAAGCCGTATAAACATATTTTTTACAGTCTACGTGGACGTAGTCACGGGCAACAGCTATCCTTAATAAAGTACTTTACCTGAGTAGATAAGTGTAAAAACCTTTTGGCCTACATAACTAGGCTTTTTTTCCTATATAGCGCTGGCGAAGCCGCTGGGAACAGCTAATTATTGCATAAGAACCTTTCACAAATAAAACGTCAATATCTTGGAGACGACTGTTTCTATTTCGACCAAATATAGTTGAGAACCATCTCGACGAACATAGCTCTTGATTTAAAAAAGACGTGTTCAATCCATTCCACGCGTTTGGCCGTTATTTTCCACAGACAGACACACAGATACACATATATACAGATCGACAGGTCAAACTTGTAACACCCCTCTTTTTAGTCGGAGGTTAAAAAAGAAGACTAAGATATAACAATGTTACATTCCCGCAAAAAAAAATTTTTTAGTTAAGTATATTTAGAATATTTATACAGACAAAGAAAAAAAAGAATATTAAATTATGAAAATACATATTATTCTCTTATTATCTATGGGTAAGATAGAAAAGGGTAAAATATATTTAAAAAATGTTTATAAATATTTTAAAATTTATTAAATATATTATAATTTCATATTTAAACAAATTTTTTTCTTAAACATAACATTCCTATAACGTGTTAGTTATTTATATAATTTTAAAGTAATAATATATTAAAGTTTTAAAAAGATGTATACATAAATATTACAATTATGGTTCGATGTGTGAAAATATTACAATTATGGAATATCGATTACAAATTGCCGTTAAAATATTACAATTTAGCTTCTTTATTACATTACCGGTAAAGTATTTTAAATGTTGTTACTTTAGAGTTTAGATAAATGGTAATTTTCTTTTGATGTAAAATTTATAACCGCTTCGATAAGATACCACACCATTTAAAATTCATATATTTTAGAATACAATAAAAAACAAAGAAACTTTTATATAAAGACACAAAACAAAAATAAAACAAAGTATATAAACTTAATAGGTACAAAGTAAAGATCTTACAACTGCCAACAAAACCATGCATAGCATGAATTTCAGAATCTTATATTGTCCGTGTCTTATACATTAATATGGCCTAACCAAAAGAGCTTAGTTTGCTATTATTAGTTAAAGATAAAGTCAATAGTTGATGATTTTAATAGTCAGAATGAGTTTTTAATAGTGAACATTTATTATATGACACCTCTATCTCATCTTACCGTGAACACGATTGCTGCAAGGCAATCGAAACGTCGGGTAAGATTTAAAAAGTAAATTTAAATTTTAGAGACGAAGCTTTTTAGCATTCCATGGATTCACCGAGCGGTTGCTGGACCCAACGCGTTGCAAGGAGAGGAGTGCAAACAGTGCCTGGGACTTGCGACCCAGGAGTAGGTTTAAGAGGCCCCTTTATTATGCGCAAAAACGCTCGCCTTCAACCTCTACACTCCTCTTCCTATCTAACCAAATTTGGAAAAAACCTACTAATGCCGCCTTTGAAAAACATTCTAGAAATGAACCGGTGCTTGTTCTATAGAGGCCAAGGTCTTTAAGTTGGTTATAGAGAGTTTTTGCTGTTTGTGATGTGTTATGTACGCGGTAGAAGTGGGAACTTGAATGTGTGATCCCTGGAGATGTTTGTTTTCCAGGGAACAGTAAGCTCCACAAGTATCACGTGCCTCAGATGTTTAGAATACAGGAATTAGTCCGAACTGGATGACAAAACACCGAGTATAGTTTTACGCGAGTTAAATCTGTAAAAATAGGTTTATTTCAATTTTATATATGTTAAGTTTGCTATATTTTTAAGTATGTGATGAATTAATGAGTATTTATGATAAGAGTATAATATTACGAGGACGTAATAAGCTGTCAAAACGGCCGATAATTAAATTAATTTGTTTAAATATTTTGTAAAGTTGCACACTAAAAGTATAATTTGATGTTTTTTTTCTTCTTGTTTTGTATTTTAATATTGTTTGTTCATGAATTCAGATACAAATGGATATCTGTTCGACTGTTTAACAGATTGATTAATTGATTAATAAATTAAAAATCAGTTATTTAATATATGATGGTTAGTAATGTAGATGCTTAGAGTAGTAGATGCTTTTCTAGGTGGTAGACCATAACATCTGGTCGCCGACAAAGTTACCACCCATCGGGCAAAGTCGTGCCGCAAAGCGTCCAGTCGTGTTCCGCCACGTTGCTCGATGAAGCCCTTTATGGGAAATGGGTCTGAATAGCTGCGGTGCTTTGGCGAATTGGTTTTACGTCGAATTGGTGTTTGCGGTGCGGTGCATTTCTTACAAATTTCCCATACTACATCACCATACCGATAAATGCCCGTAATTCAGAAATATTCGTGGGAGCAGGTGTGTTAACTATAGCCTTCACTTTTTCAGGACACGTGTGAACCCTCTGCTGACTATAGTATACCCCAAATAATTTACTGTTGCGGCGAAGAAAACACACTTTTCTTTTTTTACCTTTAGACCGTAATTTTGCTAACCGATCGAATACTTTACATACATTTTGCATATGACCCTCATTTGTGGCCCCCGTAATTATGATATCGTCAAAAAATACTCTACAGACGGTACATCTGCAAATAGCTGCTCGAGGCACCTTTGAAAAAAAAAACCCAGGTAGGGTTTGACGACAGTCCTTAATCCAACCTATTGTACATAAATTGCCCTTTATGGGTATTTATCACCGTGTACTTCTTAGAGTCATCGAGCTCAAACTGAGCGTAAGCTTGCGATAGATCAATTTTGCTGAAAAGCTCACCTCCCTTCAATCGCAGTAACAATTCCTCGGTCCTAGGTAACGGATAGTGGTCAATTTCAATAATAAATATCAGAATTTTGCAGATTACATGCAAAATTCTGATTTCATCGTCGTTTTTGACGTTCGGCACGATGGGGGTAGCCTAGTCGGAGCGCTCCACGGGGGAGAGAATGCCGTCGCGCTGTAGCTGAGCCAGTGCCTGCTCCACCAGCGAATGCATGGCTTGCAGGAGGCAAGTTTTAAGCGTCAACCTCGGAGGATCTGGCAACCGTTGTATTTATTGTGTCGTTGAGTTGTATATTACCCTTTTGTGGTAATCGGTGTCACCCTTATTTAGGACATGTTATATTGACCCTACTCGTAGGTACAGAATGAGCAGTTGTGACCCTAAAAACGAACCTAAATTTGATAATAGTAACCCAACAAATTTTTAAATACCCCCTAAGATCAATTTCATTTAGTGGAACAACTAATTATGGGAACGTTAAATTAGCAGATAAAACAGTTGGAGAATCTGAAAATCATCTGGTCACAGAAGTGCATTATTGCAAAATGCAAAGATCCAGTCCAGATGCAATAAACATGTCATAAACATGGTAATTGCTATCCAATTACAATTGTCCAGTTGACAATACAACGATTATGTAATATTGTATGTAAAATACGCAAGTTAAAATTTTTTACAAACTAATATATAAAAAAAAATACATTTATTTAAAAGATGTCTGTGTTGAAACCACTCTCTTGTTGAAGCCTTTTCAACTCTTATCTATTAGAACCTTACGTCTCAAAAACCTATGTGAACTCAATTCAAACCATGTCAGCCGGGCCTTTCTTCGAGTAAAGTACGGATATCCGATGGCGGTTAATTTATTAACTCACAGGACTCACAGCCATTGACCCGGATAGTGCACCCGGATAAGCTTTTTGACTGCCCTAAGACTAGTGTAATATAAAAAAACAGAAAAATTATTGTTGGAGAAAAAAATAATATTAATACGGTATTAATTGTACCTGTTAGTCTATTAGCAAGTCGTTCATTTCATGTACATCTTTAGATATTTACTAACTTTTGGTTACATTAAGATGGTGAACTTCACTAATAAGCCATCTATTGTAGTATATTTTGTAAAAAATATTGGCCAACATCCCTTTTTCTCAATCACCATAGAAACGCAGGTAAAATATATATTTAACGTCATGCTGACGCTGTTATATGCTGTAAGCCGGTAATACTAGTATAGATATTATGAACAGCGTAGAGAGCCTACACGGGCTCTACAGACTGAATATATCACTGAAAATATCTATCAATATTTATTTATTTTATTTTAAAACGAAATTATTGCAGTTTATATTATTGTTTATAATTGTTTCATCAAGTAACGATGCATATCCAACGTTATTGTCGTTATTCGCTGCGAAATATACAAAAAAATAAAGCTTTTTTTTGTGTATAAAGGGAAACCAGATGAACTGATAATAAAAATGAGAGAAAGAGGATAACAGTTTATGCCGATCCCAAATACAGCAAGACTAGGATAGCAGAAGAGGATATTAGCTTCAAAATAAAAGCTGCAGGTTGCATAATAAATCAGTCACGCACAGGGACTACGTAATGTATACAAAAGTAAAAAGATCCATCTATTGATAAAATATTACTAATCGTATTACAAGCTCGTTTTCATTCCATTAATTCCGTAATATGATGAAAGAGTGTTTTTCTTGTCTTATGACATTTTTAACAACATTAGTTTCTAATAAGGTGAAAGGATCAACTTCTTGCTATTCATATTGTCTAGAAACCTTTTAAAATTGACTTTATAAATAGCATTATACAAAGTAGTACTTTCTTGAAGAATCAAATTATTTAGCTTCATAATTTGCTTTTAAGTGCATGAATATACAAAATAATCCAACATCTTCTCCTTTACATCCTCAGGTTGGCTGGTAGAAAATGTATTAGTGGCATTAAGAGACCCTTTTGTACATTATTTTGTTTTTGTGCAATACATATATTTTGCTTAGATTTTCTCCTGTATTTATTATATTATTAAATATGTAAATATATAATAATATGATGGATATTGATAGTATATACTAATAATTTGTAATATAAACTTATTGAATTCCTTAAAATACATAATGAATTTAATATAAATCGAGGCCTTATTCAGTATAATTTAAAGAACCTATACATATATGACACCTACCCTGTACTAACTATAATTATAAGCTAATAATATTTAAAACCATCTTGTAATGTTGAATTCTAGTTATTGTGACCATCTTAATTTTGTCATAAGTAATTGATGTTCTAATGATGCTCAGATTTAAAACATGGATTGTCAATATGATAATTGAGAAGAACGGTGTGGAGAAGAACAAGGAGTCTAATATTTTGCTATTTATGTGTCGAATACAAATAAATATTTTATACGTTGGAAATGTTCCAATAAATAAAATATTTAAGAAATGTTAAGCGCAATGGGATAATTAAAGTAAGTATTCGTTAGGGATGGCAGTGATTGAATTGGTTTAGCCGTGTTTAGGAGATTGTTAGGAGCTGATACTGTTTGTTTTTCTTTTGTTTCTTTTTTATAGTTGTTACCTGAGATACGTAGGGCATATTTTTTTCGATTGTTCTGGTATTTTCTTAAAGTAATTGTTAAAAATGATGTATTCGTATCAACTAAGTCACTTTTGCTTAAATTCTTTGTGTTTTTAAAATCACTTAACATGTAACTTAAAATTTGTTACCTCAAATGAATTAGATGAAATTAATTGATTAAATGAAGTAACGTATGAAAAGTAAAATATTCAGATAAATTAAAATTGAAGTCAGTTGCGTAGCTTTTAGTCATGTACTTACATTTACTACAAAAAAAATAGTTTAGAACTCGATGCATAATTCTGATACTAAAAGCAAATATAGTGCATCGAAACTTATTACAAATTGAAAATAGGACACATATATTTCAAAATGATCTAGATTTTCACATCTATTTCATGGTAATAAAGCTCAAAATTCTGTAAAGATAACAACGTTACTTGTACATTGCACGCTGTACTCTTGGACAGTGTTCCTACATTCGTATTCAGCAAGCCTCTTACCACGTGATCTGCATAATTGTATTGTAAGTTTCAAATAGGTGTATGCGAATTTTATCCTTAAACGCAAACAGTAGAACCTAAAATGCATTGCTCAAATATCTGGTGTTGTATGTTGTAATGGCTTCATCTGTTTTTTTATTATGAACTGTTTATTTTTAAGGGTTTTTTAAAGTTTATTTGCCGGTGTTCGTATTGTTTAAAATCTCGTCAGTTAAGATGCCGAAAAATTACTGTATAGACTTATTAAAACGAATTTCGTACTCTGTACTTTTAGACACGATTTTCTTCATAGAAACTAATAAAAATCAAACAAATAGGAGTTGAAATAAAATGATTTCAGCAACAAAGAAATCCAATGCAAGTTAATATTATGCTATGACATGTTATTCTCTGTTATTAGTTCTGTATGTCGTATGATGAAGTCTGTAATTAGGGGTGGAAGCTATATAGCTTTTATTTCCGGTATTACCAGTTTATCATTTTATGCGACAGGCAACATCGAAGCTTCAAGTACATAAAATATAACAGAAGTTTCGCTCTGATTACTAGCTTTCTATAATAAGCGGTTTACTTTTATCGAATAATTTAATAGAAACATATACAATGTCATAAAGAGACAGGGATTATCAAACCCTCAGTAGTTTCAAGGTCAAAGGTTTGTAGCTAAAAGCATTGCTCGCGAGGGATAAAGCGTAGAACTGGGGTAATTTTAATAAAGCAAATGTAAACTAACTCTCTCTTTCTCATAAAGATAGCACGATGTAAACAATAGAATAACCTATATAAAGTCTTGATTGAAGATGTTTATCTGTTTACCATTACACATGTTTTTTAAAGATATACGTGTTTACAAAGGATGTTTACATTATTTTAATTTATAAAGTTTACTTGCTGGTATTTTTGATATCAAAATAAGTAAGTAAAATAAAACATATTAAATTTTATAAAAAATAGGCACTTATAAAGTCAAATTTATCAAAAAAAAACGTCAAATCTGGTGAACTTATAAGTGCTTTTATTCAGAGTTTTAATAACTTTAGTTATACTAAATGCTAATAATAGTTTCAGGTTTAAAGCAGCTGTTTAAGTTCCTTAAAGTTTATAATTTAAAATAAAGAATAAATCAAAGTTTAAGATGGTGATAAATTAATTGATTTTAATGAAATTATTTGTAAAAAGTTATAATTAGTCTATATTTACTGAACTTAATAGATCGATAATAAATCTTAATCTGATATCTCTGTAGTAGTAAGTCCTCGAATTTTATGTTTATAGATGATCTTTATTTTAAACTAGCTGACCCGGCAAACTTCGTTGTACCTAACACTCAACGAATAAGAAGATTCAGGTTTTTAATACATTATAATGTTATTTTTATAAATTATAAAATCATTATACGTATGCCTATCTAAAGTTAGCAAGAAATTTGCATCATGGCATGAGTTGCACTTATAATTGATAAATCAAAAATTGGTGTTGTTGTCAATATTAGGATCCTCTGAATGACAACTTCCTTACCTTTGATTTTTTTTGCTTACCGAAAATTATTTAATCTTTTATCTCTGATATTTTGCGCGATGATTTCTTTCGCATTCCTAATTGAGCCGTTTCACGCTCGCTTCAAATTGCTCTGGAGATTTAGAAGCACGGTGTCAGGTCATACTAACTTGGAGCTCTTCACGAACGATATAAAATATCGTGATATCATATGTCCGTTTTCTGGATCTAAGCTTCCTATCCACTAATTTTTAACCAAATCGGTTCACCCGTTCTTGAGTTCTAAATAATGTAACTAACACGACTTTCTTTTATATGTACCTAATGATATCAAGATTAGCTTTTCCTTAACTTTGAAGAATGAATTGATTATACAGGAACAACAAAATTTTATAACTAAAATCACACAGTAAATCAAATTTAATTAATTAATTTAAAAGGTCGTCTGGAAGAAATCGCCGTTAGGCGATAAGACTGCCTTTTTAACCCCCGACCCAAAAGGAGGGGTGTTATAATTTTGACCTGCGTATCTGTATATCTATGTGTCTGTCTGTGATAACATTACAGGGGATATTTACAACATAATTACGGATTTGGATGTGGTTTTTTTTAATCGAAGGCTTAGTTTGTCGAGATGGTTTTAACTATTTTTGGTCGAAATAGAAGCAATCGTCTTCTTCCATATCTTGGAACTTTTATTGGTGCTGGTGAAAGATCTTTGTACAATATTGATAGTATAAACCTAAACAAGTGAAATTAGTTTGTACATAGATTCATTTAGTAGTATATTAAAAAGCAAATTCATTCTACAACATAAAAAAGTATATTAAAAAGCAAAAAAAAATAAAATAATTAAAATTTTTAAAAACCTTCGATACAAAAATGCGTCTAAAAAGGATAAAAATAATATTATTATGTTAGCTTTTATACATGTAGTAGTTTGGTTTTGACTAAAAATAAAGATATAAGTTGTTGATTTGACTAAAACAATTGAATCTCTGTATAGAAGTTTAATTGATAAAATAAATGTAATATTGAATACTGATTTGACTAAGAATAAGAAGTATATAAATCGCAGCTCGGTTAAAAGAAGTCATTGTGAAATTGGGAGTACAAGTTGTGGGGTGGTGATATTGTGATAAAAGTGTAACAGTTATAATAAACCGCTGAGTGTGTGATCGAGGGACTAAGTTGTGTAACAGTGATAGTTAAAGAGTTTAAATGGTAAACAGTTTAGTGTATTTGTGAACAGTGTCATAAAGTGCTTTAAAGAATAGAACGACTGTCGTTGGCGATTCTTTGCGGTAAGAAAGCTCTAATAGAGAGAGCTCTAATAATTATGTACTTATTGAAGTCGTTGCGTCGGGGAATAAAGAAAAGAAAAAAGAAATAAAATTTAATAAACTAACACGCTTTAGAATATTTTCGAATTCTTACGTCAAATATGTAAAAAAGTATTACAAGAAAATAAATATAATTTTATCTAGTTTTAAAAATAAAGACAATAATACCAAGTATACATAAAATGTTGTATAGATAGTTTATCTGCCAAGATTGTGTTTTGACATTGTATTCTTTACTTTATTAACTGAAACCAAAAATTATTCTTCAACTTTATTCTTATCATTCGGCCGTCAGATTCTCGTGGAAGTTTTGTTAATTTTAAGAGAAAGTTTAATAAATTTTTTTTTCCGATTTTTATTACTGTAACTTTAAAGATTCTTAACCTTTTAAAAATATACTTATTCTTAAAATATTATAAGAATATTTTTATTGTTATTAACTACTCTGCTTGAATAAGTTGAAGATAGGTATTCGATTATAATAATCGAAAGTTAAAATTTGTGCAAAACTAATTATTATTTACATTATTTCAACTACTGGCTTATTATGAGTTTGGTCAGAATAGTTCATTGTTAATCCTTTTTTAATCCATAGTTGAATTCAAATATTCTCGACAACAGTGATTCATCATAAACCTGACTTATTAAAAGTATTAAAATCGCCAAGTGTTTTTGATTGATTGCGTCAAAATATTTTGATACATGTTAATTCAATTTCATATTTTAGATGTATTTATAATTAAAAAAAATATAAGGTATCTCCAAAGGCAGTAAAGAATAGAAATAGAATTCTATCTCTAGGAATAAAATATTGTATGAGACTGTTCTTATTCTTAAAATATCGACCATATTATTTTTAATTTATTTTCCGGGTCACATAATACAAAAGAAATATACAACTATTTACAATTTACACTAGGTAGGTATTGTGATATGGATTGTCTAATATACCATACTCTTTAAACATTAACTTATCAATTTATATAAAATTGCGTTTGAAACTAATGATGAAAGGTAAAGACAAACTTAGATGAACAATAAAAACTAAAAATACTTATTTACTCAAACTTGAAGCAAATAATCATCTATTGCAGGTTGTGTATGTGATGAATGTTTTGTCAGTTTGCATTGTAGGTATTTGCTTGTATGAAAGATTAATCACATGTAGGTTAAATGCAGAAGTTCCGGTTTTTCATTGTAATTAAAACTCATAAGTCCATTTGTTATGTTATTTTTCACCTAATGCTTAATGTTCGAATTAATATAAAATAGTCTATTTAGTAAATTCTAGAATTTCGGCTTTTGGAAAACCATTTAATTATTTTCGTCCGAATCTAGACATTGATCATGAGACCTTATATAATAAATAATCTTTTTCGGTTTAATATAAATCTAACGTTAGATTCAACCGTGGTTTGGAATAACAATTTTTAATTATTATTTTTTGAGTTTTATCTAGTTGTAGTATGTGGGTCTTAGTTGTTCTGATCTCCGAGAAGTAACACAGTAATATAAGAGGGATTACACTAGGAATGTGTAAATAGTTGTTAGACAAACGTGGTAAACTTTCTATTACTTGATTTGGGAGGTTTTAATATGCTATTCACAATTTAAGTTGTCATTATTTACAAAGCGAACATACCTATCATTCTCCGTTCGCTCCAGTGCAGTGTAGTATAATTGTTATTGATGGAAAATGTAAGATACTTAGTTTCACTGCCATTCATAGTTACATTTATAAGCCAAACATCTGCATACACACTCTGAGCATTTTTATGTATAGATACTTTATCAGAAATCACCATAAAAAATTAAAGAAGTATCATCAAATTAGTAAAAGTCTATTAAATTAAGTAAATTTAAGTCTTACATACAACATTCCTCATTAATATATTCATAATTATTGACACTTCGTGTGCGATTGGTGATGTATTACTTAAAGAAATTCAATTGGACCATAGAGACAGATTTTTTTTTCTGTAATTGAGTTTAATGTCGAAATAAGTCTATAGTTATTAATGCTGTCTTTAATTTCACTTTTAATAACTTCCGATTTCATTAAAATATGAGTTAAATGTCGGCACTTATTTCACCATTCAATTCAATTAAAATTATATTTTATTGATTGTGGTTGTAGACATTTCGTCCCAAAAATAAAGTAATCACTAGAATCTTGCATATATATGTTTTAATTTTTGTACATTCGTATTGGTAATATTTTTTTAGCAAATAACACTTAAAATGTGTCTATTTTGATAATGAATTCATAAAACACAAAATTCTAGGACTCTAGATATTAATTGCTAGAATTGGTAGAATTTCCAGAACGAAATTCCCTAAAGTTCAATTTGTTCGTCCCGTGAGTTTCGTTCAAAGAGTTAACACTGCAACTCTAATGTAATTATAACTGTTAGGGGTTTGTTTAAAAAAACACATGATACGTCTATAAAACGTTTTTATTTATAAGATATCACAGTTATATACCATATTTACATTCAAAAATTAAAATGCTACAAATAAAATACAATAATGCCTTTAAATTAGTCTTAGCTCGTTGAATTACATTCAATTTTTAGCAAAATAAGAAATCCACCACATGTTTGTAAAAACTATATTAATTAAATATTTTTCGAATTTGTATTTGAAAAGGCACATTAATCTGAACCTTACCTTTACTTGTTATTGTTTATTACATTATTAAATTGTATTCATTAAATAACATGTACCCAGGCACAGCTAATTATAAAATATAGTGATTGCTCAACCAACGAATCAATCAACGAAACAACTCAATCAAAGAATTTTGTTGGCGACCATCCGATGTATGTAATCCTATATATCTGACAAATGTATATAATTAATAACTTTTAACAATAGAACCCGCTTAAACTAAATTTAATAAAATAAAAAAAAAACATATTAAATTTAGACTATGAACAATAAAATTAAAACTTTAATGTTATTTAAGCCTGTCCCTCAACTGCATCATTTCGTGACGCGCCCCTGCGACGGGTACTCCATTAGATCAGACCAAGACTGATCTAATGGAGTACCCGTCGCTGGGGCGCGTCAGATCCAGCGGCCCCGCCAGCGCCGGTTTCTCGTGCTGCGCGTACACGTTTGATGTTCCTAGTACATTTTTAAGTTATAATATTAAAATCAACTTGAATCAACTATATATATCATATTTATTATCATTATATATAAGTATACATACCTGTCCTAGCGGCAGTGCCCCCCAGCCGCACGCTCCTGTACCGGCACCATACGTACAGTATGGCTGCACCTCCCGCCAGCATGGTCATCGTGATCCCGATTCCCACATACAGAGTTGTATTATAATGTTGTAACCCTATATTATTGGTATAATGTAGGTAAATAGTTTGAGAAACCCCGGTTTGAATGTTTAAAAAAACTCAAAAATAAAACTAATAAAGAATGTTATACATAAAGTGTACACACTTGAACTACCACTCAATAAAAAGAAAATTTCACTATTATAATTAACATTTTCTAATGAACATTAAAGGCATTACTCCTTAAAATTGAATAAAGTAAACATTTATAAACTTTACCAATGAGAATATCAATCATGTAAGAGTATTGACGACACACGGTATGGTGTTGGAAACTGTCGAGTTTGTATTGAAACCTTTTAAATATTTAATTTTCACAGCGCTATTCAAGTGTAAACTAATAAACTAACTATAAACTAAACTAAACTAAACTTAATTAAACTAAACTATACTAAGTGAACTGTAATAAATACAATAATAAATGTAATAAATAAAATAAAAAACAATAAATAATGGTTTCGCGTTGACGTGCATCGGATGTGCGAACTTTAGATGCGTAAATCCCTCGTCAAGTCGTAGACCGTCGGTGCTGCCACTTGTATTGATCATACCAATGCGAGACCCCCGGTGACGCTGTAATAGACAACAGGGCTAACAGCATAGACAGACAAAAAAAATGCGAGTACCCATGATCTATGTGCCTAATGCATATTTTTTAATTATTTTATTATTTTAGCTTACTTGGTAGTTCTTATTAAAATATATAATATATATGCACTTACAAAGTCCAGTAGAACAGAGTCCATAGAAACAGGCAGCGTATTGTACCGTTGATCCAGAACAAATTCCAATACATTGTCTGTCATGGACTCTGACACACTCTTCACTACATGATGACCAAGCACTCCAGTCAGACCAGGAATCTAGGATAGAATGAAATATATATTGCTTAATTACCAGTGCAGTCCAGTGCAATTTGCGAGGCCAAAGATTTCGACAGTAACAAATGCCAGCAGTTGCATTGTTTGCCTTTTAAGAATCGTACATTCTGTCTAAGTTTCACTCACCAGTAGAACAGCTGTGACAGTCCTCATCGCTCGGTACGGACTGTCCGTCACAGTGTTCGGTACACAGTTACGGAAGTCAAAAGTTACAGTTCTAACAGTCTACACATTTTCTGTAGACTGTTAAAACTGCAACTTTTGACTTCCGTTGACCGGCGATGTTTTCCGCTACGCAGGTGTAATTTGCACTGTCCTAGTGTAGGAATTATTTTTTTACAAAACATTATTTCTTAACAATTGTAAGAAAATATCTTGGTGGAATTGAATTGTGGACCTTGTTGAATTATTTTAAAAGTTTTTTAAATATCATCCTTTATACAACACTATCTCGGTGTTTAATGTAAACGTTTATTAAACCAAAAGTCGCTCCAGAAGTAACAGGTTTTCTTCCCAAACTTATTTATTTATTTATTTATTTATTTATATCTTTTCCACTTAGAATCATAATCAGTGATCACTTGTGTACGTCAACATGGAAATGTCAGGAGGGCCTATTACGATACTAGATTTATCGTAATAAGCCCTTCTGAAAAAGCACTTTCCATCTTAATGTTAAAGCTATGAGGGTTCCAAACGCGTCCTGGTCTGAGAAGAACCACACAACAAACTCAGCCGGATATATTTTTTGTTATTGTGATCACTGTTTCACAAACGTCAAACTTAAATGCAATTTTGGAACAACTAGAACCGTCGCAATCAATCGGAAAAGAAGCCTAATGATTTCAGGCAACGAAAATTAAATAATAATAACAGAAAAAATAAATATATATAAATCTTCGGCCTGCCACACAACCAGTCACCGCAAGCAGCACCCGTTCACGAGCATAACACAAGAGCCAGCCATCACCCCCTTCGCACATATTTGAGGGAGGGAGGCAACCCGACTCCCGATGCTACCGCAAGTAGTGACTTCTAAGGAATCGGTGTGATGCAGAAGGTCGATAAAGCAAAATTAATTTACAGCAAAAAACAAATTGCGAAGATTACTAGCTACTCGCAATACAATACAGATTCATTCCCAGGCCATACCGTCGTCGATGTAATCCTTTACACTATAGTAGGATTTTTTTATTAAATTATTTTTAACATATAATTTAAATTTATTTAATGAGAGGCTTAAGGCTTCATTTGGGAGCTTATTATAAAAACGTATACAATTACCCTTAAAGGATTTACCTATTTTATGGAGCCTAGTGCCGGGCATAGCGAGTTTATTTTTTTGTCTTGTATTAATTTTATGTAAATCACAATTTTTCTTGAACTTTGAAATATTTTCATGAACGTAAATTAAATTTTCATAAATATATTGATTGTAAACAGTCATAATTTTAAATTCTTTAAATTTGTTTCTTAAAGAGTCTCTTGGTCTCATATTATATATTGCGCGAACAGCCCTCTTCTGCAATGTAAATATGGTATCAATGTCAGTCGCATTGCCCCATAAGAGTATACCGTATGACATTAAGCTATGAAAGTAACTGAAGTAAACTAATCGAGCAGTTTCCATATTTGTTAATCGACGTATTTTTTTAACCGCGTATGCAGCAGAACTTAGTCTGCTTGACAAATCAAGTATATGAGGACCCCATTGCAATTTTTCATCTAAAGTAATGCCCAAGAAAGTAGTAGATTTGACTAAGTCCAATTCCTCATTATTTAATTGTACATTGGTTCTAACATTTTTAACATTTGGTAAACTAAATTTGACACATTTTGTCTTTTTTTTATTAAGCAACAAATTATTGGCGTTAAAGCATTGTACAACATCTGAGAGAGCATTGTTTACATCGTCAATAACAGATTGCCGTCTATTAACTTTAAAAGTAAGAGAAGTATCATCAGCAAACAACACTATCCCATGTTTTTCCCTCACTAGGTGAGGTAAGTCATTTATGTAAATGAGGAACAAGAAAGGCCCTAAGATAGAGCCCTGTGGCACACCTATTTTTACCAAAGAACCAGGAGAACGTTTTCCATTTACATCAACTTTTTGGATTCTATCATTAAGATATGAACTAATTAAATCTAGGGACTTATTTTTAACTCCATAATGTTCTAACTTTTTTATAAGGATTTCATGTTGAACGCAGTCAAACGCCTTAGATAGATCACAGAAAATGCCAAGTGCATCCTGTGATCCTTCCCAGGCTTCAAATATGTTTAGTAATAGCTCAACACCAGCATCTGTTGTAGAGCGACCGGCAGTGAAACCAAACTGGTTTTTGTGTAAGAGATTGTTTTTACTAAAATATGCCACAAGTTGATTAAGAATTATTTTCTCAAAAATCTTACTAAAAGTGGGTAAGACTGAAATAGGTCTATAGTTACTAGGATCTAATGAACAGCCGGATTTGAATAATGGAGTTATTTTACTTTGTTTCATTAGATCAGGAAATATACCATATTCTAAACAATTATTAAATATTAATGCTAAGTCTGGCGCTACAATGTCTATTATGGACTTAAGTATGTCAACAGAAAACCCCCAAAGATCACTAGTCTTTTTAACGCTAATTGATCTAAATACTTTGATTACTTCTTGAGCATTAACTTTTTCCAACTTAAAAGTGCTAACACATTGATCTACATTCTCTCTAAGTAAACCCATAGCTGCAGCGGTAGAAGAATTTAAAGATAACGTTGTAGTCACTGGAATATTAGTAAAAAAGGTTTCAAAAGCAGTAGCAACCTCGAGGTCAGACGTAACATATTTATTATCTATATTTAATTTAAAGTCGATCCTCTGGGATTTAGCTTTTCCAGTTTCCTCATTAATTATTTTCCAAGTTGTTTTTATTTTATTATTGCTATTTCCTATCTTATTTTGAATATGTTGATTTTTTGCTATTTTACATTGTTTTTTAAAAGATTTGGAAAATAATTTTACCTCATCCGTAAACTAATTACTAGTATTAAACATCAATTCCGCATACATATTATATAATTTTTCTCTATTTTTGTGTAACTCAGGAGATGCCCAATCACTAAACACTAATTTATCTTTAACAACCACTGTTTTTGGAGTAAATATAAAGTTGAATAATTTAGTGAAAGTACTAAAAAAGTCATTGTACATAATATTGGGATTTGAATTTTTTATCAAGGGCAAATAGCGTACTAAGCCATTTTTAATTTGTTCGATACGTTCTACAGTCACTGGTATATAACTTATTTTCTGTTTTGATTTTTCTGTCTTGCTACAACTGAATTTAATAAATTGGCCATAGTGGTCAGAATCTAATGTATTGAATAAACATTTAAAATTTGGAATAACACTTGTAAAAATGTTATCAATACAAGTGGCACTAATGGTTGTGACTCTAGTAGGCTCCATAAACATGTGTAAAAGATTATAAGATTTGAACAAATTTAAAAACTTTATACTTATTGAATTTTGTTCAAGAATATTAATATTGAAGTCTCCACAAATGATTACCTTTTTACTAGAATGTGATAGTTTATAGAATACCTCATCCATAATCTTTTCAAAATGTTCAAAGTTAGATGACGGTGGCCTATAAACATTTACAATTATGAACTCTTCTAATTCAACTGAAGAAAGTTCAGTTGTCCGCTCAACAGAGTGGCTCACTATGTCCTTGCGTTCTTTGAATTTTATCTGTTTATTTAAAATAATTAAAGAGCCACCATGTATGGAATTAACTCTGTTGAACGAACTACCAACCTGGTGGTTATTGAAATTAAATATTAATTCATCATTCTTAAGCCAATGGTCAGTGACACAAAAAATATTAATATTAAAAGTATTTAAAAACAATTCAATTTCTAATTCCTTATTTCTAATACACTGAATGTTCTGATGCACCAGGTTGATACAGTTTATGTTATGTTTTTTATTATTTATTTTAACAATTTTTGTATTTCTATAATCATCATTAATATCATTATTTGATATCTTAATTATTTGGCTAGAGGATATCTCTACTGTCTTAATGTCTAGTTTATACTACTACTAATACTACTATTACTAGTTGGATTTATTTCCAAGCTGTTTTTACTTATACAAGTAACTGAATTCTGTTCAATAGAAACAATTTTAGCCAAATTATTGGCTGTCATAGTAAAATAATATAATAGCAATGAAGCTACCTGTCTTTTAATATATGGAGATAGGTAATACCTACCATTAGTCAAATTATAAAAGTTACTAACATTAGTGTTAGTGTCAATCACATGAAATTTGTCATTATACAAACATAAATTGTGTATCAGTAAGTTTATCTTATATCTAATTTTATTTTCGGCCTGTGGCAAACCTTGATTATAGGGTAATGAAAACCAGACAATTTTATTGACATCTAAGTTACTTATAGTTTCAAAACATTTTTTAAATTCCAAATAATTTACATTATCTCTATTTCCTACAAAAATTATTATATTTGTTGACTTAGTAAATTGTTTACTTGAATTCTTTATTTGTCTAGTAATATTTATTAAATTATTGTCAGGTGAACAGCTGTTGAATACATTTTGTTTTTCAAAATAAGAATTTAGTACAGATCCCATTCCTTTTCCAATATTATCGCTAAACATATAGGTGTCATATACAGGAGTTAATTTGAGGGAGCCACTATTATTAGAAACAACTGCTTCTTTATGTCTAATTGTAAGATATATTATTTGATAAAATCTACTTTAATTATATTTTCTTAAGAAATTCATAGGTTGCATATATATTAAACGTATTTGATAGAAGTCCTATCTTAATATATGGGTGGGCCTCGGAGTTTTGCGAATTTGAAAAATTAATAAAAAAAAATGTTGCTCTATTATACCCTTGAAATTCTAACAGCTGCGGGAAAAAGAAATGGTGTAACATGGTTTTGTATCTCTCAGTATTTACTGTTACAGAATTCCCTCGCTGATCTTCAAAGAAAAAAGGTCCGCTGATTCCGTGTGCTGAAATAGCCGCCCAAACTGGCACTTTTTGCGAATGCAAAGGCTTTTGGTGTTTGAAACGTGGATTGTCTGAGGCCTAATAATGACTATTTTGTTTATTTACGTGCCCATTTAAGTGAAAATGGGCTTCGTCTGAAAAAAAATTTTGTTGAAGCTCCGAAACCGCTCACACATTGTTCAGACGAAATCACGTCGTAAATTGTGATCATTCGGCTTCAAATCTTGCACTTGTTGAAGTTTATAGGGGTGTAATTTTAAATCTTTCTTCAAAATTCGACGCAAAGTGGTTCTTGATACAGAGAGCTCTGCTGATCGCTTGCGAGTTGATTGAACAGGATTGCGTAGTACGGAAGCTCCGACTTCGTTTATGTTTTCCTCTGACCTTGTTGTCCTTTTGGGCCCCTTAGGTTTCTGATTGAGGGTCGAACCGATAGCCTCGAACTTTCTGACCCACGCCCTAATCAAACTTTCACTCGGATACTGTTTTATGTCATGCAATCCATAGTGAGAGCGGAAGAGCAGTGCCAGTGTAATTTTAGTTTGTAGGTATGCGTTATTTTTTCTTACATATTCAGCGAAGTGTACCTACTATGTATGTATATTTAGTATGGCGTAACATGGGCTCCTGGCGGAATTTTAAAACAATATAGGACGAAAGCCTTTTGAACCTTTGAATAATATTTTTGGAACTTCTCGAAGTATTAGCCTATAAGAATTTATATTATTGATGATTTTATAGTATTCAATATTAAATGAAAATATATATTTTCCGCAAATTTTTAGTGAATAAAGTGCAGTGCAGGACTCCCACATAACCATCTCGGTCCTCCCCTGGCCTGGGTGTTATCCATAAGGGATTTCCCAAAGTTAAAAAAGAAAAAAAACGTTACGTTAACTTTTTTGCGCTTTTTGCACCACAATGGCTCAATGACAACAGAACACGTCTTAGATTCGGGAACGGGTCATTGACATACATATGTACAAAGCGCCCGTTTTAGTTAGGGAAAAGTTTTTAGAACCGCGTAAAGTACGTGAAGCTATCGAAATTAGCCGTCTACCGAATTTCAATGGGGATAGTGGTCGGATACTACTTACGGCCTGGGTACCGGTTATTAACACTACAAAGGACACCAACAATAAGTTACATACATTTAACAGTGATACAGTAAGTTCAGTGTGTTTACAGCGTAATATAACAACGAGTGTCAAAGACCTGCACGAGAACCTCTGAAGACGACATTACATCGTCCCTCCGAATCTGAATGTTGAATCTCTCATCACCTGTAATATTGAATAAAGTTATCACTATTTTTTTTTTTATATTAGCTTAAATTATATGACAAAATTGTTTATTTTACTGGCTGGCTGGCTTTCCAAACTTGAAAAATGAGAACTTGAAAACTTGAAAATTAAAATGTCTTTGAAAAATGAGGTTAAATTTGGAGATTTTGAAATGGTAATAAATTTTATTAGAAACAAACTGTATATTTAAATTTAAAAGTTGATTGTCAAAAAAACTTTGAAACCTTTAAAAATAATACCTAAAATATATTTTCTACTAAAAGCATTTTAAAATTTTTAAGGCACTAAAAGTATAAAATTTTAAAAATATTTTTTTTCCTTCAGATACTTTTATTTTCTACTATCATCATTTTATACTATTTTTTCGTAAAAAAAAGTTGGCCGCCCGAGTTGTGAGTGTACCTAGAGTATATAGGCATTACTATGATAATTATATGACAATTATAGAAATAAAACAGACGAAGATGAATATATATTTTTTTATTACACAAAATAATTTTAATACAATATTTATTGGAATGTGCATGATTACCAGACACCTAACATTATTTTTTATATTTAATTATAATTTTTTAATTGATGTTAAACAAAAATAGACCAAATTATCACTCTGTAAACGAGTCATTATCTTATAGTGCAGAAAAGTGAAACATATTTACAATTAGGAATTTGAAGAATATATATTAATTCATTACTTTGAAAACGATTAAATAAACAATATATGTATATTTGAAAATATCTTTAAACATGTATAGCCATGTTAAGCTTATTTAAATTTATATAAATATAGAATGAAAAATGTTGCATACTCAACTACCTACAGCGCCTGCACTATAAATAGCACATCAAATAAACCGTATCGAAATACATTACAAGTCAAGTGTAATTACAGGTACGTGAAAAAAATTAAAACATTTTAATTTCTTTTTTGATATTTATTTATTCATTATGTAAGTTATTTAAAGTTTTTCTTTCACATTTTTAGTTACGTATGTCTTAACCAAGGTATTTTTCATTTTCTGAATATTTTATAATGAATACGAGAAAAATGTACCTAAAGTTCTCCCGATTTCGTAATATATGTGTAAAGTAACGGAAAATCGTTTTTACAATATTAAAAACTACGATATTACATGTTTCTTCTGTGCGGATAATAAAGATAAAGAAACATCCTATGCGTTGCAATTATTCATTTTACTACATTAAGTTTGATTTTGTAACATTAAGTACCGAAAACTTTATAATTTTGGGCATAACCGTAAACGCGTCCTTAAGTATATAAATTAGAATATAGCAAGTGAACCTTAATCAACCTTATACAACTCCAACCTTGTGTTCAGTTTACAAGAAATGAGTATCGAATGTTCTAATATCTTAAAACATTGAGCAGTTTTAAGATATTAGAATAGTCGACAAAATCTTCGTCAAGTCACATCAAGTCAAAGCCTTTCTAGAGCCAGGAACTGCGATTCGGAACGTCGTAACTCATTTGATGGGATGGCAAAGGGGTTGCATAATCTGAAATTACAGATTTATTACAAATTACAGATATGTTATTACAAGTCGACATTCTGGTCTTCATTTTCAATGTCGGTCTGTGCCTTGAGCCAACCATGATGATATTAAAAAGTCTTGATCAGAGAAAACATTTGGTTCCAAATGGTATATTACAGTGACTCAAATTCCAGCTTCTTCCTTGTTCATATTTGCAACTTGCATATGCTTTATTAAAGAGACATTCTACGAGTATGTTATTTAGAGTTATTTTAGACAAAGTAGTAAATGGCATGTTATATTTTTTATAATCTCCTCCTTGGGACATCTATTATTTCTTCTTCTTCATCTATTATTTCTTCTACTTAAAAAAAAGTAACAAATTATTAACTAACTAAATAACGCTTACTTCAGCGGTATTAACCCAAACGATAGTTTTTGGTTCGACTTAATATTTGTAAATTAAAAAATCGTTTAAGTTATCATTATAGAATGAATTAAGTAGAAAAGTAACAGAGAAACAAGCTTCACCAGCTTGTCACTTAGTTAACATGTCATTGCTTTTAAGCAAATATGAACCTAGAGATATTATTCTATGCATACCAACCCCGCATAGTACGACTCTGTTGTTTGTAGTTATTGAGTTAGAGGATTTTTTTTTTTTTTTTTTTTTTTATATGATCTAGGGCAATGCTTGACTACATTCCACCTGATGGTAAGTGGAATGTAGTCTTAGATGGTAAGTCGCATTGCCCTAGCAACCTATTCACTCTTCTCTTGAAGACACCCACATTATATTTGGCCGGAAATACCGACGCAGTCAAATTGTTCCAGTCCTTCGCTGTACGCACTAAAAATGAGGAAGCAAAGCGCTTCGTTCGGACAGGTGGAATGTCCACAACAAAAGGATGGATACCTGCCGTGCGTCGGGACGTCCGGTGATGGAAGGGGGACGGGGGAACTAAGTCGTGTAATTCCTGCGCACACTCACCAAAATGTATCCTATAGAATACTGAGAGGCTAGCAATTCTACGCCTGTGCTCAAGGCTTTGGAGGTCGGCTCCGACCAATTCGGGATCGCCTATAAGCCTCTTTGCTCGCCTCTCAATTGAGTCCAGAACCGCAAGATGAGACTTTGCGGCACCAGCAAATATGTGGCCACAGTACTCTACACACGACCGGATCTGTGCTTTGTATAAAACAAGAAGCTGTCCCGGTGTAAAGTACTGCCGAACCTTCGCAAGAACGGCAAGCTTTGCTGCTGCTGCTCTTGCTCTGGACTCAATGAACCGACCAAAGTTGAGGTTCGAGGAAATCTCTAAGCCTAACAACTGAAGCCGGTCACTGTATTCCAAGGATACATTCCGGAAAGTAGGAGCCAAGGTGAAAGGGCTCCTTTTGGCGGTGAATAGACACGTCTGCGTTTTGGTGGCGTTGAACTTGACAAGATTGGCATTGCTCCATGTGGAGACTGCCTGAAGTTTGTCATTCAAACGTTGCACCATGGCTTCTCTTTCAGACTGTACTTGATCTCGACTAGCCCGAGTACTCGGCAGATATCTTTCTACAACTGTGCTGTCGTCTGCATACCCATAGATACCGGGCTTCAACAGATCATTAATGTGCAGCAGAAACAGAGTTGCAGAAAGAACGGACCCCTGAGGCACTCCGGCATTTATTGTCAAGGGTTCCGAGGAACACCCATCGACAACTACTCGGAGAGATCTGTGGCTCAGAAAGTCCGTTACCCAGCCGATCAGACCAGGAGATATACCGTACGCTGAAAGCTTGCATATAAGGCTCGCATGCCAGACCCTGTCAAATGCCCTCGAGACGTCCAGAGAGACGGCGACCGCTTCTCCGTTCTTCTCGATGGCCTCGCCTAAAATGTGAGTAGCATACACTAGGAGGTCCCCAGTAGACCTATTACGGCGAAACCCGTACTGTCGGTCACTGAGGAGATCGTTACCTTCTAGGTATGCTAGTAGGCGCGAGTTCAATACACGCTCCATAATCTTGCAGAGTATGGAGGTGATTGAAATCGGTTTGTAATTGACAGGGTCGGCACGGCTGCCTTTTTTGGGCACGGGTTGCACATTAGCAAGCTTCCAGGATTTCGGCACTATTCCAGTCATGAAAGAGAGACGATACAGACGTGTCAGTATAGGAGACAACTCAGCTGCGCATGTCTTGAGCAGAATAGCTGGTATACCATCAGGACCACTGGCTTTATTCACATCTAAACGACACAATGTTCTCCATACCTCTTTGTTAGTGATGCGGATTTCAGGCATCGAAATACCGCAGTGAGGAAGATGTGCTGGAGAAGCATTGCCAGTGTCTAGATGCGAATTATCTTCGCAAGAGACCAGAAAGCTCGACTGCCAGTTGGTTTGACAGAGAGCTTTTCGCCATTCTTAGAGATTCGATCGAGACGAGCCTTCCGCAATGCCTTTTTGTAGGACTTGGCAGCTTGGTTAAAGGCTCTCTTCTTCAAACTTACATCCGGAGTTTTGCGGGTTCGAGCATCAGCCCAAATGAGATATGCCGAATGTTTCGGTCTTGAGCATGACCACATTCGGCATTAAACCATGGGCGAGCTTTGCCACCGATGGGTACGTCAGCAAAAGGAATAAAATACTCCATTGCCTGATGCACCACATCGGTTATAGCATCCGCGCAACTCGACGGATCCAAAGAAGAGAAGCAGACCTGCCGCCAAGGATAAGACGCAAAAAAGTGCCGCATCTCATCCCAATCTGCTGACTTGTAATTCCATACTCGCCTAACACCATGAGGTTCGAAAGCTGGTGGGGAATATGTAAACACAGATTTCACCAGACAGTGATCGGAGGTTCCCAAGGGGGAGGTGACTTCTACACGATACCTGTCCGGATCAGTTGTCAGCAGAAGGTCCAGGCAATTGGCTGTATGGCCTACCACATCTGGTACCCTTGTCGCTTGCTTCACCAGCTGAAAGAGGTCCAAGGACAACGCAAAGTTCCGCCCTTCTCTCTCAGCATGGTCGGTCTTCTGGTACGGGAACAGCCAGTCCTGATGACAGGCATTAAAGTCCCCCAGAAAGACGAGCTGCGCCGAAGGGTACTGATACAGAGCCATATCTGCAGCCTCACTGAGATACTCAAATAAACGAGTTGTCTCCTGGTCACCGCTGTGCGAACGGTAGACACAGGAATACAGGATTTTTTCGTTTCCTGTGTCCACTAAAACCCATAGGGAAGAAAAAGTGGGGTCTTCAAGGTGACGGAGACGCTGAATACAGAGGTCGTTCCGCGCGTACATACTGACTCCGGCCCGTGAGCGAAAGTTGTGCTCCAACGTGTAACCGGGATAATCCAAGTATGTAGCGCTCAAAGGACATTGTATCTGCGTCTCCGTCAAAAAAAGCAAGTGCGGCTGCTCTGTCTCCAGGTGGTGGTGGACAGCTAAAAGATTTGAGTGCAAACCCCTTATATTATTGAGGTGCACTTTGTATGAGAAGGAGTGCAACCGCTGTGTCAACTTGTTTCTTTTTTTAACCTTTTTCATAATAAAAAATAAATAAAAGTGAATAGGGATGGGAAATGGCAGTTGAACGAGGCGGTACGTATCAAACCCGACTTCGAAATTGGTGATGTCTTGTCGCTGGGAGGCTAGCCTGGAGACTGCGGGGACGCCCGAACCCCCCCAAGGATCGCCATCGGGCCTCCTCGCCTGGTCGCCAACCAGCACGATGGAGCCACCCTGGGATTTTTCGCAGCTGGCGGGGCAGCCTTTCGTGGGTGGCTAACCCACTAATTGGGCCCCCAACTATCTGCGGGCGGCCAGCGGAAAGCCGTCGCTTCGGATCCCGCTACCCTCCTCGACTAGACACCCGACAAAACAAACACCAACTCGACGTCAACCGGTTCGTCAACGTACCGCAGCTGTTCAGACCCATTTCCCATAAACGGCTTCATCGAGCAACGTGCCGGAACACGACTATGTCGCTTTGCGGCACGACTTTGCCCGATGGGTGGTAACTTTGCCGGCGACCCGATGTTATGGTCTACCACCAAGAAAAATAACCAAGGATAGCGACAATACGCGGTAGTTGCCAATGCCCCTGCTCCTACTTTATTAACAGTTTGTAGTCTAATTTGTTTTAATTTTATCATTTTGTTTTCTTTTTGATTTCTTCTATTTAATTAATAATATTATTTTTATTTGAAAAAAAATCCTAAAAGGCATCTTTATTCCCACGAGGCAACTAACCCCGAAGTCTTTGGATGTTAGGCCACTAGCTGCCATAGTAGACAAGTAAAACAGGATTTATTCAAAACCAATGTCACTTCTACACACAAAAAACAAGTCTAATCTATATTAGACTTAACCTCTATAGGTTAATGGCCAATATTTCAATAAACACTTTGAATTCTGTACTAAGAAGCAGGTAGGTACATATTTTTAGTAACAGAGTCATTTTAAAAAGTGATGCAACTATCCGGCTTCAGACATGCATTCTGTATCGTATTCAAGATTCCTGTCTTAAAGTGATAATAATGATATTTATCGTTTTTTTTTTGTACAAACGCAGTCACTTTATAAGTGATGATTTGTCAAACTTTGATACTATAATTTTGTTCAGAATTATATGTTTACTAAAGATTTTATGTATATTCTCAAGCCTTATATAAATTATTTGCCTCACTGTTTGTTAGCTTTTGACATAGAGTAATGTACTGGTCATAGTTAGGAGTTTTTTAACCCCCAAATCAAAAAGAGGGATGTTATAAGTTTTACCTGTTGATCTGTGTATCTGTGTGTCCGTGGCATTCTAACAGCCAAACGAGTGGACAGATTTGATTGATTTTTTAATCGAATCGCCTAGTTCGTCGAGATGGTTCTTAGCTATGTTTGGTCGAAATAGCAGCAATTGTCTCCAAGATATTGAAGTTGTACTGGTAAAGGGTGAAAGGTTCTTATGCAATATTGATAGAAATACTTAAACAAGGGAAAATTAGTGTGTTCGAAAGTTCTCTTAGTATAGTGAAGGAACTAATAACATAACTTTAAAAAGCAGAAAAAAAATAAAAAAAACCCCCGATACAAAAAGATCTCTAAAAAGTTACTGAAGTCGTTGTGTCAGGGGTCCGTTTAATAAAGGAAGAAATCAAAATGCAAGTAAGTTACCAAGGAAAATAAAGAAATAACAATATCGAATCCTATAGTCCAAATTCTCATTCGTTAGTTCCGAAAAAATCGTACAATAGACACCATCGTTAACTTATACACAACGGTCCTCCGACGCAACGACATCCATAATTACATAATAATATTTTTTTTATCCTTTTTAGAGGACATTTTATATCGGGGGTTTTTAATTGTTATGGAAGTTGTTGATTGTTTCAAGTGCTGGAACGACCTGGCACCACCACGCGACCTGTAAACAATAACTATTCAAAAACATTTATACAATGTGAATATTAGAAATTACATATTTAATAAGTTACTATTAATGTTTTTTATGTTAATATTAAGAGTATAATATTACGATAGGCAGGTATAGGCTATATAAGTTTTAGGATTTTGAATATGGCTATGAATATGTATAAAATGTACACAACTTTAAATTATATTATTATATTTTTAACTACATTGTATAACATTAAGCAAACAAAGTATTTTGTATGTATATTTAACCCATAATGGCTTTTTTAATGTCAAAACTGACATTTGCTTTTGCTTTGAATATGTTTGTTGATATGTTGATGGAGCAATTTTCTGTTAGGATTGCATTATATCTAATTTGTTAAAAGTATCCAAAACGAATATATGAAACTGTTTAAGAGTTGCTAGTTGCTCTTGACACTTTGTCATAGAGCGGAGTATTCAATTTAGGAGACACTAGGTGCCTCATGTTTCAGTTGGCTGACCTAACGTAGATAATGCTCCATCGTTTAATTTAATATCTTTTAGGATCCCACTCTCTCTAACCCACGGTACTACACTAAAAAAAAAAATAAGTTGTGGATTAATAATATATTTTTTATTATTGTAATGCCTACAAAATAGAAATCCGTTTTAAAAAATATCAAAACATTACTAGATCAAACTTTTAATGTACCTAATACAATTTTATTTACTAATATTGGGGCTGACACTTGCGCCACAGTCACTACAAGTAAACTTGTTTTTCATACATAACTAATCATTGTCTGAACTTTACATGTGTCACAGTTGTGTATTTTTTTTAGTTTAGATGCTTGGCTTGCATTCGTTATAAACAATTAACCATATTTTAACTGCTTGCTCTCTGGTCTCATTGTGAACAACAATAAATTCGCATCATGATCATGAAACACCATTTCCTAATTCATAGTGAGAATATGAAGGATAGTGATCAGTCGTTATCATGCCACTCGCCACTGTCTCGCAATTATCTAGTGACCGCATGTACCTATGTATGCATGCGTGTCCTTCCTTCCTTATGTGACTTCTGTGTCCGCTCTGTACCTATTCACAGACCCTGATATTGAACCAATGCATGAGATTATGAGTACTTAGTATGTACTTACATAATTCTACGGAAGGACCGAAACTTTTTGGCTTTCTAGGAATAATTTATTTTATTGCTTTGGTGTCGGCCAACAATACATCATTTTTTCGTAACAATACATTGACGTCCAGATATTTTTGTGTCAAAAAACAGAGGCGGTTTCCTTGTATCTGGCAGTAGACCGACACACAGACATTCGTCTAATATAAAACTGGCCAGTAACTCAACAGTTACTCTTTTAAAATGAAATTTAACTATGTTTGACTTACAGATTATAGCATAAACCCTGCAAATGAGTCAATGACAATAGCCAATATCTTATACGTATACGTAATAGCCAATATCTTATTCGAATGCGTATGAACGCATTCGAAATGTGTGGATGCGAACAACCGACGGTAATAATCAGGAAATTACAGCATTAGGGTGTAAGGGATACCACTCTCTAGCCGATTGTTTCGTTCCTAGACAATAGGAAGCATATAGTGGATGTAAATTGGAAACGAACGGTCGGCTCAAGCATAAAAAGAGGCGTGCCACAAGGTTCACCTTTAGGCCCGTTTCTATTTTAAATATACATGATTTCATTATTAATATATATGGTCTACCATCATGATACCAAATCCAAAAACAATAGCGAAGTTGTATTATTTGCAGATGTTTGTTGTATTATTTTAGATAAAACAGGGCGAAACTGTTCTAAATGTAGTAAACCTTTCTCTGATCAAAAAGTTCATTGGTGTTATGTAAATAATTTACATTTGAATAGTAATGATGTTAAAGACAAAACATAGTTTAAAGGAAGCCAACAAATTATATAGTCAATATTTAGATCTTGTGAACAGCACTGTAAAATGGGGTACATATATAACTAAGCTAGCAAATAGACTTAGTTCAGCAGCTTTTGCAAAATGGGCCAGCTTACAAATGAAGTTACAGCGGGACTTGTTTATTTCAACACTTCCTAAAAGTATTAAAAAAAAAAAACTACATTACGACATAAATTTGATAATTTAAAGTACCTACCATGTTCACAAAAACAGAATATCTTAATAAAGAAAAGTGATGTAAATAGAAATAATAAAAACAAACTTGTTCCTAATCTCACTAGGTTGGCAAAGTATCTAATCTATAGTAAATGCTAATAAGGTGTAGAACTATATTATTTTAAATCTCCCTCATAAAATTGCGGCTTCGTATGGTCTTTTGCAATATTTTTCACGTCCAAATAAATGTAAAAAACTAACAGTTAATATTTTAATTAATAGCATCAGTGTACCTTTAGGTAATCCATTAAACCGTATGGTAAGATCCCAGCATAAGTAACAAAACAAGCCTATAGATACTCGGCTTACTCAGCTCTATTCGTTTAGGAGATCCAGTTGATAGAGTGACTGATGAGTCACACTACCAATTCTGATGGTAAGAACTTTTAGGGTCACACCATGAAGTGTGACTGTAAGATATAATTAAAACTAACAAAACAACCGAGTTCGGGGCAATCAGCTCTTTTCGTCTAGGACATCCAAAAGCAGCTACGTGTGTCTTTAGCTTACTTCACCAAGTCTAGTGCAGGTACCTATAAGGTATAAACTTATAACTAACATAGCGACCTGAACTCGACTGATCTTGAATTTTTCGTTTAGGAAATCAGTCACCGAAGTATTCAGCTATTTTTAGATCACAGTATAAATAATACCTGTACATTAGATCAAATAATAATTATATATTAGATTAAATAATAATTATAATTATATGACATATATAATATGTAAAACTAATTAAAAAAAAATACATAAAAATATAATAAAACTATTTCATTTACAGACTATTCTCGCGCTATACATACGTATAGTACCCGGCAATAAATATTGCACATCGACCTTTGGAAAGAGACAATCGGCTAATTTCGGTTTCATAGAGCGTTATCGCTGTCGCAAGAAATACAATCATTCCTGTATCTATTAGGAGCTGTTAAAACAAGTATAATTTTCTTCTTTTCTAATTATATAAATATTTTATGTATAAAAACATTTTTTTTCTATAAGTGGTTATTTTAATTGGGGAGTAATATAATTTAATAAACATGCTTTTTATTATTTAAAAATTTTATTATTTAGGAAAATTATAACTGCACATAATAAAAACCATTATACCCATTCTTAAAATGAGACGTTGTAATACAGTAGCCGGCAATAAATATTACACATCGTCCTTTTGAAAGAGACAATCGGCTGATTTCGACTTCGTAGAGCATTATCTACCACACTACCTATTTCTCAAAATAATAATTAAAGCATAGAAGGAGCTTCATATGTTTAAAGCGTACACTGCTGTTCAACAATTTTTTTTCTAGTGATGTAACATTGTGTAAACTTATCCGCGATATCGATCACTATCAATATGGTAGTACCTACTGTTTTTAAAAGGCTGTTTAAGTGCTTTCCATCACTTGCTAGAACGAGATACATCAAAATGTACTATCACCTAGAGGATTTTGCCGTGTGCGATAACGTTCAGCTATATTCCGTTCTAGAAAATAACTAAGGTAGCATTTAAAAATAATCAATACGACAAATAAACTAGAAAAACAAAATCAAAAACATTTATTGAAAGTAAATTAAAAAAAAAATGGTCAGGTTAACACATATTTTTAATTTTTTATTCGCCACTTTGAGAACGTCTTATAAAAGAAACGACAAATAAGTTACAATAAAACTACAGCCTTATTTTTCTAAACTATTAAATATTAGGTATTAAAATATTGCGGACTAAAATGGTTCTATTTTCAATTTTTCTGTGCAATCGTGTCGATCCATATCTGTCGTCAGTTAACGTCCACGGGATATCTAGAATAATAATCCCTAGATATAGCACATAGATGTTGCAGAATTCATTAGAATAATACTGGATGAAATTATCGATAACTGTGCTTTTTACAACACTGTAGCAAAAAAATATAGAATACTTTAAAATACTCAAATATCATAATAAATATTGCATAGAGCAGTATTATAATTTGGTCATAAGATGATTTTCTCTTTATAATTTGTAAACCATTTAAAAAACAAAAATAGTTTATTGTAATGAAGAACAACGTAAAAAAATACCATGTTGAATCACTTACCGATGGAAGGTTACGTTTTGAACTTAATTTTCTTTCTGGAAAGAATGGGATTTACAGCCCCTTATAATGTAGGACATTGCTCTTGCTATTAGGTCATATTTTCTTTCAACAAAACGGAGAAAATATGTTAATAACTATATGAATTCGTAAATGAAACTAAGACAAGAACAAACCACTGACAGCCGACATCAAACATCGGCGCTGAAGAGTGGAAAAAGGTTTACGATCATACAATCAAATGTGAAAATGAATATAGAAGCATTCAACACAGTTTAGACAATTACACTGATGGACTAGTGATAAATACAGCTGATAGTGACAGTGATATTAACCTCTTTGAGAACACAGATGGTGTAATGGAAGTAGCTGAGAATTAGAATTATTATTATTACAATGTCTCATTTCAAGAATAGCTATAATGGTCTTTATTATTTACAGTTATAATTTTCCTAAATAATAAGCTCTTTATTATTTACAGTTATAATTTTAATAAATAAATAATAAATTGTCTACAGCTTAAGGTTTAGTTTAAAATAAATGTTTTACTTGTACAAATGTATTTTTTTCAACAAGGATTTTCATTTCAATGACTTTCTGTTATGATGTTACAAAAGAAGTCCAAGAATTTAACAATCGTAATTGAACTTTATTCCTCAGATTTAAGGTTAAAAACGTTTTAGCTGTTAATATTATTAACCTTTTTATGATATTACATAGCACTGATAATTTCTCATTTAAATAGGACTAAAATAGGAATTGAAATTGAGAAATTATACCATTCTCATTTAAAATTTTATCCTATATAGCGTAGGAAAACCTTATAAATGAGTAATTTATTCGCTAAAAAAAAAAATGATTTTTTATAGATCACCACGCACACGCAAGTTACACAACTTGAATTAACATCAAAGAAAAAAACAACTACATAAATAAATAAATAACTATAATTGCATAAGTTGATAAAAAATGCTATGCAATAGCTTTACCGCGGCAGTCTCCGAGTGCCACACTTCTTTTTTTTATTATTTTATTTTACCCCAGCTTAAAGCCACTACTTATAGAAAAATTTGTGGCTTTTATACAAAGAATAAAAATAATTATCAATAGAAGCAAATTATACTTGTTTTAACAGCTCCTTATAGTTACCATACTGTTTAAATTTCGTGCGACAGAGATAATGCTCTACGAAGCCGAAATTAGCCGATTGTCTCTTTCCAAAGGTCGATGTGCAATATTTATTGCCGGGCACTATAAGTGTGCGTACCTACTCAAATTTTGTCCATGTAGTAAACGATTACTTACCTGAGTTTTGGAAACGCGCCCTTAATGCTTGAAATTAATCGTAAAAGAGTAGGTATATACCTAATATGTTTTCTATTCGACTCTTTGTTTATGATTGCGATAGCTAAAGTATTAAAGATGAAGATAGAAATGATTGTCCTTTGAGTGCCCTTACGAGAGAAAACGTGGTACAAGTGAAAACACTGAGTCAACAAAACAAAATATTGTAGTCATAATAATTATCAAACTTTAATGTCAGGTACTTATGTACCTCCCGACGATATAGAAATAGTCAATAGATATTTATTATTAATTCTATTAAAACATATACAATATATGTAAGTATATTGTATATGTTTCATAATAATTAATAATGTTTAATGTGCACCAAAATATGTACGTTTGTGCACTTAAACGTAACTTCGTTTAATAGTACCTTTACTAAAGCATGTTTATAATTAAAGAGTAATTATGTAATAAAATATTTAGTGCCGCCAAATAAGTAGGACCTATCCTTATCAGATGAAACTGAATCAATTTCTTATAGTAACTTAATATAAAACAAACTATACCTAACAAATAAATATATTATAAACTCAAAAGACAAAGGAAAGATGTTCATGGGAGTGAAATTCTATTTCAATCCTTGTTTGTCTCAAACGTTGTAAATGTATTCCGTACACTAACTAAGTACGGGAGAGCAAACGACGTCAGTGTCAAAGTGACTTATTTAACGATGTTCGTGTACAGACACAGGGACAGGCACTCTAAAGTCATTAATTAAGGCATTATGCAATAATTTACCTAGGTCGGTCGCTATCGTTTATGAGAGGAAGCTGATTTCCTTTTAGTAACCTTTGAAAATTAATGCTATTAAATCTTTGAAAATTAAATATGGATGCAAAGAAGAGTTGATGTCCACAAATCTATAACTATTTTTAAAAATTTACACCTACTTTACTATAGCTATGCAAGATATTTCTTAATTTTAGTAATGTATGTAATATTCAAATTATTTTGATTAGTAACTACTTGTGTTTTATTATCAGTACTGATTTGTTGTAACAAATGTGATGACGCCTTTTTCAAAACATTAACATTAAATACTGAATATTTAACTATGATTGGTATTTGTATATTGTTAATTACTTGCAATCGAATTGAAAACATATTTCATGTTACAACTACAAGGCACTATTATGAAGAGTACCTAACGTGAATTAATTGGCGACAATTATTAGAAATTTCTTTAGTTTATTTAAATAACGTAATAGCAACAAAAACAAATGTAAAAAGGTAAAACTGTGTCCTTGTAAATTGTAAGTTTTTTTTTTGGGAAATAATGAATTGTATTAACGAAATGGCTTTAATTTTATAATATAAGGTAACTGTGCAAAATGTTGTAATATAAAAACAATTATTTAAAAAAAAGGTTAACCTTTATTTTAAAGATAAACAATTGTTAAAAAGGTTCCAACTCCAGGTATAGCAGGATGTTTTATTTTACTCAAATAGTGTCGCGAGTCGTTCTAGAAGCTAGAGTAACTCGCGGCCGGTAAAGCATACTGCACACTGCAAAGCGCTGATATAAGATATTATTGAAGTTTCGCCGGATAAGTTGTCTTAGGGGATACGGGATGTAGATACAATAAAATAAAATGAACCTGTGATAAATAATTTGGTTCATTTTAAAATTTGGTTTTATCTATTTTTTAAATGTCTAATGCATTTAATTTTGAGTTGCACTATTAAATTTCGAATACATAATTAAGAGTTTTTATTAATGATAAACTAAAAAAACCTGACATGGAATGATTATTAGGTGTTAAGAAGAATTGATACTTTTTATTAGGATACTGATATGAAAATATTTTTTAATAATATATTTTCTTCATCACATGTTAGTCTACGTGGTAAAAGAAGAACCTACTCTTCATTTATTAGTAATGTATCCGAGCCCGTAGGTACGTTAACATTTACATATATTTTAGAGTACAGAGTGTAACATAAAGGCGAGCGTGATTGATTGATTTGAATTTGTAAAAACATTTATAGCATCTATATTGTCGACATTATCAGACGTCGTATGACATTTTAGTTATCTTACATAATATATTAGTGACGATTACAAACGTTATGGACTTGGCCCCTTATTAGAAACGAACGATTGATTTGAATTAGATAGATATAATATAGATAGATAGATTTGTACTAATATAAGATGTATATAGACAGATTTGTTCTATTTATTACCAATGTTTGTTTTTGTACATTTATTTAAAAAAGCTTTACTAAAACTTATTTTACAACGTTATTAGATTTATTTTGAAGTTCTAAACCCAAGAACAATCTTAAAATCATTCTAAATTACAGGTTAGTTTTAGAACGAAATACTTGTATTGTTATTAAATCGCAATGTCATGTCGTAGATGTCAACATTACTCTACCACAACAATCCTAACCAAAAGATATATTATTATAACATAACCCTTTAACTATCCACATTAAATCATTTTCGGAACGTTATTTTAAAGGCGTGGATTCACACCAACCCTTAATCGAAGTTAATAAGAAAGAACCTTTAGTTACACGCACCCCATAACAAAAGACGCTCTAACGACCCTTCGCGGGGGCGGGCTGCCTCCACACACATTTTAAACAAAAGAACATAGCTGTGTAAATGGTAATTGTTTTAGGGTTTTTCAACAAAAGCCGAGTAGTTAACTATTTAGGACAAAATAAATAACTACAGGAATTTCTTTCTCATTTTTATGGTTATATTTAACAATACCCTTTGTTAATTATAACCATAAAAATAATTTCTAAGCCTTTTCTGTTTAGTAACCTAGCTTTTTTATATGTTCACTAGCGAACCCAGCCCGCTTCGCTGGGCTAACCCTTACTTTACCTGGTGGCGAGTTACATCAATGGGCATAGCATATTCGTTTTCTTCGAAGAAAAATACATGGTCATACCAATTTTTATGACAATCGGTTGAACGGGGCGGCAGTCGATATTTGACAGCGTCGCCTGGTGGCGAGTTACATCAATGGACATAGCATATTCGTTTTCTTCGAGAAAACATACATGGTCATACCAACTTTTATGACAATCGGTTGAACGGGGCGGCAGTCTATACTTGACAGCGCCGCCTGGTGGCGAGTTACATCAATGGGCATACCATATAAACCTTCTCCGTGGAAAAATACATATACATATCAATTTTCATAATCATCGGTCCAATAGTTTCTGAGTTCATCGATTTCATGCATACAAACATCCTTCTATATATATTCTATATATAGATTACAAGAGATTGTCTGATTTGATTATCGCATCTAATCTGACAATCTAGTTTAGAAAAATTAAATTAAAAATTAAAAAAAACCCCGATACAAAAAAACCTCTAAAAAGAGTAAAAATAATATTATTATGTACTTATTGAATCCGTTGCGTCACGTCGGGGGACCGTTGTACGTATGTTGATAGTGTATTTATTACGAAGTTAATCATTGAGGACTTAGACTATACGATTCGATATCGTAATTTCTTTACTTGCTTTCTTAACTTACTTGCATTTAAATTTCTACCTTTATTAATTAGCTGTTCCCAGGTTGGGAACAGCTAATTATTGCATTAGAACCTCTCCCCCGCACAAATAAAACGTTAATATCTTGAAGACGACTATTTTTATTTCAATCAAACATGGATAAGAAATATCTCGACGAGCATAGCTTTCGATTAAAAAAAACCGCATCCAAATCCGTCCACGGGTTTGGACGCAAACAGCTAATTATTGCATAAGAACCTCTCCCCCGCATGAATAAAACGTCAATATCTTGAAAAAGGCTATTTTTATTTCAATCAAACATAAATAAGAAACATCTCGACGTACATAGCTTTCGATTAATAAAAATGCATTCAATTCCGTCCACGCGTTTGGTTGCAAACAGCTAATTATTGCATAAGAACCTCTCCCCCGCACGAATAAAACGTCAATATCTTGAAAACGGCTATTTTTAATTCAATCAAATATGAATAAAAAACATCTCGACGTGAATAACTTTCGATTAAACAAAACCACATTTAAATCTGTTCACGCGTTTGGCCGCAAATAGCTAATTATTCCATAAGAACCTCTCCCCCGCACGAATAAAACGTCAATATCTTAAAAACGGCTATTTTTATTTCAATCAAACATAGATAAGAACCATCTCGACGAGCATAGCTTTCGATTAAAAAATACCGCATACAAATCCGTCCACGCGTTTGGCCGGAAATTTGCCACAGACAGATACACAGATACACATATACACAGATACACAGATACACAGATCGACAGGTCAAACTTATAATTAAGTCGGGGGTTAAAAATACCATACAATGATTTAAATCTTATTTGTTTCTAAACAGTTACTAAACTGATCAATGCCGACTATATGTAGATAGGAAGAGAATATTTAGTTAAACACTGAAAGTATCAAGATGGTTAATATTCAAGATTTTGTATTAGTAGAGCTTTATTTATCAGCGCGAGCCGCTGCACATAGATAATAGACGATACATCTATAGCTATACCGATTTATGATAACCACTGCTTTGGTTTTTACACTGAACAAAGTTGTTTAAGAATTTTAGAAATATGTGTAACAAAAAAGCAACTTAGTGGTTAATTAAGGTAACCGTGTAGGAAATGTTATATAATTCATGTGAAACTATAAAATACATAAAAGACATTAAAACGATTAATTTATTTTTTCGGAGATATTACGTAACATGTTGTCCGATTTTTTTTAAAACCATTGATTTAAATATTACCTTTTTAACCCCCGACTCAAAAAAAGGGATGTTATAAGTTTGACCGGTCAGTCTGTGTATCTGGCATTTGTGTATTTGTCTGTGGCATTCTAGCAGCTAAACTCGTGGACGGATTTGATTGCGGTTTTTTTTAAATAGAAAGCCTGGTTTGTCGAAATGGTTCTTAGCTATGTTTGGTTGTAATAGAAACAGTCATCTCCAAGATTTTGAAGTTTTATTAGCGCAGGTGAAAGGTTCTAATTCAATATTAGATTAGATAAGAAATTGAAATGCAAGTAAGTTAAGTATAAAGTCATATTCAATTATTTAGTTACAAAGTTAATTTTGTTTTAACTGTCAATTCAAAAAATGTAATTTTAGTAGTAGTAATTTTGTATGTAGTCGCATTCTATGCTCATATAAAAATAAAAACCTAGGTACCTAGGTACTATTGCACTAGGTAGGTATGGCAGCACAGATCCTGACAGCGACATACTTTCTTTTTCAATATTTTTTTTAATTTTTAAACATTAAAAACGTAATATTCACGTTACCTTCATTCTTGCTACAGGGAGAGTCGCTTTGGCTAGTTTCTAATATTGGTACTTTACATACTTAGAGGTAGGTACATTATATTATTATAGGTTGATTCCTCCGGTTACCGCCATGTGTAGTTTTCATTCGAATGATAACCGGACAAAAGTAAATATATAATAATAACATTCAATTCACTATCACTAAGTATTGCTCATACAATTGTACCTATACTCAGTACATGTTAATGAGTGTTCACGCTTTACTATTCACTATCTTGTTACTGAAAGTAACTTCAAACTATACAGACTGACTATGCTAAGATAGAAAATTATATTATTTAATTTTTAAAAGCAGTTTAGAGATTATTATTTCAAAAACAAACACTTTATGTGTTTAAAAAACATAAATATGTAATAAAAATTAATCGTTAAACATGGCTAACATGATTGTAGATAAATTCAATCATTGTGATTTAGCGGCTAATTAAAAGAACAAATTATGACAATATCGTATATAAAATATGTGTCAGTGATTTGGTATTCGACATAGGTAGGTACCAGGTACGCTTATACGTAGAGCCGTTCGGATTGTCGGTGACCCGGTGCTCTGCGAACGGCTGGACTCTTTGGCATTGCGTAGAGACGTGGCCTCTTTGTGCGTCTTCTACCGCATTTACAACGGGGAATGTTCCGAAGAACTATTCGATCTGATGCCTGCCGCCGAATTTCATCACCGCACAGCGCGCCATCGCGTCCAATATCACCCTTACCACCTGGATGCGTGGCGATCCTCTACTGTGCGGTTTTCAAGGACATTTTTCCCACGTTCCACTCGCTTGTGGAACGAACTCCCTTCGGTGGTATTTCCAGATCAATACGACATGGGTACCTTCAAAAAAGGCGTTTACTCCTACCTACATGGCCGGCAACACTCCTGTAAATCCTCGGATGTTGCAAGAGTTCATGGGCGGTGGTGATCACAAGTCATCTGTGACCCGCCAGCTCGTTTGCCCTCCGCTTACATAAAAAAAAAAAAAAACGTATATATTTTATTGTTACACTTCATCAGTCCTTTAATTTATTAGATGGGGTAGATGGACACACTCTATATTTAGCAATTATGTTTCTTCTTTGTACATTTTATTGAAGCCAGGGGCATGTGCAACCCTTTCACTTATTTCGCGGCTCCCCTCGACTAGGTTAGCTAACTATAGTTTATAATAAAGTATTCTACTTTATTTTTGATATATATACTCCGTAAAAATAGTTTAATTTCAACGTGTAGTACTCGCAAAAACCTTAGAAGACACTATATACTTTTCAAACTTTACTGCGCTGCCTAGAACAAAACAGTCATTATTGAATTTATGGGTAAGTACTCAAATATTTAAGATATAAGTTAGAACAGATGATGGAAACGATTTATAATTACTGAACCAAATGTATCTAACATTTCATTCAGTCAGTCAGATGTTAATGTGAATCTGTCGTTACCCGAAATATTTAATAAAGCTATCAGTATTTTTCACTTTTATAGGAGCTTCAATTGTATGACAAAATGGTTTAGTATTGGCGAAGATAACTAGCTTTTCATACTTCCTAACATGTGTTTGAAAAATGAGATTAAATTTAAATATTTGGAATTAATAATAATATTAAATTAGAATCGAATTGTTTATTTGTTTAAATTGCATTGTTGAGTGTCAAACAAACTTTGAAACATTAAAAATAATAAAATAAATGTTAGCTAATAAATAAAAAAAAATAAAAAGCACACAAAACATGTTTTGAAGACAATGTAAGCATACATTTTTTTAAATATTTTTTTTTTACATATAAATATACGATAAATTACCTACAGCAGTTTTACCGAAAATATTCTCTCAGGTTTCAAAGTATTTTTGGTATGTAGATACGCGGGAGTAATAATTAGCTTAAAAGCCCCGAACGTGCGTCCATTTTCATAACAGGAGAAAAATCAGATTACTGCACCCCAATTCACTTCCCTCTACGCGATATAACTAAATATTGTTTTGTATAAAGAATCGGAAGAGTTCCTCAATTATGGAAGAATTAATATTTTGATGAAATTATTGATATTGCCTTTGAACCTAATATTATATTAGGCAGCTATGAAATTAATAAAGGTTAATATTGATGTCTTTGTAAAATTATCCCAAAACAATTAAATTAAAAATCTTAATATAGGACGGTTAAAACATTGATCGTAAACACGTCTAGATGCAGTATCCGACATACTGCACTCCAAGAAACGACCAAGATGTACCTAATACCTATCTAGTACCTACTAATAATTGTTTTGTACTTCAATGACATTTGAGACGTAGTTGAACTTATATAAATTAATATTATTATTATTTATGTAAATTAATATCTCCTAAGTGAGTGCAAATGGTTGAAGGTATAGTATAGAATAGTATAGTGATATAGTATAGTAGTATAGTATAGTATAGTATAGTGATATTGTCAACAATAAATGTTTTGTACCCCTATAGGTCGGTAGGTAGGTACATATTATGTTGGCAATGGGGACAAATAGGGCCGCGTAATAAGAAGAGAGAAGGCTATTTAACATTATTTTATTTTTCTTTATTCGTACATATGATTTGTTATTGCTTTTATTTAAGTAGGTACCTACCTACAAGACGGCGACAAACTATTAGTTGTCAGAATCAAACTTTCTTTAATGTTTATTATTCAGTGTTTAATGTTTATTAGTTTAGAACTGTTATATAATGAGTTTTTATTTTATATTTAAATATTGTTAAGAAAGACAGTTAGTAAATTAGCACATCTTGCGCGTCGGAGAAAGGAAAACAATAGTCAGTTGTCTCTCTTCAATCTAGGTTTTATCGTAAAAGTTGATTATGATTATCACTTTATAATTATGTTAAATATGGTAAAGTAAAACTTAGACAAGAGTATATTACATCACATACCAATGACAAATCATTATTATTATCTGAAGGCCATGTTTTATGGTTGACCAATTTTTATTTTATCATTTAATCTTGATTAGCCAACTACAGATGTAATTCCGTATATCGAGTCACATACCGACATGTAGAAAAAAACGTGGGCTATGGCTATGTAAATAACATAACTAGGTATGTACAGTATATAATTAGGTAAATAATAACTTGATATCAGCGGTAAAGTCACAAAGCGTACCGCGTTATACGATAACACAGCGATTTTTATCTCCGTTATATTACTATAGTTTTAGGATTCATGTAGAAATTTAATTAAAAAAAATAATAAGGATTCAAAGTAATTGTCAAATTCACGTATTTCACGCTATTTAATACTACGAAAGCCAGATTACGACGTTACAACTAATTTAGTAATAAAACTATGACATAAAACGACAAATCTACCACAGTAATAAAACGCAAGATAAGCTACTCAAAGATCACATCGACAATCACTTTTCACACCTGCAGAGCTTCCACTCTCAAACGATTATGCCACGATAATTCATAAACCTAACACTTGCTTACTAATTTATAGGAGTTGATGCCTACTAATTATTTAGAAATACCCTCGACTCCTAACAATAGTCTATTCGCGTTAAGAAAATAGTGAGTCATCGTTGTCCGCCGGCCTGCCACGCCCCCCGGCCAAATAAAATTCACACTCACTATTTTCTTAACGTGAATAGACTATTGTTAGGAGTCGAGGGTATTTCTAAATATCGTATTTATGTCCGTTATGTGACTGGAGCCTTTTTTGTATAGTCTACTGTTTCATTAACACGACCCTAATAATAACGAATAGAAACCCTGATTCCTAAAGGGCGGATCGTCAGCGCTCGTCTGAGAAAGTTTAGGACCGTAAGGTTCTTAGCTGTCTCAGACGATAGGCGTCACTCCGCCCGTACGTGGCGGGATTGCATACCAAGGGCCGAGTGTAATAGCGCTCCGGTCTTGTGATCGCAGACCCCCCACCCCCGACAGTACCTACTTATAATATATATATATTTGGTACCAATAATATCAACACAGAATCAACCCATGTAATAATTCAATGGACAATAAATTAATTCAGTTTATTTACTTATTTTCATTAAGTATAAAATGACAAAATGATATTCTACTCCACAATTTATAGAAAAATACAATATTTGCTTACCTATATAAATGTTTTAAATTTGTCGTCAATTTCATACTTTTTTTATTAAATTAGTTTAATATTGAGATTTACATTAAATTATGTGAAATATATAAATGTCGTTTTCATTTTTAAATTTACTTTTTTTAAATAAATTTCTATATGATTCCTAAACAAAGAATAAGAATAATATATAACATAATATTAAATAAATATCCACCCAATATGTGTCTTTATCTATCTCTATGTATCCAGGCCACAGAACAAATATTAAATTATTTCTGTGGCCTCGGAACCGGAAATAAAAATGAAGAATGAGATTATTTCTACATACCTACTTATACTAAACCTATTTGTTAGTTTATGAGAATATATTATTAGTTACTTGGCTACTTATTGACAATGTAAATTTAATTTAAATGTTTCAGTATATTTTACATCTGCACAAATAAATGTCAAATATAGGTACCTACTTATATCTTATTTTTTTTTTTTTTATTTTATGTCTGTCTATGCTGTTAGCCCTGTTGGCTGTTACAGCGTCACCGGGGGAGCGGGTGGGTCAGGAGACCCACAAAATAGAAGAATAACAGAGACTAGCTGAGAACTTGAAAAGTATTGTGAACAAGGGTAATCATAAAAAAGAAAGGGTCAAAACAATATAATATAAACACTAATAGAAATGAAAAGGAATCAGATAATACAGATATTTATTAAGAACTGACTAAACGAAAGACTTTACAGAAAAGAAAAATACGTACATATTTACAGGACAGTCAAAATGAATAAAATATTAAAATCTGAAAACACTTCCAAAGAAAGGCTAAATCCAAAGGTAAGGCTGAACAATTATCAAACAAATACCAAAAACTACAACACATCAATAAAGCCAACTGAAAGATCTTAAAAATTAAAAATGCTAATTAAAAAAATAGTAAATACTAAACATCTATACAATATGACATGACAAATAAATTAATCGATGCTATAGAGCAGTCTTTCCCAAAGTGGGCGATAACGCCCCCTTGTGGGCCCTGGAACCCTAGAGGGGGGCGGTAAGAGACCGCGATTTTCTTAACGCGAATAGACTATTGTTAGGAGTCGAGGGTATTTCTAAATAATTAGTAGGCATCAACTCCTATAAATTAGTAAGCAAGTGTTAGGTTTATGAATTATCGTGGCATAATCGTTTGAGAGCGGAAGCTCTGCAGGTGTGAAAAGTGATTGTCGATGTGATCTTTGAGTAGCTTATCTTGCGTTTTATTACTGTGGTAGATTTGTCGTTTTATGTCATAGTTTTATTACTAAATTAGTTGTAACGTCGTAATCTGGCTTTCGTAGTATTAAATAGCGTGAAATACGTGAATTTGACAATTACTTTGAATCCTTATTATTTTTTTTTATTAAATTTCTACATGAATCCTAAAACTATAGTAATATAACGGAGATAAAAATCGCTGTGTTATCGTATAACGCGGTACGCTTTGTGACTTTACCGCTGATATCAAGTTATTATTTACCTAATTATATACTGTACATACCTAGTTATGTTATTTACATAGCCATAGCCCACGTTTTTTTCTACATGTCGGTATGTGACTCGATATACGGAATTACATCTGTAGTTGGCTAATCAAGATTAAATGATAAAATAAAAATTGGTCAACCATAAAACATGGCCTTCAGATAATAATAATGATTTGTCATTGGTATGTGATGTAATATACTCTTGTCTAAGTTTTACTTTACCATATTTAACATAATTATAAAGTGATAATCATAATCAACTTTTACGATAAAACCTAGATTGAAGAGAGACAACTGACTATTGTTTTCCTTTCTCCGACGCGCAAGATGTGCTAATTTACTAACTGTCTTTCTTAACAATATTTAAATATAATATAAAAACTCATTATATAACAGTTCTAAACTAATAAACATTAAACACTGAATAATAAACATTAAAGAAAGTTTGATTCTGACAACTAATAGTTTGTCGCCGTCTTGTAGGTACCTACTTAAATAAAAGCAATAACAAATCATATGTACGAATAAAGAAAAATAAAATAATGTTAAATAGCCTTCTCTCTTCTTATTACGCGGCCCTATTTGTCCCCATTGCCAACATAATATGTACCTACCTACCGACCTATAGGGGTACAAAACATTTATTGTTGACAATATCACTATACTATACTATACTATACTACTATACTATATCACTATACTATTCTATACTATACCCTCAACCATTTGCACTCACTTAGGAGATATTAATTTACATAAATAATAATAATATTAATTTATATAAGTTCAACTACGTCTCAAATGTCATTGAAGTACAAAACAATTATTAGTAGGTACTAGATAGGTATTACATCTTGGTCGTTTCTTGGAGTGCAGTATGTCGGATACTGCATCTAGACGTGTTTACGATCAATGTTTTAACCGTCCTATATTAAGATTTTTAATTTAATTGTTTTGGGATAATTTTACAAAGACATCAATATTAACCTTTATTAATTTCATAGCTGCCTAATATAATATTAGGTTCAAAGGCAATATCAATAATTTCATCAAAATATTAATTCTTCCATAATTGAGGAACTCTTCCGATTCTTTATACAAAACAATATTTAGTTATATCGCGTAGAGGGAAGTGAATTGGGGTGCAGTAATCTGATTTTTCTCCTGTTATGAAAATGGACGCACGTTCGGGGCTTTTAAGCTAATTATTACTCCCGCGTATCTACATACCAAAAATACTTTGAAACCTGAGAGAATATTTTCGGTAAAACTGCTGTAGGTAATTTATCGTATATTTATATGTAAAAAAAAAATATTTAAAAAAATGTATGCTTACATTGTCTTCAAAACATGTTTTGTGTGCTTTTTATTTATTTTTATTTTGCACATGCCCCTGGCTTCAATAAAATGTACAAAGAAGAAACATAATTGCTAAATATAGAGTGTGTCCATCTACCCCATAACATAACAAAACTGTAATAACTCCTTACATATTTGTTAAAATCAATTGCTGTCAAGAGCAATGTTGTTCATAATTAAGTGCCTGTGACATTTAAATAATTTATTTGGATAAGGAATAATATCATAATTATTAAAACACCTTCGAAAGTGTATATTATTTTAGAACTAATTTCATAACCATAGAAAACGTTATAGTAAGTCAACCTTAAAAGCTAGATATATGTTGTCGCAGACTTCTTTTTAAAGAGGAACAATTTCATAGAACATCATTTTTGCGTAACTTTCACCGTTTTCGCAGCGCACGCACTTTTTTGTTTATTTATTTACACCTTGCGTTAGAATATTTAAGTTTTAGTAATCATCCCTAATTTTTGAAAATGAAAAAGCCTATGTCACTCGGGAATAGTGTAGCTTGCCAACGGTGAAAGAATTTTTGAAATCTGTTCAGTAATTTCGGAGCCTATTCATTTCAAACAAACAAACAAAAAATCAAACCTTTCCTCAATTGTGAAAGTCACAGCCGAAGAATGCAAAAAAAACCAAGATTACTTTTAATTATATTTAATTAAATTAATTAAATTATTACAATATATTAACTATTACTAGAGATGACAATTGTTCGAAGAATGAACGAAAAGTGATTTACTAAATTATTGGATTACGAAAGAAACATCGGTCATGTCCGGTGTTCAGTGGTGGTGGTGGTTGCAGCGTAAGCAATACGCCGGGGGTCAATCGATGGCACTAGGTGTGTTGCAACAGCCTGCTGCGTCGGCGATCTGCCTCGTGTCCGTTTGTAGCAACGTGTGACCCCAATATCGATGAAATACCTAGCTAGCAGTTACTAAGCTAGGTGCGATTGTAACTCCTCTTTATAATATTAGTATAGATACATTAATGTAATAATGTCAAATCAAGAATACCTACTCGGAAGGGTAGTAATATATAACCTATGACACTACACACATCATATATTTCAACTTATACCTTTAAACCATGACTATTTATAAATAATATTTGTCACCAACTGTAATTGCTAACATCTTACTTACTTAATTACCCTTATTATTTTTTAACAGTTCACTTAAATAGACCCGAATGAAATGTTTTTAACATTTCACTCAGTCAATCAGATGTTAATGTGAATCTGTCGTTACCCGAAATCTATATATACCTATAATAAAATTGTCACTGATCTATTTCTGTACTTGGAATATATTAAAAAAACATAGTGGGGGCTTTTATATAAGCAAGATAATTTTATATATTATAATTTTATATAAGCAAGAGAACTCAAAATAATGGTTTTTCATTTTATCTGCTTGTCTGTATGTCTGTATATATGTATGACTGTATGTTTGTGCACGCTAATCTCAGAAACGGCTTAACCAACTTGGATGCAGTTTTCAGTAATGTATTGTAGTAGTCTTCACTTAACATTTAGTGTTTTTTTTTCATATAAATCGGTTAGGAAATAAAAAAGTTATTTCAATTTATGACAAGCACGTAATAGGTACCATGCAAATCATCTTCTATACACGTAACAAATATGTAGAGAAGTAGTCTCTGTACATTGAAAATATTAAAAAAATATATATAACCAGGATGTCAACGGATGTAATTTAAACAATTTATTGTCTGTTTATCTATTTCTCTTTTGATTGTGCACGCAACATAAAAAAAATATGTTGCTAATGTAAATAACTTGTATACATCAAAATTTGAGCGTAATTCTGAATAATATTTAATTTTTCACTTTCATTGCACACTCTTCACTCTATCAAAAGATATAAGTGTTTAAATCGTTTAAGAAATTTATGTATATCTATACATATAATAAAATTGTAACTGGATGTCTGTAGGTAAGTAGGTACCTACATGGAAAATATTTTCAAAAATTCATAATGCTTTGTATAAGCAAGCAAAAACAATGATTTTTCATTTTGTGTGTCCGTCTGTATGTTTATATGTCTGTACACCCGTATGTATGTGTGTGCACGCTAATCTCAGAAACGGATTAACCGATTTGTATTGGCAGCAATATATTCTTATTTGAGCGTACACTAACTAAATTGGAGGAGACTTACAATGTTAAGGTATTAGATTACAGTGGTATGAGACCTACAATGGTAAGGTAGTGGTAATTCCATTTGCTTTAGCATTTTCGTCAAATAAATATGAGTTTAAACATTCTTCACCGGACATTTATTTATGGTAATGTATTGTTGACTTACATTCAATTAATGTTAACTCCATCTCGTACAAAATGAAATCGATTTTCAGTTTTCTTATAAATTTATAACGGGATTCTCAGAAACAACGCATGTTTTTTTTTTTTTTTTTTTTTTTTAATATGATCTAGGGCAATGTTTGACTACATTCCACCTGATGGTAAGTGGAATGTAGTCTTAGGTGGTAAGGCGCATTATCCTAGCAACCTATTCACTCTTCTCTTGAATGTGACCACATTGTATTCGGTCGGAAATACCGACGCAGGCAAGCTGTTCCAATCCTTTGCTGTACGCAGTAAAAATGAGGAAGCAAAGCGCTTCTTTCAGACAGGTGGAATGTCCACAACAAAAGGATGAAAACCTGCCGTGCGTCGGGACGTCCGGTGATGGAAGGGGGACGGGGGAATTAAATTGTGTAATTCCTGCGCACACTCACCAAAATGTATCCTATAGAATTCTGAGAGGCTAGCAATTCTACGCCTGTGCTCAAGGCTTTGGAGGTCGGCTCCGACCAATTCGGGATCGCCTATAAGCCTCTTTGCTCGCCTCTCAATTGAGTCCAGAACCGCAAGATGAGACTTTGCGGCACCAGCAAATATGTGGCCACAGTACTCTACACACGACCGGATCTGTGCTTTGTATAAAACAAGAAGCTGTCCCGGTGTAAAATACTGCCGAACCTTCGCAAGAACGGCAAGCTTTGCTGCTGCTGCTCTTGCTCTGGACTCCATGAACCGACCAAAGTTGAGGTTCGAGGAAATCTCTAAGCCTAACAACTGAAGCCGGTCACTGTATTCCAAGGATACATTCCGGAAAGTAGGAGCCAAGGTGAAAGGGCTCCTTTTGGCGGTGAATAGACACGTCTGCGTTTTGGTGGCGTTGAACTTGACAAGATTGGCATTGCTCCATACGGAGACTGCCTGAAGTTTGTCATTCAAACGTTGCACCATGGCTTCTCTTTCAGACTGTACTTGATCTCGACTAGCCCGAGTACTCGGCAGATATCTTTCTATAACTGTGCTGTCGTCTGCATACCCATAGATACCGGGCTTTAACAGATCATTAATGTGCAGCAGAAACAGAGTTGCAGAAAGAACGGACCCCTGAGGCACTCCGGCATTTATTGTCAAGGGTTCCAAGGAACACCCGTCGACAACTACTCGGAGAGATCTGTGGCTCAGAAAGTCCGTTACCCAGCCGATCAGACCAGGAGATATACCGTACGCTGTAAGCTTGCTTATAAGGCTCGCATGCCAGACCCTGTCAAATGCCCTCGAGACGTCTAGAGAGACGGCGACCGCTTCTCCGTTCTTCTCGATGGCCTCGCCTAAAATGTGAGTAGCATACACTAGGAGGTCCCCAGTAGACCTATTACGGCGAAACCCGTACTGTCGGTCACTGAGGAGATCGTTACCTTCTAGGTATGCTAGTAGGCGCGAGTTCAATACACGCTCCATAATCTTGCAGAGTATGGAGGTGATTGAAATCGGTTTGTAATTGACAGGGTCGGCACGGCTGCCTTTTTTGGGCACGGGTTGCACATTAGCAAGCTTCCAGGATTTCGGCACTATTCCAGTCATGAAAGAGAGACGATACAGACGTGTCAGTATAGGAGACAACTCAGCTGCGCATGTCTTGAGCAGAATAGCTGGTATACCATCAGGACCACTGGCTTTATTCACATCTAAACGACACAATGTTCTCCATACCTCTTTGTTAGTGATGCGGATTTTAGGCATCGAAATACCGCAGTGAGGAAGATGTGCTGGAGAAGCATTGCCAGTGTCTAGATGCGAATTATCTTCGCAAGAGACCAGAAAGCTCGACTGCCAGTTGGTTTGACAGAGAGCTTTTCGCCATTCTTAGAGATTCGATCGAGACGAGCCTTCCGCAATGCCTTTTTGTAGGACTTGGCAGCTTGGTTAAAGGCTCTCTTCTTCGAACTTACATCCGGAGTTTTGCGGCTTCGAGCATCAGCCCAAATGAGATATGCCGAATGTTTTCGGTCTTGAGCATGACCACATTCGGCATTAAACCATGGGCGAGCTTTGCCACCGATGGGTACGTCAGCAAAAGGAATAAAATACTCCATTGCCTGATGCACCACATCGGTTATAGCATCCGCGCAACTCGACGGACAAAGAAGAGAAGCAGACCTGCCGCCAAGGATAAGACGCAAAAAAGTGCCGCATCTCATCCCGATCTGCTCACTTGTATTTCCATACTCGCCTAACACCATGAGGTTCGAAAGCTGGTGGGGAATATGTAAACACAGATTTCACCAGACAGTGATCGGAGGTTCCCAAGGGAAAGGTTACCTCTACACAATACCTGTCCGGATCAGTTGTCAGCAGAAGGTCCAGGCAATTGGCTGTATGGCCTACCACATCTGGTACCCTTGTCGCTTGCTTTACCAGCTGAAAGAGGTCCAAGGACAACGCAAAGTTCCGCGCTTCTCTTCCAGCATGGTCGGTCTTCTGGTACGGGAACAGCCAGTCCTGATGACAGGCATTAAAATCCCCCAGAAAGATGAGCTGCGCTGAAGGGAACTGATGCAGAGCCATATCAGCAGCCTCACCAAGATACTCGAATAATCTAGTTGTCTCCTGGTCACCGCTGTGCGAACGGTAAGCACAGGAATACAGGATTTTTTTCGTTTCCTGTGCCTACTAAAACCCATAAAGAAGAAAAAGTGGGGTCTTCAAGGTGACGGAGACGCTGGATACAGAGGTCGTTCCGCGCATACACGCAGACTCCGGCCCGTGAGCGAAAGTTCTGCTCTAACGTGTATTCGGGATAATCCAGGTGCGCAGCGCTTAAGGGACATTGTATCTGCGTTTCCGTCAAAAAGAACAGGTGCGGTTGTTCTGTCTCCAGGTGGTGATGGACAGGTAAGATATTAGAGTGCAAACCCCTAATATTTTTGAGGTGCACTTTAAATGAGGAGGAGTGCAACCGCTGTACAAACTTTTTCCTTTTTTGGTTTTTCTTCATGATAAAAAAAAAATTAAAGTGAATAGGGATGGGAAACGGCAGTTGAACGAGGCGGTACGTATCGAACCCGACGTCGAAGTTGGTTAAGTCATGCTACTGGGAGGCTAGCCTGGAGACTGCGGGGACGCCCGAACCCCCCCAGGGATCGCCATCGGGCCTCCTTGTCTGGTCGCCAACCAGCACGATGGAGCCACCCTGGGATTTTTCGCAGCTGGCGGGGCAGCCTTTCGTGGGTGGCTAACCCACTAATTGGGCCCCCAACTATCTGTGGGTGGCCAGCGGAAAGCCGTCTCTTCGGATCCCGCTACCCTCCTCGACTAGACACCCGACAAAACAAATACCAACTCGACATCAACCGGTTCGCCAACGTACCGCAGCTGTTCAGACCCATTTCCCATAAACGGCTTCATCGAGCAACGTGCCGGAACACGACTAGGTCGCTTTGCGGCACGACTTTGCCCGATGGGTGGTAACTTTGCCGGCGACCCGATGTTATGGTCTACCACCAAGTAAGTAAGTTCTAGCAGTTTTCACTAGGTACTATGTACCTATATATTTAAACAGTAACTTATTGGGAACCACACTCTTTAAAGTACTACAAACAATAATAAATCACTCGCAACACTATTTCACCTATAGTTTTTGTCTACTTTTATTTTTACGAATATGTAGGCTGTTAATAAACATTGACAAATACACATCTATACCCTTCGAAGGGCCTCCCTCGAATGTTACACAATACACAGTGACACAACAAGTGAATGTGAGTACTGGGTTCTAATTGGTCAAGGGGTGTGGCTCAGCTGACTGACAATGATGATTGATGAGCCTCTGGTACATGTTATATATATATAACATTATTGTTACGATGCATAACATAAATATTCATTTAGTTATCTATAGAATCTATCTTTAAAATCTTTGTCGCGAATCAAATCGAAATTATATAGGTATTAATATCTGATATCAGATTTCGAAATTATATATATTTTAAAACTATATATTTTTTAATGGCAACCATATTTTGATTTAAAATAAGATATCATATCTTACCAACATCAGTTTTATAGATGTATTTTTTGTCAAATAGTAAGGAATGGGATGAAAAGAAAAATGAATTAAAATTATATTAATTTTTTTTATTATATTGTACTGAATTTTTATATCGTGTGTGTGTGTTTTATTTCTGTCTGTGTGCGCGCGCGCTTGCTAATGGACGTTTTGTGACTGCCTGCCAACGATCAAGGCAATGGCGTCGGATATCGTAAAGTGTGTAAATTGCAACATTGTGATTAATGAGTTATTAGCTTATATCCTGAATAAAGTGGATGTAATGGATGAAATTTCGCTCGTCCAATTGTGCTGCGAAAATTTCAATGACGATGAAATATTACGGTCGAAAAATCTTTTGTTTGAATCCATCCCAAACTCAAAGCGTAAAGTGAGGAAAAACAAGGGAAAGAACGTACGTGATATAGATGACATAATCAGCCTAATTAAATCATCTAATCCGGATATCATTCCTGTCTTCGTAGCCAGAGAGCTTCATAAATTACCTCCTATTACCTGGGATCACTTAGATGCTACCAAAACCTTTAAAGACCTGGTATATATGCAAAAGGAGTTGAAAGAGTTAAAGGAAAACTGTGCTCTGGCTTCAGATCTAGCTATTTTGCGTAATGAGGTAGAAAATTTAAAGTACACTTCGAATATTGACAACCCTTTCACATTTGTAAACAGTAGGCGAGGTGCATGTTGTGTGGTCAGTGATGCTCCAGAGAGCGGTCCTATGGCGTTAACTCCCAATGTGCTCGAAGAATGCAACACGACCGTTAATAAAAAGAGCAACAAAAAGTTCATAAAATTTTCGAGAACAATAAATAATTTGGAGGGTAACTTGCAAACAAATACGTCGTCAGCTGATTCAAACGCAGAGCTGATTCACAGTCCTACTGAGATTACAAATAATAGCACTAGCATTGTCCCGGTTCCACTCGTGGAGGCAGTACAGTGTGCTATCTCTGTCTCGCCTACAATTATACGCGGTGTTTCATCGCCGCCCGCAGTAGTGGCCGCTCTTCACAAGTCCCCTACGATGAGTACTTCCCTCGATCGCAACTCGAACGTGCAAATGAAGGTATCTTCTATAAATAGAAATACGAACATCGGAGAATCGACTTCCGCGAATCTTCCGCAACAAATGGTACGGGATAAAGACCAATGGATATTGTCTTTGCCTAGAAAGAAACGCACAAGATTATTGAATGCAAATCGTACTGGAATAGCGAATACTGAACATGATGATAAGTTTAAAGCTATTGTGACTAGGGTTCCCTTGTTTATATCACATGTATCAAAAGATACGATGGATAGCGACATTGTTGAATTTATAGAAAGAAAGGCGCGGGAGAAAGTTAGACTTTATAAAGTCAATAGTAAAACGGAGAAAAATTACAACTCGTTTAAACTATATGTCTTAAAACAAAATCTAAGTTTGTATTTAGAGGATAGTTTTTGGCCCGAGGGCATTAAATTTAAGCGATTTGTACATGACAAATTCCGTACAACTAGCGTATCTAGGCAAAAACTTGTTCCTTAAAAATGGATACACACAACTCAAATATTAGATTTACAAGCTATAATTGTAAATCCGTAAAGCGATCGATAGATGACGTAAGAATACTATGTCGCACGGCTCACGTGATTGCTTTACAGGAATTATGGCTGATACCCGAGGATCTACCTTTACTAAACACAATACATTCTGAATTTGAATATACCGGAAAGTCTCCAGTGGACACCACCACAGGGATCTTGAGAGGAAGACCGTTTGGTGGCGTAGCGATCTTATGGCGGAAGGGAGTGTTTCAAGCGGTATCAGTGATAAAGTGTGAAAGTGTGCGTTTGGCTTGTATTAAAGCATCTATAGGTAACGGAAGGTCAATTTTAGTTTTTAGTGTATATATGCCTAATGACACGAACGACAACTTAGTAGAGTTTACCGAGTGTCTATGTGAGATCAGTGCGATTATCTCTAACAATGATATAGAAGCTGTCTACGTCCTGGGAGACCTTAATGCTCATCCGGGTGAGCCATTTTGTACAGAATTATTAGACTTTTGTTTGGAACAACAGTGGAGATGTGCGGATATGGCAATGCTATCAGGCGACTCATATACTTTCGTCAGTGATGCACATGGGTGTCGCCGATGGTTGGACCATATAATTGTAACTGAGGCGGCATGGAGCACTATACATAATATGCAAGTATCTTACGATACTTACGTCTCGGATCATCTGCCGGTTATAATGGACTGTAAGTTAGATATGTTAATACCAAAGGTCATCACAAGTGAGAAAGTTTGTAACAAAATAATCTGGGGTGAAAGAAACTCACAACAGACAGCTAGTTACACTAAATTATGTCATGAGCGTTTATTGTTACTAGATTTTCCTCAGGAGCTCTCAAGCTGCTATGATAGCCACTGTGAAAACTTGAGTCACAGGCTGTCATTAGATAATTTTTATTCTAATATTGTTTCTATAATTAGTGATGCCGCAATCCAGACTTGTTTGTTAACAAATAGACCAATAAGAAATAGGAAACCTGCTCTGGCAGGCTGGAATAAGCATGTGTGTAGGGCTTACAGGCAGGCCAGACTTAAGCATCAACTATGGCTTACTTACAATAAGCCCCATACTGGGCCTGTATATGAGGACATGTATCAAAGTCGAAAGATATTTAAAAGTAAGTTAGCGTGGTGTCAGAAAAGTCAGGAGCAAATCAAGCTTGATATTATGGCTACACATAGGGCGTCCAAAAACTTTTCCAAGTTCTGGAAGTCTACTAATAAATATTATCTTAAGCCTGGCGTGCCTGTTTGCGTGGGGGGTGCAAGTGAGCCCAACTCCATCGCAAATATGTTTGTCAACCACTTTAGTGCGCCTAGCCCTCTAGGCTCGTGTCTGCGGGTACTTGATGCGGGCGAATGTCGTGAATCGGACTTATTGCGTTTCTCTGCCGAAGAAGTCAAAAAGGTGGTTAATGGTATGACCAGAGGAGAGTCTCCGGGACACGACGGCCTTAGCATCGAGCATCTGCAGAACGCTGGCAACCGTCTGCCCCACGTGCTTTCGACGTTTTATTCGCTATGCATGGGACACTCTTACCTTCCTAATGACTTAATGCAAACTATTGTTGTGCCCATCATAAAGGATAAAACAGGTGATGTAGCCGATAAAAATAACTATCGTCCTATCTCCCTGGCCACTGTCTTGGCGAAGGTCCTTGATGGCCTGCTCGACTCCCATCTTGAGGACTATTTGCTACTACATGACGCTCAGTTCGGGTTTCGACCGGGACTGTCAACCGAGAGTGCCATCCTTGCTCTAAAGCACACAGTACAGTATTACACGCGGCGTGAAACGCCCATTTATGCATGTTTTCTCGACCTGTCGAGGGCTTTTGATACAGTGTCCTACGGTGTGCTTTGGGACAAGTTGCGGGCCCGAAAAGTACCTGCGGAGCTCTTGCACATTCTTCAGTTCTGGTATGGTGGTCAGGAAAACTGTGTGAGGTTCGACGATGGGTTATCGCGGTCATTTAAATTGAATTGCGGTGTGAGGCAGGGTGGCCTTACTTCCCCCAAGCTATTTAACTTGTACGTCAATGACCTACTCGTCGAGCTCAGCGGCAAATATCTCGGATGTCGTGTGGATGACGTCAGTATAAACAATTTAAATTATGCCGACGATATGGTGTTGCTGAGTCCAACGGTGAGGGCATTGAATGAGCTACTTCGCATCTGCGAGAATTACGCGCAGGCACACGGTTTGACATACAATGTCAAGAAATGTGAATACTTGGTATTTAAGGCCATCGGTGGGAAGTGTCCTGAAAATGTACCTGTCATCAAATTAAATGGCACGGAGCTGACAAGAGTTAACAAATTCAAATATCTAGGACACTTTATAGCCGATGACCTTAGGGACCAAGATGATATAGAAAGGGAACGCAGGGCGATGGCGGTTCGATGTAATGTGCTCGTACGCAGGTTTGTACGTTGTAGTAAACAGGTCAAAATAATGTTATTTAAATCTTACTGCCAGGTATTCTACTCGTGTAGCCTGTGGACCAGTTATACTCAGAGGACCGTCAACGCTTTGCGTATCCATTATAATAATGGCTTTAGGATGCTAATGGGGCTGCCCCGTTCCTGTAGTGCGTCTGGTATGTTTGCTCAAGCGCGTACTGACGATTTTTACGCAGTCTTGCGTAAAAGGACCGCTTCACTACTTTGCAGGGTGCGGGCCAGTTCCAACGGGATCCTGAGGACCATCGCTAGGAGGTATCTTTCGCCGATCATGTGTCATTGGTTTAAAATACTTACCAAAACCAATGATAGAGTTTAGTATAATTATTTTATGTATTTACTAACATAGTGATAAGTAATGATTGTAACTAACGAAAGTGGATCTCTGTAATCTGAACAAATAAATATATTATTATTATTATTATTATTATTATTATTATTATTATTATATCCTTACTATAATCTATACATATAATAAAATGGTCATTGATCCATTTCTGAACATGGAAAATATTAAAAAAAAACATCATAAGAGGCCTTTATAAGAGCAAGAGAACCCAAAACAATGGTTTTCAGTTTGTCTGTCTCTGTATGTTTGTGCACGCTAATCTTAGAAACGGCTTAACCAATGTGAATGCGTTTTCAGGAATATATAACCACATTCTTTGCTTAACATTTAGTGTTTACTTTATCTAAATCGGTTAAGAAATAAAAAAGTTATATCAATTTAATTCAATCATGTAATAAGTACCTACCTACCATGCAAATCTTATTCTATAGGTACATGTAATAAATCGTAGAGTAGTTTTTGTACATTGAAAATATTAAAAAAAATATACCATGTAATGTAATGGATGTACCTAAAGTGATAACTAACAGAATTCATTTTCAGCATTTTTAAAATCTTTGTCTGTTCATCTGTTTGTCTTTTAGTTGTGCACACAACACGAAAAAAAATATATATTTTCAAAAATTCATAGGGAAGGGAACCTTTATATAAGCAAGAGAACCCAAAACAATGTTTTTTCATTTTGTCTGTTCGTCTGTATGTCTGTGTGCCTGTGTGTCTGTATGTTTGTGCACGCTAATCTCAGAAACGGATTAATCAATTTGCAAGCAGTTTTCGGGAATATATTGTCATATTTTGTTTTTATTTTAACAATCGTTTAATAAATAGAGAAGTTAATAATCTCTTGCTTTGAAGTTTGAAGTTTGAAGGTTTATAGTTTTTACATACTTACATTGGTAAGTACAAAGGGTACGTTTTATCAAAATCGAAATCCACGCGTACAAAGTCGCAAGCACAGCTAGTATATTAGGTATATGATGACTTAAAGTCTGTACCTTTGACCCAAATACAATACCTGAACATAACGTTCAAGGTATTTAAGTAATTTACAATTCGAATGTGCTAATGATTTGCTATTATGTTATAGCAGGAGTTACCTTCGTCGCCACGGTGAGTGTGAAAGCGATCCCGTGGCGTCCCATTGCAGCGATGAGGGCAGCCGATGGTTTTTTAGTGGGGTGCCTTAAAAATGGCAGCGTTTCCTATGCTGCCGGGTGCCGCACATACCGCCCGGCCATCTCCTTCCTGGCCGGTGTGACGATGCGGAAACGTATTTTTCCAAAAAAAAAAAAAAAAAGGAGTTACCTCCGTATTTTTTAAATGTTTTAAGACATTTTATCATACCCCTATTAATTTTGTTATACTAATTTACTTAATTTTTGTCTTAATTAGATTAATCATTCTGTAAATACAGAACACAAAAACATACAAGACCATATAACTACAAAAAGATTTAGAAAATATATAGTTTCGCTGCAAACCGATATCGGATTTTTGATACAGGTACGATACGACATATAATTTCAGTAACTATATACGATTTGTATCGCCCACGGCCCACCTCTACGCCTCAGTGTTCACAGAGTAGGTACTATAAAGTTGCTGCGGCTTTGTCAAGGTAATAGGTTATAGGCTAGGTATAGTAGTATATTTTTCAAAATAAGTATTAAAACATTTGTTTTTGTATGAATTGGGAAAAAGACACACTTGGTTGTAAATAAAACAAAAAATATTTGATTTTTAATGTTTGTCTTTCTGGTTGGATTTATGAATGATATATATTTTAATAATACAAGTGGAGTGTTATACTAGAGATGAGAAATGACTGTCTAGCGCAACATCACCCAGATTTGAGCCGCAGTTTTAATGCGATTAAAACCTACATCAAAATTAATGATGAGTAAGGAAAGTAGAAAATAGGGAAATAAGGAATGAATTACCTTTGTTATCGTATGTAAAGTTCGACAACTTTTTGTTGTTCAAAGTAATAATACTACTAAAATCTCGAATGTCTGTCGGTTGAGTTTATTTAAAGAAAAAACTCAACGACGGGTATTATATCAATATTAAAAGTGTTTTTTAACCGATACACTCACTGTTGTAATTCATTAGCTTTCTCTATTAAAGGTACCTCAATTGTTGCCAGTCCTGTCATAATTCTAACTAAATAGAATAATATACATGCTTACATCATTACATAGTGTAAAGCAAAGTCGCTTCCCGCCTCTGTCCCTATGTCTGTATGTATGTATGCTTAGATCTTTAAAACTACACAACGGATTATGATGCAGTTTTTTTTTAATAGATAAAATAATTCAAGAGGAAGGTTTAGGTATATGTATAACCACTGATAATTTCAAGATTTCTTATGCGAACTCGTAAACAAACACAATGTTTTGCGCTTATAATGCAAACGCTGGCTGAACTCTACGATATAGATCAAAATAATTTACTAAGTATTGTATACCTTAAAAAGTTCTACAAGAAAGTACGCGATGGTACGGATTTATCTCTTAGAGATAACCTATAATAAACAATTTTTATCATTTACTTTTTAGGAGAAATAATGATTTATTTACGAAGCGTTTTTAAGCAAGTGTTAGATAATATAAGATTCTACAATTAAAAACCACTGAATTAATATAGTATAAAGTATTTAATCGAGCTACTTCACACTATTAATATGATAATATTTTTCAATGCATTATCTGGATAAGTTTAAAGAAAAGAAAGAACTAAACAAATATATCATTTAATATAACAAAATGACTCTCGGTACATGAATATAATAAATACAGTAATATAGTTATTACTGTGTAATTATTTAGACACATTTACCAATAACTCAATACGATGAAATACCCATAATAGTTATTACATATTATAAACAATGTAAGTATAAGAATCACTTATCTTGCCAGTTGTCCAATACAGATTACCTTTAATAGAGGCTTACAGCCATATTTATAACATAACAACATCGACAGAAGCGCCAACGGCAGCTTCTGGAGATAAGTCATATTCACAACTTCAAACATCATTAAATATATTATAATAACAATATAATAGTACATAACCATTTTAAATGCCTAAGCATATTTATTATAACAAACTTATATCTTTCACACATTTATACCTAATAAGATATGTAAATACAATATATTTAATATCTTAAGACTGCTTCCGATAGTTCGTCAAATCAATATCTTTTACTACTTTTATTTATCATTAATGTTATTATGTAGTTAAATAAATAATTACATATTTATATTACCTACATACCAAATTACTATATAATAACAATCTTATATGTAGCAATACTACAATAATATAACACAAGCATAGCATTATTCCTTATCTAATTAAGTACCTTAGACAAATTTTACATTTAATATGGAACAATATAGCTCTTTACAGCATGTAATTTAAATGAATATTTTCAAAGATATTACAAATTTAAAATATAGAGTCATTGCTTTCCGGCGGTACGGTCGGCCGGCGCACTATGGTATGGAACCGTGCAAACCGTCTCAAAAATGGCTTTTGTGAATGTTTAACATTAAAAATTTTGTTAATGTATATAGCTACTTGGTTTAAAAAGTATTTAAATGGACGTTTAAGTAAAAACAAGAGAGGTATAAAAAAATACAATATCTTATATTGTATCCTTATTAAAAACTTTAGGTACATAGATTTTTGACCGTGAGCGATGTCAGCCGATTTCGTGATTTTTAATTTATTACTTAAAACAAGTCATATAGAAGCCAATACAAAAAAAGAGAAAGGGGAATGTTTTACTACGAATTTAAGGCGTGCGAAACCGCAGGCAACAGCTAGTATTTGATAAAATTAAAAAAACGAATGAAATCAATGGCTGTAATGTAATATATGTTTATAACGTTTATATGCGCTTTACATATATATTGATAGTAATATTTTTATTGATTGATTGATATATATATATATATATATATATATATATATATATATATATATATATATATATATATATATATATATATATATATTGATAGTAATATTTATGTACAATAATTTAAATGGTATCGAATTCGAAATCGAATTTGAGCAAGACAAGTACATCGAAATGTAATTGTCTTATTCAAATTTTGGAAATAGTATACAACAGTAGCGCCACCTACGTAATTAATTATGGAATGTTATTTAGTATTTATTGTCAAATGTTTTAAGAATCAGAAGCATAGGATATTTTAACATACTGTTTAGTCTTTTATTAATTATTAGAACTTATTATAAGGTATAAATAATAGCATCTGTAAGTTGTTATGAAATCGTAAATTACCCTCACCTAAATATTATAAAATGAGTTGTAAGGGCTACTCTCGCCTATTCTATTACAAATGGATGGATATTAAACATTGAAGTGCAGGTACTGTATATTACTGAAACAAGTCCTTTTTTTTTTTTCGTTGGAAAAACCCTGCGGCCAGGAAGGTGATGACCGAGGGGGTATGTGGGACTACCCGGCAGCATAGAAGACGCTGCCATTTTTAAGGCTACCCGCTAAAAAACCAACGGTTAACCTCATCGCCTTAGTGGGGCGTCACAGGATCGCTTTCGCACTCACCGTGACGGCCCGGCAGAACCCCCTGCGAGAGGCCCCGATCAACTGAAACAAGTCCTAACAATATATATATTTTATACTATGTATTGAATAGTTTACCACAACATAATAACGTTAATCATAGCAACAGTGACTCGTGGCCGGGCCTGTAATTGCAAATGGCAATCGTAATTTCGTATTTTGAAAATAAAATACGAAACGAAGAAGAAATTGTCACTTTTGACCAAATCTCGTGGGTAATGTAAAGCGCATATAAACGTTATATATATATATATACATATATATATATATATATATATATATATATATATATATATATATATATATATATATATATATATACATATATACATACTAGCTGACCCGGCAAACTTTGTTTTGCTATATAAATAATTTCTATGTACTTTCTAGTGCCGACAGAAAATAACTAACCTATTTTAAGTGTGTAAGGATGTGGTATATGCACGTAATAGGTGTGTAATGCTGTGAACGATAAGGGAATATAGAAATAACAAACGCCAAGCACTATATTTATTAATAATTCATTATAATTTATTTCTGGTATATACATATATATATATATATATATACGTATCATTATTCGATAAGAACGGCAACACTATCAAAAAATATCAGTCTCTTAATGCTACAGCGTGAACAATATTTTTTGTTAGCCCATCGTTAGCTAACACAAACAAACTTGATGGTTTACCCACTCGAGAGCATGCCACAAACCGACATCGTTTGGCCTTGGGATTTATTGATGGTCATGGCAAATGCCAATCGAATTGGAAACTGAACACGTTTTAATTGAATTGGCACATCCGTAGGTTTTATAGGAATCCGTGGTATTAATATGTTTTCACCTCGGAACTTTCCATTTAAAATGCTAGCTTCGATGACGTTCTTTATTAATTTTCGAATGACCAATGCGTACCGTTGCACAGCCGTGGCGGGTTCAAATTGCGAAGCATGATAATCGGAGATCCAACCTCCACGGTGGCCATGGACGATTGTTTTTTTATGTTGCACACTCCGTCAGCGTTATTTTGAATATTTAATGGCAGCTTAAATACTGAATGAGCTGTTCTGCCTCCATCCAATAAAGTTGCAGCAATGCCTGACGATGCAACGGCCAATGCGATGCCATTATTTGATCGTATTTCAGCAAGAATTAGCGAAATAAGGAATGTTTTTCCAGTTCCACCTGGTGCATCCAAAAAGAAGAATCCACCTTGTCCTGCTGAAATTGCGAGCATAATGCGGTCGTAAATGATTTTTTGTTCCTCATTCATTAATGGGACATTGCGAGTAACAATCGCCGCCATTTCTACAGTGTTGTACTGCATTTCACGATTCATTTCCGTGTTCATGAAATCAGATACAGCTCGATCTGGCGAATTCATACCGAAATGACTGAGTGATAAATTAGCAATTATAATGCAGAGATCTTCAATAGCAATCAATGCTTCATTGTACATAGCGTCGCTGAACGTTATCGTTACATCGTTGCATCGTGTACGATGTTGATGCAATATATCATCAGTCATTGAATTTTTGTGATTATCCCACAATATCTGTGCTCGAGCTGAAAAACATGTAGTTAACACTATAGCGAATAGTAGACGAATTTGTATTGCTGTACAATTCAATGCTGCTTCAGCAAACATACATTCCCACTGGTTGTCGTCTTCCAGCAAGCCGAGTGCAAGGCACGCATCTTTATACGTTGAACACTGTTGCCCATTCACTTTCCGTATATCTTGAAATGACAATGGGCCAGTAACATTAACCAACAACAATCGAAGATAAAAGCATTCAGTTTGCTTTGGATTGGCTGTAAATACTCGCCCCAAAGCGTTTGATTTAAATAAATTGGGACATGCATCAACTGGGGAGCCTTGCTTGCGGGGCATCCATTTTTTTGTTTGAGCCCATGTGAAATAGCATGATACTTGTGAATAGAGTAACGTTCGTGCAAAGGCACCAAAATCATCCGCACGATTCGAAAAATTCGAAAAATTCGAATTCGACACAATTCGAAAAATTCAGTGAGTGTAGTTTTAGGTGGATTTACAGCACGATCAATTGCTGTCTCGTTCGTGAAAAATACACGCTGGCCGTTTTCGAGATGGACGGCTAACTGAACAACTGCTGGATCCCGTTCATGAATCGGGAAACCAAAGATACGCCAAGCAGCTTCATTGGAGCTGATGTACCGACCAATTTGATAAAGTGTTATTTCATCGTTTTTATTCACTGGTTGAGCATTCACGTTAGTATTTTCCACTCTAAACACAGCCATATCACTGCCTTTATGGACATACTTGCAAATGTATTTGATGCTCTTCACAGAACTGCAGAACTCAACATTAATATGAGCATTGTATGTCTTGCTCAACAGAGGTGAATATGGTACCACCCAACGATTATCAATGTCAATGTCTGGGTTGTTGATGTTTTTAATAAATGATCGTCCGCCATTATCGGGACTTCTTCGACGATATATTGAATATCCGTCGACATTTGTGATCGTATCGTTCGTGAAATCTTTAGGGAAATTTTTAGTGCATTTTCTATCTGCCATGCAAGGCGATGTTCGATTAAGAGTACCGCATGGATCATGAATCATGTTCGCTGTAACAATATCAAACAGCAGTTGGTCAGTAGACGGATCTGGAAGTTCTGCAGAAATGATACTATCGATTTCTTCAGGACGGATTTTATCGATTAACCAAACCAAAATGTGAGCATGAGGTAATCCTCGCTTTTGCCACTCAACTGAATACAGCCAGCAACGTGTGCGGCCGAATACATATAATTTAGTAATGAAACTTATTAAAGACTTCAACTTTTGTTTGAACACACGTGCTGTAACGTCATGACGATGGATTGAATTTTGGCCAGGCAATAGCAAAGATTCAATCTCTGGCCATTTTGGATTACATGTAAACGTGATAAATAAACACGGTCGTCCATATTCGCGCACGAAAGTCAGAGCATCCTGTATATATTCTTGCATATGACGTGGACTGCCCACATACGATGATGGTAGAATGACAGAGTTACCAATTTCGGCAGCGTCAGCGTTGTTGTTAATAGCGTCCCGCAAGTGAATGTACTCTTCCGCACGCAGCTTGAGTTGATTATATCGTAAGTATCGTAGTCGTTCGCCTTCTATCTTGGCGTACATGTCAACCATGAATTGTTGACAAAGCTCGCGACATCGTAGAATGACGTTGTCCCGGCCGCGTCGAATCATCAATCGGTACGCATAATAATCTTTCGAGCTAACGTTCTTGTTTGTTTCGGCTCCTGTAATAATATATTTTTAAATATTAGATTAAATCAATTACGATAAATATATATATTTTTTTTAATTAGTAATCAAGTTTAAAATGAATGAAGTACCTGATACGGGATCGCGTTGTTTGATATTTATGCAGTATCCGTCTTGTCCCTTCCAGAACATTAGCGGATATTGGAGAGCATCATATGAACGATGTGTATCAGCAATGAACTGAAGATTATTACTCCTTCTACGAACCACAATTTCTCGTGCGCCTGTACAATCGCCAACCATGATTCCCGCAACGTCGTCAACAACAGGTGCATTAAATCTACGAATATGCTCTCCAGCTGGTGTTTTATCAGGATTAATGACAATAGCGTGGTTATCGTTTTGTAATTTATGCATGTGTGATTTGAATATTTTCAACAATTCATTGTGCTCATTCAGTAAAGCGTCCAGTTCGCTCAAGATGCGTTTGGCAAAAAATGCATCAAGGTTGTTATAGTCACAACGTGCATTCACACGATTGGCAAGTGCGCTTCCGGAATCCTCGCCGCCCATAAAGTAGATTTGTAAAAATTTATGTGCTTCGTTTGGCATTGGCAGTAATGAGCTTATTTTATGATAAACTTGGCCTCTAATTTTAAATGTAGAATTGTATTGTTGACCAAGTGAATTAGTATTTCGAACTATTTCTGTTGTTCTGAACGATGTCATTTGAAAGCATGAATTGAATGTTCGAATGGACGTCAAGAACACGTTAGAATCTGGATCCGTGCCGATAAGTAAACCGTTCAATGGTTCCGGTGGTGTTTCAATGTCGGGTAGTTGAACTTTTTCTGACGCGCAACACATCCCAGCTGGAAATCCCACCTGGAAATAAATTTAAGAGCATGACAATTTGAACATTCGTTGTCCATAGCACCAATCACCACTTTTGTATGGGCATAATATTCCACATCAGGCTCATACTGGAATGCTAGCCGCAGGAATGAATCATATGTAAATGCTCGGTGTATCTGTTGGCGTTGCTGGTTGTTTGTTCTGCGTCTATTGGCTGTGAATCGGCGTGATTGTCGTTGTTGTAATCTTATCACTTTATTGCGTTCAGCTCGTGTATCTTCAGATTGTTCTTGACGCAATTGCGCCATGCTCACACGTGCATCAGTATTTTCTTGCTGGATTTCTTCTTCAGTTCTTTCGGATCTTAAATTTCTCTTGCTTCTGGTTTCACTTGTATTACGGCTCAAATTAGCCCTTTTGCGTTTTCGTGGCATTGTTCGCTGTACAAAATACACATAATTAGAAGTAACAAAATTACTTTAGAGTGAAAAACATCGTAATTATATTGTTATTAACAACAATTTGAGTATAAAAAAAAATATACTTACAACAACACAAAAGTCGTTGTTGGTAGGAGCCCCTGACACGCGTTGAGTATTTTTAGGTTATAATTAATAATAACAGATATTATTAATATTATCTTATATTATTAATTAACTATTAATTAATTAATTGTATGATTAATTTAAGAGAGTTATTATTAGTATTAATTTATAATTAATAATGAGAGTTACACTGACATAAAAAAATAACAATTCTAAACGTCACTACTAAGTTTGATACATAAACATTAATGATGGCCGACAACAGTGGAGGGAGTGAGAGAAACAGGAGACATAGTATAATATATATATATATATATATATATATATATATATATATATATATATATATATATATATATTATACTATGCATTGAATATTAATAATTAAATTGATTAGACCAATTACTGAGCCAATTATGATTCGAGTAACAGTTTCGTTCTAATTGTTCGAACATTATTTGTTCTGATGAACCATTTTGCAATCGTAAGGAGGTGTTCCTAAAATTGATCAAATAAATTTATAATAATATAAATTAATTACATAAATTGATTGATTAAAATTAATCTCATCCACTATTTATGTGTAAATTTGAAAACCTTAATCATATTTTAAATACAAATTGATTTATAGAATAGAATTGTTAAAAAATATATTTACTTGAACCGGTTTCCTTGCAGACATGCGAGTAGCAATCAATAAGTAGGTAATTATTATACAAACAGGGGGACCGCTATATAAAGAAAAAAATCAAAATGCAAGTAAGTTACCAAAGCAAATATCATATCGTCTCCTGTGCCAGTCGCAACTGTGTTACGGCAAGGTAAGACACTCGCTACACGAATACACACTTTAATAGAACACTTTTCATGTGTTTTTAAATTATAAGTGGTTATATGTACCTAATGATATTAATAAAATAAGAAAACAAGAAAATATATGAATAGTTAAAGAAAAAAACAAATAAATTAAAGATAATAAAAAAACAAGACAACATAACTATCAAATTAATTTTACCGGTACAAACCGCCGAGAACTATAATCATCTTGATAAGATCTAACTTAGTTATTAAACTTACATGATTACATATCACTGTATTAATTTATAATGTATTTAATACCCTGCTGTACGGTCTGAATAAAAACCCTGCTAAATTACAGGATATTGTTATTAGCAGCCCTAGCATAATTGCACGGATCGATAGGTAAAACCTCCCCTCGGTATTATATAACGGTGTAATTATTCCATATTTGGATTTCGTTAAAGATCTTGGCCTGTACTTTGTTACTCATAAAAAAAATGGTAGCTTCTTGTTTTGAATATTTTTATTGATTTATAATACAAAAAGTATTGTCCCTTATAATTAATAGTTACACAAAATAAGGAAAATGCCCAAAATAATGACAGCTAGACTCAGCGGTGGGTTACTTGAGATAATACCTTAATTTTAAATTATATATAAAAATTACTAAAATAGAAATCCTAGGCGCCACTGACAACTTATAAGCGAAGACATATGCATGATCCTCCTGCTTGTCAATACTGGAAAATCACAGTCAAACACTTGTTCTTTATAAAACTGTTAAAAATGGAAGTGTTGATTTATGGTTAAAATTAATTTTGTACCTCACCCTATTATCGGGAATTCAATATAGACGAGCTTCTTAAACTTGGCTAGTCAAACAGGACGACGCTCCGAAGATTCACATCTACCCCTACGAACCAATTATAAATAAACCCGTATCTTCTAAGGAAAAAAAAAAAAAACCTCCTGTAATGAATCAATTACAGGTTAAACTACCTAATAACCTACCTAGGACAGTCCGAGAGGGGGGGCGGAAGAACTGTCCACCGGTTGACAATTACGGCGAAAACGGCGCGATAACGGAACTGAAATGCCCAACGTGCGGGAAAAATTACAAAAGACGAGCCTGGTTTATTAAACATCTTAAAACACACAATGGTGCTGAAGTGCGGCAACCGTCGGTAAGATCTTCAGTTTTCACTGCGGATAGAGTTTACCCTCATATATCTCATGGTGAGCCATTGAATGAAAACTACCAGGAGTCCATGACCATCCGGACGCGTCTTAGCATTCCAAATACTAAACAATCGACCTGGAAAGTACATGACCAAAATATAGCGGCCCTGTTAGAGCACCCGGGCTCAAACCAGGTACTCGATGCGCAAGTAGAGACTTTCCAAAATACTATTTACGACTACTTTAATGAGCACTATCCACCTACGAATCGTTATGCTCACAAAAATAAAGAAAACGGTTTTAAATTGAAAATGAGGAGGAAAAAAAGAGATCTTATAAAGAAACTTCGTATAGCCAAAGCCTTAGGCGAGAATCAACTTAGTCACCAACTGTCTAGGGCATTGCGATCAATTCTTAAACTTATCCAAGGTATAACAAATCAAATAACGAAAAATCGTGATAGCTTTGATCGGGCAAAACATGAAGTAGACTTTGATAAAAATCCTTTTAAATACTCAAAAAACATTTTCAAAGATCAAAAAGGTAAGCTTCTCTTGACCAACGAGCAAATTTTCGACCATTATAAAAGCACATACGAAGTGCCAGAAAACCAAAGACTATATGGGGATCCAAACGAACACAAACCTGAGACTATTACTGAAGATTTTCAAGCCAACCCACCAACTTTGGAGGAAATCAATAAAATAATTAAAATGAAACCATCTAAGTCAGCACCAGGTCCGGATGGTATCCCTTATATAGTTTACAAAAAATGTCCGTCGCTCCATAAACATCTTTTAAATATATTCGGTAAAATCTGGTCAAGAAAGCAAATACCGGTATCGTTCGGAAAAGCCCTTTTTGTCCTCATTCCGAAAAACGACATTGTCAATAATCCCAAGGATACTAGACCGATAGCCCTAACAAATACAATTTCCAAAATATTTTTCTCTTTTTTACAAACTAAAATGACGCAATTCATGATTAACAATAGATATTTCAGGCCTAATCACCAGAAAGGGTTTTTGCCCGGAATTTCTGGATGCCTGGAACATAATACGTTAATATCGGAAAGCCTTAAAGATGCTAGAACTAGCGAGAGACAAATTACGGTTTGTTGGATAGACTTAGAAAACGCCTTTGGGTCGGTACGACATGAACTAATGATGTTCGCGCTTAAATGGTATAACTTTCCTATGGTAGTTCGCGACATTATTGCATCATATTATTCAAAATTAAAATTCTCAATAATTTTTAATGAAAACCACTCAAAACCACTTAATTATAACGTTGGTTTATTTCAGGGCTGTTGTATTTCTCCTATTATATTTAATATAGTTATTAATATTTTAATAGACAAATTAATTAGAAATGAAAAAAAGTGGGGCTATCGGTTTAAGTTCAACAACAAATACACAGAATCCATACTAGCTTTTGCAGATGATCTCGCGATACTGACACGTAATCCGAAACAATGTCAGGTACTTTTAAATGTAGTTGAGGATTTCTGTACGTGGACGGTCGGATTGAGGACAAAACCAAGTAAATGTTTTAGTCTGTGTCTGGGTAGACGGAATACCAAATATACCTCTTACGATCCGGGTCTTATAATAGGCGGTCAGTGCGTTAGTACGGTTACGGAAGCAGCTCCGTTTAAATTTTTAGGTAAAAAAATCGATTACCAAGGCCGTACCCCATCGTTGGATGTAATAGTTGATAGCTTTTTAAATGATCTCAAAAAGGTAGACAACCAACCAATAAGTAACGTCAAAAAAGCTAGGATTTACGATATTTTTTTAACATCACGTCTAAATTGGCCTTTCCTCGTTTATGATATTAATAAAACCCTTTTGTCAAAGTTAGTTGCAAGCGTCATAAAGACATTGAAGTTATGGCTCGGGTTAGCGCACTCAGCGGACTCTTCAACCTTATTTAGAGACCGAAACAATTTTGGATTAAAATTAAAGAAACCATCGGAGCTCTACAAACATCTAAGAGTTACCAAAAGACATATCATCGGAAAATCTAAAGATGATACTGTAACTTCTCTCCCAAAAGACAAAGTTGCCTCAGAGCTCGAGTCACGACTTCAATTCCATAAAAAATTTATGATAGGTGCTCAAACAAATAAAGTAGGGCTAGGACCAAGTAGAAAAGTTCAAGACATAGACATAACAAAATCTTTTATTCGACAAGACGAAAACGATAATTACCGACTCCACGCGATGAGCCTAGAAATTCAAAACGAATGGGTGACCATAGGAGATTTTTGTATTCCACTAGCTTTGAAGTGGCGCACCTTAATTTATGATTGGTCCCCAGCATTATTAAAATTCTATCTTAATGCATTCCAAATGACTCTCCCAGATCAAAGTAATTTAGTAAGATGGGGCAAAGCCACCGAAAAGTCTTGCAACATCTGTGGGGAGGCAATAGGAACCGCGAAACACCTATTAGTAGGGTGTAGGGTACTTCTAGATAAAGGTCAATACTCGCGTCGCCACGACAAGGTATTAGAAATTATACGGGAAGCGGTTAGTCTTTCAGTAGCAAGAGCGCGGAAGGGTATAACAACCACCGAACGATCTATAGAATTCGTAAAAGAAGGCTCCTCCAAAAAATCAAAAGCGAAGCCTTATTCAATATTAGGCGCGGCTCCTGATTGGATTCTCATGATGGACACGTATGAAAAGCATTACAAAATCCCTGGGGATGTTGGTGTTTCGTCATCCAGACCGGACTTATTCCTGTATTCGAAACATCTGAGGCGCGTGATACTTGTGGAGCTTACTGTTCCTTGGGAAACAAACATCCCAAGGGATCACACATTCAAGCTCAATAAATATTACGAACTAACCAACGAACTGATCAGGAATAAATTTATAGTTAGTTTGTACGCGGTAGAAGTGGGAGCGAGAGGTATAACAGCAAAATCTCTCTATAGCCTACTTAAAGATCTTGGCCTTTCTAGAACAAGCATCGGTTCATTTCTAGAACGTACTTCAAAGGCGGCATTAGTAGGTTCTTTCCAAATTTGGTTAGGTAGGGAGAGGAGTGTGGAGGGTGAAGGTGAGCGTTTTTGCGCATAATAAAGGGGCCCCTTAAACCTACTCCTGGGTCGCAAGTCCCAGGCACTGCTTGCACTCCTCTCCTTGCAACGCGATGGGCCCGGCACCCGCACGGTGAATCCATGGATTGCTAAGAAGCTTCGTCTACTCATCTCACATTGATCTATTCAAATAACAATAAGTTATAATACCTACCTTATGGAGGAAAAAGGCCTCACAAGCAATATTATTAGCCTATGTCGACTCCGAGGGTCGAATCAAGACAAATACTAAAATATTACCACGTAATAACATTAAATAAAGTCTCAATACCTTTGAAACATCTCCTAATATAGAGTAAAGATTCAAATTACTTACGAAATATTGTTCCAACAAACTTTGAAACTGCCCGGAGGCCGGAAAGTGCCGGCAATAGGAATTATAATTATTCCATATTTATATATTACCATACCCAGAAAGTGGGTAGGTGCTAATAAGTATACACGTTTTATTTTGTGCTCCCAGTGTAATTATAATTTAAATCATTGAATTAAAATTTAATTTTCAAAAACATCATGTTAATTTCAAATAGAAGTTAATAAGTTAAGGTTATATGTAAAATTGAAATGATAGTAAAGAATCCATAAATTTTATTTGTTAAATTTGTAGTTTAGGGGTTATCGAGATTACATTTAGGGGGAAAAATTTCAGGTGTTGGCAACATGAGTGCCTCGTCTTTAGTTTACTTTATTCATTATTGTTGTAAATAATTTTCAGAGTTCTCGCAACAAAATGATCCGCTGGTCGTAAAAATTTGGACACTATAATATAATATGGTCCAAATTAGCAACCTTATATCCACAACGACGGCATTGGCTGGTATTAAAAACGTATATTCTCTTCACTCTTCAGATGAGTTGGTGTCATACATTGTCCAAGTCGCATGCGACATATTATAGTGATGAATTTTCTGGTGCCATGTTTGTGGTTATGATACCAAGGTTTAGTCGGTATTTCTTTCTGGATTTCAGCATACCACTTGCCTTTCGTTTCTAGTGTGATTTTCCAGAAGTCATGCCATAGCTGCTTGTTCATATTTTTAAAATAACTATAGTAATCAGTAAAAGGAACTTTTAATGTCTCTGAATGGTCTTCATTATGTTCCAGACGTGTTGCTGCGTCAGCTACTTCATTGCCTGTAATACCACTGTGTGAATGTACCCATAAACATTCTATATTAATACTTTTATCCATTAGTTCCTTCATCTTATGTCTAATATCATAAACTAAATAATTAAGTTTGAAAGACATATTTACATTTTCCAATGCAGTTAACACACTCTTTGAGTCAGTGACTGTTAGGACATTATGTACATTATTTACAAGACTATTTACATATTGTAAGGCATTGAGAATTGCATAACTTTCTGCTGTAAAGATACTACAATGATTATTTAATTTTATGACCTATTATTTAGGACAGACCAGATTGCGTCCACCTTTGTTTTCTTGTTATCTATTTATAAAAGTAATTAAAATTTTAAAGTATTTTTTTTTTCGGGGGTAGTTGTACAATAAAGAACACGTATTTGTTTCTTGTTCTCTGTTTTTAATTTATTATTATATACAAATCAAATACTTTTTTGAATATAAAACTTAAGTAAATGTTCTAATAAATCTCCTACATACCTGGCAATTTAAACTTTCAATACAAACAGTTTTAAAACACTTAATCACAAATGGATCTGCACTCTCAACTCAAGAAGAATATGGACGACATTGTAGATATGTTTGAATCTCGGATGGATTGTTTTGACCAAGAACTTGCACAATCCCAAGCTTCTAAATCAGGTACTTTCAAAGATATTTCTGGGCTTGCCGCTGAATATTCTTCTTTCATGAATCTGGTTTGGAAAACATTGTGTATGCTACGGCAGCAGCTTCAATTATTATCTGAAGGTTTTGATAGGCATGAGGCAATGTCAAGAAATAAAACTCTCTTGTTTCATGGCTTAAAAGAGAGTGACGATGAGAAGGCTAATCTCATAATAAAGTCTGTGATTTCTGAACATATGAAGCTGCCTAGTTTGGTTATAGAAAATGTTGATGTCTGTCATCGCCTTGGGACAAAAAGGGATAAACCCCGACCCATACTGGTGAGATTTGCAAGTCTAAAATTTAGGCACATAGTGTGGAACTCTAAAACCATGCTTAAAGGTAGTGGCTACACAGTGTCCGAATTTCTTACAAAGCCTCGCCAGGACGTTTTTGTGGCAGCAAGAAAACATTTTGGGATGAGTAATTGCTGGACTTCAGAAGGGTCTATAATCATCGCTTTGCCAGATAAAAGCAGGAAAAAGATTGTTGCTTCATCCGAGTTACAGAATCTGATAGTGAAATTCCCTCAGGACTCCTCTTCTGCTCATCAGGAACAAAACAAGCAAAGTACCAGAACTAGACGCTTTCACAAGGTACCAACAACAAAGTAATATTACTGCTCTGACCATGGACGTGATTTCTTGTTCTTACCTAGAGTCTTTTTCAGAACTCAAGTTCGTGGTTTTTTTTTTAATTTTTTTATTTTTTCTTATTGATATTTTATATATTTTGTTGTTAATTTGTTATAACTTAAATTAATGCGGTATGTATATATATCAATAACTTTTGTTTTGAAGTTTGAGTTTTGCCATTTATTAGTACTGAGTGCTGTCATTTGTCAAGCTTCGATCGGATATATGTACTGAAATACGCAGTAAAGTGTCTTTGGAATGACTGTAGTTTAAGTTTATCATTATCTCACAAATGAAGCAAAATTTTTCTTTGCTTTAGTTTGTTATTATAGTTTATTTTGGTTACTGCTTTGATTTATTTTGTTTTCTTTTTAGTTTTCTTTTTGTTTTGTTAATTTTTATTTTTTTATATTTTATTTACCAATGTTTGTTTTTATTCAAGAAAATATAAGTTTTGCCGTAAATGTAGGAGATTGTAATTTAAGAGTTTGTATATTGTAAACATTATATATTTTTATTTATACATATATATATATATATATATATATATATATTAGCATATATTTGTATTTTTGTATGTCTGATATACCGAATTTTGATTTTGCTGATGATTATTTTTCTTTTGATTCAACCCATGATTTACTCAGCGCTTCTAGTAGTTCTTCTAATGATATTAGTTCCTCTTCTCTTGATGCTCAAATTATTTCCGTTTTTCGTAATTTCTCCGACAAAATTAACCTTGTTCACATTAATGCACAAAGTATTCCGGCTCACTACTCCGATCTCCTCGCATCTTTTAGCAACGTATCTATCGACGGAATTCTGGTTTCAGAATCTTGGCTAAAACCATCTCTTCCCTCCTCTCTCTACAAGATTCCTGACTTTACTCTTATACGTAATGACAGAACTTCTAAAAGGGGTGGAGGTGTCTGTATCTATCTTCGTGATAACATTCCATTTAGTATAATTAAAAATTCATCAGATTCCACGTCTGATAGTGACTTAGAATACCTTTTTATTGAAATAATTGTTCATCATTCTAAATTGTTAATTGGCGTTCTTTATTGCCCCTCCCTCCATATCAACTATTTTAATACCTTTGAACTCCTTCTAGAATCCTTATCTCCTTCTTATAATCATATTATTTTAATGGGTGATTTAAATACCTGCCTAGTTAAAAATGATACCAGATCCCAAAAACTTAAATCCCTGGCTTCGTCTTTTAATTTTTCTATTCTTCCCCTTTCCGAAACTCACTTTCCTCCCAATAGTAGACCGTCACTTCTTGATCTCATTCTTGTTCTAAAATCTGAAAATGTGTCAACTCATGGTCAGCTCACAGCCTCCTTTTCTTATCACGATCTTTTGTTTCTTAGTTATAATTTATCATTTAATAAACGTAAATTCAAAAGTATTGTTCGTCGATGTTTCAAAAACATAAATTTAAATGATCTTACAGCCGACGCATTAGCAATAAATTGGTCTTTGCTATTTAAATCAACGTCTGTCGATGAAAAACTATCAATCTTTAATGCAGAAATTCTTAAACTCTACGATGTCCATGCACCGGTAAAAAAGATAAGAGTTCGACATCTTCCCGCACCTTGGCTTACTCCAACAATCAAAACATTTATGGCAAGACGGGACAAAGCAAAGAAAATATACAGAAGGGACCCATCGCAAGATAATTTGTCTGTCTACAAAAGGCTGCGCAATCTCTGCAATAGAATGTGTAGGGATGCCAAACGTCGTCATATCTTTTCTTCTATTCATCATCTTTCGTCTGCCCAGATGTGGCATTTCTTAAAATCACTAGGTGTGGGTAACAATCTGAATAATCATAATAGTACTATTGATCTCAACTCATTAAACAAGTATTTCTCTACTCCTCCATTGCTGCTTTCTAATGAACGTAAACTTAAAACACTATGCGAACTGAATAATGCTTCCCCACCTATCTGTGATTCTGTCTTTTTATTCCAGGAGATAACGGAGGGAGACGTTAAGAAGTCACTTCTATCAATTTCTTCCAAAGCAATAGGACATGACAATATTAGTAAAGATATGCTCGTACCGTTAATTGATATCCTTTTACCCATAATTACCCATGTTCTCAACTTTTCTTTAAATACTAACACGTTCCCTACGGCCTGGAAGAGTGCCCATGTAATTCCATTACCCAAGATATCTAACCCTTCTACTCCCTCTCACTTTCGACCTATATCTATACTCCCTATCCTCTCTAAGGTTCTTGAAGACTTGGTTTTCAAGCAACTTTCCGAGTTCCTCTATAGTAATAATCTATTAAGTCCCTTCCAATCCGGTTTCCGTTCTCACCACAGCACTAGTACTGCATTACTGCAAGTTACAGATGATATCCGTTACGCTATGGATAATAAAGAGCTTTCTATACTAGTTCTTCTTGACTTCAGTAACGCCTTTAATTCGGTGGATTTCGATATTTTACTTAGTATACTTTTAACTTTCTCAATATCTCCATCCGTTGTTGACTGGTTTAATTCATATCTTTGCGGTCGTCAGCAGATTGTGAAATCTAATGAGAATTCATCTGATTGGATGAATCTGTCTGCTGGGGTACCGCAAGGCGGCGTTCTATCTCCTTTACTCTTCTCAATTTTCATTAATGAAATTTCCACATTTATATCTTCTCGCTACCATCTCTATGCAGACGATTTGCAGCTTTATCGGCATGCCACTTTATCTGGGCTAGCAGACGCTATCGATGAGGTAAATATCGACCTTCAAAGGATACAATTGTGGACGGAGAACTACGGTCTATTACTTAATGCTAATAAATCGCAGGCAATGATAATAGGTAGTAGACAATTTTATAACCGAATTAATTTTAGGACCCTACCTCGGCTATTATATGACGGAACTTCATTACCATACCTTGACAAAGCAAAAAACTTAGGTTTAATCTTTGACTGCAATTTGACCTGGTCAGCTCATGTTAGTGAAGTAAATAAACGGCTTCACCATTCTTTACACTCGCTTAAGCGACTGCAAAATTTTCTTCCCTTTAAAACTAAATCTTTACTAGCACAATCTCTCCTTCTTCCCCTCCTTGACTACGCCGACATTTGCTATATAGATGCAACTGATGAGCTACTGGATAAATTAGATCGCCTACAAAATGTGTGCATCCGCTTCATCTTCGGCTTGCGCAAATTCGACCACGTCTCCGAATTCCGTCGGGAATTACAGTGGCTTCCCATTCGTTTTCGCCGGAATATGCATGTTTTAACACTTTTATACAAGGTATTACAGAATAAATGTCCATTTTACCTTCAGGAACGATTTAAATTATGTGCCTCTAGAAGTTTACCTGAGCGCTCTTGTGTGACGTCAAAATATCTCGAGGTGCCAAAGTACAATACAACTTTTTATCGCAAGTCATTTTCTGTTGGTGCTGCTCAGCTATGGAACTCACTTCCTTCTTTCATTTATAAAGATTTCCCTAATATTACTTTATTTAAATCAAGACTAAAGAGATACTTTCTTACACTTTCTATAGAATAATCAGCATTATTTATCAAAATACATTATATTATATGTATATTTATGGGTGTATGTACATATATTTTTGTGTATGTATGTATTTTCGTGTATTTATGTATATTTATATGTATGTGTATATTATTATTTTTAGTTTTAGTTAAGTTTCTTAATATTGTGTACTGTGTACCATACCCTTCATTATTTATAATAATATGTCCTTTAACCTAGGGTTTCTGGCAGAGATCTCTTGTAAGAGATAAGACATACTTTGTGACAACTGTCTATACTATGTTACTGTTAATATTTTATGGTGCAAGAATAAATAAATAAATAAATAAATAAAAATGTATAGCTTATTTAAATTTAATGAAATTGTATATACCTACGATCAATAATATCTTAATGTAATTATAATTAAAAAAATAACGTAATTTATTAACGGCTCCTAATTAAACAAATTAGAAATTGTGAAATCACAGTGTATCAAGGTGCAACTCTGCAACTCATGATAAGCAAGCCGACCGAGCCAGACCAAGACTCTCTCCCCACCGAGACGCCAGCAAGCTGACGCTTAATCACGCTTAATCAAAGAACTCCAGCGGCCATATCTTCGTCTGCATCGAGAAAGTATTATGAACATAAAAAACGTAGGAAGAAGACCCTTCCTGTTAAAGTCACAGTAGGTACGGTAGATATGGACTCTGAAAAGAAAATTTACCAGCCGTGGACAGTACAAAGTGCGGTGAATGTAATGACATACTTATATCAGATGTAGATGAAGACGCCGAAAAAAACATTGACTGTGACAAATATATAAGATGATATATTTGTTATTAAAAATATTTTATAAAATTAATTAGTTAAATAATTAGACATAAAAAAATAAATTGTTAAAATCTAATCTTTCTGAATAATAATTAATAAAAATCTCCCCTACAATCTATATATAAGTTGGTGGACGCAAACTGATCCATGGATCAGTTTGCGTCCACTCATGAGTGGACGTGATTTAGATTTTATGGATGCAAACTAGGTAAATCGCCCAAATCTGATATTTATCACTTTTATATTTAAACTAGGGGTCGCTCGCGACTTCGTCCGCGTGGTTTTTAGTATTGCCGCCGAGTTCCATACTAAATTTATATTTAAAACCCTTAAGGGTGGAATTTAAAAATCTTCTTAGTACACCACTACGTAGAAAAACAAATGTATCCTCCAATTTCACTATCTCTACGACCTGCGGTTTAGACTGTATGCTATAACTAAGTCAGTTAGAACCTATTAGATTATATTAAATTTTCAGCATTTTTCATTGCTACTTAACTTCTATAAGTCACAGCGAGATGATATATACCCTATAGCTTTCCTCAATAAACGGACTATTCAACACAAAAAGAATTTATCAATTCGGGCTAGTAGTCCAAACAAACTCTTCAGCTTTATAATATTAGTATAGATCATTATATCTTTTCACCAAAACTTTAAATGAATATAAAAAAGACTATATTATTAACACTGTACATAAGTTTTTATTCAAAATTAGTGCTAAATCATTTTTATTTTCTCTTTCAAAGTCAGCAACTCCACTAAATGGACGCGAACAGGCGAAAAGACCCTACATATCCTTTTGATTTTTTTAATATAGGACCATATTTGTGAAACAGGTGTTAATCTATTAAAACTACTGCATAATTTTTCCCAAGATTTTTTACTTTCTTCCCTTAGTGTTCTCTGTTTTATTGCATCCATTTTTTTGTAAATAATCCAATTTTTATTAGAGAAAATTTGTAGGTAGAGAAAAACAATGTTTTAATGCACTTTTTGATATAGTGACAACATCACTACATTTAGTGTTCCACCAGGGCACCGGCTTCCTAAGTACATTTCTGTGACATAGTTTACGTTTAGGAATAGTCTGATTGCGTAGATCATTAAGTGCATCTATAAAACTTTTGTAGCAATCCATTAGATCACTGCTTGTTAAATCAATTTGGGAAAAACATGTTTCTGATAGAATGTAATATTTGTGTCAATCTGCTTTACTATAAATGTACTTTTCTTTGTTTTAAGGAGGTGACGTGTCATAGAGTGATGGCTGAATGTTGATCTCGAGCAAAGTTGGGAGATGGTAGCTACCCATGGGGTCATCAAGCACATGCCAGTTACATAAATGAGCAATTGAGGGACTAACAAGAGTGAGGTATATAGCTGAAGCTTATCTATTGGGATATGGAACTGTAGTTGGTGAACCATCATTTATAATACACAAGTCAAACTCTTCAATAATGTTGTACACGCATCTGCCTCTATTGTTATCACTGTGACATCCAAAAACTATGTCGTGAGCATTAAAATCACCCATAATTATGCATGGTGTAGGTATATTTCTGATTAAGAATTTAAGTTTTGTTGAGTTAAATTGGTTTCTAGGAGGACTATATACTATGTATTGAGACAGGACCAGATTGCGTTTCTACTGAAATATATACATTTTGTATTGATTCATGAAAACATGTTGTAATTATCCTATAATTTAAATGATGTTTCATAAACATGGCTACTCCGTTATGAGAGTTTTCGGAATTTTTATAGATAAAATGGTATGAAGTGTGGAATTGTAGAGTTATACTTTAACCAAGTTTCCTTGAGTAAACAAATATCTATATCTTTCTCTATCAATAAGTTTTGTAAAAGACTCTTTTTACTCAGTAAGCTTTGTATGTTATAATGGAATATGTTTAGATATTTATCCATTAAATTAAATTTGATAAAAATATTTCTTTTATTTTCTTAGTTGTTAGTGGATCTTTCGTTTTGTTTCCCAACACAGCAAGAGATTTTACTATGGCATTTAGAATAATTTCGTTATTGGCTATTTGTTTTACGTCATACATATTATTTACATCATCATTTTGTTTCTTTAAAATAGGATAGGTTTGGTTTGTCATTACCGTTGTGGTACTACCTGCGCACGTAGAGCACTTCTGTGTTCAACACAACTTTAAACACTTAAAACATTGCAGAATTGGTGGAATATAGACATGAACGGGGTATCTAAATATTTGAAGGTATTGTGACAAATTAACTGTGGCGAATGTGACAGCTACGGTGCTTAAGGGGGTGAGTTCCCCGTCAACTCTTGTCATGAACCTCTTGATTGAGAGAACTTCTGCATCGCAAACAATGTTTTTATAGAACTCTTCGTTGGATAGATCTTCGGATACAAATCTAATTACACCTGCCCTTTCGGTCAGGTATAAATGCCTTCAATATAAATTTAATAAAAAACTTGTCCATTTTCAGGAAGATGTTGGCCGAGGTTGGCTTTTTAAATAGCACACCGAGCTTATATGCGTTGATGCGGTGGACGCCAACGATAGTTTTCGTTTTGAAAGAAGCTCGAAGCTGTGTTACAGGATAGCGAAGATGACAAATGTGATTTCGCTATAATACCACTTAATCCAAGTAAATTGGCTGATGAAGAGGAGGGTGCCAACGAGGATATGGCGTGTGTCCCATACCTCAAGACGTACCTGGTACTATTGTGACAATCAGGAATCGAAAGGACAATGATAGCGAGGAAAAGGACAGTGATGATGAACCATTTGCATCAAAAAATACCATCCAGTTTTCTTCAAAAAATACCATCCAGTTTTCTTTCAATCAATTAAAAAAAAACATCTTGTAATTAACGACGCAGCAGCAACATCAAACGATAAAATATTCAAAATAAGACCATTGGCAGATAATCTTATGCAGAAGTTCTTGCAATGCATGAACATATCTGCACTCCTATGGATCAGCTCATATTCTTACGACACATTGCACGATTTCATTTACGCAAAAAATCAAGGCAAGCTTTATCAGTTGTGTTAACTTAAAGAATAGAGTTTGTAGTCTTAAAGCTTGTAGAGTATGAATCTATGCTCTTCATGAAATTTGATGTAATAAGAGGAAAATCGATATGAGATTAGCAATTTCCTTTTTGTGGTATAATGTTTACAATAAAATTTTACACCTACACAATATGTCTTTTATAAATCAAATTAATGGAACATATGTTGTTTCTTTAAGGGTATATGGTAATAAACTTATATTTTGTTTTTTTGTTTATAATTGGTAGTGCATTCTAGTATGTTTTTACAAACACGTAGAAGGAAAAATAAAAGACATATTTAAAGTTGTTTTCTGACAGAGTCCTCTACATTATTTTTTATCTAACATTTCTTTTCAGTTAAGTGCCCTCTATGACCAAATTAAGTTTGGTATACCACCTATGGTAACCCTATATTGTTGGGGTTGTACAGTACACAGAATAAATAGATAACTTTTTGGCAGATGGCGACACTATGTTATTTCCTCTAAAGATGAACAAACCAAACTATTACTTAAGGGCTATCCATTGAATTTCATCAGAACTGAGTAAGAAAGCTTTTCTTAATTCTTGACATTGTTAGAGAACTAGTTGTTAATATTAACAATATACAAAATTTCAAACAAACTCATATCTCGTATATTTATTTTAAATGTATCTTTACTCTTGGCATTTTATTAGAACAACTTGGAAAGCTTTGTAGTTATTACTTGAATTCACTGCCATCTAGCGACTGATAGGAGAACTAAAACCGCTTTGTGATAATATGCAGTTTCCAAACTTAAAAGTTGTAGATGGCGGCAAACGTTATAATGAAAGGTCAACAATGCAAATTCATATTAGCAAATATACATATTTTTTTAAAAGACTACTCACAATAAGATTATATTATCCCTGTAACATCCACAAAATTCACCCACGTTATGAATAACAATTAGAGGAAAGATTTGTTAGTTTGTTAGAATTGAATGAATCCGAAACTACTGCACCGGTTTAATAAAATATTTTACCTTTAGAATCCTAAGTTATACCTCTGATGTAAAAAAGTTACCTATATTTAATTTAATTAATCTACCAAATACAGACAAAATGCTAAAAGTGCAGGGGCGACGTGTCCGTGGATAGAATTAAAGATTAATAAAAAAAAAATAGTTACGAACATTGTTAATGACGTGTTTTTGAAATCGGAAATTTTCAGCCATAATTACTCCTAAATATATATACATAATTACTCAGACATATATTATGGGTTTTAGGTATTTAAAAAGTATTAGTTGCGTGATTATCGTGAAGAATTGATCTCCTAACTACTACTTCAGAAAACGTAAATACAATATACTTAACGACATTTTTAAGTTGAAATCCATAGGTCTATAACTGTAAATCCTTTAAAACTACCCAGAATATTTTTTTGTACTTTTTTGCAGTATTAATTTTTAAAATTAACAAAAAATACATACTTATAAAATGATTACCTTTGATGTACCGGCGACTAATGATATCCCGCAAACGCATTATTATAAATAATTCTTGATAGTCTTTGATTCACCATTTCATTTATTAGTATAGAATATTATCACTTTATAAATGAATTAAAATGTTTTATATTTTTATGTATAGATTCTTAACTCATGAAAATATATAGGACAATTACAATAAATAATAACAAATGATTTCTGAAAAATGAAATGCATATGTAGAATATTTGACAAATTTAGATTCCGCTTTATTTTTCGATAATGTATATAAAAAATAAGAACGATGCCAAATAAGTTTATTATTATCTCCTGATATCTAGGTAATAAGTATAACGATGTAAAAAGAAAGTCTTTGCAGCATAGGTCTGTTCGTCCAATGTAATGAATAAACATTGAATCAAACAAATAAACAACTAAAAAATTCATTGGACAAAACATTGGCTCAGTAACCTAATTCTCACATTATCTTAATAAAATAATTTTAAAAAGTTCAATAATTTTATAAGTCAAGTAAACAAGGTGAAACAGTGAGCTTTAATTGAACACGGAAACCTTTTTAATTACGCTAGGCAAAGTGCATCAATGGGGTGGGAAGAGGTGGAATGGGATGGGGTAGTCAGTATCGAAAATCACACCATAGAATCCAGGAGAAAAATTTTAGTACGTTGTCATCCGTCGCGAATAGTGGACGGATCGTTCTCTTTAAAGTATTTGCTTGAATTATATAGTGACATAAAACTTTGGTGAGTTTAGTGATGTGTGTGGTAAATATGCTCCGGATCATAGTGATGATAAGTGTTCTGGGAAGCGTAAGAAATGGTAAAATTATATTTGCAATCTACATATAATTTCATTATTGTCATCAACTATCAAATAATTAACAAACAATTGGGAAAAATACTATGAAATCAATTTGTAAGATTTTGAAAAATATAAATATAAGTAAATTAACCAGTTCACTTATAGTTTTTATTATTTATTAAAACTTTTAGTTTTACTTAGCTTAAATACTTACCTACTTATCACTTTGCGTGATATTTCACGATATCTCAGCGCAGTAAAAAGTATTTTAGTTTTAATCAGTTTTTATAAATTATTTTTTTATATATTTTATAAAAAAATAATTTATAAAAACTTTGATTATTCTTGAGAAGATTTGATTGATAATTCTTTTACCACCCTTTTAATTTAATATATGTTGTATAGAAGGTATGCACCACCATAGTTTTCTTTACGAAGAGGCCTCTCCTCAAACTGTTAAACTTCTTGAGGTTTACCACTTACTATAAATACTTCACTTCATTCTAAATTACTTATTTCATTATTAGGATGTTTTTGTCAGTTAATGTGCTTGATATTTTTCTCTTGGTTACTATGAATGTAATCAGATAGTTAATAATAAGTTTAAAAATCTCTACCACAATTGTATATCAAAACATAAAATGTTTAATGAATTATGATAAAGCAGGAGAGTATTAATTAATAGCAATAAATAATCTAACTTAATAAATATTAACCTTAATAAATATTAACCTTAATATATATTAACCTTAATAAATATTAACCTTTCAATACTTACTTAATACGCTCCAGAACAGACAATGAAAAAGGAAATAGAGCTTGAGTACGAACATCTAGACGAAATATCTAACTTCGACCCAAACTTATCTGACTTTGAACCAGTTCAGGAATTACATTACATTCCCTTACCAGAGATAGACGAGATATAAAACGGGCTCCCAATATTCCTTATAGAACCAATTAATTCATTCGTAACTAGAAAAAAACCGGCTACTTTGTTCTGTACAGCTGCCAATGCTATTCTAGTTTACTACGAATGTAATGACGAACGGATAGAAATGATAAGGCAATTGGAATATGTGGACCCTAAGGATGGTATTAAAGTGATTGAAACTGAATTTAATGTGACTAGAAATTACTTGGATAATTATTTTCATAGAAACTACAGCTGTGTGTGGCATGCTTGGAATAAAAAGTGCAGTATTCGGAGCGAGATCATATTTATTGAGTTTGTATTTCTTTTTGTTGTTAATTTTTAAAAATCTCAAAAATAATTTTCTATGATTTTTACGATTACTAAACATACACATATCTAATAAACACATAATACACATTTTTTTCAAAGCTATTTTTAGGAATTTAACTCGCGTATAGTTAATTTTTAAATTTACATTTTTATATCAGTTTAAAACTTGAAAGGTGAATTTTAAATTTAATTACACGCGAGATAAATCCGTAAAATTAAAATTTTTCAATTTTTATTTATGTAACCAAAATTTATTAAAAATGGATTTAGATAATCTAATATGGTTTAATGATATGAATTTATTAAAAGGTAATTTTTACCTTATTAGGTTTACATTTTTCCTATCACTATGCAATCATGGTGCAGCAACCTTTATAATATTGCAAACATTGAGTTAAAAGGAAATGACATGAGATTTTTGGAGTTTAAACAAATAAATTAGATTTTTTTGCTTACAGTTGTTAGTCATTAAGATATTAATTAGTTAGCTTATTTCAAAATTATAAATTTAATCTAACTAAATCTGACCTATTTAATGAGGTATTTGTTATGTTACACGTTTATAATTATTAGCACTCCACAATGTGATTTTAACCCACTACAATATTAATTTCTTAGATTTACTGTTGAATGAACTTTTGACATATGAAAGCTCATCCTGCGATACACCATCAAATAAGTTTTATTATCTATGATTTTCTTTCACCCCTAAATAATTAACACAAAATCTTTGGGTCGGTCCAACTAATATCCAAATAATCATTAATCATAAGATTGTCGTAAAATTATTATATGTAGTTTTGGTTACATGGGGTCGTATTATTATGTTCCTACAAGCTTATAAACGTTATTGTTATGGAGTTATGGTTTTAATTGCAAATTGTATCTAATGACATACATTAACAACTAATTAACTAGTAAAAAGATGAGGGACAGATAAGGCGTTAATACAAAATATTTTAGGATCCTACAAATAATAAAATATAAAATAAATAATAAAAAGTATATATATAGTAATAAAAATATTTCATATTTTTTTATACATAATGTCATATTTCAATATTTTCTTTAATTTTATGACAATAGTCGTAATACGATATTTAGCTTCGTATTTTAACATAACTATGAAAATGAGATTTTCTTATGAGAGTTGGTTTACATATGCTTGCAAAATGTCGTTTAGGGTGTTAATACGTATTTGGAAATTTCTGACTGGTATGCAAGCGATAGATCTCGGTTCTCTTCCAAAATTCATAAAAAACGGACTCAAAGCGGGCTAATGTTAACATGGATGTTACAAATTTATATGATTTATTTAGCTCGTTAATTCGTACTATTTCAAATCAAATCAAAAATACTTTATTTAAGCAACACATACATGACGTCAAAAAAATACACAAAAAACTTATGATCTTTTAAACAAAATCAATATTTGCATTAGTATTGAAGTTGCTCAAAAAAGGATACCACTCAGCTTTTGTGGAGAAAATGAAAATGTTCTCAACGCTGGCAATTATATGGTTGCCATTTACAGAGTCTCGCCTCGTAGAATCGTAAATGAATTTAAAAGATGATAGTCTGAAATATCTATTGGAATAATGTACTATCTTATGTATGTGTGATGTTTTATAAATAAAAGTGATATAGTTCTTTGAGTATGTAGTTATATTTTCTGCTTAGCACACTTTACAATTAACCAAAGTCCAAAACGTATATAGACAAGAGAGCAGCCATGTAAAAAGAATCATAGATACTCAATGTAGTTCAGTGTTGCCAACTTAATTAATAATAATTACATTGCAATATTAACAACAATGTGCAAATTACGTATTTTATTTATTGTTTTAATTGCGGACAGAAAAAATGAAAGTACAAATCAAGAATCTCCAGTTTTTTTTGTTCTTCCTTCTCTCTCTTTTATCTTTCCTTTTTTTCACGGCTTTCTTCGTATTCGGGCTGTCACTGTAGAAAATTGTTGAACATCGGCAGCCAAGGTAATGTAAAGTGGAAGGTTAATAGAATAAGTGAAATAGAAACCTCTTTGTTTCTATTCACTGGACTGTTTATACATATATATATATATATATATATATATGTATAAACAGAGTGTATATATATATACACTCGAAACCAGATATCACGGCCGTCATGTATAAGACCGTCATGAATAAGTGCTAACATTTTGCCGACATTTTTCATAACATCGGAAGATAAACCTGGCTGACTCACTTACTATGTGGTAAACCACATTTGAACTGTTTCAACCTTACCATTAATTACAAAATATTAGATATACCTACATTACAAGTTATATTGAAATATATGCAATCAAATTATAAGATTAGGACAATGCTTCAAATTACGGATCATCCCATCTTCTGGTGCATAAATAAATTAGCGGGTAAAATTTACCGTGAGAGAAGCAACCAGACTACAAGTCTAATCTAGCTTCTTTCAAAATTTAACCTTTAGACTTATTTATTGTCATAACAAAGCACAATTTCACCGGATATTACTTAAATTAAGCATTATATTCCAAGGAAATGATTGCAATTCGAGGTATAAATACTATTTCTCCCACTCCACATCCTTAAAAATCTTACCTTCTATAATATTTTATTGCAATGATATCTCTGTATATAATAATCTGTATATTTCTCCCATATCTACTGAGTATAATTCTCCAATTATTTGAGAATGAATAAATGAATGATATGGCAATTGAAGATATAAATTACTCTCAGTTGTTAACTTCTCAAAATATTTGTAACATGAAATGTATTATTTACTATATTCATTATTTGAATTACTTATTTTTTTATTAAAGATTTTGTTGAAAAAGAAAACCTCATAAATATTGTGGGATCCTCAACTTTCCTTAAAGTGACTTTATTCAATGGACAGTCATCAAGTTGTGAGCTTCAAAGAATATCGAAGATAACGTCAAGATTAACGTCAGATGTTTTTGAAGGACCAAGAAATGTTATTATTTTTTTTTTATGATATAGATTAATATTTTTTTTTGAATCTAACTATAATTTCTAACTTTATTTAAATTAACTTTAATTTTTTTGCTAACAAATAACGTAAATAATTTAAAGATAATAATATACATCATCATTATTTTCATTTTCAATCAACACATACCTACATTTCTCGAACATATAAATTGGAAGATAAGTTTTTTGAAAATTACAAAATATTAGTTACGTGATTATCATTATTTTTTTTGTGAATGGATCCGATTAAACTGAGGAATTATAATTTGGATTAAACTCCTAACTACTCCTTCAGAAAGAGTAAATTCAAAATACTTAACGCCGTAATTAAATTGAAAACTATACGTCTTCACTATAAATTTTTTGATTGCTTAGAATAATATGTTTTGAACTTATATTGCAGGTACTATTAATTTTAAAAATAAACAAAAATAACATCCATTTTACAATTGATTAGCCATGATGTACCGATGACTATGGATATCTCGCTTATTGTAAATAATTCTGGATAGTCCTTGATTCACCAAATGTAAAATTGATAAATAAGAATATCCAAAAAAAAATTTTTTTCTTTAGAATCAAATGGAATGGAATGGAATGGAATAAAACAGAACGGAATGGAACGGAACGGAATAGAATGGAATGGAACGGAACGGAACGGAACGGCACGGCACGGAATGGAATGGTATGTAATGGAACGGAATGGAACGGAATGGAACGAAACGGAACGGAACGAAACGGAACGGAACGGAACGGAACGGAACGGGACGGAACGGGACGGACGGAACGTAACGGAACGGAATGGAATGGATTGGAACAGAATAAATTCATTTCATTCAAAATTTCATTCATTTCATTCAATAATAAATTCAGTTACAATAAAAAATATAATTACTTAATAAAAAAATATTGCTTCCGGGTATAAAATCATTGTCATATTACCAATATTTTATTTTTATTATACTAAAACCTTCTCCAAAAGACGTTGCAACTTATAGAACAAGTATTATTTCGATGAGTTCAGTAGTTTTCGCAGTACAACCAATGAAAAAAACTGGCCCTCTATTAAATAGTATATATTATTATCACTTTTTGAGTAAATTTAATTTATTTATACTTTTTATTTTTTATGCATAGATGCTAAACTAATGAAAACATATTACTTTGTCACAATATAACAAATGATTTCTGAAAAACTAAATGTACTTTATATACTATAGCACAAATTTTGATTCTGCTTTATTTTCCGACAATGTATAAAAAAATATACAAATGATGCCACTTTAATGTATTCTATAAGCTCCACATTGTATTCTTTCGGAAATACCGATGCAGGCATGCTGTTCCAATCCTTTGCTGTACGCAGTAAAAAAGACGAAGCAAAGCGCTTCGTTCGGACAGGTGGAATGTCCACAACAAAAGGATGGATTCCTGCAGTGCGTCGGAAAGTCCGATGATGGAAGGGGGCCGGGGGAATTAGATCGCGTAATTCCTGCGCACACTCATATATATTTATATATATATATATATATATATATATTATATTATTATTTAGTCATTCTCTCGCCGTGGGGACGTGCGGTTGCTAATTAACAGTGCAGTCCGTATGTAGTGCGAAATGATGTCGTCTTCGTCTTTGTCAAGTAATGTTGTTATTAACGAGTTATTATGTTTTCTTCAGAATAAATGTGATATATTGGATGAGGTGGCGATAATACGCTTATGTGTAAAATCATTTAAAATGGAAGATATAGAAAAGGCAAAGTCACTTTTATACGATTTTGTCCCATCTGAAAGAGGACGAAAAGTGATACGAAAAGAGAGATAAAATTGAGAAAGATCTACAAGACATAATTAACACGTTCCCTGCGATATCATATTTAATAAACTTTCAGCTGGTGCGTTAGGGATCTAAAAGATCTCGAAACTAATTTATCCCCGGGTGAGTTGGGGACCTAATCAGTCCCCTAAAAGTACAATTCTAAAAATAATTTATATCTTCAACAAAAACAATGAAATATACTTAAAAATTTCGTGGGTCAAAGATAGTCTACTGTTCTATATTTTGCTAGGTTCGCACGCAGTTATGACATAAAAATAAGCCACAAATACAAATGAAAAATTAGACATCGATTGTATCTCGTTCCGCAACCTGAAATAGAGCAATATGTGAAGTGACTAGTGATGGGAATAAAATAAAATGTAATTTGTCGATAGAAAAAGTTTAATTTACGAATAGTTATTTATTATAAACTACGGAAAATATTTGTCATTAAAGCAAGCACATCGACTTTTCGCATTGTTAGCAAATCGTAATGATTTTTTTTGTAAATTTTATTTATTATATATGACACACTTAACAGTTTGCGGCCAATATGGTATAAAATATTCTGCACAATAATAAAGATCTATCCGCTCGCCAAAAAATGCTTTTTTAGAAGCTTCAGAGCTGTTTACCCTGCGTCGTAATTTTTCAAAACAACCCACGCAATGTCTTTTTTTTGTTTCCTTGTTGGAAAACATGATCAGCACATCTTCCTTCAGGAATTTTTTTTTTTACTGGATAATGCCGTGATATTAATTGGCGATAATTTTTCTTTCTTAGAATGCCCACCAAAATTAATTGACTTTTTACAATTTTTTTATTTAATTTTTTTCAAAGTAACTCTGTGTTTTTAACAACAATCAAAATAATTTAAAATATAAACACGTCGATATATTTACGCGAGTGCTATTTTCGATACGTGAGCGCGTCCCCTCACATCGATACTTGAATAACAATAAAACAAGACACGCAGCGCCCGCGCCGCCTACCCACCCTCTCTTGCGTCTACGAGGCGTATGATTCCACGAGTAATAAAATGTCCCCTAACGCAAGTAATTAAAAAAATTATAGTACTGTGCGTTAGGGACCGAATCCATCCCTATTTTTTTTATTGTCTATGAACTCACTTTCAAGTAGGATACAAATGTGTATATTCGTCTTGCTTATACATAAAGAACTTTATAAGTTAGAGCCCCCCGCAAGGAGTGAAAAAACAGCATTTCAGTCCACGCACAATACGAAAGTCCCGCAAGAGATCTTATAGACCTCGTAATACAGCGAACGTGTTAAGGTGTTAAAGGAATGTGAAATGGATCTATTCCCGAAGTTTGTAGCCTACGATCTTTCAAAATTACCCCCATTTCATTCGATCATATTGATGTGTCTAGATTTTTGGTGGATATTCCAGTTGTACAGGAGGAGTTGCAATACTTAAAGTAGCAAATTGTGCATAAATGTGATGAAAAAGTACTTAAAGCCAGCATGGAGCAGTTAAGATCCGAAATTGCAGTGCAAAAACTTAATACAAATCATACTTCGGTTGCCGAAACCGTTACAAAGGCGGTGCCGGAGACTTCGAGTGGGGGTATAAGTGAAAAAGTGAATAGTGTATCAGCGCGCGCTTCTTTGCTAAATCATGAGCCTACAACGCATGCTACTTATGCTTCAATGGTTGCTATTCCGTCATCTAACCCGCCAAAAATGCAATTGCAAATGCCTAATGTAGTGACCGAACAAAACTCGAACTCGTGGTTGATGTGACATATAAGAAAAATGTAAATAAATTTAAAGTACAGTTAGGTAAGGGTAAGGTGAACGCGACGAACACATTTAAATCGGCGGATATCAAAGTCCCTTTGTTTATATCGAATGTTGATAAAAATACGAGTGAACGGGATATCTGTGAATACATTCAAAGTAAGACTCAAGATACTGTGACTATTCAAAAACTAACGGTGAAAGAGGAGAAGCAATATTGTTCTTATAAATTATTTGTGTCTAAAAATAAACTGGATTTATATTTAAGTAGTGATATTTTTGGCCAGAAGGTATTTTCTTTAGAAAATTTGTTCATTTTAGAAGTCAAAATAAGAGCAATAATAAGCCAAAAGAATGACACAAAATTTTTATCTTTTAATTGTAAGTCGGTCAAACGTTCAGTGCAATGTGTAAAAGACTTTTGTGAAACATATAGCGTAATAACTTTGCAAGAGACATGGCTTCTCCCGCATGAGTTAAATTTTTTGGCTACCATAGATAAAAAAGTGTGTCTTACGGGAACGAGTGCGGTGGATATTTCAGCTGGTGTCCTACGAGGTCGCCCTCACGGGGGCGTTGCGCTCTTGCGGCGGAAGGACATATTTACAAATGTGGATGTGTTGGACTGTGGTGACAACTCTCAAGTATGTGGAATACGTATTCAATTACATAATAATAGGTTTGCTTTGGTTTTCTCGGTGTATATGCCGACAGATTGTATTGATAACTTGCCAGAATTTACTAGTATATTAGCAACCATAAGTTCAATAATAGAAGTCAATAATACCGAAAGTGTTTTTATTTTGGGTGATTATAATGCTCATCCTGGTACATTATTTGGTAAAGAATTAATTGAGTTTTGTAATGAATATAGCTTGTGTTGTACAGACATTGAAAAATTAGGTATAGACTCGGATACATACACATACGTTAGTGATTGTCATGGTTACGGATGTAGGAGATGGCTCGATCATGTCTTGACAACTCAGTCTGCTTTCAAAACAATCACTCAAATACAAGTATTACACGACGTATACTGGTCTGATCATTTTCCTATTTCTGTAAATTGTAACTTAAATGATGTAGTTTCTAAATTTGTTGAAAATGACAGTAATGGGGAATATAGTAATGTAACATGGGGGATCAGGAGTCCGAAAGAAATTATTAAATATACATGTTTGAGTAATAAATATCTTTGTGAAATACAAATACCCGACAAATGTTTAACCTGTTGTAACGATTTATGTAGTGTTTCGGATCATCAGTCTGTTATATGTGATCTTTACTCCAAAATTATTGCCTCTCTTCAGAACGCAGCTAAGGAGAGTAAACTAGTAAGAATAATAAAAAGAAAGGGTGGCTATATAACAGGATGGAATCGATATGTTAAAGAAAGTCACATGTTAGCACGTGAAAAGTATAATATGTGGCTGTAGTGTGGTAAGCCACTATCGGCTATGGTGCATAGCGAGATGATAGAATCGCGTAATTGTTTTAAAGGTAAAGTGAAATGGTGTCAACAGAATGAAAATATGATTAGAATGGATATAATTGCAAATAGTAGATTAGAAAAAAAAATCGGTAAATTCTGGCAACAAACAGGTGATACATACTGTTAGTCAAATTTATTTATAATAATTTAAATGGTAAATACATTGGAATTTACATGTTTTAGTTCATAAGTTTCAACAGTAGCGCCACCTACATAATTAATTATGGAATATTATTTAGTATTGTTTTAAGAATAATGTTTTAAGAATTAGAAGCATAGAATATTTTAACATAATGTTTAATCTTTTATTAATTATTAGAACTTATTATAAGGTATAAATAATATCATCTGTAAGTTGGTTATGAAATTGTAAATTACCCTCGCCTAAATATTATAGTGTTAAAATATTATAAAACGAGTTGTAAGGGCTGCTCTCGCCCATTCTATTACAAATGGTTGTATATTAAACATTGAAGTGCAAGTACTGTGTATTACTGAAACAAGTCTTAACAATACATTTTCGATCAGGGAGATAGAAACTGCTATTAGAACTATGAAAAGAGGTATATCACCTGGTCACGACAATCTTAGCATGGAGCATTTAGTTTATGGCGGGAAACATTTACCAAGAGTTTTGTACATTTTGTTTAATTTATGTATTAATCATGGGTATTTTCCACCAGGCCTGACAAGAACAATAGTTGTGCCAATTGTTAAAAATAGAACCGGTGACATATCTTCATTAAGTAACTATAGACCTATATCATTAGCTACTGTTTTGGCCAAAGTCCTTGATAGATTACTTGATGCTAGACTGCAAAAATGTTTAAATATTAATGAAGCTCAATTTGGTTTTAGACCTAAGCTTTCTACTGAAATGGCCATACTTAGTCTAAAGCACACAGTGTCGTATTATGAAGCTCGTAAAAGCTCGTAAAACTAGTGTGTATGGTTGTTTTCTTGATTTATCACGAGCATTTGATCTGGTTGATTATAATATATTATGGAACAAATTACATAAAAATGGTTTGCCTACAGCGATTATAAATTTGTTTAAATATTGGTACAGTACTCAAATTAATGTTGTAAAGTGGTCAAATGCTTTATCAGAAGAGTACAAGTTGGAATGTGGAGTAAGACAGGGGGGGCTTACTTCACCGAGTCTATTTAACTTATATGTTAATGAACTGATTGATGAACTGAGTAGTTCGCATATAGGATGTCACATAGGAGGTAGAAGTGTTAACAATCTTAGCTACGCTGACAATATGGTGCTGCTCAGTCCATCAATCAGAGGCCTACAGAGACTCCTCCCAATATGTGAAAAATATGCAAAGAGTCATGGGCTAGTCTATAACACCATGAAGACTGTTACCATGGTCTTTAGATATAGAAATGGATCAGACTTTGTACCTCTAATTACATTAAATAATGTGAAAATCAATCATGTCTCTAAATTCAAGTACTTAGGCCATATTATTAATGAATGGTTTACCGATGATGATGACATGGAAAGGGAGCGTAGAGCACTGGCAATGCGTGGTAACATGTTGGCTCGGAGATTTGCTGCCTGTACTGACCAAGTGAAGATAACACTTTTTAAATCTTATTGTCAGACGCTATACACATGCAGTCTCTGGACGAACTACACCAAGCGCGCGTTTAGTGTTCTACGCGTCCAATATAATGACGTGTTCAGGGCAATGTTCCAGTTGCCTAGATATTGCAGTGCATCATGGATGTTCTGTGAGGCTCGCACTGATAGTTTTGTGGCTGTCATGAGAAAGAGGGTTGCTTCACTTAGACAACGGACCTTTGACAGTCGCAACGCCATCATTGCAGCTATAGCAGACAGCCATGATGCACAAATAGTTAGGTTCTGGGTAAAGTTTATCAATAAATAAATATTTAATTTTTAAATTTATGTTTTAAGTTTAGGTCACTTTTTGTATATAAAATTAATGTGTTATGTTGTTTTAATGTTATTCTTTTTATTTTACTTGTTGTTTTGGTTTTAAATATTGAATAAGTGTAATTTAATTTGACATTGTATTATTAACTTTTTATAATTTAATTTAATTTTTATATTTTAATGTTAATAATATATTGATGTTAAATTTTTAATTTTTGTACTTTAATTATTAGTGTTATTTTTCCAAATATGGGTTGAGCCCGAAATAAAGATTATTATATATATATATATGTGTAGTGCTCGTTACAGTTTATATATATATATATATATATATATATATATATATATATATATATATATATATATATATAAATATAGAAATTAAATAAATAAAATATATATAGTTATATATATTGCAGAACACATATCGTATTATATTAAAACACTATAAGAATAAAAGCTGGACATAACATGCCTAATGTCTTTCATTTTAAATACTTATTCTGAAATAGTTCGTTGCTTTATTAGTTGTTTTCCGTATTTTTTTCCAATAGCTTTTAAAAAATTAAACAAAATAAATTTCAATATTTTCTAGTAAATTTATAAGCTTCATCACATTAATTCGGATTCAATGTGTAGATGTCGCTATGTGTTCCAAATTTCCGATTAAAAATCATGTCATCTCTATTTCCTTATACTTATACTACGCTATGATTCAGTGCGTGATCAACCACTGCAAAGGGTGGACGTATCGTCCTCTTAAAAATATTTACGAGAACTAAACAGTGAGATATGATTATTTGGTGTGTTTAGTGATGTGTGCGGTAAATGTGCTGCGAGTCATACTGGTGATAAGTGTTGTGGGAAATGTTAGAAATGGTAAAATTATATTTACAAATATTTTTATATTATTGTCAAAAACAAAACAATTGAGAAAAAATGATGTATTTTTTTTGTAAACCCTTTAAAAATATAAATAAAAGTTCACAAACCTGTTCATTTAAAGTGATTTTTTACAATAAAACATTTAAATTTATATAAATATTGAATGAAAAATAAACAGATACGGGCAGGGATTCGATAGTCGCGGGTTCGAATCCCTGCCCTAATCGGTTTATTTTTCATTCTATATTTATATAAATTTAAATAAGCTTAACAAGGCTATACATGTTTAAAAATATTTTCAATCAATAAAACATTTAGTTATACTTAGCTTAAACAACTTGCGTACTTAACTACTTACTACTTGAAATATGCTTTACCTCACAATATAAGGACCGTAAAAAAATGCTATAATTTTAGTTCTTATAGGGTCATTTCGCCTGTTTGCGTCCATCGCCCAGTTTGCGTCCATTCGACGGCTATCCTTTCATAAAATACTCGAAAATAAGTTCATGAACTTTCTAACAAAACTAAATGTAATTTCTGCCAATACCTCAATATATAGGAGATACACAGTCATAGGCAAAATTTCCTTGAGCGCAATCCTTCCCTTAAAAAAAAATAATTTATCTGAGCCACGGGACAAAAGACTGCGAATGTCTTAAAGAAATAATAAAGAAAGGAAAAACATAATTATGAATTTACTTAAGTTTTTTAATTGTTGACAGTTAAAATAAGGTGGACGCGAACTACTACATACAAATTTTAAAAATTCCACTTTGCGTCCGCAGTGGACGCGAATTTTATGAATATTTAGGACAGACCAGATTGCGTCCACCTTTGTTTTCTTGTTATCTATTTATAAAAGTAATTAAAAATGTATTGCTTATTTAAATTTAATAAAATTGTATAAACCTACGATCAATAATATCTTAATGTAATTATAATAAAAGAAAATTACGTAATTTATTAACGGCTCCTGATTGAATCAGGAGCCGTTAGCGTTAGCAGTTAAGCAAATTAGAAATTAGAAATTATGAAATCACAGTGTATCAAGGTGCAATTCTGAAACTCATGACATGAATAAAAATGATTTTGCCTATACATCTTTTTATCAGTTACTTGTAGCTTAGTTCAATAGTGTCTTCAGATGAAGTTCTTATTTTACCACTAGAAGATATGGCAACTCATACTACACCAAGTCTTGAGAAAACTAAGCAACAAATATCAGAATCCCCTCCGACTGCTTTTATTCATTTAGCATCAACTGTATCACCATCTATTTCACCTATAGAAAAGCCTCCTAGTTTACAATCATCTTCATTATTTATTCAAGGCATTTCAAATTCAAAAACCTGTGATCCATTTAAAAGCCACCTGATGTTGGCTGAAAATTTTAGCATAGCAAGAAAATTTAATCAAAGAACTCCAGCGGCCATATCTTCGTCTGCATCGAGAAAGTATTATGAACATAAAGGGCAGATGGAGAAAAAAAAACAAAGCAGTAAGAAAAAGAAATTAAGAACGAATAGAGAAAAAAACTTCAAGGAACTGCTTCAAAACGTAGGAAAAAGACACTTCCTGTTAAAGTCACAGTAGATACTGATACTCTGAAAACAAAATTTACCAGCCGTGGATAGTACAAAGTGCGCTGAATGTAATGACATACTTATATCAGATGTAGATGAAGACGGCGAAGAAAACATTGGCTGTGACAAATATATAAGATGATATATTTGTTATTAAAAATATTTTAAAAATTAATTAGTTAAATATTTAGACATAAAACAATAAATGGTTAAAATCTAATCTTTCTGAATAATAATTATTAAAAATCTCCCCTACATTCTATATATAAGTTGGTGGACGCAAACTGATCCATGAGTGGACGCAATTTATATTTTATGGACGCAAACCGGGTAAATCGCCCAAATCTGATATTTATCACTTTTATATTTAAATCGTTATATCTTTCCACCAAAACTTTAAATGAATATAAAAAAGACTATATTATTAACACTGTACATAAGTTTTTATTCAAAATAGTGCTAAATCATTTTTATTTTCTCTTTCAAAGTCAGCAACTCCACTAAATGGACGCAAACAGGCGAAATGACCCTATAATATATAATAGCAATATCGAAAAAAATTGTTCATTCTATAACCACCTCTTTAATATAATATATATATATCTACATATATTTTATATTAAAGGTCTTCACCACCATATTTCCCTTCACGAAGAGGCCTTTTGCTCAAACCGCTAAACCTCTTGGGGTTTATATTTCCAGTTCGAATTACTTAAATCCAATTACTGAATAGGTACTTCACTTCTTACCAAGTTTCAAGTACTTGGTAAGCATTTGCATCTTGATTTTTTTTTACATTTGATTATTATTTTTTCAGTGAATGTGCTTAATATTTTTTGTCTTGGTTAATTTGAAACTAAATGGATAGGAAATAATGAGTTTAAAATTCTCCACCACAATTGTATATTAAAACATAAAAGTTTTAATGAATTATATAATAACGCTGGCGAAGTGTTTCTGAGTGTGCCGTTAGGCTGCGGCCGGGCCCCGCCGCCAGTTTTTACGAATTCCGTAAGCGTCCACAAGAATTTACACATAATATGTACATACATACCTCACAGCGCTAGACACGAATATTTTCTCACTTCATTTTATGGCCGAGTTACGAACGCAATCCATTCTAATCCCGAGGACATTTATCTTATATTGGGAGACTTTAATGTTACAAAGGCAGTTTGGCATTACGATGATGAGTCAGGAAGTATGATAATACAAACTAATAACGATATATTATCCTCTCTAACTGCAGACTTTATGAACATTGCATTGTTACATCAATATAATAACTTGTACAATTTCAATAACCGAATATTGGATCTCATATTTTGTAATAATAATTGCAATCTCATGGTCTGTCAATTTTTTCGGAAGACAATATAATGAAGAATCCGAGTTCCTTCTGGAACTACGTAAATTCTAAAAGGCTTATAGCAAATTCCACAGAAAATCATTTACGGGGGTGTTGAGATTACTAACGGAAGCACCATTTGCGAAGCTTTTAATGACTACTTCCAATCCGTATTTTTGCAACCAACTGATAATAATAACTTTTCATCACAGTCACTATCGGATATAACATGTCAGCTCCTCTGCTTTCGAAATTAATTCTGTGAATCTCACGAATGACTTGATTTTGAATGAATTGCAAAAAGTAAATGTTAACAAGGGGGCTGGTCCTGATAAAATACACCCAATTCTCATAAGTAAATGTGCCAAAGAGTTACTTAAGCCTATATAACAAATTTTTAATGTTTCAATTAGCTCAGGTGTTTTTCCAGATGCTTGGAAAAAGGCAATCATCACACCTATACCCAAAAATAGTCAAAAACATATCATTACCCAGTATAGGCCTATTTCTAAACTGTGTACTCTTGGGAAAATATTAGAAAAAATTGTTACTACTCAGTTCTCATATTTCATTCGTCATCATATCACGGAGAAGCAGCATGGCTTTATAAAGTGCCGTAGCATTGATACTAACATGGTGACATTTACAGACTTTTTGTTAAAAAATATGGATTTAGGTTTTCAAATAGATGTCGTGTACACTGATTTTTCGAAAGCATTCGATAAAATAAATCATCATTTACTTATTCAAAAGTTACGGAGATTCGGTGTTCACGGAAATTTGCTTAGATGGATTGAATCTTATATACGTAATCGTAGCCAAGTTGTGTGTATTAAAGGTTATTGTTCTAGCTACTTGCCAATTCCCTCAGGAGTCCCACAGGGCTCCCATTTGGGCCCCGTTCTATTTTCGCTGTATATCAATGATATAATTAATTCTTTCAAAAATATAGATCTTCTGTTGTATGCTGACGATATGAAATTGTATAGAACCATTAAAAATTTAAACGATTGCCATCGCATGCAATCAGATTTGGAATCTCTTTCTAATTATTGCGATCAAAATAAACTTTTTTTAAATATAGATAAGTGCTGTGTCATCACATATAGCCGAAAAAAATCCCCATTAGTGTATGATTATAATATAAATGGTAATACTCTAAAGCGAGTGAATAGCGTCCGTGACTTGGGCATATTAATGGATGAGAAGGTTTCTTTCAATTTACATATTGACACTATAGTAAAAAGAGCGTATCGAAGTCCAGGTTTCATTAATCGTATCACTAAGCCTTTTAATAAATCAGAAACTTTAATAACACTTTATTTTAGCTTCGTGCGTTCTATTTTGGACTTTGGTTGCTTAGTCTGGCAACCTTACTACAATAATCATATTAATAGAATTGAAAAAGTCCAAAAAAGTTTCATAAAAATTTTGAATTATTGTAACAATCAGATAGACCAATCTTACAAAGCCTCACTCTTACATTATAAACTATTATCACTTTGCAATCGTAGAAAACAATTCGACCTAGTTTTTCTCCACAAACTTTTAAATAATTACGTAGATTCCCCTAGTCTCCTTTCCAATATTAAATTTATATCGAAAGACCGGCTTCCTATCCGTCCCTCACGAACATTAAATATTTTTGTACCTCCACAATCGAGTAAAAACTACGTTAACAATAGATACTTTACTCGCAGTTTAAATTTGTATAATAAAGACTTCTCAGATATAGACATTTTTGATAATTCTTTGAACACCTTCAAAAGCACAATCAAGTACAAACTATTATATTAATTCTAAATAAGTTTACCTGATGTTTAATAAGTATTTGTAAGTTTATTATTTTTATTTTGTTTTTTGCACTCATGTATGTAATGTCAATCAAGTTGTTAAGACCTAGTTTTTCTTTTTTGTTTTATTGTATTTCTCCATTCAGTTCATCCGATAGTTCACAAAATAAAATGTGTATGTTTAGAAATTTTCGGCACTATTTTGTCTGTACGAAATTAATTTTAACCTCAGGCTTGTATCCATACTTGTTATTGACTGTTTGTTGCCAAAATAAATAAAAAAAAAAAAAAAGAAAATTATGATAAAGCAGGAGACTGGTAGTTAATAGCAATAAATCATCTGAAATTAACTGCAAAGGAATTTTGTCAATATTTATCAGTCACTTTTTAGCTCCAGAACAGACAACGGAAAAGGAAACAAGGCCAGAGTACATACACCCAGAAGGCTTACTCAACTTCGACCCGTACTTATCTGACTTTAAACCGGTTCAGGAAGAGGACGATTACATTCCCTTACCAGAGGACGACGAGACAATTGACGGGCTCCCAATATTTCTTATGGAACCAAATAATTCTTTCGTACTTAGAAACAAACCGGCTGCTTTGCTATGCAGAGCTGCCAACGCTCTTCAAGTCTACTTCAAATGTAATGACAAACGAATAGAGAAGACAGTGCAATTGGAACATGTCGACCCTCAAGATGGTGTTAGAGTGGTTGAAGCTGAACTTAATGTGACAAGGAATGACTTGGATGAATATTTTGGAGGCAAATACAGCTGTGAATGCTATGCTTGGAATAGTAAGGGCAGGATTCGGAGCCAGGGCATATTTATTGAGTTTGCTTGTAAGTATTTCGTTTTGTTATATACTTTTTGTTTATTGTTAAATATCCTTATTATAAATATTTTAAAATAAATTAATAATGTGTAATCATATGAATTTATTAACAGCTAAGGATTTAAATGTTTTTACCTTATCAGATATGTCGTCGTATATGTCGTCTATCTCTATGATTGCTGCATAGCATTCGAACATTGAGTTCAAATTAAATATCGTAAGATTTTTGGAGGAGTCTAAACTGAAATACGTTTTATACCTGAACCATTTATGTACAAAAGCTTTTTATCTACTTTCCAGGTATAGACATATTTTTAATTTGATTTTTTGCTTAGGTACGGTTGTTAGTCAACACATTTACATTAAAATATTCTGTTAGTCGCGCCTCATTTCACAATAACGATCCCTTATAGCCATCTGCGGGCCCTTTTTTATTTATTACAACGGCCTTACCCACAAAATTTGGTTGTATAATAAATCAACATATATTTTAGCTTATTTCCAAATGATAAATGTCAACACTTGACGTATGTAATGAGATTTTTTTAATGTTTAATTTTAATTATCATCACAACATGATACGACTTGAATCCACTGCAATATTAATTTGTTAGATTTACTATCGAATGAACTTTTGATAGATGAAAACTCATCAAGCGATACACGCTATTGTAGACAAATTTGAAATTAAAATATTTACACCAAAAAAAACTAATTATATAATATTATTATGATAATTATTAAAAGATAATACATATTGATGTATGATCACTTAATAATTCAGTATATTATACGTGCTTATTATTAATACATAACATTTTGGTTCATAAAACCTTATAAATATAAAAATACATTTATAATCATAAAGTTTTCATCAAAATTTTAAAATAGCTTGGTGGATTCAAAGATTATGTTAAGTAAATAAATAATCAGCTTTATTATATAATTAGAGATTAATGAAATTACTAGATTTACTATTACGATAGAATATTTAGCGCACATTTATTTAGCTCTACCTAGAAACAATCGTAAAGATGTAGTTCATGGTGTGACTAAAGGGTGAAAAGATTCTAAAACTATGTAAAGGTATGTTTTGAGTTCGTGTAGCTACCCGTAGTACTATAACGCAACAACTGCAAATTATGCAAGTTTTAAATTTGTAAAACCTTCAAGAGAAGCATTTGGGGATAAGCATAATTATATTACTTTGTATAATATATTAAAACAATATCCTGTATATCATAATTATAATATCTACGCACGCATACACATAACACCACTCCGAGTTGGAGGTCCGGAAACGCGTACAGACATGTTTTTATTAATATTTATAATGGGTTACGAATATCATTATTATCTTCATAATGAATTATACCAAACAACCTTATTTTATGTCAACAAGTATTTGTCAATACTTACAAGTTACAATTAAAAGTTTTTTTCGCTGGTCTCACGGTCAATATTATTAATATACTGGCAAAAATTAGATAGCAACAGATCCAACTCATAGGTCTTTTGATAGCACTGATGGCTTAAAAGTCAAATTAAATATTTTTTTATTTTTTTTTTATTGAGGCAACAGTAACATATCATCTGTGAAAATTTCAACTTTCTAGCTATCACCATTCATGAGATATACCGACACCTGTAGATAGATGGACAGACGGAAAGCAAAGTCTTAGTAATAGGGTCCCGTTTTTACCTATTGGACACGAAACTCTAAAAAAAATAATATTATCTGTTAATGACAATCAAGAGTTTATTGCAATGTAATTTTAATTACGTGAAAAACATTAATTTACTGGTGTAAAAAAAATCTTAGCTTTAGAATATTTATACATGTACGAATATAAATATCATGTAAATATGTAAAATATGTAACATTAATCAATTGAGGTAGACAAAATAAAATTTCATACAAAACGCGCATAATTGAGATATTATTAAGTTCTGCAACATCATTTTCAACTCAGATTGATTCACTCTACATGTGCCTGTTAACCTACAAATAAACAGAAATAGAAGTAGTCCCGGGGACAATTAACTAACACATTATTGTTTAGAAATAGTCGCCCCATGCAAGGAATATTATTCCAACTTTACTCTCTGAGTATAAACATGTACTAATGTTACACCAATATGTTCCCCTTTTTAAATGCTCCATACGTTTAAAACATTTCAACTTATTACATGCACTTCATAGCTTAATTTTCATATAATTATCAACATATATTCCATGCCCGCGGTTTTGGCTTTACTAAGCATCAGGACTTACAGTTTATAAGCCATTCATTAATAACAACATAACTGTAAAAGTAGTGTGCGTTGACTTCTTGGATTTTTGGTCGGATTCCGTAATTCAGATAATTGGATGAGGTCCAATTATCTGAATTACGGATTCACCCTTTAAATGAAAAAAAAAAACAATAAACTAGCTAAGATGTTAAGACATAGAGCATGAATTTGTTTGTTTAAGCGATTAAATTATTTATAATTAGATGTTTCGTGTAAGCAAATGTTTACAGACAATGAAAACATATGGTTTCTTCTAACGTCATTTCAAATTTCAAATTAAATGTGTTCATGACATTTTAGAAAATAATACTGACATATTTTTTATGTGAATTTAGTGGATGATATTTTTCGTTAGTAACTATTTGGATATAATAAATAGAGAATCTAATAAAAAATAAAAGCCCACACCTTTAAAGGTGTTATCTAAGAAATTTTATAGAATATATTGGTTATTAGAATTGAAATAAGTTCAATGATCTCTGTCGGAGATAGGAGATTCAAATCGTTTTACAACATCTGAAAGCGGAACAAAGTTAGAAGCATACAATTACTAAGCCTTGGATAGCTTGTGAATGCTAAAAATGATTATAATCTACCTTCATGCTTTTATTGTTATAATTGTAGCAGATGTAGCTACCGTTACATGGGGGCCTTATTATTATGTTCCCACAACCTGATAGACCTTATTGCTATAGGGTTATGGTTTTAATTGCAAATTGTATATAATGACATAGATTAGTAACCACTCAACGCATCAAGTTACCATAATCCCGGTAAAAAGATAGGGGATAAGCCGTTAATACAAAATATTTTAGATCCTGCAATTGACGGCTCGAGTGCCGGGGTACAGGTAAATCGAAAAGTATATTAAAAAACGAAAGTCTTTAATTTTTTAGTTTTTTTTTAATGTGATACTTAGTTCTATATTTTAACATAATTGTGATAATATTTAAAGGATATTATATTATATGTTAAGGATTTTTTTAGTGTTAGCAAGTGTTGTTTAGGGTGGTAATATTTGCCAATTTCTTCTATTTTATGGATTTTTTTAAATGGTATCTGTACCCGCCTGTACAAGTGTATGCGACCAGTTGATAACCGGTGGAGCAAGTTTTTTAGTCTAGACTGCATACAAGCGATCGATCGCGGTTCTGTTCAAGAATTCATAAAAAAACTTGCTTGATGAGGGCTATTATTAACATGGATGTTACAAATTTATGTGGGTTTCGCGAAGCTTAAAGATTTTTGCAGAATTTACTTAACAGGTTATTAAAGCACCTACAAAAATATTATTTATATAAAATTAAAATGTAACGAGATCAAGGAATGTACTGCTGAAGCTTGTCGGTATTGCCTATATATATTAACGTTTTAATATTTAAGTAATGAAAGTTTCGTAACGAGAACGATACTTATGAAAGTGTCACCGACCGTTACACAGGATAAGATACACCAATTTTAAATGTCGTAATTTTTAACGAGTGTTTTTCTCCCCATCTTAGAACGCCTATGGCGCGGAACCATTAAGTGGAGGAAACATTATTTCCGCTCGTTAATTCGTGCTATTTGATGAATGTAAGTTACTTTTGGGGCGGCTAAGTTACTTTTAGGGTTTGTGAAGACTTTAATTGATGCTCTTGCATGTGTGAGTGAAAGGTGCAAAAGCTTTTACGCGATAAGTTACTATTTATCTTGGTATTGAAAATAAAACTATCATTGGCTCTTTCCAAACGATTTATATTCAAAGGCTTTATTATGTAATTGATTTAGTATTTAAGGGCTTAAGTGGATTAAGGAGCCGTAAAGAATATATTATATATAGGACTTCTATCAAATACGTTTAATTTGCATGCAACCTATGAATTTCTTAAGAAAATATAATTAAAGTAGATTTTATCAAATATATATCTTACAATTAGACATAAAGAAGCAGTTTGGGAAGCAGCCTCAGTCAGTGACAGCAGAGGTCCGACAGCAGGTCAGTTTCCACTGCAGCCCGCCTCCAGCAGTACCACCAGCTACCATCAAATGGATGCGGAATGGTTTCACTCTTAAGGCTACAGAAAAATTGTTGGTGTTGCCAAGAGTTGGAATACAAGTAAGATTGTCATACATCATAGAATAAGGTTATTTTATTAGCCTTTATAACAATTGTAACACAGTTAATTTAAGAAGCTCTCTCGTAAATATTGTAGTAAAATTACTTTAACGTGTACGTACATCTTAATAAAGATTTAATCAGAAACCATATATATTATACGTAGTAAAGAATAGAATCCAAGAAGAAGATAGCTGGCTATTAAATCAACTGCTATCGTTTTTGGAGCGTATCCAAGATAAGTACCTACCTGGCTAAACCTGTTACTTCTGGAGCGGCTTTTGGTTTAATAAACGTTTACGTTAAACACCGAGATAGTGTTGTATGAAGGATGTTATATTAAAAAACTTTTAAAATATTTCAACAAGGTCCACAATTGAATTCCACCGAGACATTTTCTTACAATTGTTAAGAAAGAATGTTTATGTAAAAAAAGAATTCCTACTCTAGGACATGGCAAATTACACCTGCATAGCGGAAAATATCGCCGGTAGACGGGAATCAGATGTTGCAGTACTGGCAGTCTACGGTAAGAATGATCTGATGCTATTTGATATGGTTTACGTATCTTTGTTCATATGTATTTGAAGTTAGTCATAATAATAATGTTTTAAACGGGGCGATAAACCTGATGATTCTATTTTGATATTTCACTTCGAATATAGAAATCTTTTTAAGTTTACCACATCCATTCTCAGTCAACGGCGGTTGGTCAGACTGGACCTCGTGGATGCCATGTCGATGTGGATCCCAAACTAGTGGAAGACGGAGAACTAGAACATGTACTCAACCAGCGCCGGCTAATGGTGGAGCACCCTGCAGAGGACAGTCCGCCCAGAGTGATGATGACTGTCTTAGGTGTCTTAGTGGTGAGTCACATTTTTTCAGAATTTATGATTATTAAAAGGCCAGCCATGCTGGTGGCTGCTGCTATTGCTGGTTCCTGTTATGATCGCTAGAAACCTTTGGCCTCACTAATGATGTTCCACGACTCGCAAATTCGATTTCACTGGATATAGTTAAGGTGCGCACAAAATTTTATTGAAAAAACCTAGCATAGAGTGTGTAATATATATGTCATCCTATCCTAGGTTCCTGGTCTGCCTGGAGTGCTTGGTCATCATGTAGTGAAGAGTGTATCAGAGTCCGTGGCAGACAATGTAATGGAATTTGTTCTGGATCAACGGTACAACATGCCGCCTGCATTGATGGACTCTGTTCTACTGGACTTAGTAAGTAAATGTATAAAACTATTATTTTTAATTTCTATTTTTACCATAACATTAAAAATTATATTAAGAACAAGCAAGTGAACTTACATAATAAAATAATTAAAAATAATAAGAATTAGGCGCAGGATTGGTATATGAAACTAATAAAAACACATAACAAATTAAAATAAAATAAAACATTCTCTTGTCAAAAACAAGCGATCTACTTATTTCTAGGACTGGAATAGTATGTGATCATACCGTTTGGTTATTTATTAATACAAAACTTCATATATTATATAAATAGTTTACAGTTGAACAGCGTTGTGAGAACTAAATATTTAAAAGTTTATTGACATACAATGTATCAATACATGATTGTTATACTCATTGGTGAAGTTTATAAATTTTCCCACTATTCAATTTGCCCAGCAAGACGTTTAATATCCATGAGAAAATGTGTTAACTACAGTTTATTAACATTTATATTTTCATTTTTATTTACTGTTAGTTAAATTAATCATTGCCGCACCATATATATAAAATTATTGATAAGTTTAATTAAAAACAAGAGTTTCTTAAGCTTTCTAATCCGGGATTCTCAAACTATTTACCTACATTATACCAATAATATAGGATTACACAATGATAATACGACTCTCTACGTGGGAATCGGGATCACGATGGCCATGCTGGCGGGAGGTGCAGCCATACTGTACGTATGGTGCCGGTACAGGAGCGTGCGGCCGGGGTACACTGCAGCTAGACCAGGTATATATATAAATATATAGTGATAAGAAATACATTTTCTAGCTAATTTAAATCATATAACAGACAAATGTACCAGGAACATCAAAGGTGTACTCGCGGGACAAGAGCGCGGCGCCGGATCTAACGCGCTCCTGCAACGAGTATTGGATGAGACCAGATAACCAATACGAAATGCCGCAGCTGAGGGACAGGTTAATATAATAATAAAGTTTTAATTTTATAGTGTTTTTATTTATTTATTTTTTAATATTTTAATGCTATACATTTTTCGGATATATCGGATTTGAAATTCGTTGATTGTAGAGTTTTTATTATTTCCTACATTTTTATAAAATATTAATAGTATATATTGTGACAGTCTTAAAAAGTAGGGGTTTTAAACTATCCTATCTACTAGTTACGCGTCTCCGTTCGGTGACCGCAGTCAACAGCAGTCTTCGGGGAGCAATCACTACGAGATGAAGCTCTACAGTCCCTCCGCGGAGTCGGCTTCTAGCTGCTATACTAATTGTTAGTTGTGGTAAAAATTATAACTAACTTTTAAAAAATGTTAGAATACAAATTATACAGGGTTTATAAAGCAATTTTAGTAGTTTTAAATTGCTATAAAATCTTCTATTTCACAGCCCGCACAATGACTTCACGCTCCAGCGAGTCTTCAACTCAGATCGCAGAGATTGTGACGGCATCACCAACGTCGCACTCCAAAGTAGATGTGGCTGTCACCCTTCCACCCGGCTCCTTGGAGAAAAGCTATAAAAATAAAATTAGCTTGACTATAGTTAAATAAACTAATACAACTAAGAAATTAAAAATAAACGACACTTTAGTTGGTCCAACTAAAATAAACCGATTTTAATTATAGTTGTTTTGTTTTTGAGTATAAGTTATCGAAGTAAGGTATTTATTTAAATGTTTACCTCATTGTTTTAATGGTTTTGAATTTTCATACGTAATATTTTTTTCTTACATTTTGTTACTTTAGGTTGTACATTTAGTATTATTAGTGTAAAATAATGTTACAATTTATTTAAATTGTATTATATTTGAAATGTGTTTCTTTTATGTGTTAATAAAACGCATAAAAATAAATGTTTTTGTAGCCAATATTTGTATGTGGTACATGTTATATATTATTTATTGAATACAATTTAATAATGTAATAAACAATAACCAGTAAAGGTATGGTTCAGATTAATGTGCTTTTTCAAATACAAATTCGAAGAGTATTGAAATGATATAGTTTTTACAAACATGTGGTGGATTTCTTATTTTGCTAAAGACTGAATATAATTCAACGAGCTAAGGCTAATTTAAAGGCATTTTATTACTGCCAATATATTTTATTTGTAGCATTTTATTTTTCGAATGTAAATATGGTATATAACTGTGATATTTTATAAATAAAAACGTTTTTTAGACGTATCATGTGTTTTTTTTTAAACAAACCTCAACAGTTATAATTACATTAGAGTTGCAGTGTTAACTTTTTGAACGAAACTCACGGGACGAACAAATTGAACTTTAGGGAATTTCGTTCTGGAAATTTAACCAATCTCGAGCTTAATATCTAGAGTCCTAGAATTTTGTGTTTTATGAATTCATTATCAAAATAGACACATTTTAAGTGTTATTTGCTAAAAAAATATTACCAGTACGAATGTAAAAAAAATCAAAACATATATATGCATGCTTCTAGTGATTACTTTATTTTTGGGACGAAATGTCTATATGTTTGTCAGAAAAAAGAACATTAAATTTTTTTCTTCATATACTCGTAACAACCACATTCAAGAAAATATAATTTTAATTGAATTGAATGAAAAATAAGTGCTGATATTTTACTCATATTTTATTGAAATCGGAAGTTATTCAAAGTGAAATTAAAGACTGCATTAATAACTATAGACTTATTTCGACATTAAACTCAATTACAGAAAAAAAAATCTGTGTCTCTATGGTCCTATTGAATTACTTTAAGTAATACATCACCAGGGGGGCCGTCGCCGGGAACCTCCTCGTGTGCCCGTCTGTTTCCCTTGTTGCTCGGATTCGTCCGGTGGCATCGGAAGCGGTACGGGCCGGTGCTCCCTGGGCAACAACGGTTAATGTGATCCTTCGGGTTTGCATTAGCCGTTGGCTAATACTCGGCGCGGTGGGGGTCGGCCATGGGGGTTTGTGCCCGGTTCATGGCTGGCTGGCGGGCAGGCTGCCTTTCGGGGTGGTCTGTCTGCGGGGGGGCTCGGGCCTCTTTCCATCGTTTGATCACGTTGGAAAGTTGGCCTGGGCGTTGAGGGTGGGAGGGCGCAGGCCCTCTTTGCCGGGGTCGGCTGCGGAATTACTCCTGGTACTTCTCTGATAGCAGAGTGGACTGTGGAGTGGTTCCGCGGCTGTGTGGGGGGGTCCGCGATTAGGGTCTGGACCTCTTTCCACCAAGCACTTTAGAGAGGGTGCTTGGTGGGGAGACGGTCCGAGACGTTGCCTGGATTAATCGTTGCCGAGCGCGACGCCACGGTTGCGCTTGGTGATGGTTGATCTGGGCGTGGTGGGTTCCCGACTTATGCCTTTTTCTTGCTGGTCTCGGCTGATCACCGTGGCCGGCGGTAAAGGCCTGTCGGGTTCGACGTTGGGGCCCCTAAGTGAGCGGACTCACGTTCGACTCCAGTGTGTTGCAGTGAGGCTGTCTGCGCATCACTGGGTCTTATGGGAGTGTGCTCTTCCAGGGGGTCTGACCGGTGGTCTCCTCTCGGGGAGATAACCGGCGGCGGAGCTGGACACGGTCAATGGTCGAGTCGGTCTGTCCAACTGGCTCGATTCTGAGACTGAGTCCAGCTAGAAGGGGGTCTCGGCCCCCTTCAGAGACAGCAGGCTTGGGTGGGGGGAAGGGGATCCCTCCACGATCTATCAAGCCTGCGAAAAAGGGATGGGTGCTCCTCGTTGCGGGGTGCCCTCTCCGTGGATCACGTCGGGGCATCGCGGTGAGTGCGAAAGCGATCCCGTGGTGTCCCATTATGACGGCGGCGGCAACCGTCAGGTTTAGTGAGTAGGAGTCTCACATAACCACCTCCATCATCCCCTTGATGGAGGTGTGTATCCATGAGGATTCCTGACGTTAAAAAAAAAAAAAAAAAAAAAAAAGTAATACATCACCAATCGCACACAAAGTGTCAATAATTATGAATATATTAATGAGGAATGTTGTATGTAAGTAGGAGTGCCTCAGGGTAGCATATTAAGACCAACACTATATCTAGTTTATTTAATAGACTTTTACTAATTTTATTTAGAAAATTTAAGAAAATCGTCCTATGTTGATGATACTTCTTTAATTTTCTATGGTAATTTCTGAGAAAGTATCTATACATACAAATGCTCAGAATGTGTATGCAGATGTTTGGCTTATAAATGTAACTTTGAATCGCAGTGAAACTAAGTATCTTAAATTTTCCATCAATAACAATTATACTACTGATAGCGCTAACTTCCAACTCTAGGTAGATTCTTGTTTTTTCGATACATAATAGTCCTGCTTGTCTTGCACTGGAGCGAACGAAAAATGATAGGTATGTTCGCTTTGAGACGAAGCTTCTTAGCAATCCATGGATTCACCGTGCGGGTGCCGGGCCCATCGCGTTGCAAGGAGAGGAGTGCAAGCAGTGCCTGGGACTTGCGACCCAGGAGTAGGTTTAAGGGGCCCCTTTATTGTGCGCAAAAACGCTCACCTTCACTCTCCACACTCCTCTCCCTACCTAACCAAATTTGGAAAGAACCTACTAATGCCGCCTTTGAAATACGTTTTGGAAATGAACCGATGCTTGATCTATTAATCAATCCGATCTTGTAATAATGACAACTTAAACTGTGTATTCGCATATTAAAACCTCTCAAATCAAGTAATAGAAAGTTTACCACGGTTGTCTACCAACTATTTACACATTATTAGTGCAATCCCTCTTATCTTACTGTGTTACTTCTCGGGGATCAGAACAACTAAGACCTACATACTACAACTAGATAAAACTCAAAAAAAAAAAAAATGTTATTACAAACCACGGTTGAATCTAACGTTAGATTTATATTAAACCGTAAAAGATTATTTATTATAAAAGGTCTCATGATCAATATCTAGATTCGGAAGAAAATAATTAAATGGTTTTCCAAAAACCGAAATTCTAGAATTTACTAAATAGACTATTTTATATAAATTCGAACATTTAGCATCAGGTGAAAAATAATATAACAAATACACTTATGAGTTTTAATTACAATGAAAAACAGGAACTTCTGCATTTAAGCTACATGTGATTAATCTTTCATACAAGCAAATACCTACAATGCAAACTGACAAAACATTCATCACATACACAACTTGCAATAGATGATTATTTGCTTCAAGTTTGAGTAAATAAGTATTTTTAGTTTTTATTGTTCATGTAAATTTGTCTTTACCTGTTATCATTAGTTTTAAACGCAATTTTATAAAAAATGATTAGTTAAAAGAGTATAAGTTCAAAGAGTAAGGTATGTTAGACAATATACAATACCTACCTAGTGTAAATTGTAAATAGTTGTATATTTCTTTTGTATTTTATGACCCGGAAAATAAATTAAAAATAATACGGTCGATATTTTAAGAATAAGAACAGTCTCATACAATATTTTATTCCTAGAGATAGAATTCTATTTCTATTCTTTACTGCTTTTGGAATACCTTATATTTTTTTTAATTATAAATACATCTAAAATATGAAATTAAATTAACATGTATCAAAATATTTTGACGCAATGTATCAAAAACCCTTGGCGATTTTAATACTTTTTAATAAGTCAGGTTTATGATGAATCACTGTTGTCGAGATTATTTGAAACTCATATAATAATAAGCCAGTAGTTGACATAATGTAAATAATAAGTAGTTTAGCACAAACTTTAACTTTCGATCATTATAATCGAATACCTATCTTCGACAATATAATGTATGTCGCCAATGCTTATTCAAGCAGAGTAATTAATAACAATAATAATATTATTTTAATATTTTAATAATAACTTAATCAATAAGCCCTAGAAATATATGTTTTTAAACTCTGAAGTGCACTTCATTATATATTGATAACTATTTCCGAGCTGACCAGAACTTTAAGTGGTATAAAAATAAAAGGCTCAACTTCATTAAAACATGAGACCACCCATTAAAACCTTATCCAAATCCATTGGAGATGCAGCTCTTTAAATATATTTATAGTATACGATATTTTAGTCGTAAGAACAAACCGATTATAAATCAACTCTAATTAGAAGTTTCGATCATAATACACACCACTGTTAAGAATATGGTGGAATAAATAATGTTCGATTAGAGTAATGACACAGCATACATTGAAATAACTAATAAACACTAGCAAATCTGGTTAAAATTATATCCGTTGCTACTCTTTTTTTTTTTAATGTATTGGTATTGTTTCTAAAAGTTCTGCACCACCGTGTTATATTATACTCACGACATCTGAACCTTCTTTTAAATCTTGATGAATTGAAAATATAAGAGTAAACTTAATTTTAACACACTCGTACCAAAATTTATATAATATAGACATTGTAATAGTGTGTATGAATTGAAAATATAAGAGTAAATTTAATTTTAACACACTCGTACCAAAATTTATATAATAAAAACATTGTAATATTTATAGTGTGTATATTTATATTTTATTGTATTTGAATATTCAATATTTCAAGTACAATATACAAATATTCGTATCGTATACGTTCCCTCTAACATGTCTATTACAAGTAACAATTCCAAGTGTTATTTCTGTATCTTGCTATTAGTCAAATGAGAGTAAACGTACACAAAATGTTTGAGATAATGTTACCATCGTTGATCAAAGACGGAGTAATTGTTTTGATAAGTGTGTAATTAATACTGTAATTGACATTTTTTATGTTTATTTGTGTTTAACTAGGGTAACTTGCTAATAATGTGTATATGTGTGTAACATAAATAACTGTACATTAAAAACTTGGAACAGTATGTAAAAGTTTGGAAGCAGCGCTTGAAAAAGCTCTTACGAGCAACTTAAGTTTTTAAGAATATAAATTAAGAAAGTTGTAAATGAAAAACAACATTTTATTTCAGACCATTATCTGCTATGTCAAAACCACAATACTGTGAATCAAACCTTCCCTACATCTTGTTTATTTGAAAATTGGGATACGTGACTCATGTTGTTCCTAGATTAGTCATGACTTCATCAGATAATTAATACTTCTTGGTTGGGTCATTTTCTATTTTAGGAAACAAAAAATAAGGACCATCATTCGTTATAAAAAAATGAGTTGATCAAAAGTGGATCGTTAACGTACTTGGCGTATCTTTTGTGAATATAACAAAGTCAAGGCTTCACTAATTAGTTTATACAAAATCACTAATCTTTCCGAGTTGAAATCACTTAGCAATTAATTAATCAATAGGTGAGTGACTGATGAGCGACATGCGTCTGTATGGAGTCTATATTACTTTTCTTTATAACGAACATAATAGAAGAAAAATATATAATTGCTTATTATATATAATATCGTATAGATATACTAAATCATATTATATTTTTCTAATTATATATTTAAATATAAAATATGCATTTTTATTTCATTTATATAATATTAATTTTAAAATAATAGAATGGAGGAACACATAAAGTAATTATCAGATACTTCAGTTGTTACTTACGAATAGAATCATGTCGTCTATAAAATATTTGTAAAGAAATATTAACAATAACCATATTAATTCATTATTTTCTACCTGCTAAATACCTGATAAATTAGGGAACATTCAAACATACATACACCACAATCTTCATTTATCATACTTGGTATAAAGCCTACAGATTTCATTTGTTCAGGAAGCACAGTCTACCCGCATATTCATTAGGCTGATTGTCCACAAAAGCCGTCGAATTCATTACCTTAATTCCTAGCATAATAGCACGGATGTGTAATAATCCATAGATCAAGGTGACGAAGGTAAGAGCCAAAATACATTAATTTAGTGACTCCAGACTACGTTCGGAGTAATAAAGTTATTAAAATGAAATCTTTGACTTTTTATGTTCACAGTTTTTGGTTTGTTTTGTTGCTCTTACTTATTTTTTTGATTTTTATTATTTAAATTTATATAATTAAAGAATGAAAAATAAACCGATACGGGCAGGGATTCGAACCCGCGACTACTGGGAAACCGTCCCGTCGCTCTACCAACTGAGCTACCATATCGCTGTCCGTCTCGGTGAATTAAGCATCCTATATGTAATCGTCTTTATCGGGACGGTGGTGACATCTATTAGGTTTCTTTCGAAAATCCTAACCAATGTTTCTAACTTTGGAGTATAGATAAACATTGAAAAGATGCCACTACCGAAATTAATGTTTGAAAATATCTTTAAACATGTATAGCCATGTTAAGCTTATTTAAATTTATATAAATAGAGAATGAAAAATATTTTTTATTATTTGACAATCGTATTCACGTTAACACCAATTCTGGACCTACGAAACATACGAACGGAAATAAAATGCATGAATGTAACAAAATTCAACATTGAACAATAAATTTATCTGTAATTATTATACAGTTATGAGGTGTATTGCAAGATATGTTCAAGATACTCTAGAATCAAAAATGCGTAAACGCAATCTCGATACCTGACAGATACCGAGCAGACCTCGCTTGATATGCTTAGAATGTTCTAAGCTAGTGCTTGGACTCGGATCCTAATATGTTACAAAATCATTACATATTTATTTACAGGCAAAGAAAATTACAATCCAAGCATTGTAAATATTTGAACTGAAATATAAAAATGAATTAGTTTCATATGAATACAATTTTAAATCGATTGTCAAATGTTTTGCTTTTTTTATATGGTCGATGGATCATATAAAAAAAGCAAAGTGATGTTCGTAGAGATTTTTTATAAATAAAATACAAATTAAATATGTTTGAACTAGTAAAATAAATAAATATTTTATGTACGGATTCTGTGAAAGCGCCATTATATGCCTCATGACCTAAAACATCTCAGACAGAATGTCAGGAGACATCCACGAAGCATCCATTGAGACAGATATGTTGCGTCAGAGTGTTCCGTATTATGTGGTATGAATGTAAATAATATTTGTTTATTAAAGACAGTTGTTTTACTTATAATATTTTGTATTCATTTTTATTTAAAAATAAGATATTTTAACTATAACAAAATAAGAAACATTAGTTTGAAGAATTTGAGTTTTAAAGTTCAAAATAGCAATATACTATGTATTTTTTTTTGCTTATATTTAGAATGATATAAGCAAGAAATAAGATATAATGAAAAACACAACATGATTTAAGGGAAAGATAAAAAAAAATACCTAATTCAAAACTATATCTTAGAATTCATGATATGAAAAACATTTAATTAGAACACGCGGCTCATTAGATCTGTCAAAATTTGGTAGAGAGTGATAACAGAATAACAAATAACTGGAACTCGACCAGACTTTATCGATAGTGGCTAATGACGAGCGATAATTAGACGCCAGTTCAGATCAAACGAACCGAATATTGGTAATTGGTACAGCAGGCAAATTATTAATTATTACTCTTATTTTATAATATTGTTTTCTGAACAAAATAATCTGTACTCTTATTTAATCACTTGTTTATTATTTATTGTATTTATTCTTATTGTATTTTTCCTTTTTAACGGTAAAAAAAAACTTCTCTCCATTTTGTAAGAAGTTTTTGCTTCTATCAATTCGTTATCTCATCCTTCTTAATGAGATGTAAATAAATTATGTATAGTTATCAGATATTCTCTGTATATCATAATTGGAGATACATTTGAAACCGTACACCGTACGATGCAGTCATCAGCACGACGTCACTAGGATCACATAAATATTGTTAACTATCGATACGTTGCGGAAATGATGTCATTTGTGCGTGTTTGCGTCCCCGCTGATATCGAGGATGCATTTCAAATTCGGACGTTCTAAATTAGAAATTGACATTCGCTATTCGAAATGTATTTGCAATTGTACTTTCAATTAGTTTATTAACGCCGACAGTAGGTATGCAAACAAATATTTATTGATAAAATTGATGCGAATTTACTTTCTCTTTACTCAATCATACTTTTGATTTCGAGAAGTTTGATTATATTTTAATATCTTAGTTTTTAGCTCATTTTTTTTACTTATTAAAAAGGTCCAACGCCTTCTTGAAGTCGTTTTCAAACTGTAGTGTCTGCCGTCATAAACGTTTTACATTGGCGTCAACGTCACAATACTGCCGCCATGTTTCATTTGAAATTGCAAATGGTGGTGTAAATTAACCGCTTTATGTGGCGTTTATGAAGATACTTTACAAAACGCGATCTTAATCTCGTTTGAGATGAGTTTTAATGATTTTTATATTATCTTGCCTTTCATCGGAAAAGTAATAAAAAAGTATCGTTAATTTATTTAAAAACTTTAATTTATTCAAGACTAGGGGTCGCTTGCGACTTCGTCCGCGTGGTTTTTAGTGTTGCCGCCGAGTTCCATACAAAATTGATATTTAAAACCCTTAAGGGTGGAATTTAAAAATCTTTTCTTAGTACACCACTACGTAGAAAAACAAATGTATCCTCCAATTTTACTATCTCTACGACCTGCGGTTTAGACTGTATGCTATAACTAAGTCAGTCAGAACCTATTAGATTATATTAAATTTGCAGCATTTTTCATTGCTGCTTAACTTCTATTAGTCACAGCGAGATGATATATACCCTATAGCCTTCCTCAATAAACGCACTATTCAACACAAAAAGATTTTTTCAATTGGGGCAAGTAGTCCCAGAGATTAATGCGTTCAAACAAACAAACTCTTCAACTTTATAATATTAGTATAGATTCACTACAGTTATACCTCGCTAACATTTTTGACATGTGTCAAACTACCAGCTTTTAATAATCATAAACGTCAAACAGTTTTTTTAGTTGGAGTCATAAACACATTTATTTTAAAGTTATGATGCAGGTTCACTGGAATAAAAAAAAAATATTGACTTGTGTTTTAAAAAATAAAATGCTTTAACTATTTAGATTTATTATTAAATTTATTTGTAATAAATGATATCTATATTAACGCTTTCAAAACTCTTTAATCAGTCTAGCAAAACATCAATAGAGGGATGATTATAGGCTGAAGTCACAACGACCTCTTTGAATGAGAATGTGATTGCAAACCATTCAGTCAATTACCAAATTGTGTATTGAATTAATATAATTGCACTCCCGTATCGACTTCGACTTATTATTTACTCACTGACTTATCATTACGTCTTACTACTACTTACAATATCAAGTTTGTAAAGCTAAGCTATTAGTATTTTGTTAACCAGTTAATTTTAAAATCTAATGGACTACCTCCAGAAAGGATTTATTTCTATCTCGTAACTCAAATGAAGTTGTATTTTTTTATAAGTAAGAAGCAGAACCATGTCAAATAAAACACTAATTTATCGTTAAACCCAGTCTTACATCTTCAGCAAGACTAAAGCTAATGCAAATGTAACACATACTGAATATAAAAGTTGTAATTTTTTTTAACCTAATTAAAATTTACTTTCAGCGATTTTAATAAAATTTTAGTTAATATCTATCATGTATTGTCGGGTGAATTTCAATAAAAGTCCTGGACGTTCAAGAATGAGTTACAGGAGATCCTATGCATAATGTGTAATTATTTTTTGCTACATTTTAACTATTATAATTCTTCGGGTTTAGGTGTTTGTATTTTAAAAACTTATATAAATATAGAATGAAAAATAAACCGATACGGGCAGGGATTCGAACCCGCGACTACTGGGAAACCGTCCCGTCGCTCTACCAACTGAGCTACCGTATCGCTGTCCGCCTCGATGAATTAAGCATTCTATATGTGATCGTCTTTACCGGGACTGTGGCATGGCTATACATATTTATAAATATTTTCAAATATCTTAAAAACTGTTATAAAAACGAAATACAATAGTAGTTGGATAATTTTTATCGCTTGCAATATTATAGCATGCTAAACGAATAGGTCCGTTTCCCGTAAACTGTACGAAGCGGGAAATTAACTTTCGCCCTCTAGCGTGACAAGTTTATTACGAACACTTTGTTATTAATTCTTTTATTTCTCAGCTTATTGTTAAACTTTGCACGTTAATACAATGATCTGGCTACGTTTTTATTTTCGTATTATGAAGTTTTATATCCCAGCTTCGTTAAAGTTGTTAGTATTTTTGAAGTTTAAGTAGAGTAAATTAAATGAGGTAAAACATTATTATTCTATTAAATAACGAAAAAGTTTTATTCTATTAAATAAGAAAAAAGACCCTGGCTATATGTCAATTTCTGTTTGAAAATTTGATATTTTGTTATTAATTCTTTTGTGATTCATGATTAGTATTATATATGTTGGTCAGCTATATTTGTGTATTAACTAAATACATCAGAAAAAACATATATAATATATTCAATGTAATTTAATATTTTAAAATCAGGTCGCCGTGGTAGTTATCTTTCCTTGTAAATAATTTGGAAGGACAAGACAAGTCAGTAAGTTATTAAATCGATTCGCAATCGTTCTCGGTAGCCGTTTGAAGCGATGTTAAACTGATTTATGACCAAGAATGGGTGAGTTCAGAGAACATCGCGGGTTCATGAGAAACACTTAATGACTTGCCGATTTTAAAACTATTTTACATGTTTTAAGAAGTATTATTCTAACTAGTTCTTCTATAGCTTAGATCATATAGAAGCCATATATTTACATAGTAAATAAAATTTATTTGACACGGAGTGACCCAGAGTCAGATTTATTTTTAATAAATGAAAAGTTACATTATTTACAAATGTACATTATTTATACATTATTGTTACATACTTTTCTTTTAGTGAAACAAATATAACAAGCAAATAATATTGTATCCATTTTAAAAGCGTGTCTATTAAAAAGTCTGTGTAGTTAAACAAAACAAAGGCTTTAAAAATCATGTCCCGACAGTCAAAACAACATGACTTTTTGGGCATTTTTTTAAAGTGTTCCGAAATTCCCTATAAATGAAAAGTTTTTGAACTCCGACGTATGACACGACATGACGTTGCACATTGTGTATGAAATCATAATTAAGCGTTAAATTTCACATCTTATCAGGATTATATTCATCGTCGGGAATATTTATATAAAAAAATGTATATATAAGTAAGAAGTTACTTTAAAAATTTGGCTATTTTTGTATTTAGGTGAAAGACCACAAAGAAACCACATTTTAACATCGCACCTCAACCTCTCTCATAAAAACAGTTAAGATTCGCCTCGGTTACATCCAACATTGTAGCTACAAGAGAACGAAGATGTTTTATGGGCTGAAAGTATAGCTGCCTCACAATGGCTATTGAAGTTTGTATGGTTTGTGGTAAGTTATTTCCAATGTACAAAGAAATAGCCTTACTTTGTTTGTAATTTGAATTTATTGGTTATTCATTTGTTTTTTATTTCGCAATTCATATAAGGAATAAAGGTTGTTTTGATGTTATAAGTCTTTTTTTAACCACTTATCTAACATGTGTATAGTAACTTTTTGTTATTTTATGCAGAGTTTGCGTGAATCAGTAATTCCAATTCTAAATTGAAAAGGTTTATGAAAGGACAACGATTTGCGACGATTGAGGAGAATAAGGCTGCATGCTAAAGGAACTGATAGCAATGGCCAAAAATGCATTCCTGAAATGTTTTGACGAAATAGTGCTGGTGTAAAATAATAAATATAATAAAAACATTTTATTAGAGAGGGGGGAGGGGGGGTTGGGCTGGGCTATTTTGAAGGGATTTACATAATTTCGGTTGAATATATAAAAAAATATTTTTTTTATAAAAATAAAAAATCGCTTTGCTCTCTAATCACAGTGTATGTATGTGAGAAGACGTTTTTTTTGTTTTCGAAGATAGTTCAATATTATATTTAATAATAAGTTTCTTTTGAAGAACCTGATGTTTAGATTTTTTTTCAATACTTTTGTAGTCTATAATATAAAAGAATTAAAATATGAAGTTTGTACACAAATCTTAATGTAATAATAATACTTCCATATACCTGTTAAAGATGTACTAAATACTGTTTGCCCTAGTTCAGTAAAATCGTGATTCCACAATTAAATGTCAGATGAGAATCACCGTTAACTAGTGTTTCACGGCTCTTGAAAATATATTAGAGCTTTTAGTATTCATATTCCTAATATTGTAGATATAAATTATAATAATACTATTCTGGCTGTAACAACTACTGTTTTTTTGAAACAATATTTGTAACTCTTATTAGTTTAAATTTTCGAAACAGAAATGACTTCTTCGTAAGGTTTTTAACAAACACTTTGTTTTTGGTTTTTAACAAACATTTTTGTGCAATAATCCGTAAGATTCCTCATATAATATTATTAAAAAGTCGTCATTCGTCGAACCTAATATGGAAAGTCTAAACGTTTCCACAAGTTTTCCATTATATAAATAATTTAATTTTGAATAATAATATTTCGGGATGATAAAACATGGACCAAAATAGATAACGATCTAATTCAAAATTATTGAACAGACAAGATAATGATATGTTACGTTCTAACCATAATGAATTCTCTTCCCCGTCAACCCCTGGTTTCAATATTAAATTATAGATTGTGGTTATTTATAATATTTATGTAAGTTAGGGGTTGATTTACGCACTTACTATTTAGGTTGTTAAAATTAGGTGTTATTATTACTTGATATTATTAAACTGGATATTATTGTGTAGCCTCATTTTGATCTTTAGATAGTTGTATATTAGTTTGGACGGTTATATAATTATATGAAATATGTGTGTATGTATGATATTAGGTTACATTATAGTTAACCTTTATACATAATGAATATAACTTTGTCCGCATATAATTTCATTTATTATTTGTGAAGAACATGTTTGCTTCAATGTATTTCTGTCAGGTTTCCTTCTAGTACTTAGACCGAGGTATACACACTATTGGATAATTAGAAAGGTCCAATTGCCTTTGTTATCAAAATCAATCTTTATCTATCTTTATTCGAAAGAACATATTTTACAAATCTAATCGTTTCTTATATCAATAAATTACAGTCAAATTCTTATCTTCCACTATGTCTTTTTTTAACATATTGCTATTTATAAGCTATGAATCTTGTAGACTTTATAACTTCGTATATGTGTTGAAGAATGTTTATGTTTTGTTGTCTGTAATCATATATATATATATATATATATATATATATATATATATATATATATATATATATAGTCATCAAGTTTATCGTAAGTTAAGCACAATTTTTTCTCACATAGTAACCAGCGCCAATCCGACAAGCAAATAATAGAGTTGCCATGTGACCGCTTGGAAGGACGTAATTAACAATTACTCTGTAATTATCGTTCGCTTCTGACACGTAATTACAGAACACGAGAGAACTAAGGAGTAGAGGGGAGAGAAACGATGGATATGTTAGTAATAGTTAATAATGACAAATCTTTACTTAGTATTTCTTAACATTTTCTTTAATTTTTATTGAAATCTTGATTATACTTGTACTTGCTCATTTGTTTCTTACTTCAAAGACATTTAAATTTAGTTCAGATTTTGATCATATTATACTGAATCGATAAATACATCTCAAATAAATATTTGATTCATATCATAATGAAACATTTTTTATTGAACTATAAACGGAAGAAATAACATTAACACCTAACACTTAACAATACATATATTAAATAAGTATATCGCAATACGTATTGTTTGGAGAACTACTGCAGAGTTATAATTACATAGTGTATAATTAACGGTGAGATTTGACAAATGACGGCGTATTCACATTTCACTTCTCCCGATTCGCAAACACAACATCGCTTAATTAATTGGACTTAAGTTTATTCACAGAAGATTAATTACTACTATTACTGAGTTAGTTTAAGAAAATAATACTATTATTCCGTATTCAATTATAAAAACTAATGCCAGTATAAAATTCAACACAACAAGTAGAGCTTAGAACAAACAAAGCGTTATTCAATATACCCCTTAAGCAATCGCTTGATAGTAGGGGATGAGAATGTAGAGCCACAATGTAAATAACGTTTTTTTTCTTTATTTTTTTTCTTTATTTTTTTACACTCTAATTTACACCTATATGGAATACACCTGATGGAAAGAGGAAATGAAGTCATAGAAGGCACCTTAACTTAACTACCTATTCACTCTACTCTTGAAGACACCCATATTATAATCGGGCGAAAATACCGACGCAGGCAAGCTGTTTCATTCCTTCGCTGTACAAACTAAAAAGGATAAAGCAAAGCGCTTCGTTCGGAGCAAAGGAATATCCACAACGTAGGGATGGATACCCGCCCTGCGTCGGAATGTCCGGTGAATGAAGGGGGACAGGGAAATTACTTGTGTAATTCCTGCGCACATTTTAGTGAGTGACATCTGAGAGTGTGAGTGACATCTGAGAGGCTAGAAATTCTACGCCTATATTCAAAGCTATGGAGATTGGCTTCAACCAATAAGCCCCCGCCTCGCCTATAAGCCTCTTTGCTCGCTTTCCAATTAGGTTCAGGACCTCAAATATGTGACCACAGTACTCCTCACACGTTAAGATCTGTGTTTTGTATAGTACAGGTAGCTGTTCCGGTGTAAAGTACCTTCACAAGAACGCAAGCTTTCCTGCTGCTGCTCTTGCTCTGGACTCAATGTACTGACTAAAGTTAAGATTTGTGAAGATTTCCAAGTATAACAACTGAAGCTGGTTACAATATTCCAAGAATACATTAAAGTAGAAGCCACGGTTTCAGATTGTACTTGATCTCGACTAGCCTGAGAATTCGGCAGATATCTTTCTACAAATGTGCTGTCGTCTGCATACCTATAGATGCCGGTTTTCAGCAGATCGTTAATGTGTAGCAGAAATAGAGTTGCAGAAAGAACGGACTCCTGAAGCACTCCGGCATTTATTGTCAAGGGTTCCGAGGAACGCCAGTCAATAACTACTCGGAGAGTACTCTTACTCAGAAAGTCACCTGAGGTCACCTCAGCCTGAGTCGGTCGGTTAGTCGGATGGTCGGTTTTCTGATACGGGAACAGCCAGTCCTGGAGACAGGCATTAAAGTCCCCCAGAAAGACGAGGTGCGCTGAAGGGTACTGATGTAGAGCCATTTTTGCAGCCTTACCGAGATATTCAAATAATCTTGTTGTCTCCTGATCACCGTTGTGCGAACGGTAGACACAAGAACATAGGATTTTTTCCAGTGTCTACTAAAACCCATAGAGAACAAAAAACAGGGTCTTCATGATGACGGAGACATACATACTCCGGCACTTAAGCGAAAGTTGTGCTCTAACGTGTAGCCGGGATAATCCAGGTGCGAAGCCTTCAAAGGACATTGTATCTGTGGCTCCGTCAAAAAGACCAAGGGCGGCTGTTCTTTCTCTAGCTGGTGGTGGACAGGTAGGATATTAAAGTGCAAGCCCCTAGTATGAGAGAGGTGCACTTTGAATGAGGTGGAGAGCAACCGCTAAAAAAACTTGTTCTTTTGTTTGGCGGTTTGGCAATTGAACGGGGCGGTAGGTATCGAACCCGACTTCGAAATTGGTTATGAATTGTCTCTAGGAGGCTAGCCAGGAGAGTGTGGGGATGCTCGAATCCACCCAGGGACCGCCATCGGGCCCAACTCGTCGCCAACTAGTACGGTGGAGCCACCCTGGGATTTTTCGCAGCTGGCGGGGCAACGTTTCGTGGGGTGGCTTAATCACTAATTGGGCCCCCAATTATCTGCAGAAAGCCGTCGCTTCGGATCCCGCTACCCTCCATGACTAGGCATCCGAAACAAAAAAGTATCAACTAATTCGTCGAATTTTCCCGATGGGTGGAAGAACTTTTGTTCGATTCCTGATATCCTTTAATTTTACCTCATCTTTTAGTTAATGTTTAACATGCTTCTTTCCATACTATTCTGGCAAACTTTTAGTACTTCTATGTATCTTTGCGTTAGAGCCCAGATTTGGCAGCCACCAATTAATAAAGTAAAAGACAAAAATAAAAGAAATTTACACCAGAATCAGCAATTCCTGGAAAAAAAGATGTTGATCTCTAAAATAAGTATTTAAATATCCACAAATATCAATAGAGGATAAAAAGAAAGTATTGTGCCAATTATTCCATGCATGACCTATGCCTATCTAAACTGGGCTCTAACGCATCACTAACTCACATTGGGATAAATATAAATAATATACACCTATACTCATATACCTATAATAATATACATATATACTCTTTCTGACAATATCCACCATTAATATGTCAACTTAAAGGTAACATATACGTACAAGAAAGCAACTTGGTAATATTCTTTCCATGGTTTTTTATTTATTTATTATCTATGACACACGTAACAGTTTGCGGCCAATATGGTTTAAAATATTCTGCACAATAGTAAAGATCAAGCCGCTCACCAATAAAATTAGTGTGTTCTTTATGAACAAAAAATAAAAAGTGTTACTTATAACTATGATAAGAATTTTAAATTACACAATAGTTACAACAGATATTCACAAATATAATAAAGCTGGCTTAGTGACTAATATGCTCTAATAATAAAGTAACAAGAAATCCTAATAAAATAAAAATATTAAAGAGTAAAATGTATGAAAGCAGCAACAGGAATTAGCAATTTAACAAATAAAAAAAATAAAATAAAATAAAAAATAAAAATTAAAAATTAAAAAATGGCAACCTTAATAAAAACAAGTGCAAACTGTCTACTCCGAACCAGAGTTTGAAACAACACACCGAATTACTTTTCTTTTGAAAATATTAGGATGATAATCAAAAATATCCAAATCTGGAAATTTTAACACAATGCTATCGTAGATTCTACACATTCTGACCAGCGGGTTGTAATAAGATGTGTTGTTTTTATACACGTTCAACCTAAACACTCTCGAAGACCTACATCGATACTGGGTGTTAATATTAATGTGTGATAAGAGATCAGAACAATCAATTTGGGAATGAATAATTTAATGTAATATAGTTAAGAAAACCATATCACGTCTCAAGTAAAGAGGAATAACCTTGAAGTATGTAGATCTCTCTGAGTACCCATTCAGAGTACGGGAAAAGCCAAATCTCCAACTTAAGACTCTGAGACAATGTTTTTGAATTGCCTCAATGCGGTTGGAATGGACATTATAATAAGGAGACCAAATTATAGAACCATACTCCAATCTACTCCTTACGAAACTATAATATAAATGTAAGGTAGAGGCATCAGTAATTGACCACTTAAGATCGTTGCTAAAATGTTTTTTTATTGACCACACATATTTAAATTTTAGAACTTCAGTGGGTACTTAAAAGAAATCATCATACCCTTCAGATTAAGTTTTGCTAATAAGTTTTTCAATTGAACAAAACATACACACTTCAAAAAAATTTGAACCAATTTAAGTTTTTGCTCCAGTAGTTGACCAATAAAAATCTGAAAAAATTTGTAGTTGACCGTATTTAGCATCAGTAGTTGACCATATGAATATAAGCTACTTTTATGGTAAATAAGACCACAGATATGTCAAAACTCAAACATTTTAATTATAATATAGAAAAAATATAATATTCAGTGACGAACGCTAGAACTGGAAGGACAGATAGGTCTTTTGGAAACTTAATCCCACATGAAATCTAGCTCAGGAACAGAGTAAACATTACGCGTTTTACTGGTCTTTTTGGGTTCATTTATATGGGATGTCACATTTTTCCATTGATATTCAAGAACATCAGGTCTCTCGGGCCATTTCCATAAGCGAACACACTGTATCATGGATGAAATTGTTGCAGTATATTCAGTAACATTAATTATTTTGCCAGGGTAATACTTATTATCGTATGTGAAAATAACATATTCATTAATTTGTTTTAATAACGGTTTTCTAGAAGGGTTTAGGTTGCTTAAGTTTTCATCTCCCGAGGATTCTGAAACCACACTATCTCCAGAAGAAACATCGACACTCGAGTCAGAGCTATCTGAAAGAATCTTTGATACACTTTTAATATGTTTATTTTTCACCACTTTAACCCTATTTTTCTTTAGTCTTTCATTCTCTTCCTTCTTTCGTTGCCTTTCAGTGGCTCGTTCTATCTTCAATTGCTCAAGATCCTCTTTCTTCTTCTTTTTGGTTTCGAAATATTTTTGGCACAATTCTCCGGACACAATCGTTGGCATTCTTTCCCTCATTATCCTTTTTTTCTTGTTTTCTTCAAACGCAGGATAAAAGAAGTGCCTCTTAAATGGACTTGGTATTTCCTTGTGTGACGGACCTGCCACGTTCTCTTTATTTAGACTGCTAGATGCCTCTATTACTGAAACTGAATCCGAAGCATTTGGATCCAAGGCAGTAATGACATCTAAGTCCATTACAGAAGCTTCTTCTATATTTCTTCCATCAGAATGAATTTCTGAAGAATCGAGGTGTGCTAATAAATTATCAGCAATCCTAGTAGAGGCCTCTGTTGCTTGTGGGAAATCATCATTTCTGACCGGCCCGTCAGAAATATTTTCCCCATCAACACAGTTTAAACTTTCTTCAGCCTCTGAAGAAAGTTTCTCTATTTTTATTTTCTTCCACAATTTAAATAAAGAAGTGTCCAGTGGATCTCCATTCCAAGTACCTTCAGATGCCTCAAAAATAGCTACTTTTTCTGCTCCCATCATGTCGTTAAGAAAATCCAAACCCTGCTTTAGGTATTGCGTTTTCATCATGGTTGAATTACGTTCTTGTTCTTGGGATAATCCTTGGTCTGGTATCACAACAGCTTGCGGATTCCACGGGAACAATCCACATTTTTTGAATCCATTGGACAACATAGATTTTGAATATTTTGAAGTATCACTTCTTGCAGTAACTTAGCGAAATCTTTTTTTTTTAGGATATGAGAACCTCCTTGAACAACATTGTCCATCCTCCATTGATGGATTTTTTTCCTCCATGCTTCTTTGAGGGTTCTGAACACTGCGACATCCATAGGCTGTAAAATATGGGTGGCGTTCGGTAACAAAGCTACCAAAATTATCCCATTTTTTTCACAAAATTGGCTTGTTTGCAAACATAAATGGGACGCATGGCCATCCACGAAAAGAATGACTGGAAAAGTTATTTGTTTTTGTAATAACCAGGGATGAAAAATATCGGCAATAAATTGAAAAAATGCTTCACACGTCATCCTTCCTGAATCCGTTTTTCCTAGCCCCCATTCCTTAGGAAAATTTTCTGCTATATCTTGAGGAATACGCTTATATTTGTAAACGCAAGTTGTGGGAGCTACTTCACCACTTGCACTACCAGTTACCAAAACTGTAACGCACTCCTTCTCATCAACATTAACTTTTTGATAAACTGTTTTATCTCCTTTTCTAGCAAGAACTTTGGGGCCTTTAGGATTTAAAAAAAAAGCAGACTCGTCACAATTGAATATTCGAGAAGGATCTTCCAAGATCTCATCACCATACTCTTTTCCAATGTAGGACTTCACTTCTGAAAACCAACTCAGTATATTTGCCTTAGTGACTGCTGCCCGTGAGGCAGTTAAGTTTTGAGAAACTCTTTTTGAAATCGAAGGATTTCTCCGCAGAAAACCTATAACCCACGTCCTGCCTGGTCTTCCATCTTTAAAAGGGGTATCACGTTTCACGTCTTTTATGTACTTCTCCACACTCATGCACAGCTGCTCAACGGTAACTGGAAAACCAGCATGTGCCATGTTCTCTACCCACTTGCTTATCTCAGCCTCCTCTTTGCTTGTTAGAATTGAAGGAGGGCCCATTTTTCTGTCCATTGGGGATTTACCCTCTAATTTATATTTTAATGTGGTTCTGGGAACTGCAAATTTTTTTGCAGCGGCTCGGATAGATATTTTGTGCAGGCGAACCTCTTCAACTGCAGCTTTCATAGCATCTTCACTGTAGTTTAGAAATGTGTTCTTGTTTCCAGGCATCTTGAAAATAATATTTAAATACCCTGCAATAAAAACAACTAGTCAACATTTTATAAATTGTGTGTTAAAAGTTGACCACATCATGCTTTAGTAATTGACCACGTGGTCCACTACTAAAACCCATCATGTTTTATAAATCTGGATAAGAGCTGTAATGTTATGTGGCTAAGTTGATTATGAAAATACATGTATAATACAATAACTATGTTAAGACAATTAAATCAGTAGTTGACCAGACCGGTCAATTACTGAACTTTCCAAAAAATACCATTCAGTAGATGACCACCCCAAACAATCACTCGAGATGTGAGGTTATATTGTTAAAAACTTTTGAATTTAAAAGAAAACACTTTCAAAAATATTTTAAATGTAAATCTTACCTGAAGAAGTTATTTGTGTGACTTATTTATCTCCACAACAACACTTGTTCTCTAGTTAAATTAGATAATAAAATCAAGAAACGTGCCACACAGTTGTACCTGTCAACAACAACTGTCGGCCATTGCTACACACAACGCGCTTTAGTTCTGAGCTTTCTGCAGTTGTTACTAGATGGCACCAGCTACTTGTAAATTAGTTTTTTTATTAGATACAATAAATACAACGCTTATTATTTAAATTTTCATACAAAGTGGTCAACTACTAGTAAATGGTCAACTACTAATGCCACTACCTTAATGTTGTTTGTATGTTTTTAAATTCTCTCGTGTTTCTTATAACGAAACCTAACAACATTCTGGATTTCTTTATGATGTAGTTGTAATGCTCCTTAAATGTTAACTTTTTATCAATGTATATTCCAAAATCCTTTATACACTCCTTCCTTTCCAAGATATGATTATTAATTTGGTAATCAAAGTTGATTTGGAGTTTCTTAGTCGTGAAAGATACGATACAACATTTGTCCTCATTTAAAGGAAAGAGATTGTCATTGCTCCATTGTGATATAGTATTGAGATCATTTTGAAGATCCAAACAATCTTTTTTATCACTGACGGTTTTGAAAATCTTCAAATCATCAGCGTAAAGTAAGCATTTATTATTTAGTACTTTTATGAGATCGTTAACGAATATAATGAAAAATAGCGGCCCCAAATGAGAGCCTTGAGGAACACCTGATGTAATCCGCACTGCTGATGACATGAAAACCTTTAATGTAACTATTTGGGAGCGTTTGGACAGATATGATTTTATCCAACGTAGCAGATCGCCGTGTATCCCAAAAGAAGCGGGTTTATGGCACAATAATTTGTGATTAATTCTATCGAATGCCTTTGTTTTTTTTTTAACGTCTAGAATCCTCATGGATACACACCTCCATCCAGGGGAAGATGGAAGCGGTTATGTGAGACTCTTACTCACTAAACCAGACGGTCAACACCTCTCCGTCATTATGGAGCGCCACGGGAACGCTTGCGCACACATCCGCGTTGCTCCGACGGAAGGCCGCGTAAGCGACCACCACCTCCATGGAGTGACGCGCCCGGTTGACTTGAGCGCGTCCCACTCCGGGGCTTGTTGAATGGCGAAGGGCTCCCCTGCCCTCCACCCAAGCCGGCCGAGCCAAATCAGGACTCCCTCAACGAAGAAGGTGTCCCGATCCGACTCAACCTCCCGGGGTCGGACCCCGTCCGAAAACGGTCGTGGTCCGAACCCGAAGCCGCCACCAGCGGCTGGTGTGCATCGCAGGCGACCCTCCGAAGAAGACCACCCCGACACACGGGGCCGGAAGAGGTAAACACATCTGCGCCGCAATTTAAACTGCCACCTGCAGACAACGCAGAACATGCGACCTCGAGCGTCCCGCCACCCCGCCAACGAAGCCCTCCCTAGGAAGAGCTCCGCCGCCACCTCGCCCGGACTAATCATCGTCAAGCGCGATTGTACCTGACGATGACTATTCCGGGCCATCACCCTATCAGCGCAACGGCCTCCCCCTCAGCAAGGAAGAGACCGCCACGTACCCCCCACACAACCACGCGACCGCCCCACAGTCCACTCTGCGCACAGAGAAGTAGCAGGGGCGACCCCGCTGCTGTCCCCGGTAGAGAGGGCCTGCGCCCTCCCACCCTCAGTGCCCAGGCCAAAAGGCCCGAGCCCAACCCGCAGACAGACCACCCCGAAAGGCAGCCTGCCCGCCAGCGAGCCATGAACCGGGCACAAACCCCCATGGCCGACCCACCCCGCACCGAGTATTAGCCAACGGCTAATGCAAACCCGAAGGATCACATTAACCGTTGTTGCCCAGGGAGCACCGGCCCGTAACGCTTCCGATGCCACCGGACGAATCCGAGCAATACGGGAAACAGACAGGCACACGAGGAGGTTCTCGGCGACGGCCCCCCATTCTATCGAATGCCTTGGAAAAATCTGTGTAAATTGAGTCGACTTGCTGAGTCTTAGTTAAAGTGCTACATATATAGTTCTTAAAAACTAATAGATTACTGATCGTTGATCGATTCCTTACAAAACCGTGTTGTTCTTCACCTATCGCTATCTTAACGTGGTTGTAGATGATATCGTAGATTAGTTTTTCAAAAATTTTTGCTATACACGATAAAATGCTTATAGGACGATAACTTTTACATTTTGTACTATCGCCTGACTTAAAAATGGTAACTATATGCGCGATTTTGAATTTTTTGGGAAAAGTGCCTGACAGGAGTGATTTATTAAATAAAATTACAAGCGGAAGCGAATGGATGAGTTGTCCAAACTCATCCATAAATGTTTTCCAAACAAAGGAGGTAATCTGTCAGGACCTGCACCTTTTTTGGAATCTAGTTGCCGGATTTGGCAAATAATATCGTTACGACTGATATGCACGGTATGCAAAGAAGAATTATAATTACTTTGTAATAATGAGGGAATGCTAATCGGAAACATGTCCTGATATGCAGAACCGAAAAAGTCTGAAAATAATTCGCATATGTCGTGCCCATTGACTGCATTTTGAGAATTATAAGTCATATTTGAAGGCATACTATTGACCGATTTTTTGTTATTAATAAACTTATAAAACAACTGAGGGTTTCGAGATAAAGATTTTTCGGTTTTATATATGTAATTTTTATAGCATTGACTAATCAACCTTTTACTTCTAGATCTTAGCGTACTAAAACTATCGTAATCTCTAGGATTCTCATATTTTTTAAAGAGGGGTGTGAAATTTTTGTTTTTCCTGCAAGCATTTGATTAGAGAAGGACTGTACCAGTTAGGATAGGGCTTTCGATTACTTTTAAGAGGTGTATAACGAGATATTATTTTATAAAGTATATCATAAAAAAGATCAACTGCATCGTCAACCACAAGGTCATCCAATAATTCATTCCATTCTAAATTACCTAGTTCCTTCTTGATATTTTCTGTGTCGCATTTGAAATAGTTAAAATATTTACATTTGTTATTCTTTAAGTCCTTCTCAATTACATTTTGTTTTATGGTGATTAATATGGGAGGATGATGCATATCAATATGAACTAGTGGCTCGGGCGATGAGATAATGTGAATCAAATTGGATGAAGTATTAGACAGTTTTTATTTAGAATATTATTAAATTGGAAAAGGTTACACGTTGCCATTGTATCAGAAAGCAACATAGATTTAGAGTCTTGAGGATTAGAAGGGTTTTGTAACTATCATTTAAGATTTCTTAAATTAGGTTATGGGCGTTAAAAAAATAAACAAATATTTATTTTATTTAAGTTTTTTTTAAGAATTATTTGGTTGGTATATTAACTACTAAATTGGAAAACACATATATAGACTGGATGTCTATTATACATATATATAACAAATGCAAAAATCGCTACTTTCCTGGCCTACTTTTCCTTTTCCTACTCTATGTTCAAACGTGACAGTTTACTCACTAAACTGACATGTACGAAATCGCAGTGACGTTTTATAAACATCTTTCTAATATGAACAAAATTCATAGATTTTTCTTTCCATTTTATACAATATATACTGCAATAAAGAATAATTTCCCGTGAACATAGATTTTTCAGATTTGGCAGTAGAATAATTAAAACTATTATATTCGTTCCTATGTTGTATATAATAAGGTTCTTTATAACTAAATTTTGTCTGCGGTAGTTAAACAAGGGTGAGAAGTACCTAGGGAGTGTAAGTGAAAGTTTGTGATGGGTTTGGTTTTAAATTGTTTATTATTGGTTTTTATTTGACGATCTGAGTTTGTCAGTTTATAAAATTCGATCCATTTATTACCTTAGTAAAACTGGCTGAGACGTTTTTGTAAATAATAATAATATTTAAGTTTAAATTTAAAACTTTTTTTTTAAATGCTATATATTTTTAAAAAGCAGAGCTTTAGTTACAAGCATTATATCCTAGAGATTTTTCAGGGTCCACTAATTGGTATTAGATTTTGAGGTGTTGATGTGGAAATGTCTCCTGATCTTCGGATCTCGTTAAGCTTTCAGGAAGCTTTGCCAAATATCTTTACAGCCAAAATATTTTCATGAGCTAACCAAAATTTTATTAACTTTTACTCTTACTTAAAGTAAGTAAGAGTAAAAGTTAATAAAATTTTGGTAAAATATTTATATAACATAAAATTTTGTCAAATATTTCAAAATATCTATAAACATGTATTCCTTTTTTTTAAATCAATTTTAAAAAATAATCCGATACGGGCAAGGATACGAACCCCCGACATCTGGAAAACCGACCAAATGAGAACCACTTGAGTAGGTACCTGTAGGACAGTGGGTAGAGCGAGTATCGGTTTGTTTCTCATTATTTATTTATTTAAATTAAATAGTAAAATACTTTACTAAATTAAATATTAAACTGCTCGCTTAACTTCCACCCCTCTTTGAACGTCAGACAATTTCAGGATTGCAAATTGGCATCTCACACTAATTAACGTTTCTCGGTTCCAGTAAGGCCATAAAATGTATGGAAATATTTATAGAAAACACATATAAATTCATTTTTAAGGGATTCATGTACGTAAAAACAACAAAAATACAACCTACAATAAAATGATATAATCTCTTTTGCCTATGTCTATATTAAATACCTCTTATAGCGAACACCTCTTACTACTATTGAATATTTTCGTTAATTTACTAAAATTATACAGAGTCTCAAGTTTATCGTTACAGATAATAAAATTTAAGAAATTATTTTTAATCGTTTTTATGGCCCCAAAATAACTGCCAATGTCACGGTAATTGATAGCTTCTGGTTTTGTACACGCTGACGGACAAACTGTACGAACTAATGTGCAATTACTATAAATATCGCCGTCACTCAACTACACTCCCGGTATGACTCAAAAACAGAACCTGTTGTTTTGACAACTTACATATATGGATCATCTCTTAAATTTTATTTCTCTCTCTCTCTCTTAAATTTAAATCTTAAATCGTTATGTATTGCATATCTTTGACATAATTAAGTGAAAACTTAATAAGCATGGAATTGAAGTCGCTCCATTCACGATCGTCATGTCAACTTTTAACTATGTTTACTTAAAATTACCGGGAATTTTTTATTTGAGTATTGCAATTTCATCTCTAATACTACGTTTTATTATTATATAGAATAGGTAAATATTCAACGAAATAAGGAAAGCTCACATAAAACAACGAACATCTATATAAGCGGTGAGTCCATTTGCCTAATCTACTTTATGCGCGATCAAACAGCGCTAATCGGGTATTGCAATGGTAATCTGTTAATTGATGTCGCCCAGACTTAATCCTATCCTACGATTTAACTGTTAGTTACTGTGTGCGCGATATATTAGTAATGTTTTAAATAAAATTTCATTTTCATCTTTACATCCATATAACGTTTTAATATTGAACTCTTCTTTATAATATCAATGTTTTATTTTGATGTGCTTGGTATGTCATACTTGTACAATTTTTACCAAAGAATATACGTAATATAATAGTTAAATGGAAGATAAATTATGCTATAAAATGAAGTATAAAATTACCTTCTACCCGTGTGGTTGTTTTCGTGATGTTGGCGGGAATTCAATTATCTCGGAATGAAAAACCTATGTCACTTCCCGCCCCTGTCTGTCTCGGTCATAAGACATGGCAAATACAGTTATAAACAAACGCACAAGTATTATTTAAGATTCAAGCTGAATATCCATGATAAATTTTAAGACATTTTCTACAGTTTAAAATTGTTATGTAAATTGGATTTCTCGGCTAATCTGTATTGTGATGAAAACTAAAAAAATCTTATACTGTGTATTGATAGTATTATGTAATCATACTTTGTCAAATAATATTAATATTTTACAAGAATATAACATATTATTAAAACAAACACCAAGTCTCTCAAAATACTTAGAAATATCTTCAGCAATATGGATTCTGTCCCGTGTCACTCTCAAGTCATGTTTGAATTTCCGCATAAACTCTATTAAGAACATTCACCAATTTCTGGTGTCCGTAATGACTAAGTTCTTAATAGGTAATGTTACAGTATATTTCAAGAATAAAAATGTTTTTGGACTGAACAGCAGATCTGTTTGTTTAGCTTTAAAAATCATACATTAGTTACTGAAATTGCCTTATATCAATTTAAAAGGATTTTTATAACAGAAACTAAACATTATAAACAGATATGTTTTCTATGTGGTAGACCATAACATCGGGTCGTCGGTAAAGTTAGCACCATCGGGCAGAGTCGTGCCGCAAAGCGACCTAGTCGTGTTTCGGCACGTTGCTCGATGAAGCCGTTTATGGGAGACCCATTGTCTGAACAGCTGCGGTAAGTTGGCCAACCGGTTGACGTCGAGTTGGTGTTTGTTTTGTCGGGTGTCTAGTCGAGGAGGCCACCCGCAGATAGTTGGGGGTCCAATTAGTGGGTTATCCACCCACGATCTTTATGGGTTTTAGTAGACGCAGGAAATGAAAAAATCCTGTATCCCTGTGTCTACCATTGGCACAGCGGTGACCAGGAAACAACTAGATTATTTGAGTATCTCGGAGAGGCTGCTGATATGGCTCTGCATCAGTTCCCTTCAGCGCAGCTCGTCTTTCTGGCGGACTTTAATCCCTGTCATAAGGACTGGCTGTTACCGTACCAGAAAACCGACCATGCTGGAAGAGAAGCGCGGAACTTTTGCTGTCGTTGTCCTTGAACCTCTTCCAGCTGGTGGAGCAAGCGATAAGGGTACCAGATCTGGTAGGTCATACAGCCAATTGCCTGGACCTTCTATTGACAACTGATCCGGACAGGTATCGTGTAGAGGTTACCTCCCCATTGGGAACCTCCGATCACTATCTGGTGAAATATCTGTGTTACGTATGAAAATACAAGTCAGCAGATTGGAATGAGATGCGGCACTTTTTTGGGTCTTATCCTTGGCGGAAGGTCTGTTTCTCTTCTTTGGATTCGTCGAGTTGCGCTGATGCTATAACCAATGTGGTGCATCAGGCAATGGAGTATATTATTCCTTTTGCTGACGTACCCATCGGTTGCAAAGCTCGACCATGATTTAATTTCGAATGTGGTCGTATTCATACCGAAAAAAATCAGCATATCTGATTTAAGCTGATGCTCGAAGCCGCAAAACTCCGGATGAAAATTCGAAGAAGAGAGCCTTTAACCAAGCTGCCAAGTCCTAAAAGAAGACATTGTGGAAGGCTCGTTTCGATCGAATCGCTAAGAATGGCGAAAAGCTCTCTGTCAGACCAACTGGCAGTCGAGCTTTCTGGTCTCTTGCGAAAGCGATCGAGTCGAATTTCTGCCAACCCTCACTGCCTGCTCTGCTGAAGCCGGCTGGATCCCTTGCCCACACAGCAACAGAGAAAACGAATGTATTTGCTTCTCTGTTTGATGACAATTCACATCTAGACACTGGCAATGCTTCTCCAGCACATCTTCCTCATTGCGGTTTTTCGATGCCAGAAATCCGGATCACTAAAAAAGAGGTATGGAGAACATTGTGTCGTTTAGATGTGAATAAAGCCAGTGGCTCTGATGGTATACCAGCCATTCTGCTCAAGACATGCGCAGCTGATTTTTATCCTGTACTGACACGTCTGTATCACCTCTCTTTCATGACTGGAATAGTGCCGAAATCCTGGAAGCTTGCTAATGTGCAACCCGTGCCCAAAAAAGGCAGCCGTGTGGACCCTGTCAATTACAGACCGATTTCAATCACCTCCATACTCTTCAAGATTATTGAGCGTGTATTGATCTCGCGCCTTCTAGAAGGAAACGATCCCCTTAGTGACCGACAGTACGGGTTTCGCCGTAATAGGTCTACTGGGGACCTTCTAGTGTATGCTACACACATTTTAGGCGAGGCCATCGAGAAGAACGGAGAAGCGGTCACTGTCTCTCATGCATGGCAGGTATCCATCCTTTTGTTGTGGACATTCCACCTGTCCGAACGAAGCGCTTTGCTTCGTCATTTTTGCTTCGTACAGCGAAGGATTGGAACAGCTTGCCTGCGTCGGTATTTCCGGCTGAATACAATGTGGGTGTATTCAAGAGAAGAAGTGAATAGGTTGATATGGCAATGCGCCTTACCACCTAAGACTACATTCCACTTACCATCAGGCGGAATGTAGTCAATCATTGCCCTAGATCGTATATAAAAAAAAAAATATAGTGATACTCTTTCATGCGAATTAGTCTGCATGGGGACGTTAGAAACACGTACGAAATATTAGCTCAGAGCTGATCGAACCATATTATTTGCTCCGTTTTGAAAAGCACTGTTATTTGTAAGGGTAGCAACGTAATATTATATACATGAAATATAAAACTATTTTCTCTAACCCCGTTGCTAGTTTCAGAGATAAGTACTTTCCAAGAATCTAAATGTTTAGCTTTATTATATTAGTAAATATAATAAAGCTGAATATTATTTGAATCATATATTTTCAATTTAAGAAACATATAACGTAGATCCTTTTATATTATAGCTATCGCAGTTGAAACCAGATCATAAACAATAAGAGTACATCTCGCAGTGGGCTGAATGAACACAAAACAAATCCTCCAACGTGAGAGATTTATGCGACACAGATCAGGGAAATATTGTGTAAATGATGATATAACGCTAGTATTTATACCGTTTTCATTGTTTGCTTGTCATTTTTATTTCTTCCTATTTTTGTACGTAATTAAGATTACAGTTAGTGTAATTTAAGGATTATCTATACAAAGGTTTTTTTATATAATGCATTGTTGTAGATAAAAAAAATATTTCAAGATATTAAAAGAATTTAAAAGATTATACAATAAAAAGAAATGGGTAATGAACGGAAAAACATTAAATTTAAATGTAAAGACACTTATGTGATTATTTAAAACAGCAAAAAGAAACTGTTTAAGAAAAGACGAGATGAGGATTGTTTGATGTAGCGTTCGTAAACATTTTTAAAATTTAAAATAGTTAATAGAGCGAATACACCATTACCGGCGTATAACTTATTTCAAACTGTAATTAAATAACTCGTTAATAGACGTAATTTAAGCCCTCTTTCTCTACAAGGTAGAGCAACTTAATAAAATTCACGTAACAGTCTAAAGTCTTCTAGAAATTCATCTCCTAATTTATTAAAGACGTTTATATTCTACTGAATTTATTATGTAATGGCTCTAACATTTCACTTGGACACAATTCAGTTTGTCCTCTCCAGATACAATTTATTATCATAACAAGGCATTCCTAAAATAAACATGGATTTATATCTTGGGCACGCAAACTAAACTAGAAAACGTTATGATATTTTCAGTTTAAATTATGAAATGTGCATATTTGAAATATTTTACCTGTTAATATATTTATTCCTTTTTTGAAGTTGACAATTTCTGAAAGCACTTAGTTATTTCATCAAATTCTAATCATTGATAGCTTTCACATAAGACTTATATTTTTATATACATGGGATTAGAACCTTTGACATCTATTTCATCTCTCTGCATTTCAACACTGATGCACTAACAACCAAATTGTGAAACTTTACTTCAAACTCTTAAAAAACTGATACGAATAGGAAATGTCTATCTCGTAAACTATAAAAATGTTTTAACATCCTTCAATTGAGACAATAATGGAGATTCTTAAAATTGATTTTTTTCTATACTCAAAATAAGACATTCAACAAATATATTATTATTTGTCAGCAAAGCTGATTGAACAAGGGATTGCAGAAATACAGTAAACGATTTCAAACAGCATTATGTGCACTTCATTTTGTTGTTACTTTGATTGTGATAAGAGTCATTTTCGTTTAATAGCATGTATACAATTATTGTCTCCCGATATGTTGCCATGGTTACGTCACGGACGGAACACCAAATTATATTGGAAGATATATGTACTTTCTGCTTCTAGATATAAGACTAAAATTAAATGTTTTATGTGCATTAATAATTTTGTATAAAATGAAAGTGGACACTGACACTTTTTGTAATAAAGTCAAAAGAGATGTAAGTGCCATTGTAGACGTCTACAAGTCTCATAATTATTTTTTTAATTAAAAATTTTTACTTAAAAATCTAAAAAAAATTAGTTTCAATTTTTTTTTACATCTTCAAGTAAATATTTTTATTTGTTAATGGAAAAATATAGGAAAATATGACTATAACTTCCAACATGTTTCGAACTACTGTTTTTAATTTGTCTTACGAAAGACGAAAAAAGTGAAAGTTGTCACCAACTTTATATAAATTAAATTTGATTATCTTCTAAGCATTCGAAACAGAAGGATAAATTGGACAATTGTCCCTACTTTAACAATTCGAAAAATTTCCTAAAGCGTATTGAAGTTTTTACGAGCTACTCGAAATTTCTGAGTTTTTAAAAGTATGTATCTTCATAAAAAAACATAATATTTTTTTATATATTGGAAAACGCTTTACTCTTCTAAAATATATATTTTTTTATAATGAAAAGCTTTTTATGAAGATAGAAGATATGGAAACTATAAATTCTGAAACAGTAAAGTTAGACAAAAAGCTTATTTCAATAAAAAAAGATAAGTATTTACATATCATACCAAAGTTCATTATAATATGAGATCAATTAAAAAAAATGTTATATCCAATTACCAAGAGTTCCTGAGTAATCAAAAAAGCCGTTTAAAAATAATTAAATGGATTAATAAAGACGTCATGTGTTCATTTTGTATGTTTGTGATTCAATTTAAAATGGTAATTGGCTGAGACCACTAAATCGACCTTAATACTCTAATCAACTTTAACGAATACAAAAACATCCAATAAAGACCAATTACTCTGATAAATCGGCCATTTTGTTCAACGGAAGCGAATTCTTTCTGACGATAAATCGGTCGCGGAAATATCAATTTCAGTGGTTTCCTTTAAACTCGATATACTGCGCAGGAGTGGCGAGTAAATCTGTTGCTAATTAAAGGAGGTCTGACTAATAAAATATGGCATAAGCTTTATTGACGTTTCTAAATATATATTTAAGGATTTTATTTTTAATTAAAGATAAAATTTTTTATAAAAAATACTGAAACAAAATTAACATAGTGAAAACGAGTTGTTAGGCTTGGCTTTCGTGTTATGATGGCTGTCCACTTTTTTCATTACATTTCCATCATGATGACGTGACATTTGAAATATTGTTGTGCCGAGTAAAGTTGGAAGAAGGCAATGATAAATTTAACACGCCAATCTTCCTCTCAAAAAACGTTAATTAATGGTTACGTAAGTAGGTATATTCATATTTTTAAATACTTATAATTATTATAAAGATCGTATTTTTTTTAGATACTAATTTTCGAATGTCCCCGTTTGCCAAGACGTAGGTATTATTTCACCGGAAATAATTATTTATTAAGAACAAATAGTTTACGAAATATAATTTTAATTATCAAATACAATTACCCCTAACTCCGTCTGTACTGCGCTCGCGCACCGTTTAGTTTGACTAATGGCATCACTTATTACAACCCACAAATACAGACACGACATTTACTTCACGGATGTCTCAATAAATATTCGTCAGAGAGATTCTTGGTAATGTATAATATATAGCACCCGTCGTTGCTCGTGTATGACGGCGACTGTCCATGTAACAGTCATAAATTACTGATGTACAAAGAAACATGAATTAAAAAATGTATTTGTGATGATTTATTGTTTTCTTGAAATCATATGGTTTAGAATTACGCCTCTTTATCAATATATTTTTTTTGCTATATTCTCAAAACACATAATAAATTTTTGATAAACAGCTTAGTAATTGTAAACTTAAATCCGTCAAAAGCAAAACAAATAACATGATAATAAAAGTAGAAATGACTGCTACTGCTGTTTGAAAAACATTGTAAAGATCATAAACATCATATGACAGGTCATGTTTGTATTAGCATTTCTCACGTAGATTTAACAGTAACTAAACAGTTGCAGCGTCTTAGAATATGCGTTTGCACAATCTGCTATGTGACATTAAGTTGGCGGTGATGGTGTCCATTGTACTATAAATAAGTTTATATACCATTAGTTACTCAAACACATTATCTATGTTATAATAATTGTTTTGCTTATAAAATTCTTACTATAGCATCTGCCGAAACATAAAATTAAGGATTTCTAAAATAAATTTGATCAGTTTTTTTATATTATAGCTATTGTTTCTAAAAACATAATTATAAAATGTTATAATTGTAAAATGTTATAATCCACTTATAAAATGTTATATTATTATTATATAATAATATATAATAATATTATTATTATTAATATTCACCGTTTGTCTGTGAACAATGCGAACATTGATAACACAAAACCACAAGCACTTTAATAGCCTTTAAGTTGATCACTATAAGAGCTACAGCAGACGCATTAATTATGATTTGATAACGGTTTTGTGACAAGTAAGTTTGTTTTTGTTTTATTGCTTTTGAGTGTGTGCGGAAGCTGTTGACTATAAACTTGTTATAAGTTCCTATTGGTTGTTACCTGTATTTATATATTTTGATTAATTTTGTATATCTCAAATAGCGCCACATATATTCAACATAATTAAACCCAGCTCATAATTACGATCAATAACATTTTCTTACTTTATTGCGATCATCACAGTATGTCAATTTCTTATGCTCTTTCTATTATACGTCTTCTTAGTTCACACTTGTTTTTATATGATCACATTAATCAAGCACTCTATACATGCCTTTTTCGGTCTCCATCTTCTATTACAACTATCCTCGTTCCTACAAAAAACTCTTCTCTATCTTTTTCACCCTTTCAACGTGAAACCTGATCATACCACGACAAATGAACTTCCCATCTCTTTTATAACCTTTCGACTTTTTTATTATCTCTTACACCAATAGACATTTCTTATTTTATCCATTCCTGTCAAGTCACACTTCCCTTTTTTTTGTTGTCTATACTGTTAGCCCTGTTGGCTATTACTCTTAAAAAGGGGGGGGGGAGATGGACCCCCATGGGGAACGACGTCACGAGGGCGTCTCTGATTAAGACACGGACCTCGTCTCGGGGCGTCATTTGTCAGGTGGGAAGCTAAGGAAATTTGGACACTAGCGTCTTCCGACGGCAGAACGCCGGAGCAACGGAGCATTTACTCGGTTGGGACCTCGTCTATACCGGTATAGACGATGTGTCTGTATGTTGTGTGGTGTCACTTATGCCTACGCGTACACGTTATTACCTAATGTGAACGCGTCGTCAGGGTCAACGAGTACCGACTTGGGTCTTCTTTTTCTGACTAAAGTAGTCTTACGTGGTCTATACACTGCGGCTTCAGCCACCAGTGGGTTCGGGTGTCGCTCAGCACGTTCAAAGTACTTTTGGGAACGCCCCTTGAAGTAGAAAGCGATGGTCGGAAGGTCTAAGTCTCTATGGAGATCGATGTTGCGTACGAACCACGGCACCCCGGTTGCAATCCATGTAAACCTGTTCTGAATCACCTGAAGGGGTTTTAGATTAGTGGCCACTATCAGTATGTGCTCCGTAAGGCGTTGCACCTGATGGGAACATGAATGGTTGGCTCTAAAGCCGAACTGCTCATTTGGGATGATTTTGAGTCTCTCGACTTCCGATCTAAGTCTACAGAGGATGATTCTCTCATATACTTTCCCTAAGGAACTAAGAAGACTAATGGGACGGTAACTACTAGGCAGATGCCGGGGTTTGCCCGGCTTATGGAATCCTATGGCTTCTTTCCACTGGGCCGGAAACGAGCAACCAGTCAGTAGAGCGTTAAAAATGGTAGCCAATAGGTAAATTAAAGGAGGCGGAAGGAGCTTTATCACTTTATTAGTGATCCTATCGGGACCTGGCGATTTCTTGGCGTGAAGCGCCCTAACTATGGACGTCAGTCCAGGTCTCGTCTAGGTTAGTTTCCTTGATTGGTGGACCAACCGGTGGCTGAGAACACATTATATTGACCGATTTGTCGACTATTTCGACATGATCGCGATCAACCGATTGAGCAGACAGACGGCATGGCTCTCTAGACTGTCGGTTAAGCACTCAGCTTTGTCAAGGTCGTCAAACGCGATGGTGGAGTTAGGTCTAACCAAGGGAGGCATATCTGAGACAGTGTCCGCCTTCAACGGTCTCTGCAACCGCCAGAATGCCTGGTGTGTTGGAGAGAGCGCCGCAAGCGTCCTATCCCAGCCGCTATCTCTGAAGTCATCGAGAGCTTGTCTCGACTGCCTCTGGAGACGGCGCAGACGTCGGTTGTCATCTGTCGGGTATCGGTCATGGGCTCTAATCGCGGCATTTTTACGGGTGATAAGAAGTCTAATGTCCGGAGGGAGTGCTCGGTAACCCTCGAAATTCACTTGGACCTCCCTCGAGGACTTTCCTATGCTGTCTACCAAATGTTCTGTGAAGTTAGTCGCGGATGAAACAGCATCCTGACCAGCTTACATCGGGTAAGCTGGTCAGGAATTTTGTCGAGGTGCGCTGATACGGGGGAATGGAGTTGCTCTCGAAGCTTCGTCCAGTTAATAATTGTTTTTGTCGCGGGTTCCCTAGGGGGCGAAGGTCCTAGCTGAAATAAGACCGGTCGATGTCGATCAGAGTCTAGCTCGGATAGCGTCTCAATAGAACGTAACTGGAGTGTCATGCCCTCAAGAGTACTATGTCGAGCACGTCGGGTCTGTCATGTCGGAAGTCTGTGTCGAAGTATCGCGTGGGACTCAAAGGCGCAGTGATCTCGAAGTCGAGACCAGCCTTGTAACTTAGCCTATCGAGGAGATTTCCTCTACTGTTTGCGACAGTACAGTTCCAGCGGGGATGTTTGCAATTTAGGTCGCCGGCCAGAATAGTTGCGTTACCTAATTGGAGTAAGGACTTAAGGTCCCCCTCAACTAAGGCTGTGTTGGGAGAAAGATAGACGGATGCTAGTACGATCGACTGATGGCGTGATCGGCGTGCGTTCGCGAGTCGGGCCCCGGGCCCGACTCGCGAACTTCGACGAACGCACGGGCGACGCGGGTTCGCTACTAGCGGGTTTTGAGGACCGTTTTCGCGGTACGATCGAGGAGAGCGCTTTCGTTGCCTTCCTCTTTTCCGATTTGGACTGCACGGTCGTGAAACCGTCGTCCTCGTCAGCGTCCGAGGAAGGGGACGAACTCCCCGACTCGGAATCCGAGGCCGTCTCCTTCGTAGAAGTGGCGGCCTCGACCTCCATGTCGGAGGTGCTCTCGGTTGCGGTCGCGGCGCGCGATATTGAGGGCGGAGACTCGGTACCTAACAATAAACCTTGGACCCAACCAAAGAATTGCAATTTGGACAGATTTTCGGGTTCCGCCGCGGACTTGGGGTCCCGGAGATAAGAGCCGTCCTCCCTGCGTGAGCAGGGAGGCGAGTGCCTAACGTGAAAACCCTATCGAATCTCTGTCAGTAGGTGACAGAGGTGTACTTAATACCCTAACGACTATGTACTTACACGAAGCAGGCTATTACGACGAAGTCTTTGAATTGCGTTTCGTACCCTAACTAGGGCGACGTCGGACTTGTTGGACCCCTGTGCAGGCTCGCCGGCCCGCAGGTGTGCTTGCGGCGATGACTCACACACAAACACAATCACACTACTGGCTTGCACACAATGGTGGTCGTTATCTTGACTGACGCAGGTGTACGAACGGTCGGCGCAGGTGGTCGGCGCAGGTGGCTGGGCGGTCAGCGTGACGGCCCAGGTAGGTGGCGCGGGTAGGCGAAGTAGGTAAAAGGGACATGTGTCCCGGTGGACTGCTCAACGGTGAATCTCACACTTCCATCTCATTACAATTGTTTACAAAATATTAGGATTCTGACATATGGACGATCGTATTGACAAAATAAATAAATACGTGTGTACTATGGACACATACAATTTACATTAAAGGCAACATTGCAATTTATTAGATGTTTTATACCGTTCTGATTCTACGTTTGTTATTTTAAGTGGATAAACCGACTTTAATATCGATGGATGTAAGAACATCCCTTCCATCAATTATTTATACATCAAAGTTGGAAGTTAATAATGCAACGCTTTATTAAGAAATTCTATTTGTTATCAGCAAAGTTTGTTTTATATTCAAGTAGATAGGGATGAATTCCTTAGAAAAACAAGGGTTCCCCTTAAACGATTTTTCTCTGTAAACTTTAAATATTTTTCTTTCATTTTATTTTACTTGGATGAGCAAAGCATTAAACTTGATGCGTTTTTATACAAAAAGACTAGCACTATTATGTAGTCGTATCGAATATCTATTTTGCTGATGTTGATAAATGTGTGATAGTTTGTATGTCTTTTTCCACGTTATAAAGAATTGTTTTTATTCTCAGAAAACATCCCTCTGAAGATGCTGCGTATTCTGTACTTATTATTTCTATTTAAAACTAGAAAAGTTCGTAGTAAAAGCTAGCTTCATAAAATAGTTTATTTAATATTTATCGAACAATTTGATAGTGTTTTTTAATATAATATTTTTGAATATGGGGTAATATAGCTTACCACACAAAAAGAAAATAAAACGTTTACCTTTACAAACTATTCAAAGCCAAACATATGATGCACACCGTACACTATAACATAATTCGAGATAAAGTCATCTTGTGTTTTTACGACAATCATAAACACGATACAGGCGGTGTCAGTTCTATATTATTTGGATCTTATCCAAAATATGCTTACACAGAACCACACTTGTTATCATTCAAATTATTTCACGATATTTTAAGCTTTAGTATCCGACAATAAAGATGTTAATTGTGTGTATCACTTAATACTTAAGCTTCGACATTTTTTGTCATAAATACATATTTGGATATATGGCACAGAGTATAGGTACCTAATATAGCTTATGAAACAATTCGTGAAAGTTAAGTCTTAACAATAAATATTAAATAATAAATTTAAATATTCGACATATGTTTTACCTTTAGAAATATTGTCAAAAATATATTGATAACTGTATGTTTAAGATAATAAAAAAATATTTAAAATTCCGTTTTTAATTTATGAAATTTTCTTAAATAAAAAAACAGATTAATAAATTCACCGCAATCTACAAAACAACATATATTCAATAGATTATTTTCAAAACTTCGAATTTTATTGTAAGGAATGCCAAAACCATTTTTAAAGTTTTTCGTGCAAATGAGATACAATAAAAGATCATTCTATGCTTTTAATATTTTATTATAAGTATCTAGTTAAAATAAGATTGTAATTGTGTATGCATGCATGTGCATGCAGGCTTGCATAGATGCACGTATGTATATGCATGTATAAACATAACGGCGGAATAAATGTAATGCATGCGTCAACAAGTTTAGTTAAATTGTATTTACTTAATCTCTGTATAAGTGAACAGCGTGTTCTTCATGAGAAATAAATATCTTTAAACATTATACTCTGATAAGAAGCCGACACAAAATTTCAATGTTCAAATCTATATTATACTATATTATTTAAACAGCAAATCTGTTTATATTATTGCCCACGAAAATGAGAAAAACATGAAGGCACATTGACTGGTAACACGTCAAGACGAACTATTTCCATTTTAAGCATTTGCATTACTTTGCTGTAACATTATTCCTGTAACATTTTTTTTTTTACGTTGTTATAGTAATATTATATTTAATATTCCAAAATCATAAAAGTACGGTGAATTTGCAAATTGTCATTTTCTAAATACACTATGGTATTTAAAGTAATAGCAATAGTTACTTTATTCAATAACTGTAATAACTTCTCAAAACTAATGAGACTGAGACGATTGCGCTGTTTGGACCAAAATGTGATTTTATGAGTTATGTGCAATTCTAAGAACGAAAATACAAATTTCATATGCTTTCGAAGACAATTTTCTTAGAACTCATTACCAATAACCGTTAACTAACAAAAGGAAAAACGTTTTCGTAGATGTTAAGTGTATTTATGACATTTTTTTTTCATAGACTCAGTGTAGGTATTTATTATGAATACTAACCGTATTGTGCACCGGGAACTGACCAAGCCTTGGGGTGTGAGTGACTTTCGAAGTCCTTCTAATCAAAAAACTTTTTGGCTAAAAAGATGCTTGACATTAAAAATAACAAAACTAGTGTCGCAAGTTTTTTCGATAGGCTTGACCGTTCTCGAGTTTTTTTTTTTTAACTTATATCCTGAAATTTGATATTGTGGCTTGGGTCCTGTGACATAGGCTGGCTATGACCCCATTGCAGCTATGATAATTATAAATAACGAATCAATGTTTCATGAAAATGGTTTGAGAGATACGCCTCTATATATGTATACTCAAATAATAAAATTACAAAAAAAACACTTGCTTAGTTTTAAATAAATTTTCTTCTCTCGCAGTTAACTATGTATAAAGTATTAATGTTATCTGGGGACGTGTTTACGTGTTCAAAATAACTTTGTAAATAATTATTAAAAAAAATACTATTAAAAACACGCCTGTAACAAAGGTGAAAGCAACGCGTCTAAACAAAATAAGTTCAAAGAGAATTAAGAATTGTCGAATTCGTAGGAATTTATATGAATGCTTACAAAACATTTCTAAGGTATGTCAGACTTTCATTATTTACGTGTTATTAGAAAAAAGTTAATCTTCTGATTGAAACTTATTCAGTTGTTAGTATTTTTTTAGTAAAGGAAACTATAAGTTACCGAGGTAATTGAACGTTGCAGAATGCTGTGAAATGCAACTCGACGGAACCACGTGCTAACCACAAATCATCGACGCCGGAACCCAAGTGAATTGAACCTGAATTTAATTTCCTGCGCTAATCTGATCACTGGATTAGGGTACTCGGTACGTACTGAATATATGAATAACAATATTTAATAGTTTCCATTATTGTTGCAATTACTACTTCAATGTTTTCTTGTTCAAGGGCTTAAAGCCCTTGAACAAGAAAACATTGAAGTAGTATATATATAGCTATTGATACGTATTAATTAATGTTTGAAAATATCTATAACCACGTATACTCATGTTACGCTTATTTAAATTTATATAAATATAGAATTAAAAATAAACCGACACAGGCAGGGATTCGAACCCGCGACCTTTGGGACGTCTTAATTAGTTGAGTAATTACACTTAAAAACAAAATATATCCAAATATATGAAATAATAAAGGGAGATACTGTTGCTATATATATATATTGTCGTAGTCGACAATTTAAAATAAATTTATAAGGTTTTTTTAAAGACTAAGATATGTTTCCCTATTACTGATTTATTACATTACTAAAAACTTACTGAATCTTACGTAAGATATATTAAGGGATATATAAGATATTGTAAAGGACCAAATTAAGGGGCAAAGTTTGGAATTAATTTTCATAAATGGTAGCAGGTGTGCTCAAGTGCCATGTAGTCGAATTTTCCATTTATCGATGTTATTATTTGATTTATGGTTGAAAAAAAATTGGTAATGGTTCTTAAAAAGTGAATTTTTTTATTTGCATGCATTCGTAGCTTTTATTGGATTGACGGCGAGTACTAATGACAAGGTTTTAAAGCTATTATAATATAATATAATGCAGTAACTTTTCTCAAGATTTTCCAGTTATGTCTTTCTGTAATATCAGAATAGCTGCTTTATTTTCAGTTTTTAAAATGTCTCTTTTTGTTAACTCGTATAATCATAAATTATTTTAAGCTTTCACGATTTGTATTCATATTTTTATGCTTAGTTTTATACGTAGTATTTTAATCGAAGTATTTGCTTCGACTCTCGACGTTTCGGCCGTAATGCAACGGCCGTGATCACGAGTATACTGATGCCCTCACACCACCCTGTGAGAACTCACAAATCCCGCGATATTAGAAGCTAGCATGAAAACGTTCTTTATAGAAAATCAGTCCAACACTACACCAACCTTATCCGTTATTCCTCTTATGTATGATAAGAACACGTGTTGTTTTGAGACATCTGGACGCTTTTCTATCACTCTTCGCAATGGCTGGTTCCCTCGTACACGATATCCACACCATCGCAGTACCTCCTGAACATGTGATAATTCCTCATCTATGAACTCAGACTCACACAAGCTGCTTTGTTTAACAGTGAAGTTACGACGAATTGCAAGTGTCTTAGATGGTGGTGAGACATAACATTCAAATACCTATCCGTGTGCGTCGGTTTCCTGTTTACTGTGTGCGTTATGGATTCATTCTCTCTGACGATCACCTTCAAGTCAAGAAAAGGCAAACATCTTCCTAATTTCAGCTCGAAAGTGAACCCTATGTTAGGATGCAGTGAGTTGAGATATTCCAGAAACTGTTTTACCCCCTGCTCCCCACCCTTCAATATACAAAATACATCATCGACATAGCGTTTCCAAAACTTCACCTTCCACAGCTGCAGATCTATCTGATTCAGATGTTGGCTATAACCGGTGCCACAGGACTATCCATGGGAACGCCATCTACCTAGAGGTAGTATTGTCCACGGTACAGAAAGTAGTTTCCTTACACACAATTTTGGAGTAAAACCATGTAGGACTCCGACAGGTCCTCGGCTTGGAGCCACTCCCTGATCACCTCGAGGCATTCCTGAATGAGTATATTAGTAAAAAACGACACTATATCAAAGTTCACCAAAATCTCATCTGATACCAACTTTATGCCTCCAATGATATCGACGAAATGCCGAGAATCATTCCGGCAAGACGGCGTTTTTCCCACAAGAGGCTGTAGCACCGACGCAATGTACTTCGCTAGATCATATGTAGACAAAGCAATCTGAATAACTATAGGGCGTAGGGGTACCCCAGATTTATGTACTTTAGGAAGATCATATAATTTCGGTGACTCTACGATCTTGGACTTTTACAAACACTCATATACATCTTCTGGAAAGAGATGTTCGTAATCTCTGACAATGGCTCTTACTCGACAACATGTTACCCTGGCAGTTGGATTGTACGACACTGATTTATACACCTGGTATTTCACAACAGATCCCACACCTTACCGTCATAATCGTAAGTATCCATAACCACGGTTAAGTTCCCTTTATCCGCCTTGAGCATAAGGATACTCCTGCGAATGGCATCAAGGGCTTCACGCTCATTTATGGCGATATGACTTTTCGGTAACTTGGCCCTTCTCTCAAAATGACTGCAACATCCTACCTCAACACCTCAGCGTCACTGGGCAGCACCATATTGAGAGCATAATCAGAGCTTCCTCCACACTACCGATAATTTTCTTATATGGAATCTGTCGCGGGGTCAAAGCAAAATTGAAACCCTTTGCCAATACACTCTTTGTTGCATTATCCAAAGGTGTGCTAGATAAATTAAGGACAATGTTAGGCAAACTCTGCCCCACCGGTGCATCACTCTGTTTACTTTCGGTGCTAACTTTACTTCTAGATCCAGCACGCAGCCTGTCAAATTTCCTGTCATGCTTTTCACTGAAGAACACAAAAATTCGCTCCGGTTGCTGAAAAGTTATTCGGTACCACAAGTCGAAACTCACAGGGGACAACAACGCATTACACTCAATATGCAATCCATACAATTCATCTAGCACCCTGTCCAGGTCCCCATAATGGTTTCGAATTAATTGTTTCAATTGACACTTGCAGTCCTTAGAATATTATGGGGAAAATGCAATGTCATTGCGTGTTTTACTACGTACACAAGTAGGTAATAAGTTCCAATCGCAGCACTTTTTTAAATACACTAACGATGTTTCCAATTCCGCACTTTTTACCCGCAAATATTATAGATGTTTAATTTTTATTGTTAATTCCTGTAATCATATATTAAATAATAATAATATTAATAATAATAAGCATTTATTTCAGATAATCCATCCATATAAAAGTGTGTTAGTAAAAATATACGTAATTTCGAAACAGGGTTAGTGACATTTAAATTATTTCAAATAAAAATCAAAAACAAAATCATCATTAGAATTAAAATCAAAATTTAGAACAAAAAATAAATCAAATCAAACCAAATTAAAATTAATATCAAAGTCAAAAATTAAATTACAAAAATAATAAAACATACACACATAATAAAGATCAAATTAATGAAATAAAAACATTCATTCCTCGAAATCATTTTTCACTATGTCACACTAATTATTTATAAAATAATTTAAAGATACTAATTATTTAGCTATTCGGTTAGACGGTATAACGTGCATGAAAGTCCAATGTCTAATTATAGGTCCATCGAATCGGTCCGCCACTGTAACAATATTAAACTTAATGAATCCTTAATTGTATTTTTAGTAAAAATAATAATAGGTAGTTTTCTAAGAAATCACATTTTTTAATATAGCGCAGACTGGTACATCGGCTTATTTAAATAAATATTAATAAGCAAGTGTTGCTATTTGGTATAATAAACAAAGGTTTAAACTGGTGAGTGGTCTAAGTACAAACGTGTACTCGTAGATCCATGTGTCAATCCGATCGTGTAAGCTTATATCCTGTGGATGATCCGGTTTGAACTAAACGTGCACTGAATTAATAGTCTGAATAATTCTATGATAGGACAAATAATTACAGTTCATACCTTACTTACAAACCTTATTTTGTAAACATGCAACTTGTCGGTTTTTTTAGAATATAACGGTATCTGGATTTACATTTTTAGTGATATAAAAGATTTTTAGTGACATAAAAATAAACATATCTTTTTAAATGACTGTTACTCAAATTATATTATTTTCATACTCGTTTTTAATGAAATGGATTTAATAGAACAAAACAGAAATATCTCGAGCATAGTGTCCTATCCAGTTTAAGTGGAGTTGGAATATTATTTGAATTATTTATTAGAAAGAATTTTATGCTGTATTTTATTCAGTATATTCTTTCTTGATTTAAATTCCCTTGGTAACTTATACCACACAAAGGTATTCGCTGATTCAGCGGTAGGTATACCCTTAGGTATGAATACCCTTAATTTGAGAGTTCGCAAACTATTTGCAGCTGTTTCAGCGCGTTTCGTTTAATTGGTGCTGCGGACATCGAATTTAATGCAGTATTTTTGTATCAAAATAAATAAATTTACGTTCCAAAACTTAGGAAATAATATTTAATTTAAAATAAGATACTGAGATGTAATTATTTCTAATATAATATAAATCAAATCTATATTTATATCTATACTAATATATAAGTGCGAATGTGTGGATGTTTGGATGGATGGATGTTCGTTACTCAATCACGCCAAAACTTCTGAACGGATTTTTATGAAACTTGGTAATTTTGTAGCTTATGTACCAGAATAACACATAGGCTATAAAAATAGAGGAACGGTCAACAGCTAGTTTTTAATAAATATAGAATACAAATGAAACGTTACGGACAGGGACTCCAACCACCGACCTCTGGAAAACCGTCCTGTAGCTCTAACTAAATGAGCTATCGTATTGCTACCCTTCTTGGTAAATTAAACATTCTTTATATGATCTTATTTATTAGGACAGTGGTGAAATCTAATGGGCTTCTTTCGAAAATCCTAACTAATGTTTCTAACTTTCCCAGAGCTCGCGGGTTCGAATCCCTGCATGTATTGGATTATTTTTCATGCTATATTTACTTAAAATTTAGACAAATATATTATTGCCATAGAGACATTTTAACCTTTTTTAAATTATAACAATAAATTTTTAAACAATAAACACTTTTAACCAAAATATTTTTTTTGCATTTATGTTTAAAGAAATTTTCAAACATTATTATAAGTCATTCATTGAATTGCTGAGTTTATCTTTTTGATAATAAACTTTTACCTCTTTATTTTTTATGAGAAGAGTGAATAAATATTAACTACGTCTCGACCTTGTCTAATCTCGATCTTATACATTTTGTATGTCTCAATATTCTGTACGAAACGTTTCCGATTTCCATACGATAACAGTAACAAGAACACCAATATATATTCCCTTTGAATAGGAAAAGTATAGTATTACTAAATAAGGGAGGATGGAAAAATGTTTGTACATCCGGGTGTTTATTTTTGATGTGGAAATCATACTTATAATGAAATATAGGCCTTAGCACTCCGACTTAAGTCTGTTAATAGACGCGTATGTTATGTTGGTAAAAAAATATTTTTATTAGATTTTTCCGAGTGAGGCAGGTCGGGAAATTGTTGTCATGGTAACGGCACGGCCCCTTGATGGAAATCGGGTGTTTTATACTAAACTGTGTTATAAAGAAGTGTTTGTGTATATGCAATGTGTTTGTAGAGATTGTTTGCTGGCTCTGCTGGCGAGGCTATTTAACTTCAAGTGAAACTGCAATTGATATTGTTTGGCAGTAGCTATATTTTAATAATGTCGGCTGAAATTGTGAATTATTAATATATATTTAACTTTAATATTAATACAAGGTTTTAATTTAAAGAATACGGTTTTATGAACCGAATGTTTATTTCCTAAAAATTTAATGATAATTTGAATAAAAAAACTTTGAAATAAGACCCATAATATAATATTTTTTACAAAACTAACAAAATGGATACCAACAAGTACAGAAGAATGTGTAGGTTATTTTCAGGTTGAAATAAAACAAAATTATCTAATGCATAATTTAATAATGTGTCTTTATTTATTATTAATATTATAAAAATATTAATAATAAATAAACACAAATTAAATTGAAACAATATAATAAACAGTAGGTAAATACTTATATTTTCAAACACATTTCAAACGTGAAGTGGTAGGTATATCGTTCATAATAACAACGAAAGAGTAGCTAAGATTTATAACATATACAGAATATTAATATAATATTTATTTTTATCATATAGACACAATTGTAATACTTAAAACCGCAAGGTAAGGTTTGTATTCGAGTGATAGGTTTTTGTCGAAAAGTGAATGTATACTCCACAATATTCCTTTGTGGAATTCAAGAGTAGACATAAGAGGAACAATATTTGGTAAATTGTCAGTAATTTTGCATGAAATTATTAAACTCATAAATTGACAATTCGAGGTTATGTTATATGAGAAATTTCAGCACACGAGTATTATTTTCTTTGTTCTTTGAGACAAGCATTTTATGATATAAAAAAGTATAAGTATAGAAGAAACTTTTATCTGTTTAAAGTTTGTAATATATCTTTTATTAAACTTTATTTTGGGCCTTCCGATATTTAAAAGAGTATTTATGTCTGTATTTAAGAGAATGAATTTAGAATGAAAAAGAAAGAATGAACTCCTGAATGAATGAACTCCTGAATGAAATCCTGTAACTTTAAATTCATTTATCTCATTAATTATAAAGAACTTATAAGGATATGGGAAATGGTGTCTTTATAATATTTATAGTAGGTAATTAGAAGTTACGTCATAAGCAAATACGTCATTAGTTCAAAGGATCAAAATTAGGAATAGTTTCAAACTCAGAACTTTCCATTTATGGCGTCAAAACATACTGTTATGTAGTAAATGGTAATCAAGTCTATTGTTATGATTTGTATTATGCCAAACAAATTGCACCTCTATTTTATAAATGATAAGAGTTATATGTTTAAATAATCACGCATGACCAATGCTTGCAAGTGACGTGCTAAAGTCGTCAACTATTGCCCCGACACGTGTACCTCGTTAAATGCAGACCCTTCATTTTGACCGTAAAATTTGGAATAAGTTACAAGCGGAAACGATGCAATATAAAAGAAACTTTAAATAAATAAAATTGCGTTGAAATAATAAAATGGAAAAAAAAATTTTTTAGTTGTTAATATTTATTTTTTCCTCGCTCGTACATTTTAACAATTTGTCTATCCTTTAGGCCTAATACAAAAATATTCAGAGTAAGACTTAGACATTAAGATACTGAGAAATTTTATTAAAACATTAATAAGTTAAAACATTTATTTATTATAATTTTCCTCTGTACAAAGTATGTACAACACTTACCAAAATCTAATAACTTCCAATATTGACTATACAGTTTAAAAGATGACGGTGGTGGTTAGTAGACGAAAATGTTTTTTTTTTTCTGTAAAAAATATATAAATTTCCCTTTAAAAACCTAGTTAATTTTCTGTAATAACTATATATATGTTTAAAATCGCTATGAGCATATAACTAGCTTATCGAACGGTAAATCCATGCCATTTTACTAAGTATAATTAACAAAAACCTAGAATTATTATCTCTCTTTTTCGCAACTCAGATAACAAATTCAACTTAAATAGTTAATATTGGAGGGCTATCATATATATTTTTTCACTTGTTTGTAAGCTTCATACATGTAAATATCTTTGCCATGGGCATTTAATGTTCAAAAATAAAATGCTTGATACTCTTACAAATAAATAATAAAGTCTATATTGGCTTGAAAATTTATTTCTTTATTTAGTATGTTTCTTACATTTAAAATGTTAATATAACTATTATTTCGTTCCAAAATACAAAATAATAAATATATATGCCTATTAAAAAAATCATCAGTCCTCATTAGTTGTCGCGCAAAACTGTCAAAATCGAGAACTTGTCAATCCCTCCCCCATCAATTACAATTCAAATACAGAAGCCCCGCATCTGTTTCTAATGACAAACTCGTGCCGAGGGTAGTTTACAATTAAAAAATATGCATACAAAAGGCGTCTTTGCTTCAATCATGTAAAAGGTTTTAGTTAATTTTATTATTAAGTAATAACTAGTGTAAACAATACTCGCAAACCCAAGGCTTTTGTATTAACATGTAGTATTAGACAATTTGTTAATTATGTCTTAATACATATATCTATTTATAAACATATAGGTACGTAAAGTTCCTATTGACATTTGACGTTCTCAAATCTTATTTACATTTGATGTTGTTGACATTGCGAAGCATTTAGACAAGTTTTTGAAAACGCAGATGGCTTTACGCATCGCTGTTACACTTTTTACAGATTTTTTATTTATGTAATTTATGTATTTGTAAGTATTTTAAGTAAACAGTTTATTACAGGTTTTAAGATTAGTTAAGTATCATTTCACTATTTATTTCTCCTCAATCACACAAACCCGTATTCTTCTCTACTTAAATTCTTTCACCTGAAGGTTGTCTGGCAGAGATTGCTCTTAGCGATAAGACCGCCTTTGCATACTATTTTTAAATGTTAGAACTGTGCTGCATGTTGTAATTTTTTTTAATTTTTATTTTGTGTGTGCAATAAAGTGCTTATCTATTTATCTATCTAAAATCAAATTTACGTAAACTTAACATAATTTACGTAAACTAAACGTAAAATACAAACCTAACTGCCACATCTTAGAGACCTTCGAGCTTGAACACTAACTCTTCGGATGAATCAAAAAATACTACATCACAATAGTCCAGCAATGGCAAAATAAGTGACTTGGTTTTAAGTAGCTTAAGCGAGTAAAAAAGGGAAGAACTGTACGAGACATCTTTATTATGAGGTGTTAAAAAAAAGTTTGAATTAAAGTGATACCTAGCTTCGAATAGTATGAGAAAAAGGAATAGAAGTACAATCAAATAAGAAGTCAGGCAAAACTACCTATGGAAATAATCCAGTAATTTGAGGGAATTGATTAAAAACCATAGTGTTTTGTCCAATCCGAAACTGTCGTTTAATCACCGTTTATCTTATATATCGGCAAGGTTTGTAATCAAGTCTGCAATACAAATTTGCAAATCATCAGCATATAAGTGGTAACAACAAGTAATACAATACGATAATACAAGAATACGATACGATACGACACGATAAGACACGACACGACACGACACGACACAACACAACAAAAAGCTTTTTGAGAGAAATAAAATAGTTGGCTGTATAAAGAGTTGTCTAACAGATAGGACGTTAAAAAATTTAAAAACTTCAGTTGAAGGACAGCGAAAAGGAAGGCGATGTCCCATTTTTATAATGGCTCTTACAGCTCGCTCCACCTTCAAAAGATAGGATTTAGAGCATTCACTCCATGCCACTATACAATAGTTTACTAGAGATTGACCTAGGGCTAGATAGAGGAGACGGAGAACAACGAAATCTGCAAAGTTGCGCAGATTTTTAAATATATAAATCAGCCTTCTCAGTCTATTCGTTAATGACGCAGTATGGTTTTGGAATGAGAGAGAGGCATCCAGGGTAACTCCGAGATATTTACTGTTTAACGTACGAAAGACCTTGGGACATGCACATGGTATGCTATTTTGTGGATAACAGTTGTGGGCGGTGAGTGAAAAGGAGTTACTAGGCCGGGTACGAGATGTCTGTTAAAAGGCTATGTAATTGGTTTTATCTGCATTCAAAGTGAGCAAATTTTCAGAAAGCCATTTTGTGACCACGTTAAGACCGGATTGTGCATATTCAAAGGCTTGTTGCCAGTCACAACCATGAAATAAGAGAGCAGTGTCGTCGGCGTAAGTATAAATGGATCCGTTCTGCTACTGTATTTCACAGAGATCATTTATATAAAATAAGAATATGGTTGGACCAAGTATACTGCCCTGTGGGACTCCGTAAGAGACAGGTTGTTCTCTACTTATCCACTTTCCAATTTTTGTAACTTGGCGTCTATGTGATAGGTAACTTTTGAATAAATCAAGTTGGAGGCGTCTGATGCCTATAAGTTCCGGCTTGGTAATTAGGGTGGAGACAGAAACACTGTCAAACGCTTTAGCAAGGTCTAAGAAAACGCCCAAAACCTTTTTTTTATTATCAATTTTAGAAACTGTCTCATTAACCAGATCAAGAACTGCATGACTTGTAGATATATGTGGACGAAACCCATACTGAGATGGTGAAAGAATTTTGTTTCTGTGTAAATATGAAATAAGTCTTTTATTTAATACTCGCTCAATTATTTTGGAAAGGGTTGTCAGTATCGATATCGGCCTAAAATTGACAACAAGATTCTTATCCTTTTTTGTGAATGGGATGAATAACAGCAAGTTTGAAAGCATTTGGGAAAGTACCAGTAATAAAGGCCAGATTGATGATATAGGTAATTGATGGAACCAATATATTCTTGTATTTTTTTAATATAGTGCTTGAGATGAGGTCGACACCAGGTGAACAATCACTTTTAAGATCGTTTATTAAAGCCTAGACCTCAGAAGCATCTGTGTTAATCAAAGCCAAAGTATTAGGGGACGACTTGTTGAAAGAGGACTGATTGATATTCATCTATTGTGGATTTCTAGACATAATATTTTCTACAAGCCGTTGACCTACATTACTAAAATAATTGTTGACTTCATTTATTGCACTGATGGGGTTATGTGCTATTGACAGTAGTTCTGAGTGAGATTTTGATTTGTTTGAGTGAGTGATGTCTTTAACAGCTGTCCACAGTTTTTTTGAGTTATTTTTCGAATTCATTAAAAGCGATCTATTATAATTATTTCTATTTTTTCTAAGTAGGTTAGTGCAAAAATTTCGATTTCTGGAATATGTAATTTTAAGAGTTGGATGTTTGGGCGACTTCTTCACTTTAAGGTGTAATTGATCTCTGTGTCTTAAACATCTAAGTAAACCTTGAGTCATCCATGGCTTTCGAGTTCTTTTACGATTTGGAACTATTTTTAAAGAAGTGTTGGCGAATATTGTACGTTTTAAAGAGTTATTAAAAAAAATTACCGCAATATCAACTTCAGTCAAAGTATAAATGTGATTAAAATCAACATTCAAGAGATCTAAATGTAATTTGTCATAATCGAGGTACTTGATGGTTTTTGTGACTTGTTTATTGAGTGGATTACAAGAATGGAGAAAAAATAAAACTGTGTCGTGGTCTGTCAAAGAGGTATTAGAAACGAAAGAGTGAGCTGAATTTCTGGTTTTTAATATTATGTGATCACCAGCTTCCTCACTGGGCGGAGCATACAGGTCGTTATCGATGGTTTTTGCTCGGACCCTAAGCCCGTGAACGCTGGTGTACCCCAAGGCTGCGTGCTATCCCCAACTCTGTTCCTCCTGCACATCAATGATATGCTGGATATCTCCAACATACATTGTTATGCGGATGACAGCACTGGGGATGCGGTATATTCCGGCCGTGCAGGTCTCTCTCGGAAAAACGTCGACGAGTGCCGAAAGAAACTTGTGTCTTCTATAGAGACTTCCTTAGGGCTGATCTCTGAGTGGGGTGAACTGAACCACGTACAGTTCAATCCCCTGAAGACGTTTGCGCGTTTACCACTAAGAAAACCCCATTTGTCGTATCACCGCTCTTCGAGAGCACTCCCCTTATTGCCTCGCCAAGTATCAGAATACTGGGTCTCGACATTTCGAGCGATTGTCAGTTTCTTGGTCATCTGGAGAGCAAGGCCAAGTTGGCCTCGAAGAAATTGGGAGTGATTAATAGAGCAAGGCAGTATTTCAAACCTGGCCAAAGACTTGCGCTCTATAAGGCGCAGGTCCGGCCACACATGGAGTACTGTTCTCATCTCTGGTCCGGATCACCCCAATATCAGCTTCTACCATTTGACCGCGTACAACGGAGAGCCGTTCGGATTGTCGGGGACCCGGTGCTCTGCGAACGGCTGGACTCTTTGGCATTGCGTAGAGACGTGGCTTCTTTGTGCGTCTTCTACCGCATTTACAACGGGGAATGTTCCGAAGAACTATTCGATCTGATGCCTGCCGCCGAATTTCATCATCGCACAGCGCGCCATCGCCTCCAATATCATCTTTACCACCTGGATGCGTGGCGATCCTCTACTATGCGGTTTTCAAGGACATTTTTCCCACATTCCACTCGCTTGTGGAACGAACTCCCTTCGGTGGTATTTCCAGATCTGTACGACATGGATACCTTCAAAAAAGGCGTTTACTCCTACCTACATGGCCGGCAACACTCTTGTAAATCCTCGGATGTTGCAAGAGTTCATGGGTGGCGGTGATCACAAGTCATCTGTGACCCGCCAGCTCGTTTGCCCTCCTCTTACATAAAAAAAAAATGTGAACAAGACAAGAGCGATTTTTTCTCGTCGGAATAGTATGTCCAGGAAGCATACCATGAAATGCTAGCAAAGTAAGATACTCCACGGCGCGAAGATCACTTGTGTGTTCTGTGATGTCAATATTAATGTCACCAATATTTATTATATTTTTGTAATGAGACAAACTCAGGAGGTGTCCGTGAAGAGAATCAAGAAAAGCTGTTATATTATAATTAGAAGGGGGTCTATAAATTGTAATTATTGCGGTATCTTTGTTAAGAATAAGAGTTAAACAGTTCGCGTCCCGTAATTCGTAGTTGATGATGGATATATTGAGATGATTACCGTGGTAAACAATCATTCCCTCATTTTATGTTTTATGTTTACTTGTTGTCAAAACAGTGTTACCCGTCGATAGATGGAATGGGAGGGGAATTATGTAACCAACATTCAACCAGTACAATTATATCCCATTTGGTCCTACTCTGTCCAACAATGCCAGTAATCCATTAAAATTACTACTGATGCTTCTTATATTTTGGCTGAAAAATGAATAAGAGTTTTTAAGAGTTTTTGATAATTGGATACAATCTTCAATCATGCAACTCGCAGATTCAGCCAATAAAAAGTTGTCTAGCTCGGTATTTATTGTATGTAAAATATCGAATTTTGATTGCAAACTGTAATAACATAACTAAATAACATCAACGGAAACAAATAAATTAAGTGAATTTTCTTGTAAAATGAGAACACAAAAAAGGAGTCTATAAGTGATGAGTGAGTTATTTTCGATTGTAAGTATTCATGGTTATGTAAGTTTTGGACAGAAATAATTGTAGGCTGAGATGTTAAGATATTTAGTATTCATGTTAAAGTTGTTGCATGTATAAGTAAGAATGAAAGTTATGCTATTAATAAAAAAAGATATTAAGAGTGGAGGTAAAACCCGGCCCTGGGATACACCCGCTCTGCTTACACAAAGTTTTGACAGACTATTCTTATACTAATTAGAGCTGACCAAAAAGATATGACTGAAATGCAATGCAAGCAATGCCCACCGGTGACAAATTAATTTTACTAAGACAACCTAAGCATATGTCGATATCAATACAGTTAAAGGGATTACTGTAATCAAGAAGTACTAGAGCTGTCAACTTTTCTATTTATTTTGAAACGAATGTCTATGATCTCGAGAAAAGCAGTCGTTGTACAGGGTTTAGCGCAAAATCTTGATTAAAAAGAACTACTACTTAGTCATAATGATTAATTGTCGATGATTATAAAAAGTTCTATGGTCCACAGGTTCTATTATATTAGAGAAAAATTGACGAATAGAGACAGATAAAATTCGGTACAGTTTGTAAAAGATTATTCGCAATAGCAATATATATGTAAAGCATGTATATATAGAAAGAGCATATATATATATATATATATATATATATATGTATATATATATGTCGCAGATCACGATAATTTAACGATAATTAGTAACTCAATTGATATCATTGTAATAGTGGGGTGTGAACGCCGTGACGTATTGAGTCACGTGATCGGAATCGTTTGGAGGGGCACCGGAGACATTTTAAATATCCGAGAGCATCGAGACGAGAGGATTATTGATTAGTGTGATCCTTAGAGTCCGGACCCCCCCAAACGGGACCGGTGGTTCACGAAACTCTGACAATTGTATACCTACTATGTAATTTGTGATTACCTTCATTTAATACAAGTAATTGTCATATTGTGTCTGTGTGGTTTAATTGCCTGAGACCTACGCCTCGGATCCTGTACCAAAAGACGTCCTCAATACCGAACAAGTCACGAATATACGCTCCGATCTCCGACATATATATATATACATACATATATAGGCACTATCAATAATAACTTAAATAAATTAAGTCAATGGTCACGCAGATTTGGCGTAGCAGTAAATCCCCATAAGTGTCAGGCTATAGTCATCGGAAGCTCTAGACTCTTAGCCAAAACGGATTTTACAAATCTGCCATCCGTACAGTATAATGGCAACACAATACCTTTTACCATGACTGTGAAGAATCTGGGATTGTGCATGGATAATAGACTGAGTTGGCACCAGCAGGTAAACGAGTTATCTCGTAAAGTTACCTGTACTCTACGGTCGCTATATCGGACCAAAAATTTTTTGCCCTTTAAAACCAAAATTATTTTAGTTAACGCCCTCATCTTACCTATCATCGATTACGCAGATGTTTGCTATCCAAACCTGAGTAACGAACTCCTTGATAAATTAGACCGCCTCCTCAACAGTTGCTTTCGTTACGTCTTTGGCTTGCGTAAATACGATCACGTCTCTGAAAATCGGCGTAAGGTTAAATGGCTCACTATTGGTCAGAGGCGTAGCTGTAGGATTCTTCATCTCCTCTTCTCAATATTAAACCTCAAAGAAAAATTCCAACTCCTCCATGATACACAAGACAGAATACTTCGTTCCTCTGCCTATCTCACAACCACCATTCCTTCTCATACCAGCGACTTCTTCCACAAATCTTTCACTATCCAAGCCTCACTACTTTGGAACCAACTTCCTGAAAAGATAAGAAGAGCACCATCCAAAAGTTCCTTTAAGAAACTTGTCAAAGAGCACTTTTTAAAGTCCCCATAATCCGTGTGTTAATTTGAAATGTGTATCTCATAATATAAAACTTCAACATTCATGATGTTATAATAATAATATGTATAATGTGTATGTATTTAGATATGTGTATACGTTTATTCAATTTATATATATGTATGTATCAGTGTGTAAGTGTATATAGATAGATACATAGTATATATTTAATATTTATCATGTCCCTTTTTTTCTAATTTATTTTTATTTATTAAATTTAAATTTATTAAATTTATTAAACGCCTACCACAATTTTTCACCAACACAGAGGTTAACTGGGAGAGAATGCCGTTAGGCATTAAGTTCGCCTTTTGTTAATTCAATAAAGCGTAAATAAATAAATAAATAAATAAATATATATATATATATATATATATATGAATCTCATGGATCATGGATTCAATTCAATCATGGATTGCTAAGAAGCTTCTTCTTAGTCGTCTTATATATATATAAGACGACTAAGAAGAAGCTTCTTAGCAATCCATGATTTCACTGTGCGGGTGCCGGGCCCATCGCGTTGCAAGGAGTGCAAGCAGTGCCTGGGACTTGCGACCCAGGAGTAGGGTTATGGGGCCCCTTTATTATACGCATAAACGCTCACCTTCACCCTCCACACTCCTCTCCCTACCTAACCAAATTTGGAAAGAACTTACTAATGCCGCCTTTGAAATACGTTCTAGAAATGAACCGATGCTTGTTCTAGAAAGGCCAAGGTCTTTAAGTAGGCTATAGAGAGATTTTGCTGTTATATCTCTCGCTCCCACTTCTACCGCGTACAAACTAACTATAAATTTATTCCTGATCAGTTCGTTGGTTAGTTCGTAATACTTATTGAGCTTGAATGTGTGATCCCTTGAGATGTTTGTTTCCCAAGGAACAGTAAGTTCCACAAGTATCGCGCGCCTCAGATGTTTCGAATACAGGAATAGGTTCGGTCTGGATGACGAAACACCAACATCCCCAGGGATTTTGTAATGCTTTTAATACGTGTCCATCATAAGAATCCAATCAGGAGCCGCGCCTAATATTGAATAAAGCTTCGCTTTTGATTTTTTGGAGGAGCCTTCTTTTACGAATTCTATAGATCGTTTGGTGGTTGTTATACCCTTCCGCGCTCTTGCTACTGAAAGACTAACCGCTTCCCGTATAATTTCTAATACCTTGTCGTGGCGACGCGAGTATTGACCTTTATCTAGAAGTACAATACACCCTACTAATAGGTGTTTCGCGGTTCCTATTGCCTCCACACAGATGTTGCAAGACTTTTCGGTGGCTTTGCCCCATCTTACTAAATTACTTTGATCTGGGAGAGTCATTTGGAATGCATTAAGATAGAATTTTAATAATGCTGGGGACCAATCATAAATTAAGGTGCGCCACTTCAAAGCTAGTGGAATACAAAAATCTCCTGTGGTCACCCATTCGTTTTGAATTTCTAGGCTCATCGCGTGGAGTCGGTAATTATCGTTTTCGTCTTGTCGAATAAAAGATTTTGTTATGTCTATGTCTTGAACTTTTCTACTTGGTCCTAGCCCTACTTTATTTGTTTGAGCACCTATCATAAATTTTTTATGGAATTGAAGTCGTGACTCGAGCTCTGAGCCAACTTTGTCTTTTGGGAGAGAAGTTACAGTATCATCTTTAGATTTTCCGATGATATGTCTTTTGGTAACTCTTAGATGTTTGTAGAGCTCCGATGGTGTCTTTAATTTTAATCCAAAATTGTTTCGGTCTCTAAATAAGGTTGAAGAGTCCGCTGAGTGCGCTAACCCGAGCCATAACTTCAATGTCTTTATGACGCTTGCAACTAACTTTGACAAAAGGGTTTTATTAATATCATAAACGAGGAAAGGCCAATTTAGACGTGATGTTAAAAAATTATCGTAAATCCAAGCTTTTTTGACGTTACTTATTGGTTGGTTGTCTACCTTTTTGAGAACATTTAAAAAGCTATCGACTATTACATCCAACGATGGGGTACGGCCTTGGTAATCGATTTTTTTACCTAAAAATTTTAACGGAGCTGCTTCCGTAACCGTACTAACGCACTGACCGCCTATTATAAGACCCGGATCGTAAGAGGTATATTTGGTATTCCGTCTACCCAGACACAGACTAAAAAAAAAAATAAAAATATAAAGTTACTGATGACGACATAAAAAATTATATAACCGTAAATACTAAAGATATGCCCGTATTTTTACACTATTTATTACCTCTAAGAAGAAAACACGTTGTCTTAGAATGGTAAAATATTACCTTGTTGACTCTTGCGTAGATGTAGAGCGTCACGGGCTATCTACATCTCTTTGGTGACACGTACTCAGTTTACAAAAAAGTTTTTCTTTAAGTATTTTGAAGTTAAAAAGGAATAGGTTTTAATAGTTGCGTTTTAATAGACATTATTTGGAGGATTCACTCTTAAAGGATAGCAAAGTACTTGAACTACTTTTAATTTATTCACTTCATTTTAGAAAACTAACGAATCTCGAATAGTTCATTTTATTTTATTCATTTTATGGTAATTTGGATAGAAAAATTATAATGGCAAAAAGAAAAAAAGAAAAATTGTGATGTAATTACAAACTAACGGTTTAGTGAAACTCCTTTCTTGTGCTAGAAGAAATGTATTTCGTCGAAATTCATGATACTTACTGAAGAAAAACAAAACAACTACAAAGACTTCGATCCCTAGATTTTAGAAAGATTCCGTTTTTTTTTTATTTTGAAGCACAGTACCATAAAAAAACTAAAACATAGAAATGTTGTACATATTTTTATACCCTTCTTGAGTCAGTTAATTATCATTATAATTTCTAAAAGCACAAACCATACAAACTTTCATTAGGTTTTTATTTACAATGTAAATACTAATCTATTTATGTTTGTATTTGTTCTTCGTGTTTATTTATGCAGATTAAAATACGTCCTTTCAGTAACAATCCTATTTAATGGCCAATGAGTCCTCAAAATCTATATACGAAAATATTCATATGCTAGACTCGTAATGATTATACATATAAACAATTTTATAAACAATTTTATGAATGTTGATGTACATAAATAATTAGCGAGCAAGAAACTCATTCTTTTTTTGGATAATTATATATCTAGCCTTCTGCATGAATGAATACATCACTACATTGTAACATATAATTAACACGTCTGACATAAATATTGACGTCTTCTTATTTTATAGTCTGAGCCGTAAATTAAAACAGGAAGTTTTACTTTTTACAAAGAGAATCAGATAGCAGCATAGCAAATTTAAGAAGTTTACTTTTTAAATTTTTATTTAATTTTATATTATATTTTGTACTAGGTTTCACCCGCGACTTCAACTGCTTTAAATAGTTTCTTTGGATAACAATTTTATTTTTTACATCAAGTACTTGCATAGTTAGTTTTCTCTTTTCGTATGTGAATTATGAACTGGATGTTAGAACAGTTCTCACCTCTCCTTTTTGAAGATGATCTGCTCGTTTGTTATGGTAAAGGTATAGAGCCATTTTTATTGGTCGAATCAATTTAAAATCTGGTATTTGGTATTGATTTGGTATTTGTCACAATTTAAGAATATATTTTTTATTTTTTACTATTTTAACCACTTCTATTGCGATAAAAGATAGACTGTCTGTTTTGTAGGAATAGAATAACCAGGTTTAGGTTTACGCGCTCATATTCTTGAAAATAAAAGATTTTTTTTACACGGTGTCCAGGGCATTTTTATAGTTCCACTAAAGACAAAAAAAATTAAAACATTTTATCAACGTATCACGTACTATAAGGCCAGTGCATCCAAAAAAGCGGCGCAACAGACAGACAGACTTTAATGACAGATTAAAAAAAAACGATATAAAAAAGAACTTGACATTATCAAAATGTATTATTTATGTTATATCATGTTTTTTTTAAATAATGAAAAAATACCCAAAAACCCGTATCATTATAAAAGAAAATATGCAAATATTAAGAAAACACTTAAGAAGAAAATTGTATCAACGTTTCGCCTACCATGACGCCAAGCATTTACGTTGTATATCGTGGGAATGAGATATTTTCTCATTATAAAAGTAGCCTATGTTCTTTCTTAATGTCTTATCTATATTTATGCTAAATTTAATCAAAATCGGTGCAGTGGTATAGACGTGAAAAAAGTAACAGGCAGACAGACAGAGTTACTTTCATTTTTTTAATTTTATTTTTATTTATTTTATTAATATTAGTATGGACTAGTATAGAAGTAAGGATTAGTCTTATTTTATTTAATTAAAAATATTTACCGACGGATGTAAATTTAAATAAAGAAACCTTCACAAAATAATTCATATCGAGTAACAGTCGGACCTCCTATTTTTGGCTACCAGTAATCTGTTCTAATAAGTATGATCTCGGATAGTGTCTTTTCTAATTAATTAAATATTTGTACAAATATTTTGTTTGGTACACAAGTAATCACTTAACAAAAACGATTATTATTTTAAATTGGTTTTCATGCTCTAAGTAATTAAAACAATTAATTTTTGAACTCGTATTGTAGTCATGAAGTATTGCAATGGTTTGTAATTTAGTTCATTAGAGCATTAGAGAAATCGCAGGTAATATGAAATAGGCATTCCATACAGGTTTTATAAATAGTTTCTCTAAAAATAGGAATATCTTTTCTGTTAATTTCGCACCATATTTTCTTTTCATAAAAATGAAATTCAAATTTCAATTTAAGTACAACATAAAATTGGTTTAATTTAGGATTTTTTAATACTTATTGGTTCCAAAAACCTTAACAAAACGCAATCTAAAATAAAGTTCATTAAACATTATAATCAAATCGAATCGAAAATAATCTTACTTGTATATTTTTATTTTAATGGAATCTCAGATTTATTTATTAATTTAATTCTTTATTGCTCAATATACAATATAAAGTACAAAAGTCGGGCTTAATGCCACAAATACATTATCTACCAGCCAACCTTACGATGAACAGGAGAGGATGTTGGTAAGCGTGCAAAACATAAAAAGTAAAAGAAAAAAAATAATATTATAAGACTATATATCGAAATCTACATATGATAATTCATAAAAATAATAAGGTAATAATTAATACATAACAATAAATTACAGAAAGACGAGAGGTTGTTTTCTATTGAAAGTTTTTTTTCTGAATCCTTTTCGTCTCGACTCGTTTTTTCGAGAACACATCAAGTCATTTTGTCTACTTCTAGTTATGAAATGCACACACAACTGACTATGTAATACGTATGATTTTATGTTGCATTATTCGGTCCCGTGTATTTTCAGTTCTTGTAATATTGTTTATCAAATCGTAGAAATATGAGTATATCTAACCAAGAAAGGACTCTTGTTTCGTTCAAATAATAGTGTTTCTATTTTTGATAATTATGCAATGGGAATCCATTTATTACATATTATATAATAAGAGAGTAATATTTAATTGTTATAAATTCAAATATAATAAGTGCAGATAATTAATTTCGAAGTTTTGTTTTACTACATATTAAAGTCATTAACCCAAATAGATCATTAACCTACCATATTAAATCCAATTTTATACAAACTGGTTCATTTTTATGTATATTGTATATTTTATTGCCACCCAACACAATTTATTAATGTTTTATTAATGAGAATTATAACCCTTATATTATTAATAGGACAAAACTAGATTATATCACACTAAAGTATATTTTGTTATTATATATTTAGAAGTTATATAATTATTGTATAGATTTTTAATACATTTTTTTAAGAGATTAAAATTTAAATGATTGGAGATATTTATTCAATAATATAAGCAGACTAGCAGTTATTAATTGGTTTCAACAAGTGCTTGTAAAATTAAAAACTGGTTTCTCTCGAAAATTTTATCTGTAAAGATATATAAATTGAAACAATCGACGAAATATCCAGTAGTCTTTGTTAAGTCTTCAATATGTACAGATTTAGAACTGCGGCTAGGATCGTGATGGATTTCAAAAATAATTGTTTTATTATAATTTTACTTTTCGGCATTTGTGCGAGTTTGGAATCAAATTTTTATGAATCTTACACTGGAAATATTTTGTCATTGGAAGATGTGAAAGGACATATTAAGAGGAACACTTCATTGTGAGTTTGTTATTTTTGTTTTAGTAGAGGAGCAGTAGACCACATATTGGTAAGTGGATTCCGTCATCCCTGATCATTTGCAACGACAACCCTCCAACAATCCCTGATCATTTGATGAAATAGACTTTTGGGATGTGAATGGAGGGATTCGACTACAACACCTGGCATTTTTTGTTTAATTGTTAATATACATACATAATACCTTTTATAATGTATGAGGGGTTTCTTTTAATTTCGTTTTATTTAACTCAAAGTTATATAAGTTACTTATAAGATATTAAGTTTAATACAATAACTATCAATATTGAATTTAAATAGTTGGTGCCTCAATGAAATATTGCAATGCAATCCCTATGAGACAAGGCGTCTTGATGGAAGCTGTAACAATCTTAAGCAACCCAGCACTGGCACTTCTCATACGCCTACGTACAGATTACTGCCACCTTGCTTTGATTATAGTAAGTAAATGTTCATTGTTATACTTGGTGTCCCCGTTAATATTGATAATAATTATTACTTTTTCACTTTCATTATATAACTTACGCAATACTTAGGGAGTGGAATTGCATAAAATCTGTTCCTGGTAATTTTAAAGATACCGAAAAAAATATGCTTTTCAAGTTTTCAAGAGCCATACTTTGAAAATATATTTTATAAACTAACTCCTCCGCAATCATTATTGCGGATTTTTACCCGTAAATTTCGTAAAATTCGTTAATTCTTAAAAAAAGTTAAACTCAAGATAAAAATAATATTGCCAAATTTCAAACTTGTTAGAACTAAAAATTAACTAAAAGTTCTTTTTTTTATTTTGACGCCTCCGTACTTCCTAAGCCCTTTGTGGATGAAATTTTGTAAAAGCCATTCTTGGCAATTTTTACCAGACCAATAAAAATATTCTGGGAACATTGCATACTAATAAGAGCCGTAGTTTAAAAACGGATTTTTTAAATTAATGCCTTTAAAAACCCTTGCGGAAAAAAAATCATAAAATCGGTTCTTAGCTGACTTAACTGTACTCAGCGAAAATAATATTATTACCAAAATTCAAGTTTCTAGATCTTATTCTTTCTCATAAATTTACAGTACTAGGAAATAAAGGCGTAAGCCACAAAGTAAATAACATTTTTATTTATAATAAAGATTTTACGCTTTTTTTAAGGAAATCCTTGTATGTATTTTTTGCACGTAAAAACTTGTCCTTACTCTGTTTGCGTACTAAGTAATAAAATAATTATATTTTTAAACAGGTCTTATGAAATGTTAATTATTGTTATTGTGTTCTTTTATAACAACATAAATCAGTGTTATTCCTATATATTTTTTGGTATGGTGTGTACAGTTTTATAATGTAAATAGTCCCAGTAATTTTCTTTGAATTAATTTTACAATAAAAAGAGTAACTACTTTTATATTCTATAATATACGAAAATCAAAAGAGGATTCGTGTTGCAACGGAATGGAAACATGAAAAAGGAGTGAACTTGAAGAATAAATGTTTTATTTGTCAGATTTTGAACCAAAAAAGTCAAAAAGCGGTAACCCATTGCCTCTCTGTCGTTCTCTTCGTACGACAATGTTGGCGGAGGGTCGAGTTCCTGATACCAAATTCACGCAGCTGATGTTACACTTTTGGGTGTTTGTTGTTTCCGATGTACTCTCATTGCATGACACAGGTAATTTCAAAAAAGTTTTACTTACACACTGCTTCATATATATTATTTTTTGGTTTAATTATGAACACCTCATATTATATATCTTCTTTTGATCGATGCAAGATTAGGTTTGGTCATATTTTTGTTGAAATTGATGAAAATGTTTTTTTCATTACAAATATAAAATATTTTGGTTTAATTTAAAAAAATATATAAATGAAGTATACTAATGGTTCATGGAATATAAACAATGGAAGGTACATAATTTGCAGTGAACTATGTCAGAACCAAGCCGTATTGCTGCCAAGAGAAAGGGAAGACAGATCGAGAATGTATTCCAAGCACAATTCCCGAGGACGACCCTGTCCATCGCTTCACCTCAATACGCTGCATGAACCTAACAAGACCAATAAGTTTTCAATCTACCGGATGTCTTAGAAACAACACCAGTCCAGAAAGAGTAAGAATTTGTAGAAATATTATTAATAATACCTATTATTACTTAATAATGTGAAATATCGTTTTAGATTATATCAGCTACCCCCCTTTTTGATTTGTCACATGTATATGGTTCATCTTTGAAAAGATTAAATGAACAATCAAGGACCTTAAAAAAAGGAATGCTGAAGTTTGAAGTAGAAAACAATAAGATTTGGCCACCAAGCGTTAAGACTGAGCAAAATTTGTGTCTCTTGAATCAAAAACCTAAAGAGACAAGATGTCACGACATTGGTAAGTAAATAAAACGTTTGTTACTGTTTTATTGGCTTTTTTTATCCCTAATATGTATTTAAAAAATTGACAGCGGAAGCAGGTGGTAATAGTGTGTTAGGATTAAATTTATTCATCATATGGACTTGGCGCTATCACAATTTTGTTGCATCAGAATTGTCACGAATCAACCCTTGCTGGTCCGATGATAGAATTTTCTTTACAACCCGAGACATTGTGATTGCTAATTCTATGCAAATGTACTATTATGAACTGATGCCAACAGTGTTGGGTAAGTTACAAAAAATATTTAAGGTTACATTTTTGGTAAAATATATTTTTTTAAATATGGTGAATTAAATTGTTATATATATCAAGTACTATAATAAAAAAAAGTTGGGTTCAATTATTTTTTATTCGGTTTTAAGTCATTTTAACTATAACTATATATTATATTATATTGTGGAGAGATTTATAAAAACAGTATCTAGATTCTAAAAGATACTACTTTTATAAATAAATAATATTATGCGGTAAGTATTGGTATGTAAAAGTTTCAAGGAAAAAAAGTAAAATGTAACTGCAAAAAAAAAGGTTAAATGTGTGATAAATGTCATAAGTCTATAATAATTACAAATATATACATGCTATTAATCTTATAGAAATGAACCATACGATAAAAGACATTAATTAACTCACACACACAAAGGCAATACAGCTGTCCTACGAAACTCAGTCACAATAATGATCAAACCCTGGTTTACATGAATTAATTCGCCAGTTAATCAATAATTATCAAAAACTTGTCAATAACTCTTGATCAACTGGCGATTTTTTGTACCTGTCAGACAAAAAGCAACTAAAAAAAATATTTTTAAAGAAAGAATAACTAAGGTGGACAAAAAAAGCTAAATATAAATAATATAATTCCCTTATGTTTAGGTTATGAAAATCTTCTCAGTGAAGGTGTGGTTTCATATTACAAAGGGTTTAGGGATCTTTACAATGAAGACGTACCACCGAAAGTCTCACTGGAATATCCGTACGTACTTAGATGGGTTCACACACTTACAGAAGGACAATTAAAGTAAGTCGCTGACAAATTATAATTATCGAGATTTTGTTTTATAAAAATAAATTATAATATTTTTGTTATATAGAACTGACTGCTTCTAGATAATTAAAAGCCAGTGCTTAAGCTAATATTTAAATATATTGATATTTCTATCATTCCATGCAACTGATTTTAATAATGATATCGGTCGGGTGGTCCGTGATTATTTTCAATACATAAATATATCATTGAATACATTTTATACTGAAAATATTTATGCTTCCTGTATTAATAATAGTTTATTAACTATAAGAAATGTAGTTGTAACTGAGTTTAAAATTAAGTCTTTTTTGCGCATGATTTTGATAATAATAGCTGGCACTTATTTTTAAACTTATATAACTTGTGAAATTTATTTTTAAACTTATTTTAGGTTAGGATTTAATTTACTTATGTAAATTTCAGAATGTATGACGATAAAGGAAACTACTTAAATGAAACCAAAATTGTTGATCTGACTCTTAGAACTGGGTATCTGGTAGATAATTTGGAATTCATTACACACGGTGCATACAGACAGCCGGCTGCCAAAAATGACTATGTAGTGGATCCAGACGTGAGTAACTTGTGTAGCGTTATTATAGCAAGAGTTTAACGTATCGTAAGTGATATTACCACTTAATTATTATACATAGAGTAGAAGAGCCAGCCTGAAATGTGTCTATCAAAAAAAGAGAGAAGATAAAAGGGACTACCTATATGTCTTTCTTTTTTTCTTGTGATTAGACAAAGCCGAGTACGGGTCTCCTATCTTCCCTCTTTAATTATTTATTAGACACTCGCACTCACCGGCCTGTCTATGGAAAGCCAGATGTATAATCACTCTATGAACACGAGTATATTACACGAGTGAAATTGTAAAAAATTGTGAATATGAAACCTATTAGAATTTTAAAGTGTATTGGTTTTTTAACCATGTTATATGATTTACAAACAAAATATATACACTTTTTAAAATATATATGCCCGTATATTTAATGTCATATATTTTAGATGGCAGAAGCTGGACTAGGACCTCATCAGTTAGCGTCAGATATTCTTACGAGTGATATTTGTAAGAATCGATACTTTGGTTTTCAACCGTATATTGAATATAGAAAACTATGCTCGGGAGTTCATTACAATAGTTTTGAAGAATTAATTGACGTTATGGATCCAGAAGTAAGTAATTTAGAACACTTTTTGATTATTGCATCACAAATTTTGTACTAAGCTGTACAATTAAGAATAATTTTGTGAAGGATTATGTTAATGTAATAAACTTTATGTTTTAATTATTTCGAGGTCTCAAAGCTAAGAACCGTAACGTTTAATGAATCCAGTTCCTTGACTTTTACCGTGACTCACTAAAGTCATAACCTTGTTTCGAAGAGAAAAGAACTTAAATAGTTACACCACACAAATTAATATTAATTTTTTAAACTTTCAGAGAATACTATTACTTAAGGAGAAATACGAGTTTCTTGAAGATATTGAGCTGATGACTGGAATCTATTCAGAGAGACATGTCCGGGGAGGTCATGTGCCGGTCACAGTCTATTGCGTTGTAGTGGAACAAATGCTGCGGACTCTAGTATCTGATAGACATTGGTATGAAAGACCAAATAGACCGAATGCTTTCAACATAGGTGAGTAAAATAATATGTTTAAGACGTTACATGTTAATAATTTATTTTAATCTAACTAAATTAGAAAGAAAATTTGTCTGGGGATATTTGAGTCTCGTAACAGGTATTACGAGTTATTTGAAAAATCCCACTACCCATCCCAATTTTTAAGCCACCATCATGATAGGAATACATAATAATCTAAATAATAAAACGTCATATTTTTTTGTTTTTTGCAATTAAAAGTTAAAACCATTTATGGTGTTCTTGTTGAAATGTGAGATTTTTTTAGAGTAAAGTATATTGACCTATAGTGACTTATACCCATACCAAGTTCTCCAACAAAAGTACAAGAAATTTGAAAACTATTGACTCAATTTCTATAGATGACATAAAACGTAGAATTCAAAACAAAGAAATAAGTATTAAAAGGTGTTTCAACTATAGTATTCTCTAAAAGTAAATAAGACGTAGTATTTGTAAATATTAATAATTTTTGTCACTTGACAAGAACCATTTATTATTTTTTTTCAGTTACTCAAAAAAGGTTTAGTTATATGTAACATAGAATCAATAACAGCTTGTTATATTTTCTTTCAGATCAACTATTACAGATAAGAAAAGCTTCTGTAGCTCAGATGATGTGTTCAATAGGAGATGGAGTGACACAGATACAGCCTCATGCCTTCTCTTTACCGGGACCGGGGTATGTTAATACATTTAGTTTTATTATAGAAAATGAAACACTCAATTGTACATATAAAATAAATAAAACATTTTTAGGAACGAGGTGCGTAGCTGTGAAACTATAGAGAAGATAAATTTCGAGGCCTGGAAGGACGATAGCTGTGATTGGATGCAAAAATAATATAAATAAAAAGGAAAATATTTTTTAAAATTTTATGACTATAAATGGTAGAGACGTTAAAAAATGTTGAGCGTAGAATTTTTTTTTAAATTAAATGAAAAATAAAATGTTTTTTATTTTTTTTGTACATTTATACAAATAGCAAAATAAGAGCAATATCAGTTTTTTTAAGGAACATAAATTAATTTAAATTATATTGTATTAAATGTTAATGTACTTATTCATGCCTTTTCCTGATTGTTAAGTCAAAGCCGATACACTAGTCTTACATTAAGTTTAAACTAACTGTTTTACATTTAAATTAGTATCCTTAAGAGATAATTGGAATTGGAGAAATTAATTTATTCTAAGCGATAGAGATCGCTCTCTTCGTTGAAGTGGAAAATTGGTAGAGAACTCATTAAAGGTGAAGTCAGAAAAGTCAAGTCTATGAACGCTTTGAAAAAATATACATCTTAAAATTAAATATACATTTAATTAGTACGTACATTGTTGGATTTTTATAGCCAGCTATCATTGTTTTTAGGCATATTTTGTTTCATTCAGGAACGTTCTAATATGCCTAGATGTGATAAGATCAGTTTTGTAAATATCAATAAATATTTTAATAATTAAACTAATAATTTTAAGTTCTCTACAATCACATTCCAATGATAATACTCTTATATTATTATTTAATAAAGATTCTCCTGGTTTACATTCAAACAGTATTTTTATAATTATTTAGACTAAAATAAAACTAACCGGTACAAAATAAAAACGCAATTAAGAACTCGTAGAACCTTCACTGTCACAATGACAGCTTTTTCCGTAAATACTGTATTGTAAAACATTAAAAACATATGTACAGTTTTATTCATTTATAAAATAATAAGGTGAAATAAACTAACTATAAATTTAAAAATATAAATTTGAATTTGAATAAAGAAAAAATATAAAAACAAACTGCACAATCTTTTACCTTGGTGCCCCGTAATCTGTGATGACTGAACGTTAATCCTGTGGTTAGTAAGCAATATATTTCTTTAGAACAAGTTTCATATTTGACTGATCCCTCAAATGCGGGGATGGTGATATTAACTGTTTGCTCAAAGGTTTTGTTACTAATCGCAGTTTTATTGCCACCAGCTGAGAGATTTAGAATAATGTACTAAAAATATAGTACAAGTATTGCGCAATAGTTACTCTTTTTTGACAGGGTCTGGCCCAATGGACTGGTGTACAAGTTATACCAGTTCAAGGTGTCGGACAGACTCGTACTCATCATACGGGACTACCTGACGAATCGCTCCTTTCGCTACAGAGTGGAAGGCGTCTTGTCAACCCCCCGCCCCATCAGGGCGGGTGTTCCCCAGGGCTCAGTTCTCTCGCCCATCCTCTATTCCATCTACGCTAGCGATATTCCTAGACCGCGATCTAAAGTGCACCTTGCCATGTACGCGGACGATACCGCGCTTTACACGTCCTCTAAGGATCACTGGGAGATATACCAACGTCTTTAATCCGCAGTCGACTCCCTTGAGAGTTGGCTGCGGAAATGGCGGATCGAGGTAAACCCTGAGAAGAGCGTTTCGGTGCTCTTCGAACGGGGCCCCCCAAGGATCCTCCCGCGAATCAAACTCTTTGATAAACCGATACCTTGGAAAGACGAGGCAAAATACCTAGGAGTAACGTTAGATAGAAAGTTAGTTTTCACTGCGCATATTAGGACCGTTCGTAGCAGAGCGGCCTACATATTAGGTCGTTTATATCCGCTGTTAGGCAAGCGGAATAAAATGTCCCTTCGCAATAAGGTGACACTTTACAAAGCTTGCATACGTTCCGTCATGTCCTATGCGAGTCCCGCTTTTGCGCACGCTAATCTGAAACCCCTTCAGGTGATTCAGAACAGGTTTACACGGATTGCAACCGGGGCGCCGTGGTTCGTACGCAACATCGATCTCCATAGAGACTTGAACCTTCCGACCATCGCTCAGTACTTCAAGGGGCTTTCCCAAAAGTACTTTGAACGTGCTGAGCGACACCCGAACCAACTGGTGGCTGACGCCGCAGAGTATAGACCACGTAAGACTACTTTAGTCAGAAAAAGAAGACCCAAGTCGGTACTCGTTGACCCCGACGACGCGTTCACAGTAGGTAATAACGTGTACGCGTAGGCATAATTGACATCACACAACATACAGACACACACCGTCTGTACCGGTATAGACGAGGTCCCAACTGAGTAAGTGCTCCGTTGCTCCGGCGTTCTGCCGTCGGAGGACGCTAGTGTCCAAATTTCCTTAGCTTCCCTCCTGACTAACGACGCCCCGAGCCGAGGTCCGTGTCTCAATCTGAGACGCCCTCGGGACGTCGTTCCCCATGGGGGCCCATCTGGCCCCCCCTTTTTAAGGGTGGGTCCTGACCCACCCATTTCCCCGGTGACGCTGTAATAGCCAACAGGGCTAACAGCATAGACAGACAAAAAAAAAAAAAAAAAAAAAAAAAAAAAAAAAAAAAAAAAAAAAAAAAAAAAAAAACCAGTTACTCTTTATTATTTCTCAATACGTTTATTTTTTGGTAACATGAGTTTGGAATGATCGCTTTATTACCAATTCCGATCACAAAAGGAATCGGTTTACATTTGGGAACATTTTGTACGTGAGGGTGGCAAGTATTGGTCTAACGTTAATGTAAATACCTTATTACAGCAAAATAAAGCATTTAGATATTCAAAACATGACTGAAATATAGATAATTACACAGCTATCTATACATGGGCAACCAAGAAATTACTTATTGTAAGAAGATATAAATTTAAATAACCTATACCTCTAAGCATCTCAAAAGCCACACCATTAGCATACTATTTCCCTTTGAATATTATATTTCAAATTCAGCATGCAGATACTCTGTACGCAGAAATATTAATTAAAACCGACAGACTGTTGAGTAAAGTGTGGTATATCAAGCAGATGTGTCACCTTGTTACAAATTACTCTTCAAGTTTCAATGGGTTTAATAAATATGTCATATTATCGGTTTGAAAAAAAAAGTGTAATAAAAAGTAAGTACTAAGTATTGCTTAAAGTTTAAACCACTATCTCTTGTAATATCCTAAGCGATACAAGATTACTATTTTAAATTGATTACTTTTGTCATTCCACCTCGCAGACTAATTTAAACTAAACAAACCACATATTGTTAGTTTGTATGTATGAATAATGCATGCAGACACAACAGCTCTATCTTATGTTAACGAGCCCAGAGAATCGCCACGAGCTACAGCTAGTTAAAATAGTATTCCGACAGGTGCGAATACATATGGCACTTTGTGAGCAGAGATTTGAATTTGTTTACAAAATTAATATTTTAAGAGGAAATAATATACTTTCTGATAAAATATTTTTTGGTTTTAAAGTGAGAATATCTGTAACTAAATTCTTTGGAGAGTTAATATAATAACATAAAAAAAAAAAAACAAAAAAAGAATCAGTAATCTTGATAAAACTGTAAAATACTAAATTAAAAAAAAATTGAGTCTCAATCTATTTAAAATTTAATTAACTATAAGTTCTATAATTCACAAAAGAGCAATTAAGTAATAACTGAATTGTAAATATTTCTATATGAAAATAAATAACTTAACTTACACGTAAGTAGTACATCTGCATGCTCTATTCTTTGACACGAGGATTTGCAGTTCATTTGCATATTTCTAAATTCTGTGGACATTAGTAGGTATTTTGTTTGTTATTACATCGCTTTATCACTGCTATGTCACTGCTCTGATTCGATACAAAACAAATTAATTATTCGAGTCATTATTATTTAATCATTATTATTTCCATGACAATTAACATACTCTTGTTATGTTTACAGTTGAAATTTTATAAAATAGAATATTTTACTGCTCATAATGTATCATTATAATTAAATAATACCTAAATATAAAAAAAAATCCAAAAAAAGTACGAGTCTTAAAATGTAAAAAGTTATTAAAAATTATTTACTAAATAGTTGATTATCTATTTAGACTCATATTTTTTTTTGCCTTTGCTCCATTTGTGATGAATATTATGAATAGAGCAATTGCTGTTAAAAATGTAAATTGTCTTTGATACCAAGGACTATATACAAGTAAGTGAGCGCGCCGGGAAGTAAAAGTTATTCACCTTAATTATATCTCTTCGAACAACAACAACGTATCAAGTGAGTAATAGCAAAATATGGACCCATAGTCATTAAATTAGTACCGCAACTAATCTGCATATAAACAAACTTTTGAATTCTTCCAAGTGAGCAAACTCAAACTGTTTGTAATGACATGCCTTACCGCCGTCTTCGCACTCTTGCGCATTAAGCTTATTATCTTTGACAGCTCTACAAAAATATAATAAATCTTATTGCAAGCGTACAGAACTGAAAATTGATTGACAACCGACAATCGAAGTGCAAATCAAATTTGCGCTTACCTTTGCTTTACCAAATCTTGTTTTGCAATTGAAATTGATATGCTATTCGATATTGAACCTGATTCTCTTGGGTTAAGAGTTTTTTAATAGATTGGGAGTGAGTGTTTGGTTTGTTTTTGACTTATGAATAGGCAATATCTCGTCTAGAAGTACTGGCTGCTATGTACTGGTTAATGACAGCTGTATAGTTGAGTTATGCAGATTAATGCCAATTTGGTGTAACAGTTTAAAGACAGTTTGTAGTTTTGATAATGATATACAAAGCTTTGTAAATATGAATAAAACGATTATATTATTACATTCTTAAAAATTGGGTTACTAATAAAATATTATATCCACGTAATGAAATTAGGAAAAATTAAAACAGAGATGAGAGATAATAAGCAAAGTAATTTTTTTATCTTAGTTTCTCACAATATTTTTGTTAGCTATGTATTTCGTATACACTAATAGACTTTATCGCTTCGCTATTGAATAATGTGGTCTTAAAACGCCTAGTTGGTAAACTGTAATTGTTTCTACTTCAATATTTCCCCGTCCCCTGAGGCTCTCATCTCTAACTGTTTAGTAGTAAATAACATTTTGTGTACGACACTTAATAGGATCTAATTTATGATATTACCTGTCGTGACTTGAGCTGAAATTTTGTAATTCTGCCCTAATTGTAAGTTATTTTTGAGTCTGTAATATTTATTGTAGCAATAAATCACTGCTACAAACTATTGGTGATCTTATTCTCCTTTCCATTTCAAGAAACATGCTTTTTTTAGTAGTGGTGTTCTGGACCGATGCTGTTTGTGACAGGCGTAAGTAGTTACAGTGAGTAACTACTTACGCCATAGCACATATAATAGCGGTTAAACAAATAATGCTATAGTGACGTTAAAAAAAGTTAAATAACGTCGTAACTCACTACCAATGAGAGCTTTCCGCGCCAGGGCTTTGGTAAAAGGAGCACGTGAATGTTGCTAGAAAAACCCAACGTTTGTAGATTTTTTCAAAATATTGGTCTACAACATAATTTAGAAAAAATCTGAGATTTGGGTTCTAATACCTTCTTTTTGCGATAACACTAGGTTTTTAATTAGTTTGTTTCAATTGTTTGTTGTTTATATTTTTATTATTTTACCCGATTTTTGTCCCAGGTAGTAACAACCAGCCCTTGATGCGGGGTTGAAAGTGACAGGCCTTTTTTTATTTGTTCACTTATATCTAAACTATTGGTTTGGTACACAAAATGGATTTAAAATTTAAATTCTGAATAGTTACCTAATCAAATAAATATACCCTCGGGAAAAAGAAACAAACCAATAAAAAATATGACACGAAAAATTATGTCACGACTAATCTCTGCTTCCCTACACAAGAAAATTAAAAATTAAAAGTTTACAGTTATAAACAAAATATGTATTTTTAACTCATGCAGATAAATACAACATTAATTATTTTAAACAAAACATAAATAAAAAAAAATAATAACTATATTTAAAATTGCATCCTCCGTTACAAAAAGGATCGTTAAAAAGAAAACTGTATATATATTTTTGGAATATAATGTATCCATATATTGCTATTTCATCAGATTATAAATTAAAAAAATACTGACCCCTAAAATTAAATCACATGCCGCACTATTCCGGACATCTCGTCCCATTTTTCCGGACGAGTGGAGCGCGTTCGTCCCATTTGCTACACTACATTTCGTCCTAATCATGCGACAAACATTTCAATCGCCTTTATAGAATCGCTTATTTACTATTTCCTATGCCTTATTGAGTTTGAGTTTTTTGTCGCTTCATTACGTAACTTGTATTTTAGAAGATACAATATTGTAAGAAAGGTTGATTTTTATTTTTCATTCATTGTTTTATTAAAGTAATATTTTAATTTTCATTAAATATTTTTTATTATATTAATAAATAAATTGAATTTTAATATCAAATATGATATAAATCAAGCAAAAAACTCCTGTTTTAATATTATTATTTGCGTGTTCATGTTTATTACACTTCATGTTTTTTATTATTTATATTCAACCAGATCTCTGTTTCTAGCAAGAAATAAAGTGTAAATAAAGGTGTCATAAGAATATAAAACTGACAATTTGTTTTACGATACGCGATGTTATTAATAAGATCCAGGAAGTTACATTATGTTTCCTGAGTCATGATGTGTTATATTTTGGTCTCAAATGGACTATTTTGTGCATAATATTGAAATATCAATTTCTTATAAATAATAATTTATAAAAAATTGAATTTATGTCAATTAATGTCAATCACGTAATGCCATGCTAATCTTATTCTACAAATGTAATAAATCTGTACAGGAGTTAGTCTTTGTACATTGACATAACTTTTTTATTTTTTAACCGATTTAGATGAAATAAACACTAAATGTTAAGTGAAGACTGTGATAATATATTCCTGAAAACCGCATACAAATTGGTTAAGCCGTTTCTGAGGTTAGCGTGCACAAACATATAGACATACAGACAAACTGAAAACCATTGTTTTGGGTTTTTTTGCTCTTATAAAGGCCCCCTATGATGTTTTTTTTTAATATTTTCCATGTACGGAAATGGATCAGTGACAATCTTATTATATGTATAGATGTTTATAGTTCTTAGTAAGTACAAAGGGTACATTTTATCAAAATTGAAATCTATGCGTACGAAGTCGCAGGCATAGTTAGTCAATAATAATACTATAAAGAAACGAAAATAAGAAAGTATAAAGTGCCAAGGCTCACATTAAAAATTCTATACTGTATTTACTTAAATGCATCCGTTAGTTGAAGCAACAAAATGCATTTTAATTTTCCACTGAGCTGTTATTTATGAGCGCTCTACCTTCAGAGCAGCGAGACTTGGCAGCGTTACAAATAATTATTTATATCAAGCGTCTCATTTACGCATTAAATATGCATCATAATTATTTTCTGAATACTAGATTTTATTATTTATAATTTATAAATAGTTTGATTTTTTTTGTCAACATTTTTGTCATACATTTATTTAACTACTTTATTTACTACTAGCTGTTGCCCGCGGCTCCGCCCGCGTGTAGGTCGCTTTTCGAGTAATCTGTGGAAACTACAAATATCCAGACCTATAATAGACTTATAGTTAATTCTACTGTATCCTATTCCCGTGGAAATTTTATATATACAGGCATTACATTGCTACGATATCAAACTGAAAATAATAATATACATCCACATAACACACACACGACCAGGACATTATTCAGATATACGTATTAAAGCATATGGATTCGAAATATTATGTTTTTGAGACATTAATATTAGAATATTCAAGTTTTAGTAATCATCCCAAATTTTTTGAAAATGAAACATAGCCTATGTCACTCGGGAATAGTGTAGCTTGCCAACGGTGAAAGAATTTTTGAAATCGGTCCAGTAGTTTCGGAGCCTATTCATTTCAAACATACAAAAAAATAATCAAACCTTTCCTCTTTATAATATTAGTATAGATATAGACAAGTTTAAATGTTTTCTCTTTTTAAAAACTTATACTGAATTAATAAAAAAGGACTTCATAATAGGCAGGCTCCAGGCTAGACTTATAATAGGCGTAGATTTTATAATATGCGTAAAAGATTTGTTTCATACACATCATTCCGTCATCGCCGGCACTGCTAAATAATCAATGATGTAGTATGTCAAAGACAATGTGACACTATCATGGAATTAAGCAAGACAATATTTGGAGACTTTATTTTCGCAACTTGTTTTTTTCTAATAAAAGTTTCAATAATAAGTCCTCTCTTATAACATTTACATAACATTTAATGAGCATGCAGTCTAGTTTATTAATAGAATAAAGTATAATATTTAAAATATATTTTTTTCAATAAAAAACACAGGATAAATATAAATAGCAAATTTATATTTTGTGTATATTACTTATGTTCTTCTATTCGATGTAATCAACGCACACATGGCTAATTGTCCCCTATTACACGCAGCCCACTAATTTGTACATTCCCCCGTGTTCTATGCTGTTAGATCTAGGATATCTGAATTACATTGAATACTAATTTCATGATTGTTTGCTTACATAAATAGTACTTTACTGGAAAAGTAAAAGTATACGATACGTAGAAATATATATAAAATATTTTGGAAAATAACTTAATATATATAAAATGCGAAATGTTTGTAATTTTTTTTTTTGGTTAAATCCTCCTTTTTGCAAGTTGTATTGATTAATATTCTGATCTTTTTTGTCAGATGAAATCAACCAATCAATTAATTATTACAGTCAATGTATATAAGTTTGAACGTATGATCTAGAAGTCATCCTCGCCTCATCTTTAGCTGAGAATAGTAAATAATTTTAGCTATTCAAGTTCTAAAATCATCATAGTGCCATATTCATTCACTGGTATTTCTTTTTTTTTCATAAATCTGTAAGTAATTCAGAGAGCGGCTTTTTTATATTAAATGGAAATATTTCATTACAATGATTACAAAGATTTATTACATATCGTGACTCCAACACTTTTGCAATAACTTCAATATTTTTAATAAAAATTGTGGGTAAAATATAAATCATTATTGATGAATCGTTCGACAGAGTGACTTGCGGAGAGATATCATTTTTCACTTTTATTTGAGGGATAAGTTCACTTGAAAGTTTTCATTCTGAAACAGCTTGATTCAAACCTTTATGTTTTTAGCTGATATTTCTCATCAAAGCATTTAAGTCATCTTTAGATAATAAATCTATTTTTATAGTAGGTACCTATAAAATTACTTACATTTACGGCCTTTAATATTTTAAATGTTGAGAGCTCTTAAACAACGACAATCGAAAAGATTTTCTGGCCAATAAGCAATATTGTAGTTTGTCCAAACACTGGCGAAGCAATAACCCACACGTGTCCCCTCATATCTCAATATGATCGCCACTTATTACCCTTCGGCCATGTTTTTAGCAGCCAAATTTGACCCTTAACGGTGAATAATAGAGGTTGGATTTCTGGATACAGATATCTAGTGTTTGATGAATAAAGAAGTGTGAATGAATGAATAACCTACGAAATTGACAAGTAAGCATGTAGCATATAAGAGCAATAATTCAGATTCTAATATTTTCATGATATTTGAAAGGTATACTTGGAAAATAATTATTTAAGATGAGAAAGCTCTCTCCATTCAGCCTATATAATGTTAAGATTTGTTTCAGTAATACACAGTACTTGCACTTCAATGTTTAATATCCAACCATTTGTAATAGAATGGGCGAGAGCAGCCTTTACAACTCGTTTTATAATATTTTAATACTATAATATTTAGGTGAGGGTAATTTACAATTCCATAACCAATTTACAGATGCTATTATTTATACCTCATAATAATTTCTAATAATTAATAAAAGATTAAACATTATGTTAGAATATCCTATGCTTCTAATTCTAAAAACATTTAACAGTAAATACTAAATAACATTCCATAATTAATGGCGTAGGTGGCGCTACTGTTGAAACTTATGAACTAAAACATGTAAATTCCAATGTATTTACCAGTTTAATTATTATAAATAAATATGACTAACAATAAGTAATATGTCCCAGAGTCCCATCGTAATTTTATTTATTGACAATTTCCTCAATGAAGTGAAAATAATAAAAAAATGTACATGTACTCCCTCAGTAAGATTAGGCTTTGCCTAGTAGTGAAACATTTTGCAGCTGTATCTAATAAAATACATATGTAATTTACTATAACCAGACAAAAATGAACTTTCGTGCAACGTTGACTTGATGATAAATTTAAAAATTTAAAAATACCTTACCTTTAAATTTTCTGCTCCCACAGGAAACTTATTCACAGTCAATTTAAGTGACAGCTGTGAAATATATTTCGAGAGATGTATTGTCTTAGACATTTTCACAAAAACACTCGTTTCCAGTAAACGAAATTGGATGTAACATACGCTTTCATCCAGAGCTCGTCATTTTGCAGTTCGTTTAAGTACTCACCTACCCGTGCAGTCAAAGGAATACCAGTTCTGCTTTCTGTGACTGTAACATATGACCAAAGCACGCATTCTTTTTAAAATTAAGAATAAATTTATCTTTTTTCTTATAAACTTCAAAAATTAATATTTTAGACTAATATTATGTAAATTAATATAGTCAACTATTAACATGTACCATCATAAATAATAATATTTTAAAATAAATTGCTAAATTTCAATAATTAATAACCAATTGAACCTGCATAAATAAATATGGTATAAGTTGGTTTGGGCTCATCCCTTTTTCATCCCAAAACTAGTTTCCGTGAAATGTAGTTACATGACCGCTTAACACTTTTAGCAAATAACCAATCTTATCAGAAAAGGTTCTCTAAGGAAATCAATTTTAGACAAGAGTAAGCTAGCAAAGAAAATGTTATAATACTACACAGTGTTTATAGTATTATAACATTTTGCAATGTTTGGGAGATATTAATTTTCATTTTGAAAACAAGTATTATCAAACGCACCGTCGCGTTGGTTGAGTGGTTAGCGCAGATGTATAGCGGCTCAAAGAAACTCGGGTTTGATTCCCGACACGGATAGGCATGTACGTGATGAGCATAGATGTCTGTATTTCTGGGTTAGTTGGACATTTATTAAATATATCCTCAGTATTTATGTGTATTTCTGTGTATTTATGTGTATTTCTGGTGTTAGACAAACACCGTTAACACAAGCAAAAAATTTGCTTACTTATTATGGCTATATGGGTTTCAGATCAATTTGTGTAATTTTTCCAGTGATATTATTATTATTATATTAGTATTGTAAAGAAATGTATGTATAATAAATTAAATTAAACAAAGTAAACATATTTCTTAGAAAATTTTATGAAATGTATTTTAAATAAAATGGGAGTGCTCAATTCTTGGTAACAAAGAAAACAGGTCCAAATATGACATAAAGGGGACGGGAGTCTGCCATGAATATTCAAAAGCACAGATATGCTTTAACTATGTTGTGACGGTGCTAAAGTAGGGTCGGTATATTATTACATCATTAGGGATGTATACTAAAGTTATATATTGTATAATTTAGCTTCTACGGCGAACAGACGATTTTATTAATAAATATTTGTAGATATACTAATAAAATAGTACGTTTGGAGGTGTAGAACAACCTATATGTTTACCATCATTAAGACTCATCGGTCGCGGGCAAAAGTAAGTCGTAAATTCAAAACCAGCTGCAGCGAGCAATTAATAAAAATACTGATTAAATGAATGATAATAAGGAAGATGAAGGTGTAGGTTCGAATAGTGATTCCGAAATACTTAATAAATATGAAAAAGTTTTGAAACAATTATCAAAACAAGATTCTGTGGCCATAGATACACAATCCAAAAAAAAACCGTTGAGAAAAGAAAGTTAAGAGATGAGAATTAATCGGATGGGGATGGTTTTATTACTGTTTCGAGAAGTGCTAAAAGACTAAATAGGACTAATTCTAAGGATGTAGAAAATAGTCGGCATACACAATCTTCAATAATTACGGACTTTACGGGAGTAGAGGAAAACCAAGCTAGCTCTGGTAAATACCACGAAGTGAGTGTGTCTTATGCTCAACATTTACCGACACCAATGGCTTTTGCAAAGTTGTTGAAAGATGTAAATATTAAAAATGTTACCCGGATTAGATTTAAAAGCCCTTTCAAGGTAATTGTTCGTTTTGAATATAAAAAAGATGCGAAAATGTTGATAAATTGCACTTAAATAATTAAGTTAGGTTATAAGTTGCAAATGACAAATGAAACAATACTATTTTATGAAATAATTAAGGGTGTGGACTTGGACTTAACAGATGCACAAATCATAAACATCTTGGAAGTTGATTGTAAGATAGTAGCTGTTAAGAGACTTCAAAGAATTGAAGAAAGTGAAACCTGGGTCGATAATGAGATAGTTAGAGTATATTTTGAGAGCACTAATTTACCACCATATGTCCGAGTTTACAACTGTCGATTTAGAGTAGGTCTCTATGTTGTTACCGTACGGTGTCATACACTGCGGCCACACTCCTGGCGAGCGATCCGCCCTGGGAGCTACAGGCGCGGGTCCTCGCCGGAGTGTATTGGCACCGGGTAGAAGCCCGGGTCGGGCGGGTTAGGCTCGAGGCGGATCGGATCAGGGCTCTAGCTCACCGAGCCCTGATCCGACAGTGGAGTAGGGACTTAGAGTCCCCGTCGGCCGGTCTTGCGACGGTGGGGGCTATTTCCCCCCATCTCGATCGTTGGATCGGCCGGCTTCCCCAGCTGTAGTGCCTGGACGGGAGTGGGGGGAGACCTCTCCCGCACGTTATAGGCCTACGAGGTGAGGGTGTCCCTAAGTTGATCGGGGCCCCTCGCAGGGGGTTCCGCCGCCCACTAAGGCGATGAGGTCAACCGTTGGTTTTTTAGTGGGTAGCCTTAAAAATGGCAGCGTCTTCTATGCTGCCGGGTAGTCCCACATACCCCCTCGGTCATCACCTTCCTGGCCGCAGGGATGATGCGTAACGCAATTTTCCAACGATAAAAAAAAAAAAAAAGGTCTCTATGTTGTTCCCGTTAGTTAGCGACTGTTGGCAATTTGGTCACTTTTTAAAATATAGCCCTTCGAAGAAGAAGATTTTTCCTAAGTGTAGTGATTTCCATGAAAATTGTGATACAAAGGATTAAAAATGTTTGAACTGTCACGGAAATCATTTTGTGTTAGATAAACAGTGTCCAATGTATGTGAAAGAAAAAATATTAGAGAAATGATGGCGTAAAGAAATATAACTTATCGAAAAGCATTAGATATAGTAAACTATGAAAGAAATACAAAAGAACTAAAGATTAAGGTTATTAATATTATTGAAAATAATAAAAATCTCGAAACCGTCACAAAATTTAGTAGCAGTGTAACAAGTGGAACACAGCTTGCTATGAAAGAAAATAAAAGTAATCATAAACCTTCACCTAAAAGACAACCTGGAAAGAAAAAAAAAAGAGACGGTGAGTTCTCTAGTAGATATATCAATGACATCACAAGAAGACTTCAACTATGACCGTACAGAGGAAAATCGCTCTGTGAAAGGAGATAATTCCAAGTTTGAGTTTAAGAAAATGTTGTTAAAGTTTTATACAGTATTGTGGTCTGAAAAAAGTTTTGAAGAAAAAATAGTTGTGTGTAAAGTTGATTTATAAGGAGGTTAAAGATTTTGTACGTAAAAGAAGAAATGTTACAAAATTTACTATTATTTTGTAATGGATAGTAGAATAAAGGGTTCTGTTATAAATATACTTCAATGGAATGCTCAAAGCCTAAATTGCTATGTTTTGGAGAGCTTTTAATTACTGAAAATATTCATATTGCCATCATTAGTGAAACATGGTTAGATGTTGAACAAAGTGTTCATAATATTAATTCATACAATATATTTAGATTAGATAGGTCAGATTCAAATGGGGGTGTCGCCATTATTGTCCAATTAGTATTAACGATTGGGGAATAGAGAAACGATTACGTCAAAATAAGTAACTGTAGTACACTAGAAAATATTGTTGCAATTTATTGTCCTTCAGAATATTTGAAATGAAACAACATAAATCTATTGTTGCTGGAGACTTTAACGCACATCATACTAACTGGTCATACATTTTTTTTTTGTCTGTCTATGCTGTTAGCCATGTTGGCTATTACAGCTCACCGGGGGAGTGGGTGGGTCAGGAAACCCGCCCTTAAAAGGGGGGGGCTAGATGGGCCCCCATGGGAAACGACATCCCGAGGGCGTCTCAGATTGAGACACGGACCTCGGCTCGGGGCGTCGTTAGTCAGGAGGGAAGCTAAGGAAATTTGGACACTAGCGTCCTCCGACGGCAGAACGCCGGAGCATCGGAGCACTTACTCAGTTAGGACCTCGTCTACTATACCGGTACAGACGGTGTGTGTCTGTATGTTGTGTGGTGTCACTTATGCCTACGCGTACACGTTATTACCTACTGTGAACGCGTCGTCGGGGTCAACGAGTACCGACTTGGGTCTTCTTTTTCTGACTAAAGTAGTCTTACGTGGTCTATACTCTGCGGCGTCAGCCACCAGTGGGTTCGGGTGTCGCTCAGCACGTTCAAAGTACTTTTGGGAAGGCACCTTGAAGTACTGAGCGATGGTCGGAAGGTCTAAGTCTCTATGGAGATCGATGTTGCGTACGAACCACGGCGCCCCGGTTGCAGTCAGTGTAAACTTGTTCTGAATTACCAGAAGGGGTTTCAGATTAGCGTGCGCAAAAGCGGGACTCGCATAGGACATGACGGAACGTATGCAAGCTTTGTAAAGTGTCACCTTATTGCGAAGGGACATTTTATTCCGCTTGCCTAACAGCGGATATAAACGACCTAATATGTAGGCCGCTCTGCTACGAACGGTCCTAATATGCGCAGTGAAAACTAACTTTCTATCTAACGTTACTCCTAGGTATATTGCCTTGTCTTTCCAAGGTATCGGTTTATCAAAGAGTTTGATTCGCGGGAGGATCCTTGGAGGGCCCCGTTCGAAGAGCACCGAAACGCTCTTCTCAGGGTTTACCTCGATCGATAGGAATATCGCTAGCGTAGATGGAGTAGAGGATGGGCGAGAGAACTAAACCCTGGGGGACACCCGCCCTGATGGGGCGGGGGGTTGACAAAACGCCTTCCACTCTGTAGCGAAAGGAGCGATTCGACAGGTAGTCCCGTATGATGAGTACGAGTCTGTCCTACACCTTGAACTGGTATAGCTTGTACACCAGTCCATTGTGCCAGACCCTGTCGAACGCCTTAGCTACATCGAGGAAGAGCACTCCTGTCCTATGCTTCTTGGCCCTCACAGTGGTATCAGTATGTGCTCCGTGAGGCGTTGACCTGATGGGAACATGAATGGTTGGCTCTAAAGCCGAACTGCTCATTTGGGATGATTTTGAGTCTCTCGACTTCCGATCTAAGTCTACAGAGGATGATTCTCTCATATACTTTCCCTAAGGAACTAAGAAGACTAATGGGACGGTAACTACTAGGCAGATGCCTGATGCAGATTGCCCGGCTTATGGAACCCTATCACTGTGGCCTGTTTCCACTGGGCCGGAAACGAGCAATTGGCCAGTAGAGCGTTAAAAATGGTAGTCAATAGGTAAATTAAAGGAGGCGGAAGGAGCTTTATCACTTTATTAGTGATCCTATCGGGACCTGGCGATTTCTTAGCGTGAAGCGCCCTAACTATGGACCTCGTCTAGGTTAGTTTCCTTGATTGGCGGACCAACCGGTGGCTGAGAACACATTATATTGACCGATTTGTCGACTATTTCGACATGATCGCGATCAACCAATTGAGCAGACAGGCGGCACTGGCTCTCTAGACTGTCGGCTAAGCACTCAGCTTTGTCAAGATCGTCAAACGCGATGGCGGAGTTAGGTTCAACCAAGGGAGGCATATCTGAGACAGTGTCCTCAACGCCTTCAACGCTCTCTGCAACCGCCAGAATGCCTGGTGCGTTGGAGAGAGTGCCGCAAGCGTTCTATTCCAGCTGCTATCTCTGAAGTCGTCGAGAGCTTGTCTCGACTGCCTCTGGAGACGGCGCAGACGTCGGTTGTCATCTGTCGGGTATCGGTCATGGGCTCTAATCGCGGCATTTTTACGGGTGATGAGAAGTCTAATGTCCAGAGGGAGTGCTCGGTAACCCTCGAAGTTCACTCGGACCTCCCTCGAGGACTTTCCTATGCTGTCTACCAAATTTTCTGTGAAGTTAGTCGCGGCTGAAACAGCGTCCTCGACGGGAATGGAGTTGCTCTCGAAGCTTCGTCCAGTTAATAATTGATTTTGTCGCGGATTCCCTAGGGGGGGGACGTGGTCATACAAGACTGATACTAGAGGTACCTAAATATGGAATGCGTGATTAGAGTATGGACTTATTTCTCTTAATACTGGTGAAGCTACTCGAGTTAAGTTAGTTGAAGGTGTTTTGAGATATACTTCGGATATAGCCACGCACTTTTGTTGAAAAACTTTACAAGAAAGTTTAGGTAGTGATCATTTAATTATAAGGTTTAGTTTGAATTTTAATGAATATAGAATAAATACTAGGATAAAACGAAATTTTCAAATTAGCCGATTGGGACAAATATAAAGAGAATTTGAGATCAAATTTTAACTACGAGTTATTAATAAGAAATCGGGATTGTTATAATATATAAGAAAGATATGATTTTTTGATGCTAAAAGTTGAAAACGCTGTAGACCTTAGTATACCTATACTCAAAATATGTACGAATCCTTCATCTAAATTGAAACCAAAGACATATTGGAGAATTATTTATCCAGAAATAATTATATCCAGAATTATCATTAGCTGTAGCGCGTCGCCGATTAGCACTTAAAAATTTAAGAAAAACCCTACCCCTGAAAATTTGGATTCTTTTGAAAGAACAAGAGAAGAATGTACAAAAGCTATTTCGAAAGCTAAACGTCGCAGTTGGGTTGATTTTTGTAATTCCACAAATGTGGAAACTTCGATTTGACTTCGAAGGGAAATCGATCTTTCAGTGCACATGTTCTCCCTGAAAAACAAATAGAATTATTACAATCATTAACTCCAGATTCAGTTTTAAATCATATTTCACAAAATAGTCAGCTGAAAACAGTTTTTTCTATACACGAATTTTAGCGATGCTTTAAAAAAGGATACTTCACCAGGTGGTGATAGTATTACCTATTCCTTAATTTTTAATTTACCAACAGAAACCAAATATTTCCTTCTGAAGCTTTATAATTCAATCATAAAGACAGACTATGTACCAATACAATGGCGACGTATTAATATCATAATTCTGAACCAAAATATCGACCTATATCGCTCATGTCGTGTATGTGTAAGATTTTCCACTTGATGATAGGTAAACGCTTGGAATGGTACGTTGAAAATAATGAAATAATTTCCAAAGACACAATAAGTTTTCGTAATCATGTGTTGACTGTCTAGCACGGTTAATAGCCCAGATACAAATTGGTTTCTCTGAAAATACCCCTACCATAGCCTGCTTTCTTGATATAGAAAATGCCTAGAATAACGTGTCAATATATGCAGTAATTAAAACTTTGGACAAAATTAAAGCTGAAAAAAAAACCGACTTTAAAACTTAAAAGTAAAAAATTATGACGATTCAATATTTATTATATACTACCTATTATTTATATTATGTTCTATTTACTAATAGGTTTCAAGTCGGTGCCAAGCGATTTAGTATAGAAATTCGGTTCAATACATTTTCGTAATTATTTATTTTTTTGTTATTCTTCGTATCGATTCAAGATAGTAATCATATTAAGATTTAATTGTTCTTTTATAGCTTTATTTACGCTTAAATCGCTTGGCACCGACTTCAAACCTATTAGTAAATAGGACATAATATAAATAATAGGTAGTATATAATAAATATTAAATCTCAATATTTTTTTACTTTTTAGTTTTAAAGTCGGTTTTTTTAACGTAGTTGTTTTTATTTAATACTTTCTAGTTTATTACTACATTATCAATAAGCCATGGGTAGATCTACAAAAGCACTGCACGCCTTAAAAAATACAGATTTCAAGAAACCGGAACGGATAAAAGTTGTCTCGTCTCGTCTCTCGTCCTATATTAGCTTCTCTGTTTGCTGATAATTCGCATCTAGACACTGGCAATGCTTCTCCAGCACATCTTCCTCATTGCGGTATTTCAATGCCTGAAATCCGCATCACGAACCAAGAGGTATGGAGAACATTGTGTTGTTTAGATGTGAATAAAGCCAGTGGTCCTGATAGTATACCAGCCATTCTGCTCAAGACATGAGCGGCTGATTTGTCTCCTGTATTGACACATCTGTATCGCCTCTCTTTCATGACAGGACTAGTTTTGAAATTCTGGAAGCTTGCCAACGTGCAACCGGCAACCGTGCCCAAAAGAGGCAGCCGTGCCGATCCTGTCAATTACAGACCGATTTCAATCACCTCCATACTCTCCATACTCTGCAAGATTATAGAGCGTGTATAGAACTCGCGCCTTCTAGCGTACCTAGAAGGTAACGATTTCTTCAGTGACCAACAGTACGGGTTTCGCCAAAATAGCTCCACTGGGGACCTTCTAGCGTACGCTACACACATTTTAGGCGAGGCCATCGATAGGAACGGAGAAGCTCTTGCCGTCTCTTTGGACGTCTCGAAGGCTTTTGACAGTGTCTGGCATGCGAGCCTTATAAGCAAGCTTTCATCGTACGGTATATTTCGTGGTCTGATTGGCTGGGTAACAGACTTTCTGAGGCAGAGATCTCTCAGAGTAGTTGGCGACGGGTGTTCTTCGGAAACCTTAACAATAAATTCCGGAGTGCTTCAGGGGTCCGTTCTTTCTGCAACTCTTTTTCTGCTGCACATTAACGATTTGCTGGAGCCCAGTATCTATGGGTATGCAGACGACAGCACAGTTGTAGAAAGATATCTGCCGAGTACTCGGGCTGTTTGAAGTCTGAAAGAGAAGCCATGGTGCAACGTTTGAGTGACAAACTTCAGACAGTCTCCGCATGGAGCAATGCCAATCTTGTCAAATTCAACGCCACCAAAACGCAGACGTGTCTGTTCACCGGCAAAAGGAGCGCTTTCACCTTGGCTCCTACTTTCCAGCATGTATCCTTGGAATACAGAGACCTCCTTCAGTTGTTAGGCTTAGAGATTTCTTCGAACGTCAACTTTGGTTGGTTCATTGAGTCGAGAGCAAGAGCAGTAGCAGCAAAGCTTGCACCTCGTTCAACTTGCCTTTCAACTCGACCTCCAAACCACCCCCAATAAAAAATATTCTCCCCTGGTTACCTGGGTGCTCGGTATAGGGCCAAGGATCTCATCTTCCCTAGAACAAAGGTATACGCCACACTCTTCGTCTCCCGATACTTGATAATTGTAGACACCACATTGCCCAGAGATAGATGTAAAAGAGGATGCCTTTTAGTTCCATTCCATATGGGACATTGCAGCTTCCATCTCAATCCCAGAGACATCATGTCCAATGTCAAAAAGCTGATCTACCATATCTCCTTAGCTCAACGATGTCTGAGTCATATTCAAAGGCGATGTCAAAAGTTTTAATTGTGAATATAAATGGTGGTAAAAGAATACGCGCGGCAAAAAAATAAAAATGGAGTGAGAAAAAAAATTATGACAAGTAAGGAAGTTTATGCTCTAATAACGTTTGACAGAAAAACGTGGCTACAAATGACATACTGCGCCGACTCCAAATAATTAGGTTAAGGGCAAGGAATAATAATTTGAGCTTTTGTCTTTTTATTATAAAATAAATATTTAGATTTTCGATGTTTTATCTAAAAAAATCTTAATCCGTATATTATTTATAAGCAAACCAATAATATTATTGAGTCAGACTCAATAGTAAATATTAACACCTACTTTTGAATGTATGGGTCCCAGGTCCGATTTCTGGCCTGATAAAATATCAATATAATTTTTTTAAGTTCAACTGGAGTTAGGAAAATACTTACCTGTATTTATTTCTATTTTTAGCTGAAATTATTAACAATTTTGATAGATTGAAAATTAACCAAACATTAGCTCCAAAATCGCTCATAATGAGGTATACCGATGAATGCATGACTAAATCGCGTATTTTATAATAACCTGCAGCGGTCGCCACAAACTACACAGCCATATGTGACCACGTCAGTGTTTATCTTATGATAATCATATCTATGTTTAACCAAACAAAAATCATTTAAGATTTTGAGATTTTGAGAATTATGTGTCCAGCCTCAATCGTATTTATATCTCGTTAAAAAATATATACCCGCGATATTTCCTGGGCTATTTAGTTTTAAAGAATTTTTTAGCGAAATATAATTAAATAAGTATTTAAAATCAGAAAAAATCCCTGTGTTTAAATATGTATGTCACTCCATGGAATAATATAGGTGGATATATATGTAGGAATCGTCAATTGGTCATAGTTTCCATTTAATTGACTGATAATATTTTTTTTATATTATATAGAGTCTTTTGTTAAGAGAAAGTTTAAGGTCATTGAACAGGATCGAACGAATGTTACTTCGGTGCAAATCATAACTAAACAAAGTTTCATTGCGGTCAGATTAAGGAGCATACAAACAAATACAAGACAGAAATTATTAATACAAATATATATGTGTATATATATTTATATGAATTTGGACTAGCTCTTAGACTTTGGTAATTTGATTATAAGGTGTCCTTCTGAAGGCAAACAAATTATAAACTTAACTAACCGCTAGACAAGGAGACTAACACGGTTTTTTGCTCTTTTGATAATTGGTATATATGTATCGAACACAGTTATGATAGGTATGTTACAATTATTGGCCACCAGTTAGTTCCGTCAGATGCAATATCTCTCGGGCGACTGCTTACAAGAAAGGTAATGGTTTGGAATCTTGTGGTTTCTAGCTCACTACATCATGTAGTTAGTTTAATATTTTATACTAGCTGTTGCCCGTGACTTTGTCCACGTAGACTGTAAAAATATTATTTTCGATTATTTCTGACGCTCTACCGATACCTCATACGTCAAAATCCTTTAATCCGTTTAGACTGTAGCAGGCAATATAATAATAATAGCAACATTCCAGACAAAACCACATGCAAAAATTCGTATTTCTATAGCTTATATGTTATTTTGGTACATAAGCTGCTATTTTTAAGTTTCATTAAAATTCGTTTAGTTGTTTTAGCGTGATTGTGTGACAAACATTGCAGACAAAATCACGTGCAAAAGCTAGTATTTCTATAGCCTATGTGTTATTTTGGTATATAAGTTACAATATTGCTAAGTTTCATCAAAATCCGTTAAGTAGTTTTAGTGTGATTGAATAACAAACATCTATCCATGCAAACAATCACACTAACAATCAGAAGTCAGACTATCGCAGCTTTGCTTACCTTTATACTATGCCACAATTAATAAAAAACAAAATAAAAATATGATTTATTAATTAAATTACTGATTCATTTTATTGCAAAGTTGCTTGAATTGAACCAAATCTTTAAAACAAACTTAAATATTGAATTAAATAAAGATGTATTAGAAATATATGTTACCTGAATTGGATTAAGTGTGCCTTTGACTCGTGTAGGTTGGTTAATCCAATTTAACATCTTTACTATACATTTTTATGTGAACGGAGCAGCAGTATAAACGGATGCATTCGATCATTTTAAATGAAGACAGAAAGCAAACAGCATTTATGCAATTGGCAATTATCTGAATGTACGTATTACTGATTGTTGATGGTTGATTTGATTAAGAGACAGATCTATATAAAGTTTATGAGAGCAATATTTACAAAAGTATTATAAACGAACCTAGAGTGTTATACCAGTTTTTAATTTACCGAAAAAAATCATCGCTTTCTTTTGCCCGTATTAAAGTGCGCAGTCGTAAAAGTACCAAGTAATTACACATTGTAGGGGAAAAACAAACGCGTGACAATGTGGGGTGAGGAACAAAAGTACTGTTTTACTTTAATATTTCACTCCTGTCGCTGGTAAAGATTTTGCACTGATTAAAAATGTTCTTTTTGTAAAACCGACCAGTATTATGCTTATAGAAAATAATATAAAAACCAAATGGGGACTTCAATTTTAAGACTTTGAAAAGGGTTTTTGGTTTGAACTAGATTGTGGTTCTTAGTATTATGAACAATGTTGATTATTTTATTATCAAGGAAGCATTATTGTATTTAAAACTAGCTGTGCCTGCAACTTCGTACGCGTAGATTTCGATTTTGATAAAACGTACTCTTTGTACTTACCAATGTATGTAAAAATTATACGACAATAAGAGATTATTAACTTATTTATTTGTTAACACGTTCACTGCGACATCAAAATTAAAAAACTTTCAGCTGGTGCGTTAGGGATCTAAAAGATCTCGAAACTATTTATCCCCGGGTGCGTTGGGGACCTAATCAGTCCTCTAAAAGTACAATTCTAAAAATAATTTATATCTTCAACAAAAACAATGACATATACTTAAAAATTTCGTGGATCAAAGATAGTCTACTGTTCTATATTTTGCTAGGTTCGCACGCAGTCATGACATAAGAATAAGCCACAAATACAAATCAAAAATTAGACATCGATTGTATCTCGTTCCGCAACCAGAGATAGAGCAATATGTGAAGTGACTAGTGATGGGAATAAAATAAAATGTCATTTGTCGATAGAAAAAGTTTTAATTTACGAAGTTTAAGAATTTAGTTATTTATTATAAACTACGGAAAATGTTTATCATTAAAGCAAGCACATCGGCTTTTCGCGTTGTGAGCATATGGTAATGATTTTTTTTTATTTTATTTTTTATATATGACACACTTAACAGTTTGCGGCTAATATGGTATAAGATATTCTGCACAATAATAAAGATCTAGCTGCTCGCCACAAAATGTTTTTTTAGAAGCTTCAGAGCTGTTTACCGTGCGTCGTAATTTTTCATAACAACCCACGCAACGTTTTTTTTTTGTTTCCTCGTTGGAAAACATGATCAACACATCTTCCTTCAGGATTTTTTGTTTATTTTACTGGATAATGCAGCGGTATTAACCGGCGATAATTTTTCTTTCTTAGAATGCTCACCAAAATTCACTCTAATTAACTATCAACTAATTAATTAAGTAACTCAATGTTTTTAACAATAATTAAAACATTTTAAAATATGAACACGTCAATATATATATGCGAGTGCTATTTTTAAAACGTGAGCGCGTCCCCTCACATCGATACTTGAACAACACTAAAACGAGACACGCAGCGCCCGCGCCGCCTACCTACGTATGATTCCACGAGTAATAAAATATCCCCTAACGCAAATAATGAAAAAAATTATAGTACTGTGCGTTAGGGACCGAATCCATCCCTAATTTTTTTATTATGTCTATGAACTCACCTTCAAGTAGGATACAAATGTATATATTTGTCTTGCACATACATAAAGAACTTTACAAGTTAGAGCCCCCGCAAGGAGTGAAAAAACAGCATTTCAGTCCACGCACAATACGAAAGTCTCGCAAGAGATCTAATAGACCTCGTAACGAAGCGAACGTGTTAACCGATTGTTAAAAAAAAAACAAAATATAAAGTGAATCCCATGACAATATATTCGCGAAAACTGAATTCAAATCGATTAATCCGTTTCTGAGATTAGCGTGCACAAACATACATACAAACAACCTACAGACCTACAGACATACAAACAAACAGACATACAAACAAACAGACAATATGAAAAAACATTATTTTGGATTCTCTTGCTTATATAAAGGTCCCTCTGTATGGATTTTTGAAAATATTTTTTTTCGTGTTGTGTGCACAACTAAAAGACAAACAGATAAACTAACCAAGATTTTAAAAATGCTGAAAATGGATTCTGTTAGTTATCACTAAACATCCTGGTATATTTTTTTAATGTTTTCAATGAACGAACACTACTACTCTACAGATTTATTGAAGAAGATTTGATTGGTACCTATCACATGGTTGACATAAACTGACATACCTTTTTTATTTCTTAACCGATTCAAATGAAATAAATACTAAATATTAAGTGAAGACTGTGATAAGATAATCCTGAAACCGCATTCAAATTGGTATAGCCGTTTCTGAGATTAGCGTGCACAATTATTCTCAGAAATCGTATTATGAAAAAGGATAAAGAAAATCTCTAATATAATATAACTAAACTATACAGTAAAAACTGTACCAAATTGACATCGTTTGAGAAATCACCAAGTTAACTAGATCCATCATAAGGTCTTATTATAAACACCTAAAGACTTTATTCCAACAACAGAAAATAACAATAACTTGTCACCGTCTTTGTTACATCTTTCAGAGACAAAAGTGAAGACAGGGCCTGTCCTTGGATGCCTCGTTTAGATTTCAAAAGATATTGTTAGAGGCGATGAGAATGCCGAGAAAAATAAATAACTTTTTTGAAAGACTTTATTAAAGTATAAATGCTCGTTCACATTTTTGTTTGAGGTTTTAGAGTTTTTACCAACATTTAAGAAATATCTGATAAATATATTCTTGAATTTAGTAGATATGTTAGAAATTTTTAGATTTGTTGTAATTTTTTTTAAACAGTTCAATGAGAATCGATACTAGAAGGGTTAGCATATTTGAAAAGATACTAGATAAATGTCTCATGTCGTAAGTCAGGAGTTGGATAACTGATTTACTTCGGCTATATGATATTTATATTTAGAGTTTTCTTAGTAACTTCAAATATATAAGACATCAAAATCGTTTCTTATCATAATCCTTTAGTGCTATGCAATAGTATTAGTTAGGGAATATGTAGTAGCTTCATCCACTAGAAGATAAACAGGTAGGACAAGATAAACCGATAGGAATCTAGAAACATTGAAAAAAGACAAAAGTATAATTAAACATCTAATCTTAAAATATTATCATATTTTAGAGATAAACATTCTGAAATACAAGGCTTCTAAATTAAGAGTACATTAACATTAGGAGCAACATTAATTGTTTATAAATTCTAACTAACTAAGAAACAAACTTACTACATCACACATGAAGCTAGACTCAGACTGAATTGTTTCAAAGCATTTTCCACTATTTTCACATAAGGCGTTCAACAAAGGCTAAGTTAAACTTTCTCACGTAGGGTCTGGCTGTGCGTAAACTGGTTACATATTCCACCAACTTGGTGGAGAACAGACCTATCTTCTAAAATGGATTTGTACATATCTTTCCAAGAGAATATAAATTTGTTCCCTTGTACAGAGTAGTGAAATTATAGAAGATTACTATTTTATGTTACTTGTATATAAATTATTGCTCTAAGATGAACTATAAAATAATGTTAACTGTATGATGTACATCAGATACAATATGTATGAAAATTAGTTTAAAATGTCATTTTACTCTTATTAATAATTGATCAATTAAATTAACTATTTGATATTGTAAAAAAAACCAAACGCACATTTTAAATTGCACAACATAGCCAGTCTGTGACCACTGGTATCGGTAAAGTTTACGTGAACAGTTGGTGTTGACAATATTTCTTGTAATTTATTCTTTTGGGACAGAATAAATTTACTCGCAAGCTTTCTCGCGACTGCCGGCCATAGATGTTGTTTTTTATGATATTGTTTAATTTTAAATTACTGTTGTTAATAACTAAAAAATGTCTAATATTTCTAGTTTATGCTCCAAGGGATGAAGTAAATTTAAATCTAACAAATTAAAATATGTATGTTACTTCCGAAAAAGTGGAAATCTTAGCTGATGGGAAAAGACAAATAAAAGATTAAAAAAACTTGCCCGAAAGGGCTTATCATAATTCTAATGAATAAAAGTTTTATATTTTAGATATTCCAGTTTATTAGGAACAATTTCAATAATAATATCATTGTTCTTTCCATTTTGCATACTTATAATACAATATAATTATCACTTCCCAAATGACTTCCGTAATCCATAAAAATACATTTATATCCACTTCGATAGTCCTTAAGAACATAATGAATAGTCTTTTAGCTAAAAATATATCTTTATTTTCATTTAACGCTGTCTGGCAACACAATGGACTCTTTGTGCTATAACGAGAGAATCCATCGAATGCCTTCACTTACTTTGAAACCCTAGCTTTTGCGAAATTACTAGGCCACTTAGGAGATACCTAGGTACTTAAAGAGGAGTTCTTAGAGAGTTTTAAATGTAGTTTCAAAGCAGAAACGCTATTAAACAACGTAATTAATTATAAAGATTTAATTACATAAAATAAACTTGGGCCAACCTCATTTTAGTCGGATATTTTAGAGATATTCATTAAAGCAATGTAGTTTATATTTTTATTTTTATTTTATTTCGTATTATTATAATGAACTTTATTAAGGATGCTTTTAAACTAATTACCTCTATAGTAATATCAGTGTAATTTACTGTCTGTCCCAAAATCAATTATTTAAATTGGAGTGTTCTCAGTGATTGGATAATAATTATTAGTAACTTTGTTAAATGTGCTCTTTGGTGTATATTGTGTTATATATTTGTAAAATAAAATTAAATGTGTATATTCAGAGGCTTATATATATCGACACCTCGGGGTAGAAAGGTCGTAAAGACCACTTTTGGCGAAAATGAGTTAATGATACAGTTTTGTTTAGAATTTCAAGCTCTATCGATCTGTGTTCACAAAATTTTATTATTTAAGAAAAAATGTGTTATACGACCTATATTTTTTCATACCTTAAACCAGTTTTTTAAATAAATAATGGTGTATATACCAATTGCATGGGATCATAAAGTTGTTTTGGTTGTATCACTGTTATTAATGTAAAATATTTGGGCGTAAAAGCCAATGTAATAAGTATTTGTCTTTAACGCCTTTCTGACCTTTGAAATTTAACAACAATGATTTTATAAATTGGGAAGAAATTGCCTTAAAAACTTTCACTAAAGAAACTCTAAAAAAAGGACAGTTCAAAACTATTCGAATTGCTACCTTCAAAAAGAAAACACCTAATTAAATTTGTATTAAATACTCCACCAATGAAGAAGCCATTGCAGGAAAAGTTAGTTTATTTGAGGAAGCTAGAAAAGAGCGGTATACTTATACAAAAATAAAAGGAAAAGAGAAGGGAAAGAGTAACAAAAATACTGAAAAAGAGGATGTCAAAGATGAAGGAATCCAGAATACAGATTTTGTATTACGTAATTTATATAATGCCCGATTACCTATTTCAATTTTATAATTTGAAACGTCTTTGTGATAGCGAAGTGATACCTAAAGCATACCACCAGGAATATCTGCAATTGCCTCATAATAAGATAATTGAAAATATACTTATTGGTACTGACACCGAAGATGAAACTGATTATAATAATGATTTAAGTAAGCTTTCAGCGTACGGTATATCTCCTGGTATGATCGGCTGGATAACGGACTTTCTGAGCTTTCTGATCTCTTCGAGTAGTTATCGACGGGTGTTCCTCGGAACCCTTGACAATAAATGCTGGAGTATCTCAGGGGTCCGTTCTTTCTGTAACTATTTTTCTGCTACAAATTGTAGAAAGATATCTGCCGAGTACTCGGGCTAGTAGAGATCAAGTACAGTCTGCAAGAGAAGCTATGGTGCAATGTTTGAGTGACAAACTTCAGGCAGGCTCCGCATGGAGCAATGCCAATCTTGTAAAATTCAACGCCACCAAAATTCAGACGTGTCTGTTCACCGCCAAAAGGAGCACTTTCACCTTGGCGCCTACTTTCCAGAATGTATTCTTGGAATAAAGTGACCGGCTTCAGTTCTTAGGCTTAGAGATTTCCTCGAACCTCAACTTTGGTCGGTTCATTGAGTCCAGAGCAAGAGCAGCAGCAGCAGAGCTTGCCGTTCTTGCGAAGTTCCGGCAGTACTTTACACCGGGACAGCTTCTTGTTTTATACAAAGCACAGATCCGGTCGTGTATTGAGCACTGTGGTCACATATTTGCTGGTGCCGCAAAGTCTCATCTTGCGGTTCTGGACTCAATTGAGATTCGAGCAAAGAGGCTTATAGGCGATCCCGAAATGGTCGAAGCCGACCTCCACAGCCTTGAACACAGGCGTAGAATTGCTAGCCTCTCAGTATTCTATTGGATACATTTTAGTGAGTGTGCGCAGGAATTACAAGACCTAATTCCCCCGGCCCCCTACTATCACCGGACGTCCCGACGCACGGCAGGTATCCATCCTTTTGATGTGGACATTCCATCTGTCCGAACGAAGTGCTTTGCTTGGTCTTTTTTTACTTCGTACAGCGAAGGAATAGAACAGATTGCCTGCGTCGGTATTTCCGGCCGAATACAATGTGGGTGTCTTCAAGAGAAGACGAAAAAAAAGAAGAAGAAGAAGAAGACCTATTTTAGGTTGCTAGGGTAATGGCCATACCACCTTAGACCACATTCCACTTACCATCAGATGGAATGCAGTCAAACATTGCCCTAGATTATATTATATAAAAAATGTATATACTATAAATTAATATTAATATCCTTGCAACGCGATGGGCCCGGCACCCGCACGGTGAATCCATGGATAGCTAAGAAGCTTCGTCTCTGTCGTTTTATAAAAAAAATAAAAATTTTCTTTATTGAAGTAGGTACGGCAATTAACAGTTAATATTTATTTCATGAATAAGTAGGTAAAATTTATTTAAAACAAAAGATTTAACAGTTTTTCATTCAATAATACGTATTACGTAAGTTATGAGCAATAACTTTTTTTTTGTTACGTTTTTGCGTCTCCTGTAAAGTTACGATTTTGGTGTTTACGACCTTTCTACCCCGAGGTATCGATATATTGATAAGATTACATTGGCTTTAAAGCCCAATCTGCTAGAAGTGTCAAGATAAATGTAGTTACGCCATATTGTGTGTTTTCTGAACAGACGTATCTACATTTTATTCAAATTTGTACGTCGTAACTCCATGCTAAGTTAAAACCTATGAGGTTTTTTCAAATGCAGACTATGTGGCGTTAAAATTTATTTAAAACAAAAGATTTAACAGTTTTTCATTCAATAATACGTATAAAAACAAAAAAGTTATGAGCAATAACTTTTTTTTTGTTACGTTTTTTGCGTCTCCTGTAAAGTTACGATTTTGGTGTTTACGACCTTTCTACCCCGAGGTATCGATATGTACAATCTATATATTTTTATAAGGTTAAGAATTTTTAAAGTTATAGTAATAAAAATCGGAAATATTCGGAAAAAATATTAATTAAACTTTCTTTTAAAAGTATTAACAAAACTTCCACGAGAATCTGACGGCCGGATGATAAGAAGAAAGTTAAAGAATAATTTTTGGTTTCAGTTAATAAAGAAAATAATACAATGTCTTAGATGAATAAACGAGTTTAATAACGCAAAATAACAAAACACAATCTGGGCAGATAAACTATCTATACAACATTTTGTGTAAACTTGGTATTATTGTCTTTTTTTTTATCAGGACAAATTACACACATTGATCTAACCCCTAAGTAAGCAAATTATTTGCTTGTGTTAAGGGTGTTAGACAACGATACAAATACATAGAAATACACACATAAATACTGAGAATATATTTAATAAACGACCAAACCCAGAAACACAGACATCTATGTTCATCACATAAATGTCCATCTCTGCCGGGAATCGAACCCGAGCCCCATTGCGCCGTGACACGTTAGGCGTCTGCGCTAACCACTCGACCAACGGGGTGGTCTTTAATGTTTTGTTTAATATATTTTTTTTGTACTTTAACTTTAATTTAACTTAAAAGTAGGTAAAATTATATATATTTTTTTTTTATAAATTTTGTATAATAAAGAATAGAATAAGGTCTTAACTACTTCTTAAAATACTTTTCTTTAAGAATTTGAAGGTATTCTAAAGCGTGTTAGTTTTTTAATTTTTTTTTTCTTTTCTTTATTCCCCGACGCAACGACTTCAATAAGTACATAATAATATTATTTTTATCCTTTTTAGACGTTATTTGAATCGAGGGTTTTTAATATTTTTAATTATTTTATTTTTCTACTTTTTAATATATTTTTTTATATTGTACTAAATGAATCTATGTACAAACTAATTTCACTTGTTTAGGTTTTTACTATCAAAATTGTACAAAAATCTTTCACCAGCACCAATAAAAGTTCCATATCTTGAAGACGATTGCTTCTATTTCGATCAAAAATAGTTAATACCATCTCGACAAACTAAGCTTTCGATTAAAAAAACTGCATCCAATTCCGTAATTATGTTGTAAATATCCCCTGATACACAGATCAAAATTATAACACCCCTCTTTTTGGGTCGGGAGTTAAAAAGGCAGCCTTATCGCCTAACGGCGATTTCTTCCAGACGACCTTTTAAATTAATTAATTAAATTTGATTTACTGTGTGATTTTAGTTACTAAATTTTGTTGTTCCTGTATAATCAATTCATTCTAATCTTGATATCAATACATAGAAAAGAGAGTCGTATTAGTTACATTATTTACAACTCAAGAACGGGTGAACCGATTTGGTTAAAAATTAGTGGATAGGTAGCTTAGATCCAGATAACGGACATATGATATCCCGATATTTTATATCGTTCAGAAAGAGCTCCAAGTTAGTATGGCCTGACCACGTGCTTCTAAATCTCAAGAGCATGACAATTGAGGCGAAAATCAAAAATTGAGGAGAGCGTGAAACGGCTCAATTAGGAATGCGAAAGAAATCATCGCGCAAAATATCAGAGATAAAAGATTAAATAATTTTCGGTAAGCAAAAAAAAAAACAGCAAAAGGTAAGGAAGTTGTCATTCAGAGGATTCTAATATTCCCAAGAACATCAATTTCTGATTTATCAATTATAAGTGCAACTCATGCCATGACGCAGATTGCAAACTTTAGACAAGACATACGTATAATGATTTTATAATTTGAAAAAATAACATTATAATGTATTAATTTTAAAAACCTGAATCTTCTTATTCGTTGACTGTTAGGTACAACGAAGTTTGCCGGCTCAGCTAGTTTAAAATAAAGATCATCTATAAACATTAAATTCGGGGACTTACTAGTACAGAGATATCAGATTAAGATTTATTATCGATCTATTAAGTTCAGTAAATACACTCATGGACATATTTAGGGGAACGCAAAAAAAGGTCGAATAACGGAAAATATTTTCATATTTTCGTACTGCCCACTATACCAATATTATGTATTAAAAAAAAATGATTTTAAAAATAATTTTATTTTAAATTTCATTTTTTTTTTGTTTATCTGCTAATTTCTGAGACACGTAGTGTATGGAATTTTCGTCGGCTTTTGTTGTTTTTAACAAAAACTTTATTTCTGTTTTTTTTTGACGAAAAATTGTCATTATTCAGTGAAGTGAACTTAATTCGATAAATTTAGGCGATATTGCCGGATCTCAGCGTTGCTCTCGTTTCTAAAGCTGTAACTTTAATTGAAAATGGTTACACTTACAATGAAGTGGCTCAAACATTACATGTTTCCAAGTCTGTGACTTTCCGCAATGTTAAACGATACCGGCAGACTGGAGAGTATACCAGGCGTAAAGGACAAGGTCGCAAAAGAGTAACAGGAGAGAGAGACGATAGATTTATTGTCAGCAGTGTTCTCAGAAACCGTACCTTGACTTCTTCTGAGGTACGAAACCAGCTGCAGGAAGTTCGACAAGTGATAATTAGTACCAAAACCGTCAGAAGTAGACTGAAGGCAGCTGGTATAGGGGCGTACTTGCCTGCCAGAGGTCCACAGCTCACCGCAGGTCATCGAGTGGCTCGGGCCAGCTTTGCTCGTTTCCACCTAAATTGGAATAATGACGCTTGGGGAAAAGTTCTTTTTAGTGATGAGTCCAGATTTTGTCTCAAACCAGATGATGGAAGGACCAAAGTATGGCGACGACCCGGAGAAAGATACGCTCAGTGTAACATTATTAATATATATCTTAATGAGGTCGGAATCCAGGTTTTGGGGTGGCCGGCACGCTCGCCAGACCTAAATCCAATAGAACACGTTTGGGACAAACTGGGAAGACAAATTAAACAAAGAAATCCATCACCTGTCAACGTAAGAGACCTCAAAACCGCATTGGTTGAAGAATGGAACTTAATGCCGCAAAGTTTTATTGACAATTTAATAGAGAGCATGCCCAGACGCATGCAGGCAGTTTTAACAGCAAGAGGTGGCAACACTTAATACTGATTGTATCACCCATCGCGAAAAAACCAGTCATTTGGACAATATTAACTTTTCTTTAGTTTTCATTGTGTTAGGTCAAAACTCTTCAGAATTAAGTCACTGACCTTATTGTCTTTAATTTCGTTTCTTTCGCTTTAATTTTGTGATTTTTTATGTTCAAAAATGTTAATTTAATTAATTCAGAATAATAATCAAATGTATTGTACAACAAAAATGTGTTTTCATATGATCTTGCAGTCTTGCAGTCAGTTTTTTGCGTTCCGCTAAATATGTCCACCGGTTTATAAACTAATTATAACTTTTTACAAATAATTTCATTAAAATCAATTAATTTATCATCGTCTTAAACTTTAATTTAAATATCGCCACCTATTCTTTAGTTTAAATTTTAAACTTTAAGGAACTTAAACAGATGCCTTAAACCTGAAACTATTATTAGCATTTAGTATAACTAAAATGATTAAAACTCTGAATAAAAGCACGTATAAGTTAACCAGCCTTAACGTTTTTTTGGTAAATTTGACTTTATAAGTGCTTATTTTTTATAAAATTTAATATGTTTTATTTTACTTACTTATTTTGATATCAAAAATACCAGCAAGTAAACTTTTTACATTAAAATAATGTAAACATCCTTTGTAAACACGTATATCACTTACGAAAGGTTCTTTAAAAAACATGTGTGATGGTAAACAGATAAACATCTTCAATCAAGACTTTATGTAGGTTATTCTATTGTTTACATCGTGCTATCTTTATGAGAACGAGAGAGAGTTTACATTTCTTTTATTAAAATTACCCCAGTTCTACGCTTTATCCCTCGCGAGCAATGCTTTTAGCTACAAACCTTTGACCTTGAAACTACTAAGGGTTTGAGATCCCCTGTCTCTTTATGACAAAATGTAGTATTATTTTCAAGTTAGAATTTATATCACGCTTATAACACTTTGACTAACAGATAAGTAGGATATCTATGTATAAAAAGTTTGAATGATTTTACATGCATAGAAACAGGTAGATAAAAGTAAGTCATTATATGTTTCTATTAAATTATTCGATAAAAATAAACCGCTTATTATAGAAAGCTAGTAATCAAAGCGTCTGTTATGTTTTATGCACTTGAAGCTTCGATGTTGCCTGTCGCATGAAATGATAAACTGGTAATACCGGAAATAGAAGCTATATAGCTTCCACCCCTAATTACAGACTTCATCATACGACATACAGAACTAATAACAGAGAATAACATGTCATAGCATAATATTAACTTGAATTGGATTTATTTGTTGCCGAACTCATTTTCTTTCAACTCCCATTTGTTTGATTTTTATTAGTTTATATGAAGAAAATATTGTCAAAAAGTACAGTGTACGAAATTTGTTTTAATAAGTCTATATAGAAATCTTTTTGCATCTCAACTGACGAGATTTTAAACAATACGAACACCGGCAAAGAAACTTAAAAAACCCTTAAAAATAAACGGCTCATAATAAAAAAGGCTAAAACCAAGCACCCCAAAAAGGCCGTCTGTTTTCCAGTAGGTTTAGAAAAACATGGGCGAAAATGTTCACCTAAAACAGATGAAGCCATTACAATATACAACAGCAGATATTTGAGCAACGCATTTTAGGTTCTACTTTATACGTTTAAGGATAAAATTCCCATACACCTATTTGAAACTTACAATACAATTATGCAGGTCACGTGGCAAGAGGCTTGCTGAATACGAATGTAGGAACACTGTCCAAGCGTACAGAGTGCAATGTACATGTAACGTTGTTACCGTTACAGAATTTTGAGCTTTATTACCGTGAAATAGATGTGAAAATCTAGATCATTTTGAAATATATGTGTCCTATTTTCAATTTGTAATAAGTTTCGATGCACTATATTTGCTTTTAGTATCAGAATTATGCATCGAGTTCTAAACTATTTTTTTTTTGTAGTAAATGTTGACTAGACTGACATGACTAAAAGCTACGCTAACTAAACTGACTTCAATTTTAATTTATCTGAATATTTTACTTTTCATACGTTACTTTAATTCATTTAAGGTAACAAATTTTAAGTGATTTAAAAAAAAAAAAAAACAAAGAATTTAAGCAACAGTGACTTAGTTGATACGAATACATCATTTTTAACAATTACTTTAAGAAAATACCAGAATAACCGGAAAAAATATGCCCTACGTATCTCAGGTAACAACTATAAAAAAGAAACAAAAGAAAAACAAACAGTATCAGCTCCTAACAATCTCCTAAACACGGCTAAACTAATTCAATCACTGCCATCCCTAACGAATTTAGTTTCCTTATCCCATTACGCTTAACATTTCTTAAATATTTTATTTATTGGAACATTTACAACGTATAAAATATGTATATATATTCGACGCACAATTAGCAAAATATTAGACACCTTGTTTTACACACCGTTCCTCTCAATTCTGATATTGACAATCCATGTTTTAAATCTGAGCATCATTAGAACCACAATTACTTATGACAAAATTAAGATGGTCACAATAAGTAGAATTCAACATTACAAGATGGTTTTAAATATTATTAGCTTATAATTATAGTGAGTACAGGGTAGGTGTCATATATGTATAGGTTCTTTAAATTATACTGAATAAGGTCTCGATTTATATTAAATTCATTATTTATTTTAAGGAATTCAATAAATTTATATTATATATTATTAGTATATATTATCAATATTCATCATATAACTATATAGTTACATATTTAATAATATAATAAATACAGGAGAAGATCTAAGCAAAATATATTTATTGCACAAAAACAAAATAATGTACAAAAGGGGCTCTTAATGCCACTAATACATTTTCTATCAGCCAACCTGAGGATGTAAAGGAGAGAATGTTGAATTATCTTGTATATTAATGCACTTAGAAGCAAATTATGAAGCTAATAATGTTATTCTTCAAGAAAGTATTACTTTGTATAATGCTTTACCGCCCCGTTGGTCGAGTGGTTAGCGCAGACGCCTAACGTGTCACGGCGCGATGGGGCTCGGGTTCGATTCCCGGCAGAGACAGGCATTTATGTGATGAGCATAATGTCTGTGTTTCTGGGTTTGGTCGTTTATTAAATATATTTTCAGTATTTATATGTGTATTTCTATGTATTTGTATCGTTGTCTAACACCCTTAACACAAGCAAATAATTTGCTTACATAGGGGTTAGATCAATGTGTGTAATTTGTCCTGATATTATTATTATTATTATTATTATAATGCTATTTATAAAGTCAACTATAAAGTTTTCTAGAGAACATTATTAGCAAGAAGGTGATCCTTTCAACTTATTAGAAACTAATGTTGTTAAATATGTCGTACGCAAGAAAAAACACTCTTTCATCATATTACGTGGTTAATAGAAAGAAAGCGAGCTTTTAAAAACTTAAAAGGTTTTATAAGAATATAATTAGCAGGAAGTTGATCCTTTTACCTTATTAGAAATGAACGTTGCTAAAAATGTAGTAAACCAGAAAAAAACACTCTTTAAATATATGTTTTACCTGCGCCTGTATGGTGGTTGAGAAAAAGGGGATGTTGCCCAATATCTTTAACAAAATATACTATAGTAGATGACTTATTAGTGAAGTTCACCATCTTAACCAAAAGTTAGTAAATATCTTAAGATGTACATGAAATGAACGACTTGCTAATAGACTAATAGGTACAATTAATACCGTAATAATGTTATTTTTTTCTCCAACAAGAATTTTTCTATTTTTTTTATATTACACTAGTAGTCTTAGGGCAGTCGAAAAGCTTACCCGGGTGCACTATCCGGGTCAATGGCTGTGAGTCCTGTGAGTAAATAAATTAACCGCCATCGGATATCCGTACTTTATTCGAAGAAAGGCCCGGCTGACATGGTTTGAATTGAGTTCACATAGGTTTTTTGGGACGTAAGGGTCTAATAGATAAGAGTTGAAAAGGCTTCAACAAGAGAGTGGTTTCAACACAGGCATCTTTTAAATAAATGTATTTTTTTTTATATGTTAGTTTGTAAAAAGTTTTAACTTGCGTATTTTACATACAATTTTACATAATCGTTGTATTGTCAAATGGACAATTGTAATTGGATAGCAATTACCATGTTTATGACATGTTCATGTGTACAACGGAATAACCAAACACTCGTAAAATCAAAGAAAATAATAAATACAGACAATATACCCAAACAAATAAATGATTACAAAATTAAATTAAAAATTTAAAAAACCCCCGATACAAAAAGACCTCTAAAAAGAGTAAAAATAATATTCTTATGTACTTATTGAACTCGTTGCGTCGGGAGACCGTTGTAGGTACGTTGATAGTGTATTATATATTACGAAGTTAATCATTGAGGACTTAGACCATACGATTCGATAATGTAATTTCTTTATTTGCCTTGTTAACTTACTTGCATTTTAATTTCTTCCTTTATTAAACGGTCCCCCGACGCAACGAGTTCAATAAGTACATAAGAATATTATTTTTACTCTTTTTAGAGGTCTTTTTGTATCGGGGGTTTTTTAAATTTTTAATTTAATTTTTTTTTCTGCTTTTTAAACTTATGTTACTAATTTCTGAATTGTACTAAATGAACCTGAAAAAAAAAATTCAATTGTTTAAGTAGGAAAGATTTGTTTGTTTCTTTAAATTGAATAGGCTCCGAAAGTACGGGACCGATTTAAAAAAAAATCTTTTAACATTAGAATCCTATATTATGATGTAGGTACATAGGCTATATTTATTAAGAAAAATATATATTATATTTAATATAATAAAATAAGGATCCACGTGAAAGTTTCGACAATGTAATAAATTATAAATGTATTAAGTAACATGATTCAAGACTTTTTCATATGGGTAGGTAGGTAGGTTTCATATATACGAATATTAATAAATATAAACAGTTATAATTAAAATGATTTACAATCACTAATAACACTATGATGAAGGGATTTTTATTATCACTAGCTGTTGCCCGTGATTCTTTATGACTACGATCATAAGCCATATAAATATATTTTGACAGTCTCCGTGGACGCAGTCACGGGCAACAGCTATCCCTAATAAAGTACTTTACCTCAGTACGTAAGTGTAAAAACCTTTTGGCCTTCATCCTTTTGGCGACACCGCTAGGAACAGCTAATTATTGCATAAGAACCTCTTCCGCGCACGAATAAAACGTCAATATCTAGAAGACGACTATTTTTATTTCAATCAAACATGAATAAGAACCATCTCGACGACCATAGCTTTCGATTAAACAAAACCGCATTCAAATCCGTCCACGCGTTTGGCCGCAAACAGCTAATTATTGCATAAGAACCTCTCCTCCGCACGAATAAAACGTCAATATCTTGAAGACGACTATTACTATTTCAATCAAACATAGATAGAAAACATCTCGACGAGCATAGCATTCGATTAAACAAAACCGCATTCAAATCCGTTTACGCGTTTGGCCGCAAACAGCTAATTATTGCATAAGAACCTCTCCCCCGCACGAATAAAACGTCAATATCTTGGAGACGACTATTACTATTTAAATTAAACATGTATAAAAACCATCTCGACGAGTATAGCTTTCGATTAAAAAAAACCGCATTCAAATCCGTCCACGCGTTTGGCCGGAAATTTGCCACAGACAGATACACAGATACACAGATACACAGATACACAGATACACAGATACACAGATCGACAGGTCAAACTTATAACACCCCTCTTTTTAGTCGGGGGTTAAAAAAGGACTGATTTGACTCAAAAAACATAATATATATAATGACCGGGCATTATGATTCTTATGTCTCTAAAAATAAAGAATATTATGAGTCTATAGATTATACAAGGAAACTGTTCATTTCCCCTAGGAAGGGACAGTGGATAGAAATCCAATCAAGCATTCATTCAATTAGTAAGGTGATTGACATTACATTTACTGAAAGAACATTACATTTATTGGAACTTAGTGTTGTGAAAAATAAATCGTTCGCATGCTTGAATTGCTTTTAGATAATGTATTATATTACTAATAAATAAAATGTTTGTGTATTTACATCAAAAGTTTTCATCTAAAAATTGGAAATGATTTAATCTGTTAATAACAAATTTCTGTTGAAAAGAAAAAAAAATATTTAAAAACCCCCGGCACAAAGAAAACGTCTAAAAAGGATACAAATAATATTATTGTGTAATTATTGAAGTCGGGAGACTGCTAAATAAAGGAAGAAATTAAAAATTCAAGTAAGTTACCAAGGCAAATAACGAAATAACAATAGTCTAAGTCCTCATGCAGTAGCTCCGAAAATTTTGTATAATAGACACCATCCTTAACGTTTTTACAAATTATTTTAATTGATTAAGATTATTTTTATTGTCAAATAATTACAATAAAAATAATCAGTGATTAATAGCAATCAAATATTTCTAACAAGAAAATAGGGCTTTTCATCCCCGTCAAGCAAGATAAATTATACTATTTTTTCTGAACCAATATTTTGTTTGCTTTGCCTAGTCCTTCGTTCTTTCTGTAAAAAAAAAATTACAAAAATTACATGGAATTCTAGGAACATATTTTTTTTTAGCAAACCATGTATTAAGGGTATTTATTATTAGGCCATAAGTCCCTATGTTGCTGCATAAGTACATAGTTGTATATTCATTCCAGATTAAAGAAATTTTATTATATTTTATAATATCATCAAGGATATATTTACAGCAAAATTAACTTTGTTTTCACTCGTATACATTATAATAGATGAGATTTTTGTACAAAAAAAAAACAATAACAATTTCGTTTACGAATTGTTAGAACTAATGACCTGGATAAAATTATTTTTCGCGTCACGCGATTTCTTTATAAAGGATTGAAAGTTTCTTATCTATAATTTTAATGTATGGATTTTCCGTAGAAAAGCTAATTTTAGTCAAAATGTAGGTATATGTTAATAATCAAATATTTATCTTATTTATATTTAAGGGAAGGCAAAGTCAGGTTTACCATCGCCCCCGGTGGCTTACATGAGCATTACCATTCTTTCAGGAGCATGTCCAATTGATCTAAGTATCTCGTAAATGGACTTTAGAGATAAAGCTGGATGCTCGAACTAGGAATACAACTCAGGACAGTGATCACTGATAAACATAGACTCTATCGTCAGACTCTACGGTTAGTTATAATATTCTTAAAATAGTTTTTTTATAAAATGTCTTTTTAATTATTACACTTTTTAAATCGTTTTAGTGTTTTACATTTAATTATCTTAATTAAATTATCGAAATTGATGTAAATAAATTGTAATTTAAGGTTATCTTTAAATCTAAGCTGATATTTCACGGTATATTTCAATATTGCTTCTCGTTCAATGAACCGTGATGCTTACATTATACCTCGATCCAATTTTGAAATATTTCTTAGAATGATCATATTTTTTATTTTTTTCCATTATTTATAATGTACCTTACATACTCCTTATATTAAATCCGTCTCTTTTTCTGAGGTTTTTTTACATAGTAAACCCAGTAACAGATATTACTGGGTATTTAATACTAATTGTTATAATATATATACATTTAACAATTTGATCACCTTGTTTCTCCTCATTTACCAGATTCGAACAAGTGTATACGCAAATTCTCACGAAGGTTCTCAAATTCTCACAAATTCTCAAAACTCGCAAGGTATGAGTTGTTAAAATAAGTCCTTAATTACATTTAGGTAAATAAAGTACAGCTAAAGATCCTAATTAACACCTATTTGTGTTCTGTTTGAGTTCGATTCTTGATCACTTAATTAGACTCACCCATTAAAGTAAGCTTTAGTACTTATTCTGTAAGGTGTTTAATTAACTTATATCATTTCGGCATATAAACTACATTTTAATTTTACATAGTATAAAATAATATGACGATTCGTCTTAAAAACTTTTTTTATTATTAAATTTTTTTTTTTTTATTTTAAAAGTTAAACTAAATCTTTTTTATCTTCTATATAATAAAAAAACTGTGTTGCTATTATTTAAAATTTGTATCATATAAAGCGATATTATAATGACGTAGTTTATAGTTTAGAGAATCGGTCGGTAAGCGAATGTGGCGCAAATTAAGGCAATTATTAACTACTCATCCTCCTCATACCTTAGTAGTTCTACAGATTTATGATAATGTACCAATTTAGATATAATAATAAATATAATATATTCAATAATTATGCTAAAATGTCTACTGTCCTTAATCTCAGGTTTTTAAACTGGGCACAACATGTTCAATTTCTCCACGATCAGACGTCATCTCAGTATAGACCTTCTTCTATGCCATATCAGTTTGCGTTCACTTCATCCAAATCTTCTCTCATCAAGTTGGCCATCCACGGGGCTTGTTCAGCGGGTCGAAATTTCCTGAAAGAAAACCTTGGAACCAAAAATGAACTGTGTTTTCTTTTGCAACACGACCGCCACACACTCATTAACCCTTCGAGTGGGCTGGGTGGTTCCGCAGCTCTGCTGCCACGGTGGAACTTGTACTCGTAAATAATGCTATATTTTAAGTTTTCCATTTTGTAAACTGAGTAACGCAAACAGAAAAAATATGAGAAAAAAAAACAAATAAATGACTATTAACGAAACAAAAATACATGTGTAAATAGCTATAAAAACTTTAATTTGAAATGCTTTACCAAAGAGATGAAATTTGTGATTAAAGTGGCTAATACGAAAAACGCCAATTTCATATGTAAGGACCTAATAAAAACATAATCAAATGAATAATATGCTTACCATTTTTTCTAAGCCAGATGGTACGAGTATTTTTAGATATTTTTTTTTGTGATACATTTTTACACCGCAACAGACTTGTTACATATTATAGATTTTTTTTATATTTTATCAACAACCTACGCATCATCTACGAAACTCAAAATTTTAAATTTTTGAGTTTCGCTATCAAATTAATATTTTGACACGGCCGTATTTTTATTAAATTAAAATAAATATAACAAAACAAAAGATATCAATAACACCTGATGAATTGTAAATCGTTGGTAATATATTAAACATTACTGATTATTTCGGTAAACGGCCATTTTAAATCTATAATAATTCAAATTAATAGAACAGAAAATATTACTTTCAGTATTAACAGCTAATAAAATAATAATACTTTTTTTATCCTTTGATAATGGGAAACTTCTAACTATGAAGATGTAGTTAATAGTTTAGAGAATCAGTAGTGGACCGAAGGCAGCGCAAAATACGACAATTACCTCAAGGTCTCTGACAGACATCCTCACCCTCTAGTAGTAGTGATGAACCGACATAGATGTATCGATAACTAATAATAATAATATTCTTTATTGTACATCCTCAAAAGTATAACATTTAAATGGATTACAAAAAAAATAAAATTAAAATAAAATTATAAGCAAAATGTACAAGGGGCCACCTTATCGCTAATAAGCGATCTCTTTCAGCTAACCCTTACATTCAAGGACAATATATTTACCGCTTTTATCCCAATTATTTTCTTTTAACCAATATTATATTATATTTACATTCTACTCGTACATTCGGAGTAAGATCAAATAAAATATTAGTTACATTAAAATTAATTATATATTTGACTAGCATAAAAGAGAAAAGAATAAATAAATAATAAACATTTAAAGTATTATATTATCTTTATATGATGTGCAACACTAACAAATTCTGAGCAAATGGCGTATGTCTCACAAATCCGCTGTTCTCAAATATTATGGTCTGACGATTCTAACATGCATTGACATCTGTAAGGTATTTGAATGCATTTCAAGCATTTACGTAGATAGAAGCAGGTTTCATCACTAACAGAACGTTGGATTCACTAATTGTTTTATTTAATACATATAATACAATTTGATGAAAATAATACATATAACTTTGGCAATTTTCTTTAGTTTTTATTATAATTTTCAAATTAAAACCACCAGCAATCTTAAAGCTTTTTTTTATCTGGAAAGGGTGTAAAATAAACATTAGTGAATTTATGTTTAAAACATTTCGTATTCAATATTCAACTGACGAACATTAAGTTCAAAGGATTTAAATAGGATAATGAGTAACATATGTACTGGAAATGTCAGCTTGTTTTATATGGATTTTCAATTAAATATTAAAAAATATTATTATATATCATATTGATATTGTGTGTTATATGAACCTATCAGAAGTTGGTCATCTTTTCTTAATTTTAAGTTAATAGCAGAAAGTTTACGTTTAAGTTTAGTTTAGTTTAAAAGTTAATGAAGTCTATGTATAGATGAAATATAATAATTAAATAAATATTTCATAATATTTAAGACCCGCTGTTGCCTGTAACTTAAGGCAACGCACATAATGCTCTGAAATCCAAATGGGTAGGGTCCATTTAATTTGATGTATTTCATTGTGTTTAGCACCTTGATATTCAGTATATCGATAGACATTTCCTAACAGAACTATTAATAGGCTGAAAATCAAGCTCGCAACTGCTAATTTGAATAGTAAATATATCCAAGAGTCCATTTAGTTTGATATATTTCATTGTGCTTAACACCTTGATATTCAGTATATCGATAGACATTTCCTAACATAACTGTTAATAGGCTGAAAATCAAGCTCGCAACTGCTAATTTGAATAGTAAATATATATCATTTGAGAGGAAATACAGTAGGAAACCAATTTTTGGTTTTATTTTTTGAAAAAGTATATCTAACTTACATCTGCTTTATCAGACATCGGTGTAACATAAGGGTCGAATAGATGAAGAATTAATAATAGGTAAGCTACTTACAACATAATATTAAAGAATTTACAGCTGCAGCCAGTCGAATAATTTAATAACTAAAATTTTTCGATAATACTGACAAATGTAAATATTATAATAACTATAATTAATATAAGTAATGAAAGTATAAGGAAGTGATGAGTGAGATTAAGTAATATAATTAATAGGTAATTTCAAAAAAGTTTTTATTATTCTGAAGCTAAAAGAATAAATATTAACAAACATTTCATATTCATTTATTTATTTATATCTTTCCCACTTAGAATCAATATCAGTGATCTCTTGTGTATGACAGTCTATTTCGATATCAGATTTATCGAAATAAGCCTTTCTGTAAAAGCTTTATCCAACTTAATGTTAAAGCTAAAGACTTAAGGGTCCAAACGCGTCCTGGTCTGAGGCGAACCATACAACGAACTCAGCCGGATATTATTTTATTATGATCACTGTTTCACAAATGTCAATATTAAGAGCAATTTCTAAACAACTAGAACCACCGCAATTAATAGGAATTGAAGCCTAATGATTACAGACAACGAAAGTGAAAAAGTTAATAATAATAGTTAAAACTCAACCTAAAACGCAACCAATCACCGCAAGCAGCACCCGTTCACAAGCAAAACGCAAGAGCATATACATACGACTTTTACTTGAAGACAATTAACGTATTTATTTATTCACAAAGAAATGTCAGTATTTGTTTTATTATTAAAAAAACATGGAAAACAAAAACAATATAAAATAAAAAGTAGTTTAAGATACATAATTTTTTATATATATTATTATTAAAATGATTTTAACTGGAGGGAACAAAAAGAATATATCAACAAATTTATATAGAAATATGGCTTTCCCTTCTCACGGTCATTAAACCGTGATATAATTGGAGACAGATGTTAAAACACCGGGCTCTAATTACCAGAGAAATATGCCCCACCAAGCAACTAATTAATATAAATGGCGCACGTGTGATACCATTTTTATTATGATTTATGTATTCTTTCTTATATTTGCTTATAACCATGGCGTTGTAGAACACAGAATATGAAGTCCAATCATGGCTACGATACTTAGAATATAAAATAAATAATAGGTCCTAAGCGACCCATATCAATAATATGCTTTTAATTACAGTTTTGTCGCATAACCCTTACGTAATGCGGGTTAAAGAACAAAGATTAGCATTGAAAATAAATTCAACCCGTCATAGACGACTGTCTATATAAGTATTAGGTACATCAGCGATAAGTCTGTCTAGCGATAGACTTATCACTGATGTAAGGGCTATTTTAATAATTCATAGACAGGTAATCATAATGTTATTATAAATAAGTGATATTATAATAGTAGTTCATTAAAGTAGTTGCTTGTTTAACATTGTTTGAAGCAGACTCTACGTTCGTCTAATAGTTAAGTTAATTGAAATAATGATTGATGAAAACTTTAAATTATAACCAGTTCTTATTCATAATAAAACGGTCCGAATTATAAAATGTACATTATTATCTAAATTTATATTAAATAAAATCTTATAATAATCCTTTGATCAGTATAATAAGAACTAATTATGCTTACTATGGTATTTATTTCATTTTCATAATAATCAAGAGGATTTAAGCTCATAGTCAACCACAACAAAGCTGTAGTCTGTAATATATAATGATTTGCATAGCATCATTATATTTGATGAATCACGGATTAGTCAGTATTATCAAAATGATGATTATTTCAAATCCACGTATTTTATTTACCTAAATAAATTTATAATAATAAAAACCAATAATGTCTTCTAAGACTTTTTACAAGTAGTTCATATTTATTCATTTATATTATTTTATCAGATTTATGACAAATTAGAATTTTGTAGGGTGTAGTTATTGTCAGTAAAACTGTATGGTTCTAAATCATATATTAAGTTGAATATCGGGGGCTTCTCATGTCTAAATAATAAAAATAGTTAGAGCCTTCCAACATTATCGTATTCATATCGTACTCGGGTTCGATTCCCGACAGAGACAGGCATTTATGTGATGAGCATAGATGTCTGTGTTTCTGGGATTGGTCGTTTATTAAATTGTATATTCTCAGTATTTATATGTGTATTTCTATGTATTTGTATCGTTGTCTAACACCCTTAACACAACAAATAATTTGCTTACTTAGGGGTTAGATCAATGTGTGTAATTTGTCCTGATATTATTATTATTATAGTATGGCATTAAACAGAATGAAAGGGTTGAAAATTGAAATTGCATTAAACGCTTGATCTCTTATCAATCAATATGAAGACCGGTAATCTGATCTCTACCTCCAAGGCTTTTTATTATTTCCAATTTAATAACAAACCCTCTTGAAATTTGAAACGCGTCCTCGATATAGAAAATGCAAAATAAAAAAAAACATCCACCGGCGCTGGGAACGAGAATAGTCAATAGTCACTTCATATTGTGTTTGCTGAGTAAACCACATGAAGTTTCGTGGTATCGGGTTACATTCGTCCCTCGTATTACGATTAAGAATGGCATGTTTAGTTGCGTTTGAAAATTTTAAACAGTTTACATAAGAACCACAGATGCATGGCAACTAAAAAAGATGAGATAAAAAGCGCATTGGACGACAAACAAAGTGAAGCTACCAAAATATTTGTACGTAAAAATTACACCATAGTACTCTTTAAAGCGATTTCATATCTCGCAGGAGCTTGGTAGAGAGGTGAGTGAACTACACTAACCTAAATTGCTTACAATGCCATCATTGTACTATAAGCGTCGAGAAAAATACTTTTGAAGCTCTTTAACTCTTATCTTGTATAGTAAACAAAGATAAAGTGATGTCAAAAAATATAAACGAATTGTTCTGATACTGGCTAGGCCACCGTAGCTTACAAAAAACTTATGCTAAATCAGGTTAACTTTTGCTAAACAGGAAAGATAATCTTAAATTATGTCAAATAAGTGACTGACGTACATAAAAATAAATTATAAATTTATTATGAACTCTGTAGACATCTTCCTAGACCTTGTATACTTTTTAGATAGACGAGTTCTATATATATATATATATATATATATATATATATATATATATATATATATATTGACAAATCTTTTAGTATAAATAAAAATATTTATATATATCCAAGGTAACAATAAAAATATTTTTGATGAATCCCTTTGCCTACAAGACATTTTTCTTTCACTTACAAATCCATAATACTAATTAAGGGAAAAAAACAACAAGCTAAGGTTAAGGGACATATAATTGGACTCAGATGGTTAGCTTTTTATTAGTCTGAACACAGATTTTAAAAGAAAACACGTGCATAGACTTTAAAAGTACGGAATAAGAAAATAAATTTGAGATTATTAGCTTATTAATCTCTTGATTGAATATTTTACTTAAATTATTATTTATGATTCCGCCTATTTTATAATTCAGATACTTGATGGAGAAATCGTAAATCTGATTACAGTATAAACTCTCATCTTTAAGGTTTATTATTTCCTTATCCATTTAACTTATTATTTTTATTTATAAATGAACAGAATGATACTTACCCTAATTTACACTAACTAAATTAGTACTTTTTAACCCCCGATTAAAAAAGGGATGTTATAAATTTGACCTGTCGATCTGTGTATCTGTGTACCTGTGTATCTGTCTGTGGCAAATTTGCGGCCAAACGCGTGGACGGATTTGAATGCGATTTTTTTAATCGAAAGCTATGCTTGTCGAAATGGTTCTTATCTATGTTTGATTGAAATAGAAAAGTCGTCTCTAAGATATTGACGTTTTATTCGTGCAGGGAGATGTTCTTATGCAATAATTAGCTGTTCCCAGCAGCTTTGCCTATATAGGAAAAAAAAATGTTATAAAGGCCAAAAGATTTTTACACTTACTTACTCAGGTAAAGTACTTTATTAGGGATAGCTGTTGCCCGTGTCTGCGTCCACGTAGATTGCAAAAATATAATTATATGGCTTATGATCGTAGTCATAAAGAATCACGGGCAACAGCTAGTGATAATATAAATCCCTTCATCATAGTGTTATTAGTGATTGTAAATCATTTTAATTCTAAATGTTTATATTTATTAATATTTGTATATGTGAAACCTACCTATCTACCTACCTACCCATATGAAAAAGTCTTGAATGATGTTACTTAATACATTTATAATTTATTGCATTGTCGAAACTTTCATGTGGATCCTTATTTTATCTTCTTAATATATATAAATTACGTGTCACGTTGTTTGTCCGCGATGGACTCCTAAATTACTAAAACCGATTTTAATCAAATTTGCACACCGTATGCAGTTTGATCCAACTTGAAACATAGGATAACTTACATCTTAATTTTTAGTTGCAATATTATTTTATTGCAAATTATTTCTTTACAATTATCTGTGAATCCAAACAAGTTTAAGAGATGACGTTTATCTTTTGACTGGATTGAGTTAGTGTTCAGCAGATGGCGTAATGTTAAAAGTACAAATGTTTCATATGTTTCAGTTTTAACATCATAACCAACACGCGAAGCTGAGAATAAATTATGAGTTAATTTTGAGTCTTAATATAGCCCGCCACGTATTACTTAGACTGAAGTATATATAAACTCATATTATAGTGAACATAATACAGTCAAATTATACCTGCTTCTTCATTGATTCTATTTATGTGAGACGGGTCAACCAAAAATATTGTGCACCGATTAGTTTAAAATGAAATTAAAAATTAAATTATTAATGATTTAAAATAACAAATATTATTTTCAAAAATTGAAAACTATCTGCCCTACATAGCTTATTTATAAATTTGTAGTGTACTCATTTGTTACCATCTTAAATAAAATAATAATAATTCAATTTAAAATTAAATGTCTCAACTGTACGATAATTTTGATCAATCGTGTTCAAAGACTTCTTTCAAATCCCAATCCGGTGAATTTTTAGACCGGCTTTAACGTTTTCGTCTTCTTTGGTAAATAATAATGTCATTGTTGCAACCACCCTGTTTGTCAAGTAGTGGAGCGCAGACACCTAACGTATAGCGGTATAGTGTCGTATAGTATAGCGTGGTGCAGCCAAAAAAATAGAAATACTCGAACCGAATATATTCGGCATCAAAACCGAATAGTTCGGACGAATACGAACTGCGAAGATGACAAATATACCGAATACCGAATACTTTCCAAATGTTCGGCGCATCACTAATAATTATTATATTACTGTATCAAGGGTTAGGTAATGGTAGTAGAAAATCAGTCACAGAGGTCGCCATGTTCCTTACAAAAAGCATCTACGTAAAAAAAAGAGCGGTCCACATCATTATTTTTAACCCCCGACCCAGAAAGAGGGGTATTTTAAGTTAGACCTGTAGATTTGTGTATCTGTGTGTCTGTCTGTGGATACGTAGCGGCCAAATACGTAAACGTATTTGAATGCGGTTTTTTTAATCGAAAGCTTGGTTTGTCAAGATGGTTCTTAGCTATGTTTGGTCGAAATGGAAGCAGTCGTCCCCAAAATTTTATTGGTGCTGGTGAAAGGTTTTTATACAATATTGATAGTAAAAACCTAAACGGGGGAAATTAGTGTAGGTATTCATAGGTTCATTTAGTACAACATAAAAAAAAGTGAAATAATTTAAAAAAACCTAAAAAAAAATTAAATTAACCCCGATACTAGATGCCGTCTAAAAAGAATAATAATATTATTATGTACTTATTGAAATCGTTACGTCGGGGGACCTTTGTACGTACGTTGATGAGTGTCTATTTTACAAAATTTTCGGAGCTAATGAATGAGGTCTTTGACTATACGATAATATCAAAATATTTGTTATTTCGTTATTGGCCTTGAAAAATTTACTAGCATTTTAAATTTTTCCTTATCTTAGCGGTCGTTGGTTTTTTAATTTAAATTTTATTTTTTCTAATACCGTGACTTCTTAAATAGTTTACTACAATATAATAGGTATATCCAAAACCTTAGCAACCACAGCAACGCGTGGCCGGGTCTGCTAGTTAAATATATAAAATATAACCTTTGTACATCATAATGTAGGATTCTAATACTAAAAGATTTTTTTTTAAATCGGTACCGTAGTTTCGGAGCCTATTCAATTCAAACAAAAGAAATTTGTTTCTTGTAATATTATAAAGAGGAAAGATTTGTCTTTCCTCCTTATAATATTACGATAGATTAATAGAAATACTTAAACAATTGAAAATTATGTGTGTATGTAGGTTTATTTAGTACAATTCAGAAACCAGTAACATAACTTTTAATAGCTGAGAAAATATTAAAAATTTAAAAACCCCCGATACAAAAAAACCTGTAAAAAGAATTAAAAAAATATTATTATGTACTTATTGAATTCGTTGCGTCGGGGGACCGTTTAATAATGGAAGAAGTTAAAATGCAACTAAGTTAACAAGGCAAATAAAGAAATTACGATATCGAATCGTATAGTCTAAGTCCTCAATGATTAACTAAGTAAAATATACACTATCAACGTACGTACAACGGTCCCCCGACGCAACGACTTCATAAAGTACATAAAAATATTATTTTTACTCTTTTTAGAGGTTTTTTTGTTTTAGGAATTTTATAAATTTTTAATATATTTTTTTACATAATAAATAAAAATTATTTTTAGAATCAGCATATTCGGCTAAATTAAAATATTATTTAAATACGTGAATCACAATAAAATCATTATACTAGTTTTGAAAAAATCAGTTTAGCTCGATAAGAAGGCAACGGGAATTAAAATCATGAACAAAACATATATGTTTCGAATTCAAACAAGTTGTGACGTCTGAAGCTCCTGTACGTTATTTAATTTTCATTTTGATCACAACTAGGGATGTGAACACAATTCGGCATTACGAATAATTCGTTCCGAATTTTTATTATTTTTCGATTCGAAATTCGGATCGAATAATTTGAATGATCGAATTAATCGAAACCTTTCGTATAAATCGATAAATTAAAAAAAGAATAATAAAAAAAAATTAATAATTAAAATAATTTGAAAATTTTAGATTTTTCTGATTACAAAAATATCCGTGACCTTCTTAACTCTTCAAATACAGCATTTATGTTTAATATAAAAAACAACAAATAATAAATATTTTATTTATACCAAAACAAAACATCAATTATAGTTTTATGTAATGAATATTATCAAATATAGGTTAAAATCGAATACGTTCGGATGCAAACCCACGGAAACTATCGTTGGTTCGACTGCTTTCTTAAGATATTAATAGAAAATGACTAATTTAATTTATTTTATTTATTTATTTTATTTAATAATATTTTTTTTTTCAACTCGAAGTAGAATTAAAATTCTAGTGATATATCGGTAATTCGTGGAGTATATTAATAATAAAGCATATTTCAATTTAACTATTCGTAAAAATACAAATAATTTGAAAGTTCGAATTATTCCATTCAGATTTAAAATCGAATAGTACTATTCGATTAGAATCGATTTGAATGGTTTTCGCACATCCCTAACCTTTATAGATCTAAATGCAAAGAGAAATGCTCAACTGAAGTTTATTTAGGCAGCGGTTTATAATTGTTGCATAATGATTATAATTTCTTTAAAATCAAATAATTAAGTAAAATACTAAATTCTTTTTATTATGAAATATTAAGAAATTTATAATTAAACGTAGTATTTCTTAATAAGTTTAATAAGTTTAATAAAGTAATATTAGCTTTTTGTCGGAGTTTTTGCGTTTTTTTTAAACGTGTGTTGTCCTTCGGCGCTAGCCACTTACATAAACGTGGCAAGTAATTATTGCAGTTTATAAGAAAATGGACAATTAACTTTGTAATTTTTTTTTGTAATTAAAATTGTACACATAAATACCTATTTCATTGTTGTGTATCCTAAGCTCAATGTCGGTAAATAAACGTCGCGAGTGTTCGACAAACATACGCTGCGTTTTACTTAATTGAATGCGTAATGATTACAGTCATTTGTGCTTGCGCCGCAAATATTGGGTGGTTAAATTGGATTTTCATTTCCTATATTCTAAGATAAATTTATCTTCCTGTACATATTTATGTGACATTTTGTTTATATTATATTGTCACTTTAGGACTAGCAATTGTGCTCTTTATTTTCAAAGTTAAGGAGATAGCCTTGAAAATGTTCGAAGCACTATTTCGCGGCTTTAACTGTAACTACAGTTCTACTCTTGTATTATAAAAGTTTTATTGATTGAAAAATATGATTTATTGAAGTAATCTTTAATTAAACCTCCCACACCGATTAATGTTAATGTCTAAACTATATAAATGAGATGTTTTTTTAATATATTGTTATTTTGGTTTTGTTATGTAATAAATAACAGATAAAAATAATTCAATTAACTAAAAGCCTCCCATAGAGCCTATGTTTCGTCGCTATAAATCTAGACCCCTTGGCGTCTCCGTTATATGGCATTGCACATCGTATGGAGGGAACAAATCGAACGACCAACAGTTTTAAGTAATTGAAATTTAGATATACTCAATATATGATATGTTCGTATCGATCGGTTTTCAAACAAAATAGAAGATGAACATTACTCGATTTCAGTTGAAATTTTTTTCAAAAACGTTTCGGAACCGCATGCAATACCTTAAAAATAAAAAAATACGATTGCACCTGAGCAAACATTTTAGAAAATCATCCCAGTTACTGAACCCAGAAACTGCTCGTCAATTTGAAGCCAGCGTCGCATTCACATGCTCTGCAAGGACAATGGGACTGTTAACGCTTCGCAAAATACAACGCGAAATGAATTTTAGTATTTCATTTTGCTCATGCCTCGTATATTCTTGCTATAATTGATACAGAACAATCAGTGTGAAAGTTGCGGTTAGAGGAGACGTTTTAGAACTTCCTAGAGTTACATAATAACTTCTATGTACTGGTATGTCAGCATTTCAATTATTCACAAAATGGCTGAACTGTCTACTTTAAACCAAAAATTAATATACTATACAACTAATAAACCCATGTCTATCTAAAAGCGATAATTACAAATCTACGCCGGATATTATTAATTTGTGGTGAATTTGTGGAAATTCGAAAAATTTGAGCATCTGACCGCAGATGTCCTGCAAATTTATATTTAGTATTATAACATAAACAATTAATGAAAACTGTGGTTCTAAAATAAATCTCTACTCTGGATCCCTCTCTATTTCTCTATCACTCTATTTTTAATATTATTATTTTGGTTCTAACAAATAATTATATAAAACAATTATGTGTTCATCCAATTAAGTCCAATGACGATGCAGTTTCAATCCTTGCGCAAATATTGAATATCGTCTCAAGTATTGTGTAAACCTACTTAGGTGTTCTACCATACGTGCAAACGGTGTATATAATCTATTGTTTTGACTTCTGTTGGTTTACTGTTGATCTGTTTATGTATGTTAATCGCTTTTCTAACAATTGAGTTTAGCTTTTAATCAAAAATTTTATCTATGTAAAGCAATGGGCAACAAAAAAATAGATATTACTCAAAAACTTATGATTTTGGGCAGTGTTTGAAACGCCAAACTTCGTGCGAAGGAACTGCAACATCTATGAGTATTTTTTCAACATATACTTTGTATAAAGTGTTTCAACATGCTTACAATAAAATGGAAGATAATCTGATACATAAAATAAAACGCAAACAAACAAAACAGTTAAACTTTGCTAATTTTACAGACCGTCAAATCCAAAGATAAGATAAACTTAAAGACAAACGAAATTTAGATTCTCAAAAATGTTGGTCCAATGCTCCTATAAATATTAACCCTTATAAATATTCTGGCAGCGTTTCAATTCCTTCCTAATCTTCAAACGGATTGTTTACTGTAAACATTCAGATTCGAAGTTAACTGGAAGGATCGCGTCGACTTACCGTTGAGGCATTTACAATTCTAATTAATCCTTCGAGTGGAAGATGAGCATTCGGTTGGTTTAACCGAATTGGTCCGAGTTATTGTTGGCCGAGCTTTGCATTCTGATGTTCTTGTCAACAGAATACTAATTTCGCTTTACTTTGCCCGCGCATAATTTTTAGCTAGTGAAAGTATAGTATTTAGTTGTGTTTATCAACTCCCTGTGTAGCAGTTCACAAATATTTCTTTAAAATAATACGAGTCAACCCTCCTTTATTATTTCTGAAGAAAGGACAATTAAAAAATTAAGTTAACAGTTACATTGATTAAAAATACAAGTAAAATACAGTCGACAAACTTCTATTTTATTTTTTTTAACCACTTCCAACTAAAATAATGTCTTTACAATAATAAAATTATGAAAGAAGAATCTGAAACCTTCCGCCAGGATATTTTGTGCGCCGAAGCAAAATGACAAAGACTCGTCACTTGTCCATAAACAGGCACGTAGGCATGAAGACCTAATCTCTGTTCAGATAAGACGAATGCGAAAGTTTTAATGGGTACGTATTTAAAATAATTATTGCTTATAAAAAAAAAATAAAAACTGTTTAAATAAAAAATGAAAAATATGGGATATCGTTTTGTTTTGGCAATATCTTTAATTTCTAATAGCATTGCATGTGCTTCCAACATTTATTGCATATTTATAAAAAATAGTATGGTATTTATTTATTTATACTCTTTATTGCATACCACAATACATGAGGAAAAAAAAAGGTAATACATATAAAGAAAATACATTGTAAAGTACAAAAGGCGGCCTTATCGCCTAACGGCGATTTCTTCCAGACGCCCTTAGGGTTAGGAAATTAAAAAAAACAATATGAAATACTGGTAGGTGGTGCGGTTATAATAAACATACTTACTAATATCTACACACAAATACTTACCAGTAGTAAATATATATCATTATATAAAATATATAGCAAAAAATAAACTAATAAATACAAGAATACATAAAAAATAACTACAATAGCAAGAGATTAAAAACAGCAACTAGTTAATTTCACACAAGTAAATTTCTTTAACTGATTTTTTAAATACTTCCAAAGATTTTGACAAACGTATATTTAGAGGAAGCGCATTCCATAGCTTAGTGGCATGAACTGTGAAAGAACGATTATAAAAAGAGGAATTATGAACAGGCATTTTTATAATAAGTTTTTGTGACGCTCGTGCAGTGTCTTGGATACCAAGGAATTCAAATTTTTCCTTCAGATAAGAAGGTGTTTTTGGGGCGAATAATACACAGTACAAAAGAGAAAGTTTATGTAAATCCCGACGTCGACGTATGGGGAGCCACTTGAGTTTTTGACGAAAAACGGAAATGTGGTCATATTTGCGTAAGCTAAATATAAACCGTATAGCAAGGTTTTGAAGTCTCTCAAGCTTGTCTAATTTTTCTTCAGTTAAATCAATAAAGCTTGCGTCTGCATAATCAGGGATGGATAGAAGAAGAGAATGTGCCAACATAATTTTGGTAGGGATTGGTAAAAAAAACTTTAGTCGACGTAAAGATCTCAATGCAGCAAATGTTTTCTTACTGATGTCACTCACCTGAACAGACCATGACAATGTCTGATCTAAGTACACACCAAAGTCTTTAGCGGATGAACAATAAGGAATAGTAACGCCGTTAAATATTATAGGTTCTAAATTTCGCCAATCAACTCTTGATATCATACCGCTACTGCCAATTATCATAACTTGAGACTTGGCAGGATTTATTTTTAAGCCAAATTGTTTACTCCAATTAGAAATAGAAATTAGGTCATTGTTAATGGCGGTCACCGAAAAACAAAGATTTTCGAGCCGGGAATGGTGATAAATTTGGATATCATCTGCATACATGTGATAGGGAGAAGAGATACTTTGAGTGATAGAGTTAATGAAAATAGCAAATAGTAAAGGAGATAGCACGCCACCCTGAGGTACACCAGCCGAGACATTACACCAGGATGATAACACTTTATCTGTCCGAATGCGTTGTCGTCGGCCTGATAGGTAACTTCGAAACCATTCTGTCACCGATGGAGATATTTTAATAGAGCGTAACAGGCTCAACAAAATATCATGGTCAATGGAGTTAAAAGCATTACTGAAATCCAGAAGTGCCAGAATTGTGAGCTGTTTGTTGTCCATTGCCAATCGAATGTCATCCGTCACTTTGACAAGTGCTGTAACCGTACTATGACCAGGACGAAAACCGGACTGGAGGGGACTTAGGAGATGTCTATTAAGGAACATGCTTAGCTGTTTGTGAATTAACTTCTCGAGAGTTTTAGAAAGGAACGGTAAAATGGAAATAGGACGGAAATCATTTATATTTAAGGGTTTCGCCTTTTTAGGTAAAGGAATGATTTGGGATTGTTTCCATGAGTCGGAAAATGTACTGGTTTTAATGAAATAGTTTAGAATATGAGTTAAAATCGGAATAATTATATCAAGGATAGGAATGATCATATTACGGCTAACGCAGCCAACAGCATTCGAGCTTATTGATAATATGCTCTCCTTAACATCACATTCGGTGAATGAACAAAAACTAAATGGCAAGAACTCAGGAGTCGGCAAATATGAAAGGGTATTTAAAGTACGTTCTTTATCAACGCTGTTAATAACTGGAGAAGAAGAAAAATGTTTATTAAGGAGCTCAATATCGATATTCAAAGAAGGTGTGTTAGATGAGATTGATTTACCGACTCCGAGTGTTTCCAGAAACTTCCAAGTTTTGGCTGTATCGCCGTGATCGATAGAATTGTGAATATGGCGTCGTTGTGCATTCCTACACGATGTATTACAGCGATTTCGAGTTTTTATGTAATTTAATCTGTTGACCTCATTACTGACCATTTTAAATTTGTATTTTGCACGATTCTTTTTCTTCATCAGACTTGTAATTGTAATGACATGACTGGTAATTGTTTGCTAACGCGACACCAGCGATTTTGATGCTGTTTTTTTTTACAAATCTTTCTCATTAATATAGTTATCTGTCAGCGCAGAAGGCTGCCCTCACCAAACGCATCTATGACTGACGGTACAATCAAAAAAGTTTACATTTTTAATTATTTTTATCAGTATCTCATTAACACTAACATTAAACAATTAAAAATATTATGACCCTATCATTTGCTTAGCCTATAGTTAAAAACCAGAGAATAATTAAAGTAACAACATGACAACAGTAGGTTTTGAAACCTTTTATTAGAAAGTAATTTTAAGGAAATACGTAAATTAAAATAAACCTCGGGGAACGTTTACTGTTATTACCTTGGTCTATCGTTTGCATGAAAAATTGTGAGAACTCGCATCTGTGAAAATGCGGCTTTTAAAAATTCACTTTCAGGTAATTCCGTTCAAAGTTCACAACTATGTAGTCTTAGTGGATGTAAGATTTTTTAAAAATCAAAGCTGAGTTGGGCAATTCAAATAATGTTTTAAACATTATTTAAATGAGAGTAAAGGATATAATGAGAATAAAATATTAATAACATAATTATAACAAAGAACAGAAGTACACAAAAAAAAATCTTTACTTTCAAAATAATTGGCAATTGCTTAGAGAAGACTAAACTATTTCAAATAAAAATAATAAAGAAAATATAATTGTCACAACAAAATCCTTAACATCGTTGCTAAAAGAAACTTCTACAGCAATAAATAATAATAATAATATAATATAATAATATAATAATATCAGGACAAATTACACACATTGATCTAACCCCTAAGTAAGCAAATTATTTGCTTGTGTTAAGGGTGTTAGACAACGATACAAATACATAGAAATACACATATAAATACTGAGAATATATTTAATACCTAAACGACCAAACCCAGAAACACAGACATCTATGCTCATCACTTAAATGCCTTTCTCTGCCGGGAATCGAACCCGAGCTCCATTGCGCCGTGACACGTTAGGCGTCTGCGCTAACCACTCGACCAACGGGGCGGTGTGGCGGTGTATAATGTGTATACACAATTCAAAATATTGATAAGATAATTTAATCTATACTAATATTATAAAGCTGAAGAATTTTTTTTTTTTAAGAATTTTTGTTTGAACGCACTAATCTCTGGAACTACTGACCCGAATTGAAAAATTCTTTTTGTGTTTAATAGTCCGTTTATTGAGGAAGGCTATAGGGTATATGTCATCTCGGTGTGACTTATAAAAGTCGAGCAGCAATGAAAAATGCTGCAAAAACGGGAAAAGATTTCTTTTTTGAGAGCTTTCCTCGCGTGCGCTGAGGAGACACTAAAAACCGCGCGGACGGAGTCGCGGGCGACCCCTAGTATGTGATAAATTTATCTAAGTGATAATTTTAATATACAGGATATCATAATATACAGTAAAATATTTTATACACTTGATACTTGAATGCAAATAAGAACACCATGTTTTTAATGCAATAAAATTACTTCTTTATAGAGTAGTCTAATATTATTGTGTCTTTATTATTTGTTGTAACAATTTAGTTTGTAATTTAATATACCGACAAGAAATGTTGGTTACTTAATACTTTAATATAAAACCCGCTGTTGCCCGTGGCTTTGTCTGCCTGAGCCCAGTCACAGAAATCTTTTGCTACTCATATAATAAAAAATTGCGTGACGTAAATTGATCACTCCAAATATATACATTCACTATACATTCTTAATTTTATTTTTATGAAAAGGATTCCTTATTTCATTAGCAAATATAGAATTAAAAATTAATTGACCCGGAAAGGACTTCAAGCTGCGATCTCAGGGATTTTCCCAAACTGAATTATATAATATTAATACTCAATACATGTTTAGACTTGTGCTTGACGTACTTACTTGTATTTGCTTGTGCTTGCTTGCCTTAATATTAAAGACATCGATAATAGAGTCGTGGATGTGGGCACGCTGTCTCATAAAACCTATTGAATTCTTGAATTTTCAAGAGCATAGAAGTCAATAAATTCGCTTTACCATCTGCAGCGTCATCGAAATTCCTATTAGGTTTCACAGTTGAGGGGATTGCGTGGTGGCAGAAGTTTACTTTAATCACATTTACCATTGAATTTTTCTTCAAATCCACTTTAGATCGACACACGATCGAAATAAACCTTCCGTATCCTTCCTTCTTGCAGGACTTTGTATCTCTTTTTCTCGTTGACTAATCCTTTGTATTGGAGTGAACCTAAGCCAGGTAGCTATTCCTGTTGATTCCTTACTTCTGAAAATCGGAAACCAGAATTAAGCTAGGGCTGTATTTGCCAGATATCGATGCGTCAAATAGTGGAATAATGTATTCTCTGACGCAACGCACTCGTGATGAATACCTTAAATTACATTAGCTATTGATAGGTTTTGAATTACCCCATTCTATTTCATGTTATTATTTGTTAATTCAGTTTCGTTCTTAAATCGATTTTTTATGTAATTTATAAGCATATAATAAAATTTATGAAATCTCTTACTTAATTATTTCATACAAATTGAGTGCGCAAAGTATCTAGATGTGTAAACACGCGATCAAACAGATAACTAGACAAGAATTAAACCTGTTCAATAAATAGAAACCGCGTTTGAATAAATCGCTTTAGTTATATTTCCGATATTAATTCTGCGGGCATAGTGGACCTTTACAAAATTAAGCATATATCAATAATTATATATATATATATATATATATATATAGAATACATAGAAATATATGCTAATACAATTATATTTAGTAAATATAGTATATATACTTAAAAAAAAGTGTTTTCATATAATTCAATTTTGTCACACTGATCTTTCTGATATATTTTGTAAACAACTTTTGCGTATGACTAACAAAAGTAAGTTGTTTGTTTAACTTAGACATCAAATGATTTAATTATGAACGTATCAATTAATCATATTAAGTGAGATGACAAATCTAATTCACAATATCGGCGCATCTACCATCTTGCCTTGACATTGTGTAATGCCGGTAAGTAATCTGATTGTAATGAAATGAATGCGATCTCGTGCTCGAATGCTTAATCTGCGCACGAGTGAACTTGAGAATAAGAAAATGGTTCAAGTTATAAGTATTGCGTAGCAAATTATATCTATATAATTAATATGAAATGATGTTTGTTAAGGCATTAAGAAAATGTGAAAAACTAAAAATTCAAAGATGATAACTTTTGGAAAACCCGATTGGTGGTATTTTATATGAATTTAAGAACACGACTCTCATTAGTTGTTTTTGTTTTTTGTTTAAATGTTTTTTTATTCCTCCGAATCAATATAAAATATTAGTAGGATGAAGACTATATTGTATTTTAAGTTCTTGTTGAATTTTGTGTGCAATCAATACTTAACTAATACACCAAAGCTGTAACGTGGTAAAAGGAAATTATATAAGCAAGATATTATTTAGTTTTTTAAATGAGTTTATAAAAACCAAGTTACATGAAAAAATACTAAATTTCGATACCAGTCTCAAATTAAAAGTCAAAACTAAATTAAAAGTTTAGAACTCGTAAATGTATACTTTTTTAAAACAATTAAAGGCAAAACTATCATTAATTGGTTTATCAACGCTTAAGACTTATACCACACTCTAGATATCTCCAACCGCCCACTAGCGGGCCAGGTAGTTAAGAACGAAATGTCTTATTTAAGGCAAAGACTGCACTACTGTTTTTATTGTTTCTGTTTTATTTGTAGCTTAGAAACGAAGATCAAAGAGTTCTTTAAACGTTGTTTAGTTTCAATTTTATAATTGCTCGGGTTCTTTTTCGACATGGGGCTACGTTGTACATTTACTTTATTTTAAAAATGCATTTAAGTTCGTTCGTGCATTTATCCTTTTATTATTTACTTTTAACTACAGAACATCTTTAGAGGTTTTGTTTTCTTAAATTGTACATATTTTTTATTAGTTGACTGAGAACATATATATATTTTTAGTAACAAAATCTGCCTAGTTTTAATGCTTTTTTGATATCAAATCTAAATTATGCCTAAAAACTACAGATTTCTTTGATTCTAGATTATTAATTAATTTATTCGTATTTTGGTACACATGCTTACTTTTATACGTATTGTGTTTGTCAAACCAAACCGAATAACATACTAACGTGTATGCCCTCAACATAAAAAGTAGAATGAGGTCACTTGCTGCCTTAGGATTAATTCAGAAATCTAATAAATAAAACTATTATAATCATTCTATGTTACGATTCTATATATTTAAAAAGCAAAAAGTTATTGTAATATAGTTAAATTTCGTTTTTAGGCTGGGTTTACATACCTGAAATATTACTTACAGTTTAAGCCACGTGGACGACTAAAGAGGTGTTAGTGATAAAATAATTTTAATTCACTTAATTCAAATTATAAATGTAAAACGTTTCGAAAAAATGGAATAGGAGGAGTTGAATGAAACATACCAACAAGCACGCATAAGATACTAAAATCTTCTAGTGTCAGCAGTTCAAACCATGATGAAAAAGCTAGCTGTTAGGTAAATGAGACTAGTCAATTATTCTGGCCCGCAGCTACTTCTCGACAGACGGCCACTAAATTAGAGACGCTCTGACAGGAATGGTTACTATTCCCGAGATACTCCCCGGTGCTTAAGAAATTACCATTTTTTTCGTAATTTGGATAATTTGTAAAGAAAAAAATCAATTCCTATCAGGCAGTCCAAAATGTCATTAAATATTTTATTGTTTCTCGCTCTCACATTATTTTTAACAATGTAATAGATTATTTATAAAATGGCTAAAATATTTATTCGCAAATAATAGTTGTATATATTTATTTGATTTAATATAAAATCTATTTTTTCCCATATAACGCTAATTTCTGTAACAACTAAGAACCTAAAATTTAAAAAAGATTGTGTATTTTGAAACGCAAAATTTATTTAGTAAATTAGGAATTAAGGATTTTTTTACAAGTAATAAGTGACTTCCTTTTATGAACATTAAAACCTTCTGATTGAATGTAATACATGCCCTAAATAATAATGTTCAAAATAACACAAAGACGTAGCGAAAGGACATAGAATAATTACCTATTATTGGCGTTAATAAAATAATTAAACACTTAAAACATTAGGTGTGATAAAAAAATCCGTTTTAACCTTATTAAATGAACCAATTTGGCATTCTAATTATGACGTAATATGCATTTAATATTAATAATATTTAGTGAATATGGCAATAGTTTTCCTATCTAAGTGTATGTCAATATTTTTTCTTGCGACGGAATGGCATAGAAATGTATGACATTGCTAGCTGTCCGTCAGCTCACATTTATGTAGCTCTGCCAAGTTTATTTAGTTACTAGATTTTCCATCGTTCACTTTAGTAGTTAATTACCAAGTGAAGGTTTTAAGTATGTTATAATTTTAAAAATGTAAGTAGAGAAATATATTTTTTTATTTTTATTGATGTAAAAATTTCTCGAATACCGGCATATTTTATTTATTATTTCTTTAGCTAAATGTGAACTAAAATACATTTTACGTTTCTAAACTAAAAAGTATCGTATAAGGGCCACGTCCAATTATATTGTTTCACAGGTTTAATTTCTCACTCTTCACTTTTATATACTTGTATTTAATCCTTCCTTGGTACTATCCAGCAGTGTCTGTCCCGAATATTGTCCTAACCGCAGTTTATATACCCTTCTTTATTAACTCCCTCTTCACATAAATAATAATCATAGTCAAATCATCTACTTTAAACGTACAAAAATAACAAGTACTCGTAAATGAACAATTGTAAGTATCGGGAAACACGATATTAAATACTGGATTTAATTATGAAGTCGTAATGGTTCCCACTTTTCTAGCTTATTCAAGTATTTACTAATCAAGCAAATGTTCCTCCTCAAACAAATAATAATCTTAGTCAAATAAACTACTTTAAGCATACGAAAATAACCATTACTTGACATAACAGTTCTAAATATTACTATTTAAGTTAATAAAACAACGATTTAAATAATTACACCTAATTGGTTCTTCTTATTACAGTTAAATTAGTAATTCATTAATTTATATGGATCAATACAGGGACCATCAAAACATTGAAACGAATCAAAACATTACGGATTATTATAAAATAGTCGTTTAACAATAATGTAACCTTACAATCGTTAATAACTTGCTCAACTTTATTATAGTTTATTGTTATTGTTTTGTGTACTTTAATGTCTTCAGCACTCCTTTACCAGTTACTATATAAATAATGGCATTCAACTACCTAACCAGCGATACCCGAAGTAGGCTTGCTGTGTCTCGAGACAGTATGATATCACCTGTATCTCAACAATACAAGCCAATGGACCGTAAATTATTGGTTGCGATATGAACCGGCGACACTTTGTGGATTCTACTGAATATTATTATCACTTATTAGGTCTACACTTTCACAATTTATGATTTCATGGCTGTGTTATCAAAAAACTACATCTAAGTGCAACTTTTTTCATGTGTTGTTTTATCGTATTAATGTTTTTATAGCATTCAATATAAAAAAACTTTAATATACATATTTGAAAGAATGTAAGCCATCAAATGGAATCACGATTTTTATTTGGTAATTTCTATAAGTTTTTCACTACAGTCAATTTGTCTTTACGGTACCCTTAAATATTTGTCTATACAAGTTACAGTTGGTAAATATATACCTTAACTTATCTTCAAAAAATCATAAGAGCAAATATAAGATGCATGTCAACTAAAATTTCTAACTCCAAAAAATTCAAAAGAGCATCTCTCCCGCTAATGGTATGATTTGAAAGCCAAAACTTCTAGTGGGTAGAAGAACGACATACCTCGAATTGAGGGGCATAATTATAGTAAACCTTAAATAAAATATTTTTGAATAATCAGTATAATAACAAAATATTTTTTTAAATAAAAAGAGATTGGTGTATTTATTGGCATAATATTTACATTAAAAAAAAATATGTGTGTGTGTATTAGTGTACACATGTAAGAAGTGAAACTTTTTTATGGCATAATTTTTTGAAAAATGATTCACTAATTACAACTTTACAGGAATGGCTAATTAATAACAGAAAAACGTTACAATTTTTTGACATTGCTATAAAATTTTTCCCATCCGTCGATAAAAAAGTTTCACTTCAAATATGGCGCGTAACGGAAAAATGTGACTTAGAAATAAAGATGAATGAAAATGTTTGTATTTTGTCAAAAAGTTTTATTTTCTACCTTCTTTATAAATTGTTATTTTAGAACAAATCCAAATATGTATCCAAGCAATAATAATAACTTGACTGTATAATCGCAAACGTAGGAAAAAAAATCGTCGATTCAGTAATTTCGCGCTCGGTGTACCCTCATTTTTAATAAATAATTGTTAACGTGTTACTTATATTTCTTGCTACTGTAATAATAATTCCCAAGGAGTTATTTTTAGGGCGTTTCGTAACGCCCAAACGTTATCGCGGATTTTTAGGCTTTTTCAAAACGGGCGTTTCCTAACGCCCGTCGGATGCTAAGGAGTATTAATTAATTAAAACGTAAGAAGTGAATCGAGTGTTTCTGACGTATAGTATTGTCATAGAAGAAACACATAAGTACCATAAAAACAGACAAATGTACACAATCCACTTTAAAAATAATAACTTTAGGCTTCTTAACATGTTGGATCGTCACTATATCACAAATAAAATGATTCTTCATCATTGTTTCTGCTGTTTCGAGTTGTTTGTTCTAGGTATAGCAAAACAGACCTTGTAAAGATCAGGACCCCAATGCTCCATTACTCAGCCAAAACTGGTATTTCTTTTCATTCTTACTTCTTCTATTTCAGACAATCAATGTATTTTAAAAATATTATAAATTATATTTCATAATTTCTTCTTCATGTTATAATCTTGAATTTATTTATTAGTTTCAATAGCAAGTCCATAAAATCGTATTGTCCAGTATGTAATTACAATTCATTATTTAATTATAAAACTCTAATCCGATAATTTTATTTTTAGTTTTGTAATCCACATACTTGTCATTTTGATTATTTAGTATTTCCATAGCAACATGGTGTAAAAGAGATGAAGCTATACGAAAAAAGCTGGCGCGTAACGGAAAAGTGTCACGCGTAACGAAAAAAATGTTACACTAAATTTATTCCAACCCTGATAAAGAAGTTTCACTTCAAAAACTAATTTTGTGAAACTGTAGATTTTGTAAAAAGACTTCCGAATGAATGGTTTTGTATATAATTAATTTATAATTACAATAATGATTTTTTCATAGCAAGTTTTATTTTTGAAACCGAAACTAGATTCAGATCTGTCATAAGTATAATGATAAAATAAAATGTGACATAAAAACCTTTAACTTTGACTGTGTTATCAGCTTTTTTAAATACTATTCGATATGTTTTAATGAAATTGGTTTTGATAATAGTTTCAATCTCACAACAATCAACTCGTCATATATATTTAACTCGCTTATATTTATTAAATTTAACTAGCTTTATGTGCAGACGGGCTAATAATTCGCAGAATTCGATTGATGTGATGGGCAAAATTTATTATTTAGAACGAGCAAGGAATCAGATGAATTCCTAAAGCAGCTGACCTTAATTAAAGTTATTGCACTCGTTTAAAACCAACCTTCACTTAATTATTTTTGATCCACATCTATTTTTTTTATATCAAAGTAATATCAAATTCGTATGTACTAATATAGTACAGTAGTATAATTGTGATTGTGAATTGTAATGAAAACAGACAATTCAATTTATATAAATATTTTTATCCTTTGTTTACATGTTTTTAGTTCATAAATTCTTCTTCCATAAATAAAAAAATATTCTTATAAAATCGCAGATATATTAAATATATAGTAAGTCAATAATTCGCTAACATAATGTAATAAGGGTATTATGCAAAGTAACAGCATTCCTGATACCGATTAGAACAAGGTGAAGTAATTATCAACGAATAGAAGAGGAGTTGTTCTAAATAGATATTTTTTTTAAGTTAAACGTAGGTTTCAAATTAAAGCCTTGTACCTATATTTTTTGGCTAATATTATAAATTTTGCTTAAGTTACTGATTGTTTTAGTAATAATGTATTGGCTATTGTTTGATTTTAAATCTTTTCCTTGTATAAATCTAAAAGATTTTAAAAATAAAATTTCTGAATTTATTCTCTAATAAATATTCTCATAACATTTTCAAGTCAAGTACAAGTAGCGGGAAGAAGTTGGCATTATATTAGATTTACTCTGTAATCACGTTCTAAGTCACCTCCACGTTGAAATCTGTATTGATTTCATATAATCTGAAGTCCTAAATCATACCGATCTAGGTTATTATAATTTGTAAGCAAGTTAGGTGTAAAGGAATTCTATAATCTTAAATAAATTCATTTTTGTTAACGAAGACAGAATATAGTGGATCTTTTTTTTCTTTATTAGTAACTTTATGTGACGACTTCACCTACTTCAGCGAACTTATTTACAACAAGAATAATGTTGAACACTTGAAACTCTTAGACATTTTAACAAAGTACAAATCACTAAAATAATATAAAAAAAAAGAAAATAGCAGCGTAATGATAGAGTATTTTTTTATACAAATCTCATTTAATATACAATGTTATTTTTATAAAAACTTGTAAATTAAATCAAATATTTTTTTGTAAGAAATACCTACTTAAGGAAGTACCTAATTTAGATTTAATTATTTATTATTTTATTAAAAGTGGCAACCCTGTTAAATAAGTTTATGCGTAACTAAGCTACTAGGTAGCTACCGGAGATTATACGTGGCAGATTAATCTAGCACGCGGCAAACCGGATGGAGTTTTATATTACCGTCATTTGTAAAACGATACTTTCATATACTGAAGTAATTGATATTACATTTATCATTCTAGACATTGTATAATATTTTTTTTGGGTAAATCAAAAATTAGTGTATTGCAACATTTCAATACAAAACTGAAGAGATATTACATTGTTGACTGTGAGTTCTTTTTTAGCTTAACGGCTTTTCAACGGTTTCTTTTCATCGCTCTATAAACAAATACCAGGTGGATTAAAACAATTAAAATATCACCAATTTCACGGTCAATTTATTCGTTACGACGCATTAGGTTGTCAGCGTCCATTAACAAATGACTACGACAACGATAATATAACGTTTTATCGTTCTAAATACGTTCGCGTGATCACGGCTTACCGTTGTAATGATGTAATCATTGCAATTAAAGTTTGTAATTAACAAGTCTTATCTAGTTACTGAATTAACGACAATTTGTTTTCCCTCCCATCTACAAGCACTCAGAACTTATGGTTGAGTTTTGTCTTTCTTCGTGTTTGTTTTTTATACAATATAAAATTCAACAATATCCAATTAGTAATGAATGTGGAGTGGAGTGACTAAATATATCCAAGTATATTATCCCTTGAAACGTTAAAGTTGTATTTTCAAATAGTATAAGAGTATGCAGATTTTCCGTTGTTGGATGACAGACCAAAACATGTCAACCAATGCTGTAGGCGTGATCCGTTCTAAACTGATTAACTGAATAGGGTGAGCTTACCAATCAGTGGACGCAATCTCCAAATTCAGTCAATGTGTAAAGCAAAATTTTGATTTAAAGTCAGAGACCAAAAGTTTTTTATTTCAAATAGAAACGTCTTACTACAGTTGCGCGATTCAAAAAGAATCTTAGTAATGTCATGGAAACTTTTTGGAATAGAATCACAGTTAGAATTTATATGTGAGAATTGGAATTCAAGTGAAGTATTGACGGATTGAAGGATCTACGAAAAGTAGACTAGAATAAATTCATGTCACCACTACACAATTTAGTAATATTTATTTAAGCCTACATGTTTTCTAAATAAACAGATAATATTTAGGTTATTTATGAGTTTATCGGAAGGGCCCAATATTCGAGGCTATTCAATATTCAGGAACCTATAACGAGGTACAGGTAAAAGGCGGGTCCAATGTATTCAATTTACCCGCACGGTATGGTGTGTGCCACTTGTCACTAGTGTTTACTCCCTGTAGAGTCCAATCCTTGGTCTGATGAGCTGATATGAATCAATCAATTCGATAGCAAAACATAAATCCGGTTCAGTGTTACAATATTTTAAGTTTTTACTGGAATCGAATTTATGTAACACTGCAATATAAGCGTTTTTTTAATTATATAAATACTATATCATAGATTTTTTTCTAAATTTGGACATATATTTTCTATACTTTAGGGTGGTGTAAGGAGTTAAGTAACCTGAGGTAGTTTCTTCTAGCTACGAAAAAGACAATGTGTAGTAATATTAATGAGGTATCGGCGCCTATTTCATGTCATTATGTTTTTGGAAACATCCGATGTAATTTAACATTTTAATCTATTAATCAAAAAATTTCATCTAAATAAATATTACTATATAGGTAACACTATTGCACATTTAAGTATATTATCATGCAAATGTTTTTAATTTCAAAAATACTTAGTAACATCTGAGTCATCGATAATTCATAAGTCAATGCTAACTTTCACAATAGGGAAGAAAACCAAGTTCTACCTAAGGCTGCTTTGGTCGGACTGAATTTTTTATGCTAGGGTGCCTGCCCCCTTCGAAAAACACCGCCACACTCCAGGGAACTGGCTAATAAACGTTTGAATCGACAGCAGATTGTAAAACTTTTGACATGGCATAAATTTACAAGCGTTTACGTGTATTAAAAAAAATATTATTTTTTATTTATTCATTCTCTTTAAATACTTAAGCTTTTGCCAGTTACCATTCCCTAAATATAGAATGAATAATATATCTTAAACTGGAGTAATACACCGTCCGACCCATCGCTCAATTTGCTGATTTGATGATTAAATATTTTATATAATGTAACTAGTAATTACTAGATGGACAAAATAATTAATCAAGTTTAAATCATAAAAAAATAAACGATTTAATCATTTTAAAGCATTTTACCATATCCATTATTAGTAACTTCGTATCTCAATCTAAACACCATGCAGCCATCTGTTAGTTCTCAGGGTGTAGGGCCTTATAGAAATACCGCTGGTAAGCCAGGGAAGCCCGAAGGCTTTTAATTTGTATAGCTATGTCATATATTATTTATAGAAATTTTGATTGTTTGATTAGAGCCTTCGCTCTTTGTAACTTGGTATTCCCTTTCTTGAAGTTAAATAATTTGTGTCGTAAATAATATTTGCAAACGGTACTAAAATTAAACCTATGCAGATATCTTATGAAATAATAAATATCTTAGTAAGAAAATATTATTATGTTATATATGGTCCTGCCATATAAGTTAATACGTAAAAGCACTATAAAAGTCCAGTCTTATATTAAAAATCAAAGCTCGCATATGCTTTTAGTTTGCAAGACAGAATAAGCAATGACTTATACGCTTTGACGTCAAGCAACAGAAGAAGCTTTGACTTACTAATAATTTAGCAGTGAAAATGCAATTTCAAAGCGAGATGACGCCACAATTAGCTGAATATGAATAAAAATTTTAAAATTTAAATTAACTTTTTAATCAAATTCAATCGTGAAGCTTGTATCTTATTAAAATATTGGATTCAGAATCGTGAGCTTTGGATCACGAGGGAGCTTATTATAACTGGTTGTTGAATCAATTCTCAGAAATCTTTCTTTTAACCGGAGATTTCTTTTGTTTTTTAATGACCAAAGAATATGTCAGTTGCGTGGATGGTTGATGTGTCTTTGTTTATAGTATTTTTTACTAGTTACATTATTGAGATCTATATTGAAAGCATTATTACAAAATGATTTTTTTAAAAATCTACACAAACCAAAAAAAAGACAAAAATCATAATAGTTAAGCTTAAAAAATAGGATGTAAGTTAGTTTAATTATTGCCCTGGCAAGATTTTGGTTTAATTTATATATTGGATTATATTCTATTGTGGTCCTTAAGTTCTTCATCAGAGGCTTCAATTTTAAATCAAGTACACCAGCGTTACTTTAGCAGATCATTCCAAAAGTATCATCAATCATAGCCTGGCACATCAATAGTAAGAGCAAATACTCGGTAACTGGTTTTGTATTACAAATCGATTTTAATCCAACGAGATTTATAGACCCTGTAATTTATCGTAAAGGAAATAAGCTGGTTAGTTTCAATACATTTTTATCCATCTTATTTTAGCTCCAATTTGCTGCAAACATTTTAAACTTTAATACCTTTTTAATATGTATATCCTAAAATAATCAATCCCAATATGTCCAATCTACAAAAAACGTCTAACACAATATCCACATTAACTTTATTATACCATCTATCAGTGTTTTCGCTTACATCATTGTCTTTAGAGATAAGAACCCTCATTCAATCTTCTTTAGCGGACTTTAATTCCGAAAGTAGGCTGGCGTCATCATAATGGCACCTCCATCAAAACCGATACAAGCCTTATTGGTGTATCTATCTCATTCCACATTATCATCCTTATCGTAAGTTAGAGGAAGATGTAAAAGAACACGTGCAGCATTCTCAGATTAAAATTGATTGTGCGGACGTTTCTTTTCTGTGGGACACGTTGCGATTGATTCCCCATTAATCTTTATTCGTAGTATTAACATCTTTTTTGCGATTCTTAAATGTTATTTGTATCGTATCTTTGATTTGCATAAACATTTGCATGTATTATGTTCTTTTATTATTTATTTTAGATGTATCTCAAAGTTTTATTGGTTTAATTTGTATTTTGTTGATTGGTTGTATCATTGTCAGTGAAGTTGTGATTCGTAAAAGTTAAGAAACAAGAAAATAGTTGACGTTGCGATACGTGAATTGTTATTAGAATTATGAATTATTATATATATATAGAGAGAGAAGACCATGAGAACTCTGAAGACGACACTGCAATCTGGATCTCACGGCTACTCGCAGTTAACGTTGCGAGTCTAAGCTCATGACTATGAAACTTGAATGGATTCGAAACTAGTCGTGTAAAATGTTGAAATGATTGACATGAGTACAGCCGAGTACATTTTAGAAACCCTTAAACAGATCCCTCGTATAGATAGATGTTTAAAGACATGTCGTATTTGCGTCTACCACATATTTATAATAAAAACTCGTATCAGAGCCATACCAATATATGTTGATATAAATCTGATTTCATCAAGATTATTTCATTTCTGGTTACTGTTCATTGATAACTTTATAACAACAATAATCTGAATATTAAAGTATTTTCTCTTTGTACATTTTTAACGATGGTATCCTACAAAACCTAAGAGGCATGCCATGTAATACTTAGTACGTAAATGCTTTACGGTATCCTACTAACCTCTACATTGTAGTTTAAGAGCTGCAATAAATTACCAAGCTTAACTTTGTGTATCAATTTCCGTAAAGAGGCCACAGGAGTGTAATACTGGATTATATTTACGATCCATAAAGTTTAAGAGAAAATGTCATCTATTTTGTACATAAACAAATTGTGTTGAAATTAAGATGAAGTCCAGATTTAGGAATGTAATAAAAGTGAAAGTGGTCCAAGATTTGTGACTTAAATCTTGTTTATCTAATTATATTATCAATATGCTAGTAGAGTCTGAGTATTAAAATGATAAAATGTACATGTCTGTTTTAAATGACTATTTTATGCTCATTATCGTGCCGTCTCAACTATTGTGTTTCAACGAGGTCATTAACATGTCTATAAAAAAGGTATTTATACCTTACAACGTATAATGATTGTTTTCGTTTCTCAGCAGAAATAAAATTGATTCCATAAAGTTCTCTTCCAGAGATATCGAAGCTGTTAAGATTTTAACAACGGCAGCTTTTCGGCCAATATACGATGCTATCTAAAATTATCTTAACATCGATATGCGCACACGCACGACTTAATATAAAATAAATAAATGTATCAAAAAATAGTGTACAAAATCTATGTAATATTTATTAAAACCTATATTTACTTTAAATATTATTAAAAATAGCGCTATTTGTTAAATAAGCATATTTGAATAATAGAAAAATATTCAAAATATATTTAAGTGTATGTCTTATCTAGATAACATATATTTCTTTTATTTAATAAACAAATATGTAAAAGTACAAAAAAGTTGGCACAATATAAGCATAAGACATTTTGTCGCATGACTGTATTTAGTGTTATTCAAAAAGGTGATACAATAACAATAATTTCCGAAGAAGCTATTAAAGCTGTTGGCTCATTAACGAGTTGAGGCACCGCGCTTGGAAAGTATCCTATCGTTAACTTTAAATGTGATTAATATGACAATTTATTTGTTTTCATAGCTAGTAGCTATATTTAGGGCATTGTGTAGAAATGACCGATTTAAATTATTATTACTGTCGTCTATATTTTCTACTTAAATTCGTAATGATTTATAAAAAAAATACTCTTATTACAAAAAGTTGTTTTAAAACAAACCACATGTTATTGGATATAACCAACTTTATAAATTAAAAAGAGATGACAAGATTTTTAAGAAGTAATCGACAAAAATAAAATAATCCTAAAATAAATATGGTTTCACTTGAAGTGTTTGATCAATTATTAGTCTCTTGACTAGCTTCGCCTCATTTGATGCGGCTCATTGCCATTAACAATGGGTTTGAGAAGAAAGAGCGTAGTGGTTGAGTTATTTACAGAGTATTTTAAAAGCTTTAATAGAATTGAAGAATTTTACTAAAAGAAGTGCGGCAAAAGAGAATTTAAAGTACAAATACCAAATACGTATTTACTTCTAGTTCTCTTATATCTGGGAATACTCTATTCGGAGAACTTAAACTGACTTTAGGAAGTATTTAAATATTATTTAAAGATTCAGAATCTACAATATTGATGATCATTATGTTATCCAAAATTATAAGTTTACAATCAGCTAATATAGAAAATTAAAGATGTGGCGTATCCGTAACTTGTAGATCCTACCATTTACAGAACTAAATGGACCGCTCCGGGTCGTTGATTGACGTTTTTAATTAACCAGCTTCAGATATTTTGTTTTAAATACTTAAATTTGTTTAATGGCCCCACCGAATGACTGATGGTAGTCGAAAGTAAAATTCAGGAATTCGGTAGATACATGTGTAATAAATAAACCGTTTGCCGAACCCCGGTGTAATTTATTTTTTCACAAAACTCTTTAACTTTCAAAAGATTTAATCTCAAGGAGTCGATGTTTTTGGTTTTTATTTGCCTTTCATCGGATCTTTACTGAGGTTTCGTTCGGTGTATTTTTAGGTCAATCAGTTTAATATATTAAGACAAGAAATTTTGCACTCTTCTGGTAATGTTACGTTTGTTATAATGTAATGTTTTGTTCTATGAGTGAAATGTAGCTTGTGACAACTTACAGCGGATCAACATGAAGAGAATATTGAAAATTGTTATTTTATGGCTCTTTGTGAAGTAGTAAAATTATAAAGCTATAAACTTCTCGGTTTAAAAATAATTTTAAACGCATTAATAATTCCCATAACTTGCTAATGGGGTCATAAAAGTCGGCAAATATTTATAACCTGCATAAGTTCTGTTTCGGTATTTGAAACATCAATAGAGTTGCCTTTTTCTACCTGAAATTTATGTTGTCATTTGTAATTTAAATACATATATGCGTTTTAGACAGGAACCTTTTAATGCATCCGACAAATCGTAACGCTGCCGTGTCATATGCAAATACGTTTGTAGGGAAGGTCGGCTTTACTTATTCAGTAGATTTAGAAATATGTAGAATAGACATGACCAAAAAAATGGCTTCTGACCTAAATTCGGTATGAGTTAAATTAATTTATATATATATTTACTACTTAATGACATCTGCAAGATATTTATTACATACATTTTCTATATAATATATATATCGTATATTATTACTATCGTAAATATTATGGCCTTTTGGCCTTAGACACTTTTATTTCTGTTTAAGTCTGTCCGAATCCCAAAATTAAGGCTCTTAAATAACAATAACACTAAAATTATGCCTTTTTTACTCACATACACCTGTGTATGACTAATACGGGCGCGTAGAGTTGCAACCGGAGCCGCTAAAAAAAATGCGCAAAGTGACCACCAACAGTCTCTTCTAAATTCTAATAACTCCATGTGTTATTCAAATAAAGCTAACCTATATCTCACCTCGAATACCTTTGCTTGTATTATTTTAATGTTCTCATCCATATTTAGTAATGCGTGAGTCACGAATTCTATTTATCATTGTAATTATTTTTACTTTCCCCGTCTGATTTAGTCTTTATTTTATAACGATGTTGGATTATACTAAATATAAAGTCTGTTTGTGTATCCTGCTTGTAGGTTGACCTGAGCTATTGTATGTTTTCGGCAGTTGGAACTTTTGAATTTATTTATTTGTCTTTTATTTAAAATTACTTTGAATACAGATCTTTTTTATTCTCAATCTTTTGTTTCAAAATGATGTATTAGGATAATGTATTAATATTTTGCAACAACAGAAAAGAGTCTCAAGAATATATATTTTAAACTAAATATTAGTTTTATTTTGAATAATAGTTTTATTATAATGTATGATAAAAAAAATCTTTTAAACAGCAAACTTTTAAAATCTATTGTTTTTAAGCTTTAATTTTGTTCGTTAACAATATTTCTTTTATTTTTTAACAATCTCTTTTATGACGTTACATGTATGAACAATTATTGTTTTCAGTATTTTACATTTTAATTTCGTCCATTTATGTCTTTTTAACAAAGCTACAATATGTTATCTAAATAACATATTCAATTATAATTCAAAAACGTGTGGACGTTAATAAAAGAATTAGCTACGCACTATATCAAACGCGTTTAACGCCCAAATCCTACTGGTGCGGAACGAAACGATTTTTAGCCACAACCTATTTCTTTATTTCAAAGAAGCCGTGTGGCAAAAAAAAGTAATAAATATTGCAAGTAAGGATTGCGGCCACTTATAGTTTTGCCACGCCCCTTAAGATATTGTATTGACCACTGTACGTGGGTGGGTATAATGATATTTCATATTTTAAAAGAAAGCCGCTCTGTTGTTTTAATTGTCTTATAGTTTTGCTATTCTGTTTCTGCACACAAAACTGAAAGGAAGTAGTTTTTTCATATAATTTGCATCCTGCTATTATTTTTTGTAATGTTAAAGGGTTTGTTTTGAACTGATTACGATCGCCCCTAAACGTTTATCAGCAGAACTTTGCTGACCTGGCAAAACCTTTTTTTACAAACTTCAATTGAGTTGATTACTATCAAGACATATTTTTTTTTCTTTCAACCTGTATCGTCCCACTACTGGACAAAGGTCTCCCCCAAACTTTTCCAGGAATCCCTGTCCCTCGCGGCCTCCCGCCATCCGCTGTCAAAGGAAACTAGGTCGTCCCGCCAGCGTTTCCGTGGCCTGCCGCGGTGTCGCTCTCCTTCCGGAACCCACTGGGTGGTGATGTGAGCCCAGCGCTCGGGTTCATCCGTGATACATGTCCCGCCCACTCCCATTTGAGCCGGGTGGTCTTGGTGCCAACATCTGTGATGCCGGTGCGCGAACGCAGCTCGGAGTTACGCACTCGGTCGACTCGCTTAAGTCCGAGGATGCTGCGTTCCATCGCCCTCTGGCAAATTTTTAGCTTGGACTTCTGTAGCTCTGTCAGGGACCATGTCTGTGCACCGTAGGTTAGGACAGGCAGGATACACATGTCGAAGAGTTTTCGTTTGAGTGATAGAGGAAGGCTGCCCTTCATGTGCGCTTTCATGGACCAGTAGCTCTTCCAGGCGTTGTCGATCCGACGACCATTCTAGGTGTCTTGCCTGTTTTCGAAGCTCGCTATCTGACCTAAATAGATGTAATTGTCTATCGCTCGCTATCTGACCTAAATAGATGTAAATGTTTTTTTTTTTTTTTTTCGTTGGAAAAAGGCATTTCGCATCGTCACCCAGGCCAGGAAGGCGATGGCCGGGCGGTATGTGCGGCACCCGGCGACTGCCATTTTTAAGGCACCCCACTAAAAAACCAACGGCTGCCCACGACGCTACAATGGGACGCCACAGGATCGCTTTCGCACTCACCGTGGCGCCCCAGCGAAACTCCTCCATATAGGGGTACCCCGGGCAACCAGTGTACCCCTAACCTGCCCATCTACCTCAACCCTGTTTTTCGTGCTATTTGACATGATTTTGGTTTTAGCCCAATTCATTTGAAGTCCAACCTCATGACCTACTGCGCTCAATTCCCTTAGCATCTCCTGGATTTCTTCTGCTGTGGTGGCGAAAAGGACAATATCGTCTGCAAAACGCAAATTGTTCAGGCGTTTGCCACCAACGTCGATGCCCTTTGTCGTCCACTTATTTGAAAGCTTTTCAAACATTTCTTGAAGCACTGCTGTAAACAGGATTGGGGAGAGGGGATCACCCTGCTTGACTCCTTTCTCTATTCTGAATGTTTCGCCAGTGGTGTTTAATTTGATATTGGCTGAACTATTACGGTAGATTAATTTTAATAATTTTATGTAAGTTGGTTCTATATATTTGTTTTTTAGGGCTTGAAATATTGCTTGGTGTTTCACTGTATCGAAAGCTTTTTGGTAATCAACAAATGCTAAATAAAGAGGTGTGTGGTATTCTGTTGATTTTTCAATGAGTTGATTAAGTGTATTTCGTTGTTCGGGGGGTTGGTGTTGGTCAAGTAAACCTGCAATGCGATTTTGTATGCATTTGATAAATGCTTTGTAAATATGTGAGACTAAACTAATGGGCCTGTAATTGCCAATATTGGACTTGCAACCTTTTTTAAATAGAAGCGTGATATCAGAGTGACATATCTGTTTCGGAATCTGGCCGGAACTTAAAATCAAGTTGAATAAATTAGTGATGTGGGGTAGCAACGTGGGTAATCCTATTTTGAGTGCTTCTTTTGTGATGCCATCACTTCCTGGACTCTTATCGTACTTCATGGTTTTGATGGCATCATGCACCTCTTTCTCAGTGAAGTATGGGATGGAATCGGGACGGGAGTACTTCACGTCTTCATTAGGTCCGGAATCATCTGAATATCTCTGTAGAAGTTTGTGCAGATGGTCATTATTTTATCTTGGCTGTTTTTAGGCCATTTTCGTCCTGCAAGCAACTTATCCAATGCTTTGATCTGGTAAAGCCTTGTTGTGCGGTTCTGAGTGATGTGTGGTTTTCTATAGAAGCTTTCATCGATTCTATTTCAAATTTTCTTATGTCTGTTCTGATGCTACGTTTAACTTTTCTATCAGCGGTTCTGTATGCTTCTGTGCACATTTGTTTACTTTCCCTTTCGGCAATTAATGTCTTCGTGTTTTGTGAGAGTTTGGCCTTGCTTTTATTTTCACTTTTGATGGTTTTACAACTAACATCGATTGCTTTTTTCAATATATTGTACTGTTTTTTTACTTCTTCTGTTTCATCGATTTTAAGTACTTTAAATTGATTTTCTAATAATAAGTTAAAGTTATCTAAGTTTTTGTAAAGTGCGAGATGTGAATGCCTTTTAGGTTTTTTATTAAATTGTCTGTACCTTTGAATTTTGGAATTAAAACGTAATCTTGCTCGCACTGGTCTATGGTCTGAACTAAAATTGATGTTATTGATAACAGTTACGTCTTTAGTTATTCGATGATCAGAAGAGAGTATAAAATCTATTTCGTTACGGGTTTGACCGTTAGGTGTAATCCAGGTCCATGGTCTGTGAGCCTTCTTCTGGTAAAATGTGTTGGCAATAGACATTCGTTGCCCAAATGCGAATTGGATCAACCTGGTGCCACGATCGTTGCGTAATTCAAAGCCAAATTGTCCAATTGTAGCACCAAAGTCCATTGCTTGTCTCGTACCTACTTTGGCATTAAAGTCGCCGAGGATCTTATTCCAGGTGCCCCGATTTTCGTCAAAGGCCCTGTTTAGAAGATCGTAGAATTGGTCTACGTCTTCGTCGCAGTACGCAGATGTTGGTGCGTAGACTTGTATTAGTGTCAAAGTAGCGTTGGTTGTTAACCGGAATTTGAGCACTGCGATTCGTTCCGAGTAGCCCTTAAACTCGATTATATTATTCTTCCATTTCTTTGCCACCAGGAACCCAACTCCATGCTTTCCGCTGGTTTCTCCGAAGTGGAAGAATATATTATCTTCTCTTTCTATGGTACTCTCTCCCTCTCTTCTTACTTCTGCAAGACCAACGATGTCCCATTATAGGTCTTTAAGAGCGCTTTCTAGTTCGATCAAACGATCTTCTTTCAATAACATTTTTACATAATATGTAAGTACGTTTAGCGAATCGGAGTCCGTTAAAGCATGTGCCGTGGTCGTTTGACGGTGGGACCACATCCGGGGATTCTTAGCACCCCTGGCTCCATGGCCAGTAAGGCGCCCGTCACCGCCCGCACAGCCACTGGGGTCGCCGGAGACTTGGGGCCTTAGTATGTTGTGTCTATCCATGTTTGGGGGGGTTCAAGATAATAAACAAAAAATTAAATAATATCATTTTATTTTGCACGTAATTAACATGAAAGAATTCGGCAAATAATTTAATAAAATAAACAAAGCGACTGGTGGGTAGGTACATATGAACAAAACCGAACTATAACAAATATCTTTAAACGTGTAACAACATAAACAAAACTGCAATTAAACGGTAACTTCAAGAACAACAACCCCAAGTCCCTTTACAACTCATTAACACGTTAAGATGTGATTTTGGGATGTCCTACGCAAATATGGGCTACGAATAAATTATATGGAATATGGATACCATATAAAACAAGCACAGTTTTGTTATCATTTGGTAACTTCATTTTACCCAACAGATTAAATTCATAAATCATGTTGTTTGTTATTTATAAATAAATAACAACAGACATTACAATAGAATAAATAAATAACATGTAACACAAATTAAAATGTTATATAAATGTAGCTTAACAGTTATCAAGGTCTAGTCTTATTCGAGGAGGTCCAGTAGCATTTATCCAAGAAAGTATGAAGATTCACATCATTAAGTCTGACAATAAGATTATATCAGAACTAACAAAATCAACCAAATCTCTGTGTTCCGTGGGTAAACTGTATGCTGCTGTAACTGCTTACAGCTCAATTCGTTATTACCGCCATTACCGAATTGTACCCATTGTACCTTTAGTAACTTCTCCATGTCTGGAGGAAATATATATTTATACCTATCACAATGGCCTAGCTTAATTAGTCTAGGAGAATCAATCATCAATCATTTTCATCATGTTACAGTATAATAGTATATTACACACCTAGGGAGGAAAAATAAGAAATGTCTCAGATCACATGTAATTGTCCGAGGTAAAAACGAGGTCGACTAAGATGTGATCTGTTTCTCTCTTATTTCCCGAGGTGTGTATGCTATTTTTCTGTCCGACGAAGGCGGAAAGCGGCAACTTCGTTTATCGCAGCGGGACCAAAGTTGTCACTTTCCGCCCGGAGTTTAGAAAATAGGATTTATGTCATAAATATATACATACGAGTTATCCAAAATTAATGTATAAATTATTAATAATAATAATAATAATAATAATAATTTATTTCAGAACAAGCCATATGTGTTAGTTACAAAACTTATCAACTATTGTTAGTAGACTTATGCTAAAACTTAAATACTATGACCGGCCGTTGCTCGAACACTGTTTACGTCATGTCAAATTATTGAACTATTTAAAAATATAAAATACAAACAAACCCATAAATTCAAAAATTAACTCAATATTGTTTAATTTATGCAATATGTGCCCCCTAGATAGCGTAGCTATCAAACGATGGTTTGTAACATCGTTTGATGTCATCGTTTCAAATGATGGTAGTAACCATCGTTTGATTAATTAATTAGTTTTAAAATTTATAATAATTATGACCTATCTAAACATGTTAAACATTAATGTATACATAATAAGGTATACATTAATTTTAGAACAGTATAAAAAAAACTCTTCAATCATCGTCATTCACATCATTCAACTAATTTATTAGTATCAATGATATTTTAATTCAATATATATTTGAAAATGTACGAATATATGTATATACAGCATCAAAAAAATATAAAACATAGAATATATGTAATTCTAATATCAGCAGTCAATACTGGAGAGGATATATTTCAACAAGTAACACATCCGTCACGTATTTCACGACTGCGGTGGCCATTATCATAGACTTCATAACTGTTATAAAGGATAGACAGATATTCACACTACGTTGGTTTATTGTATTGCATGATACTTTGATATTTGCTTCACTTTTTTTTTTTACATATTTTAAATGTTAAATTTTGTCTATTTTAAGATAAACACGATGAATACATAAATATGTTGTTATTTTAACTTAATTTATAAATAATTATATATTTAACTTATATACATATATAGTTTAAACCAAATTTCCATTTGTTATAAAATACAGGAGTATTTTATAACTAATGGATTTATAATTATGGTTACTAGAACTAGAACGGTAAAATAAAATAAATAAGAATTTATTTTATTTGACCGTTCTAGGTATTGTTTATTCTTTGCTGGCGCAAGCGCTTTGATATGTAACCGGCGCGTGCGCACGGAAACCCATTACTTAGGTTAATATCATTGTGATTTTGACTGCGTTATTTAAACGTATAATTCCATTTTTTATATGAATTCGTGATAACTGGAAACTTAGTGAGGGGACTCTTAATATAACCCTTTATATGTGAAATAACTATAAATCAAGACAATAAAAATATATTGGGCTTGTTTTTCAGTCTCTCAATAATTATCCTAATGTTTAAATTTGTTGTCTCCTAGAAAGGAATACAAAATTTACATAATACCGAATAAATTAAAATATTTTTTCTTATAAGTATTTATAGTTATTGTAATAGTTATTATTTTATTTTAGAGCAAAAAAAAATGCTAAAATGGAATGCGAATAAATTTCAATACAAGCCGTAAAAGATTTGTTCTAAAGATGCATGCTACTAATAAGAGAAGAGTGTCTGAAGTTAACTTTCTACTTGACTGATGCTATAAAAAACTCGCGTCGTTTCAATAAAAAAGGAAGCTTTCTTGGTATTTTTATATTGGTTTTATGACAAGACCTTATCCTTATATTTCATCAAAATATATTTTATGATAACTTGGCAAAACTTATAGCACAAAATCAATTATTAGCCTCCTCCAACCTTTACCTACCTTTCCTTAATATATTTAAAACTGTTAGGGTTCCATAAGCCGGGCAAACCCCGGCATCTGCCTAGTAGTTACTGTCCCATTAGTTTTCTTAGTTCCTTAGGGAAAGTATATGAGAGAATCATCCTCTGTAGACTTAGATCGGAAGTCGAGAGACTCAAAATCATCCCAAATGAGCAGTTCGGCTTTAGAGCCAACCATTCATGTTCCCATCAGGTGCAACGCCTCACGGTGCACATACTGATAGGGGCCACTGTGAGGGCCAAGAAGCATAGGACAGGAGCGCTCTTCCTCGATGTAGCTAAGGCATTCGACAGGGTCTGGCACAATGGACTGGTGTACAAGTTATACCAGTTGAAGGTGTCGGACAGACTCGTACTCATCATACGGGACTACCTGTCGAATCGCTCCTTTCGCTACAGCGTGGAAGGCGTTTTTTCAACCCCCCGCCCCATCAGGGCGGGTGTTCCCCAGGATTCAGTTCTCTCGCCCATCCTCTACTCCATCTACGCTAGCGATATTCCTAGACCGCGATCTAAAGTGCACCTTGCCATGTACGCGGACGATACCGCGCCTTACACGTCCTCTAAGGATCACTGGGAGATATACCAACGTCTCCAAACTACAGTCGACTCCCTCGAGAGTTGGCTGCGGAAATGGCGGATCGAGGTAAACCCTGAGAAGAGCGTTTCGGTGCTCTTCGAACGGGGACCCCAAGGATCCTCCCGCGAATCAAACTCTTTGATAAACCGATACCTTCGAAAGACGAGGCAAAATACCTAGGAGTACGTTACGTTAGATAGAAAGTTAGTTTTCACTGCGCATATTAGGACTATTCGTAGCAGAGCGGCCTACATATTAGGTCGTTTATATCCGCTGTTAGGCAAGCGGAGTAAAATGTCCCTTCGCAATAAGGTGACACTTTACAAAGCTTGCATACGTTCCGTCATGTCCTATGCGAGTTCCGCTTTTGCGCACGCTAATCTGAAACCCCTTCAGGTGATTCAGAACAGGTTTACACGGATTGCAACCGGGGCGCCGTGGTTCGTACGCAACATCGATCTCCATAGAGATTTAGACCTTCCGACCATCGCTCAGTACTTCAAGGGCTTTCCCAAAAGTACTTTGAACGTGCTGAGCGACACCCAAACCCAATGGTGGCTGAAGCCGCAGAGTATAGACCACGTAAGACTACTTTAGTCAGAAAAAGAAGACCCAAGTCGGTACTCGTTGACCCCGACGACGCGTTCACAGTAGGTAATAACGTGTACGCGTAGGCATAAGTGACACCACACAACATACAGACACACACCGTCTGTACCGGTATAGTAGACGAGGTCCCAACTGAGTAAGTGCTCCGTTGCTCCGGCGTTCTGCCGTCGGAGGACGCTAGTGTCCAAATTTCCTTAGCTTCCCTCCTGACTAACGACGCCCCGAGCCGAGGTCCGTGTCTCAATCTGAGACGCCCTCGGGACGTCGTTCCCCATGGGGGCCCATCTGACCCCCCCTTGTTAAGGGTGGGTCTCCAGACCACCCGCTCCCGCGGTGACGCTGTAATAGCCAACAGGGCTAACAGTATAGACATACAAAAAAAAAAAAAAATTAAAACTGTAATGTAACTGTAGCCAACTGCGTGAAAAAATATTTAAAAAGTATTTTCACATATATTTAACGGTGGTATCTTGATAAAAAATATTATAAGTGATTTTTCGGATTTAAGTTTTACTCTATTAGATATTAAGATTATTGGACTCATTACACTCCTTAGAATCGTAATGACTTCGTTTATGAGAATCCATGATATTTATTACTAAACTCAGTCCCTTAATATAATCATCACTCCCAAACGCTTGATTCAGTTAATTGTTACTGTTAGGTAGTTCAACTAACTTTTCTAATTGTATATGCGGGTGTAACCTTTAAAGGGATACTAAAACTTTAGAAAAAGAAACTACAAAATTTTATGTTCTATATTTGAATTTGTTTTTTAATACGTGCAGCAATAAATTAACGATTTTAACCTATTAAGGTATCAGTAAACCATCCTACGGAGTTCTACAAAAGTTTTAAATATTTAATATAATGATATCGCCACTAATCTACTAATCGCCACTAATCGCTACTAATCGCCACTAATCGCCACTGGTCCTGTTTTCTTGTTTGTTATCTCTGACAATAAGTTCATCTGAATTATTTTAGACTAAGTGACTATAACTTTGAAAAAGTTGTTTAATTTAACATGTCTTAATCGTTACATATATGCTCACTAAAAACAATAAATAACTTTAACGTATTACAATGAAAGCTATGAAATAATATATATTTTTACTAAAACAAAGTGTTAGTTGAAAATAGAAGAATAATAAGTTGTTGGAAGTGACCACAACATCGGAGAAGAAAAATTATATAATGACGTAATAAAAAACTTAAGTAATGCCCCGGCTACGATGGCCAGTTTTGATACATTACCATAGTGACGTCAATATCAATTTATTATCTAAAAAAATATAACCAAATACACGACAAATTTATAACTTTTTGTTTATACTTTATATGGCAAGTAATAGCACATTGAGTATTTATTTATAAAAAGAATATATGATTGTTTGCTTAGGCATTACAAGTAGGTATCTACGTATAAGAATTAATATTTTTTATTTACAATTTTATATAGTATAATTCTTTAACCAATTTTACATGTTGTCAAATCAAAAATATGTTATAATTCTAATCTATTGTAAGTGTATGTCAATTTGCGAACGTCAGCAAAATTGTTTTAAATTCCAAATTCAAAAAAATAAAGTTTTAAAATCTTGTAAATAAGTTTTATAAACCATAAAAGTTATCATTTTCACCTACACCTTCTTAACTATCAATAAATAACAATGGTGATTTGAATCAAAGATATAAAATATTTGTGAGTGTTACCAAGTTACCAATAAATTTTGATATCTCCGATATATCCGCAGACAGTGATCTCTTCAGACGATAATAAAATTGCTCTTTACATAATCCTATTTATAAAACGGGTTTTTCGATAAAGATAAAAACCGATCATTCACTGACGTTCCAATTACGGCACAATACAAGCTGTAAAGAGCATTAAGGGATGTGTTCACATTTGTTACTTTATTTTTAAGACATTCATAATAATCATCAAAGTAAATATGCCTATTTTTATTGTAATATAATAAATAAATCCTAAGGTCTTATCTTACACTCTAAGTATAAATATAATCCTTAGGAATGTGCTGTTAGGAAAGACGCATAATAGTACAATGTTGAAAATGTATAGTATGGGCGCGGCTTAAATGTGCCGTTAACACAAGACAAATTTTAGTATCTCGGTAGTTGTTTAAATGTCGCAGTACAATGTTGTTTAGTGTTTACTATGGACACTGACTTTCTCATTTCGTTCAGGTATAACACTTACTCCTTTCAATAGTAACCAACAACAGCTCACAATCATTTTGGAAAACCTTAAATTCCCTATATTTTAGGAGTTCACATTACCCTAGAACAAGTATTATATTGCATTCATTTAGAAAAATATATAGTTATAAAAAATAGAAACAAAAAGTGGATGTTAATAGGAAAAATTATGTTAAAATAATAATTTATCAATGTATTCAAGGCTTACAAAAATGTCTTCAATAAATGACATCCTCTATGCACACGCCCTAATATCGGTCCAACGTTTAATTGTAACAAACTGATTTACGACGTTTGAAATCGGTTATCTTACATCTATTGCTTGTTTTCGTTCTTTTAATATATAGGAGCGGTGTAAACTATCTGTATCTAACTTGGTTCTAGGGATAAGTTCGTTGGTTTATGTATGTTGATGAAATAAAATTAATTGTTGTGTCCCTGAGAAATCAAGTGATTTAATCGTAGTTTCAAAATGAAAAAATATTTATATATTTTATTTATTTATAATTTTTGGTTAACAAACTAAAACATAGAGAACGAATGCGATTTTGCAATTAAAAAAAAAACTGTTTTTACATCCGTTAATATTTCGGTCAGAAGCTGCAATAAAAACACACCATAACTTTTTTATAAGCGGTTTCCGAACGCACTGGCATTTTTGCCAGTTTTTGTAACCAAGATTTCCAGATAGCGAAAATAGCACAGAAATTTACAATTTTATATTTTTATTCATGTCCTCATTAAAAGTTTTGTCTTTGTTATCAAGCAAACACTTATATTTATATTTTATCGATTATTAAGCAAACACTTTTTTTTTTTTTTTTTTTATATATGATAGATAGTAATACCATTTTAAAAAATTATATGCCCAACGCTGAAACAATCAAAAGGCGCATATATAATATCTTATCTTATATTTAAACAACCGAAATCCATTTAAAAGTTGTAAGTTGATATCTACGCTTTCTATCGATTTGTCTATAAAAAAAACAATATCAACGTTCAAGCATTACGAGTTACAATAATAATTGACCGGATTTCATAGAACCTCTCGTGTCGGTAATTGGAAAAGATTTTTTTTTCTTGTAACACCATTGACACTTCGGTCGCTTTGAGAAGATTAGAAAATATATTTGTAATGGATAATGAGATTGGAAATCGGTTGAGATTGTTAAGTTACAGACACATGAGAGATATTTTGAAAGTCAGCAGCATTATTTATTTATTAAAATCTTTATTGCACAAAAACAAAACAATGTTTAAAAGGCAGACTTAATGCCACTAAGAATTTTTTTACCAGCCAACCTTTTTAAGGTTACTGGAAAGAATGTTGGTAGGCGTGAAAAGTACATATATTAATAGATAAGGATAATCGTTTCAATTTATAGAATTATAATGTGATATATATATACATACATATATATTTATCTCCACATATTATAAATTATTTGTGATAAAGTTCCTTCACTCGCCGCTTGAACGACTCACGGTTTGGGGTTTTATATTTCGATAATTCGTTCCACAGTCTGACAGCATTTACAGTAAATGAGTTGAACATAACACCAGTAGAATGAAGAGGTGTATGAAACAATAACTTGCTGGAAGAATGAAGTAATGTGTAATTTAGAACCATTGAAAGAGAGACATTGCATTTTAAGGATTTAAAAAATAGAGTATAGTAGACACAGGGTTCGTAGGTTTCTCCGCTTATACCAACTAATTAAGTGATTAGTATAAGCATATTCCTATTTTTTTGAGATTGAAATGGTATTATAATAGTAATAATAATCATTTAGAAACAGATAGCGCTACGGCAGCTCAACAGTAGAGCAACAGGACGGTTTTCCAGAGGCGCGGGTTCAAATCCTTGCCCGTATTTATTTTTCATTCTATATTTATTAAAATTTAAATAATCTTAACATGGCCATACATGCTATATATATTTTTTCAGATAGGAATTATAATGTTGTTAAAAATCACATTCAGTAATGAATATTGGTTAATGTGGGCTAACTACCAATAATAATTGCTTGGCACTTACTTGGGTTAACTGCTATTCCAAAATTATTAGAATAATGCAACATCCGCTGAAGAGCAGCGTATACGGAGTTAATAACTTGGTCAATTAAATCTACTTCTATATTCGTATAGAGATGCAAGTCATCGGGGTAAAGATGGTAATGACAATTCAAGTCTGAGACACTAGAGTTGATAAAAAGAGAAAATGATAAGGGAGACAAAATGCCAACCTTCTCAGTACGAATGACCTGCTGGCTACTTCAAAGGTATGAGGAGATACACCTTATAGAAGAAGCCGAGGTGTTGTACATGGACAGCAACGCAAGTGAGAGGTCATGATCAACATGCCACAGCATTTAATAACAATAGCCATATCATTATATTTGTTTCAATTTTTATGTTTTTCTCTACATACATTACATTACATATGTATATTTAAAATTATTAAGGAGTGTAAGATAAGATGTAAATAAATTTATTAATTGGTAAAATATATTATTTGTATAATAATATAATAAAAGAACAGTTTAATTTTACTCCTAACGTTTTGATGTCTAAATCGATTTCAGCTCTGTTTAATTATACCCCTACTTTTTCACACTCATTATAAACTAAACAGGCGTGAAAGAGAGGGGCGATTTTATCTTCAACCCTACTTTTAGTCACATAAATGGCATCCTACTGGAGTTAGCGACTCTTTAAAGACCGTCGAAGCATTAAATAACTGCGTTTTAAAGCTACCCATTCACGTCACGATAAAATAAACGATGTCCATTGAGACTATTTCACTGGCCCGTTATTTTAAATGTATGTTCCTACAATTTAAGAACATTGATTTCAACTATTCTATCCTTTTCATTAAAAATCCAGTTTCCAAAATGGTCGTTGTCTTCGTTCGTACTTTAGAAGGACCGGCTTTCAAATATATACTCTACCTCTAAAACTTTTATTGTGTTAAATGTAAATCCTAACTAATATTGTAATAGAGAATGTTAGTTTGTTTGTTGTTGAACTATTTTTTTGAACTGTTTTTATAATAATAGATAAAGCATATTAATTTTAAACGGAAAATCTAGTAAATACCATAAATAAATATGCGTAAGTAGCGAAGCAATTAATAATCTATCATCAAACAATCAAACAGAAATGTCATAAAACATATTCTTAGGCTGAAATTAGTATGTTTAGTCTGCTTCTGAAATATGGGCCCCTTTCTGGTAAAGATAAAGGTAAACCACTTTCTCTAGCCTCTTCCAATTGTTTTTGTCTAGATAAGATAGAGAAGTAATGGAAATAGCGTAACATTTATTACTTAAAAGAAAAAAAACTTTAAATATGTAATATATTATATATATTATATTAACTTATAATAAAATTATAGTCAGTATATTAAGTAATAAATTATAAGAAAAAGTTTTGCCATAAATATTTAATGAATGAAGAGATTTAGTAGTGTAGTGTACAGCATACATGTACACAACGCGACTCTTCTCACATTTCCATGTTTACACGCGTCTCGTTGGTTGCCAAGTAAAATATTGTTTTGATGTTACATGTTATCGTATCTTTGTAGAAGGCGCTTGAGTTTTGAATTAGTTTTTGTGGTTAGTGTGGTTATAAGTTACAAGAATTTAACTGGTTATTGAAAGTCATGTTTGTATTAGGGAACTCTTACTTTACATTTTATACCAACATATAAATGGTTACTATGCCAATTGCATTAAGTAAATTAAGTTAATTTATCACTAAATCAAACTATAAAGATATACCGAATTCGGTAGTTTTTGAAATCGTAAAATAATTACAAACAACCAACTTACACTTTCCTAAACATGTTTGATTGTCTCATGTTTATTTAAATGAATCTATTTCTTATAAATAGTTATAACTATTTAAAACAACCAACCCCATTTCGATGAACCCTTGTGGTGTATACATCTTACAAAATAAACCTCGTATGTATATATATATATATATATATATATATATAGAATGTTATAATTGTAGGTAGCATAAAAATTCTGATCATCTAATCCTTTACAAATAAGTCAAACCTGTCTCAAGGAACAGTTTAAAGAGAATTGACTGGGAAACGGGAATTCTAGATCAAGGCAGTTGCATATCTACAACTGAGGATTAAACTCGTGTACCAGTGAATTTTAAGTGTATGAATTGTGCATGTAAATAGAACAAATACAACTGTCACTTATGTTATGAGCTCGTATTTCATAGTGTATTTGTGAATTCTCCAGTTTATTACCTTCGTAACCATCATAAAAAATATAACAAACTAGTAAGCGAGGTATGTTACTGATTTTTAAATAATATTGACGATGCAGGCTTATAGTGATCAAAATAAAGTTTTAATTTAACACAAAAAATTATTATCTTCAACTTCACAATAGTTGTGACGCATGGCCATTTTTAAATATAATTAATTAAGTTTAAATGATTCATCCATATAAGTAAGTTCAATATTAAAGGAACATATAGAAACTTCAAATCTATACCTTAACCTTCAATTGTTAGTGATATTATAAATTTTAAGTTTAATTATGTAAATTGAAACGAAACTTACGAAACATTGGGTTTTATATATACATTTAATATAAATTTAACTATTGTACGGATGACAAAATTAACAGACAGTCCACCTGACGGTAAGTGATATGAAATTTATAAAAACAAATACAAAAAGCAAATGCATTGCCACCTTTGAGGGGGAATAGGGAGGGATGAAAGGGAAGGGAGGATATTTTGACTTCCGGCCTTCCCATAAAACAAATTGAATAACCTTTTAAAAGAATATCATCCTTATTTGTATAATACAATATGACATTCGTTTTATTAATCGTAATGTATTAACCAACGGACATCGAACACCAACCTTTGGCTCTTGCATACAAGGTGCTGCATTACAACTGTATAAAGTAGCAGTTTACTTTAATTGTATGTAAATGGCTGTAACGGGTATTTATAAGCTTCTTATAATAAGAATATATCAAGGGCTAGGAGTTATTGTTCATGTTTTAATTTTTATTTGTTGTTATCAGTTATATTGATTTTAATACTGATTGAACAATCCGACAGTTTTATAGTACAGATAGTATTATCGATTTAACTTTAATCTTTGGTTACAAAATCATATATAAGTAATTACAGCAGAAACCACAAACTAACTGGACCATATTAGTATTTCTACAAGCTGATGAAGCTAGTTGAAAGTCACATAAACAATGACCCGGCATTACCAAGTAATTAGCAGTGCTAGAACAATGCCCATTGTTAAATGATGACGTCATAGCCGATAATTTGACCTCAACATGTTTGAACAGATGTGGAATACCTAAACCATTGGTTTAACCATTGGTTGGGTAACTGTTGGTTTCGTACTTTAATTTATATCCTGGATTTTGCTTATCAAAAATATTAAAAACGACTGAAATATCACATTTAATTAAACCCACTAGATTTTCTGCAAATCCCCCTAAATTCAACTACTGCCTTCGCAGAGACTGCAGATACGAAATTGAAATTGATTCAAAAGTTGGACTCTAGTGAGGATTAAACTTTAAGAGATAAGCCCAGTAAAGTCTTAATGGAAGTTTCTTGATATGAAAAGGTCGTTAAGAAGTTTTACTTTTACCAATTTCATTTCATCTGAGGATTAAGAATTAGTTTCTCTTTGAAGCTAAGTTTATGGCTTAAGTTTTTTGTTAATAAATGTCCTATAATAATACCAACCTGAACATTCTTTATTTCATTCATTTGCACATGAAATACGGAATATTTTAAAATAGGTATTAAAATATATGCCTTAAATAATTCAAGAATTCAAGCCGCATTTCCTTCTCGCATGAATATTCTAATAGACAATTTGGATATGAAATTGAAAAGCTTTAGGTTTTCAACCAAAACTGCATTTATTATAAAACAAAGCATTCAATTTATTAAATCAACACGTTCAAATGTTTAAAAGCCAACAGATGCGCCGAGTACAAAGAAATATAAAAACAAAGGCGTCATTAGCCTGCACTCGGCATTGAAATCAATGAACACCTTTACTATTCTAACTATACACCTGATTAGCGTCAGTTGTATAATTAATATTGGAAATGTAGAACGCCGAGTTTCGTTGTTTTAAGGAATATTTGGAGAGATAAAATTTATGAATGCGGTGTAAAATTAAATAGGACTTAGAAGTATTAATAATGTTGTTATATAAATGAAATATATATTGTTTATTAGTGTTAATATATTCTCCAGAGGTTAATTTAGTATTCTATTATGTAATAAACATGTATAGAAAAGTAATATTCATTTGTTAGAATATAATGTTCAATACATTGGTGTAATTAAAAGAATTTCATTCAGTGTGCTTTCTTGAAAATGTCGTATATGTATTATATATATGTTTTTTTACCAAAATATACTTTCGCTTTGTGTTTGTCAATTATTTTTGTTATTAAACATGTATTTTATATTTATAATAATCGAGATATTACTATCGTAATGTTGGTAATACTTACACCTTGAGAGATATATTTGAAATTCATTATGCAAGGCTCATTACCAGTAAATTATGAATAGGGAATTTAAATAGCACCTAAGGTATTAATGTAAATTAAGTGTCATTTAAATCACAGTACTTAATAGATAGGAATAAATAGCATACTCTTATTGAGGTCTGACCCCCCGGAGTGTGTAAAGGCTTTGCATATTAATAATTTCGCATACAAGTAACTTACAACTTACCATTTTGTTCTCACGAAAATAGTACGTAAATACAAGAATAATTTTAGTATTTATTTATTATATTTTTTTATACAAAGAAATAAATTTGCTAAATTTCTATGCATGAAGGAGATAATCTTCAAAAATACATACATATAGAATCGACCTACATGGCTTCGTTGGCTATGTGTTCAATAAAGGCTGTATTTTATAATTACCTCTGCTTTCTGAAATCAACGCGAACAGACTAACAGACAGCTGTTAGTTTTGTTATACATCATGAAGACAAAGATAAAAAGCTGGTATGACAAAGTTTGCGAGTCGTCGTCGATATATTTTACTTTACATATTAGGGTTTTGATATCCCTGTAAAAGGTAATTTACTATGCAAGCAAAAACCGTGTTCAAGAACTAACTACTTAGAATGTATCTATTACATATTTAAAATATGCCTATTAATATAGTCAGTATTGGCGTGAAGTTATTATTACATTTATAATAATTTATACACAGTAATCATGAAATGTCCATAAATTAGAATCTAAAGTAAATATAATTAATGAATAATTCTATATAATTATGCAAATAATATGATCCATTGATTTATAAAATTACCATAATAGATACATATATATTGTTAATCTGATTATTTTTAAGCAATACTCTGAAAACATCTGGTAAAATGGAAATATAAGTTACATTATAAAATATTGATTCAAAAATATAACTTTCGTAATGGACATAAATTTCTCTATTAAGGTTTAATCTTATCTTTATAAATATTTACTATAAAATATTTCTTTTATATAATATCATATAAATATATAAAATACTTAGATTTTTCTATCACTTATATTTGATTATTAAGTGACCATATTCTTTCCCTCGTCCTACGTCTCACACCTACGCAGAGATTAATCGGTCTTCAAATTGTCAACCAATCATGTACTTGTCACCGCTTACGGATAACGATTAACGGATTAGGACTATTTTGTCTTTACACTTAGGATATACGATAAAACAAAAAATGATTTTTTAAACTTATTTTAAATATGGTCTTATTCTATATCAAACCATATATATCAAGATTCTCTTACTGAAAAGAATCACCAATGAAAGTCGTTCTATTCTCTAAAACACTGTATTGGCACTGCTCACAAACACACTAAACTGTTTATTATTTAAACTGTATACTATCACTGTTATACGTTATTATACTGATACACAACTTAGTCTCTCGATCACACTCTCCCTTCTTTTATCTGGGAGACGATTTATATATTCGCTACTCTTAATCAAATCAGTACCCAATTATTTACTTGAACAATTAAACTTCTATACAAACATTACATGTTTTAGTCAAACCAACAACTGATATCTTTATTTTTTAACCAAAACCTCGAATTATATAAGAGCTAACATATAATTATTTAACTCCTTTGACATTGCCTTTTCCTTTGACGGCCTTACTTGATCGAACTCATAAAAGATTGGCGTACAGTAGCCATTACATCAAGGTTTCGTATAGTGAGTACGGGAGTCGGAAGTTCTAACCCTCTCTTTTCCTCTCCATATCTCCTAATATCCTCCATCCTTCCGCCTTCACAGGGGTATCAAACAATTTGTAAATTGTTATTTTTGCAGACTTGATTTTCGACTGCTATCCAATCCAAAAAGGTTATTCTTTTTGTTTTTTTATTTATGGATTCTTAAAAGTTGTAATTAAAACTTGATATATCTCCTGGGTACTTTATTATATTTTTTTATATACCCCACTTATAACTTGTTTTTGTAATATGATATCGGCAATACAAATCGCACCATATAACACCGAATCGCGTGAATAAAAGCTCAACCACGTTTGTACTAGACGATATTTTCCTTTTCTCAATACTTGTGTTGTGTCAATACCGCGTGTTTTATTAATGTCCACTATATACCTAGTGTTCGTGCATCGCATGTAGTAATGTAGTATGCATATAAGTATAAGTCTATAGTATAATTAAATAATTAAGTAATTAATAAATTTATATAAACATAGAATGAAAAATAAACCGATACGGGCAGGAATTCGAACCCACGACCTCTGGGAAACCGTCCCGTCGCTCTACCAATTGAGTTACCGTATCGTTTATTTTTTGTTCTATATTTATATAAATTTAAATAAGCTTAACATGGCTAAACATGTTTATAAATATTTTCAAACAATTACTTTATAATGTAATTATTTTCTCCAAATTAATCCATACTAACACATACAATACATACAACAAAATGTGAAAGTCTATTTGTCTGTCTCGTGTAGAGACGGTCCGAGACTTTGCCTGGATTAATCGTTGCCGAGTGCGACGCCACAGTTGCGCTTGGTGCTGGTTAGTCTGGACGTGCTGGCTTCCCGACTTATGCCTTTTTCTTGCTGGTCTCGGCTGATCACCGTGGCCGACGGTAAAGGCCTGTCGAGTTCGACGTTGGGCCCTCTACGTGAGCCGATTCACATTCGACTCCAGTGTGTTGCAGTGAGGCTTCTGCGCATTACTGGGTCTTATGGGAGTGTGCTCTTCCAGGGGGCCTGTCCGGTGGTCTCCTCTCGGGGAGACTACCGCGGTGGGGCTGGACAGGGTCGTTGATGGTCTAGTCGGGTTTTACACCTGATTCCCTGACCGAGTTCGACCAGAAGGGTGTCTCGGCCCCCTTCAGAGGCAGCAGGCTTGGGTGGAGGGAAGGGGATCTCTCCACAATCTTTCAAGCCTGCGAAAAAGGGATGGGTGCTCCTCGTAGCTGGGTGCTCTCTCCGTGGATCACGTCGGAGCATCGCGATGAGCGCGTAAGCGATCCCTTGGTGTCCCATTATGACGGCGGCGGTAACCGTCAGGTTTAGTGAGTAGGAGTCTCACATAACCTATTTCATCATCCCCTGGATGGAGGTGTGTATCCATGAGGATTCCTAACGTTAAAAAAAAAGGATTTAACATAGACTAGGTACTCTATTTTTCAATAGGATATTGAAAAATAGAGTACCTACTTAAGGCCGAAATAGGAAATGAAAATTTGTATGTAAAATCTAAACTGCTTAACTGATTGAACTGATAAACATTGTATATATATTATATATTTTTTTTAATTGATATTAATACAATATGCGAGGATATTCTTCACTGTACAGTGAAGAATGAAACCCTAAAAAGTACCCGAGGTATAGTCGAAAAATCTTCCATGCAAAATAACAATATTTTTTACCTATAGAACGCGGGCAAAACCGCTGGGCAAAACTAGTGCTTTATAAACTAATAATATTTTGCAATACATATTTATTTAAATTAATTTACAGTTATACTTGATTGTACCGATCTAGACGTTGTTTTACTTTATCTGTGTCATATCTAGTGCGAACTTAATTAAGATAACATTTATGTACAGCAATAATAATTAGGTTACGTTTAATTTAAATACCACATTGTTAGCGAGATTTAAATCAGAAATCAGTCACTTGAACCAATTTAAGTAAACATATGCAACATAGACTGAATTATTATTACTAAACTAGTTAAATCAAGGTAACCTATATATTTAATAGGTAGTATCTATCAAAAATGCCATATTATTGAGATATTAGCACGTGTAGTTAAAGCAACTTCCTTGAATATCGATAAAAATACAGGATCCATAAAGATGAATACATTATTTTTCTTGTTGTTGATTCATCCATGACTGTAGGCCACTTACAAATGAGTATTAAACATCTTTTATTACAATAAAGACTACCATATCAGCACCGACCGCGATGAGGACATCGACCTCTACAGCGAACGTGCAGTAAATAATATAATAGTTAACATATTATCCATTGAAACTAAAAGGCATGTCCATTCGAGAAAGAACTTCAACGAGTTCAATAACAGAGTCGGGTAGCAAAGTGACTTTAAACATAGAAAGGCCATCACAAAATTGCCACTCGAATATCCAGAATCGAATAGTCGATTTATAACGCCTCTGAATGATTCTCAGAACGCAAATAGTTTACGTCCATTTCGACATATGGCTTATATTTGTAAATGTATACGTGTTTTAAATTATTAATAAGTCGATTTTGATACGTGATATTGTTTTAAATCGTTCTTTCTTATAATATGGAGGTAATAACGATCTTTTGAATGTTTGAATTGAATTTGTGATGTGGTATTATTTTTCCATAAACATAACATAAATTTTTAGTATTATGATATGTATCATATTACAACATTTATTTCATAAGTGGTAAAACATGAAGTAGGAGTGACTTACATATTATAATTTTTTATATCCGTGCTTTTTAATTAAAAATATGTTCTTTGTTGTTTGTTTGCACAACTTTTTTATTTGTTGTTTCTTACATTTTTCAGCACTTTGAATGATGAATTTAACAAACTACTAAAAGCTTGATAAAAATGTAGTCTAAGTTCAGTTTCTTGGGGTTTGAGTTAATATAATCAAAGTTCCTCTTTAAAGAAGTTCGTACATTACTTTTTGTTAGTGGACTAGTAATTTACTTTCTGAATATTATGAACTACAGATTCGGTTAAGGGCATAATCAATTCTATGCTATGTCGCAGATAGAGTTTTATCGATTGACATTTGACTTTACTATCTGTTTAAGAGTGTTGCTACACGCCGTTACGTTATCTCTCAGAAATTGCAATTATTTTATGTGTAATATATTACAATGGCGCCTTGTCCTTACGTACGTAATGATAAACTTCTGGTGTACCGCGGGTCTCTCATCTCGGGCCTGTACTGTTCAACATATTTTTTAATGATGTCGCTGAATGTTTGAATATTTACACTCTTTTATTGCATGCTTATGATGTAAAAGAACCTAATTGTTGTAAATTACAAAAATTCGAATATTTTTTTAAAATAAAAGGAATATACATATTTAAACGTAGACAAATGTAGTCCAATAACTTTTTCTATGAAAAGAAGCCAACGATTTTTAGTTTTTTAATTTATATATAGGTAGGGATACCGAGATTAGAGATCTTTGGGTAGGCACTCGTAAACAGTAAACTTAATTTTAGTATATCATAAGTATATTGATTAAACTACAATATAAGTTCTATAAGCCTCATTATAGAATGCTATGATTAATTATTGGAATTAATTGTTAAACATAGTATTTCCTTAATAATCCTTATAAGGATTATTAAGGAAATACTATACATTTGTGATAATCTTAAAATACGTTTCAATAACTTGAAATCAATATTAACCAAATATATAAAATCTAATTAAGATGAAGTTAACCAACACATTGCCGTGTATAATAATAATAAATGTATGTTTTATTCTTTAATAGACCAATGTCGAAGCCTTTGAAGGGGTCAGAAGTAAAAAAATAGTAAAAGGATGAAATACGTTAAAAAAGAAAAAAAAAACCAAAATAAGGAAAAACGGGAACCAAAATAAAAGGGGATGGGGATGAGTTTTTAACTGTAAAAACGATAGATTGCATCGAAAAAAAAGTCTAAAATAATTTCCAATTCGACGAAGATTTTAAAAAGATAAAAGATTATACCTATAGTTTAATATAATTATAATAATAATATATTAAGGCGTTATCAAAGCTGTAGGTACAATGTGTTTGTTGATTAATTCTTGTTCCCTTTGGTTCGCTAATTTAACTATCTATACGAATATAAATCACCACAATTATTACCGTTTGATTTATCTAAACGTAGCCATTAGTGGTTGGAAGCGTAAATTTCGCCTATTTAAGTCCGAACTGATTTATAGGTTCGGGTAGGACGTAGCAACAGGTCGCGCTGTATAGACCGAACTAGTGTCTGATATGCAATACTACTTGATATATACTAGACTATACTAGACTTGATAGATATTACTAGATATATATATATATATATATATATATATATATATATATACATATGTAATTATCTATGTGAGACCTAAAATATATGGTAGTATTTTTTTAATCTTGCTATTAAATATTTCAATGCACACAAAAGTAATTGTGTTAATATTTAATATTCTTAACCCTGAAATAAACATTTATTATTAAATTCATTACCTAGTTTGATAGTTACTTGTAAGCGAACTGAGGATATTTAAATATAGTCCAGAAAGCATATTTATTTCAAGTTAAATACTAGTATCATGTTTCTAAAGTTTCGTAGCTAAAAAACTTTTACACGTAACATTATATATATATATATATATATATATATATATATATAACAATTTACTAACAAAATGGCACCAACAATTCTACGTCAAAGTTTTTATTGTTCAACTTGGTCTTTTGCCAAATGCCTTTTAACTTCTTTTTTGTGTTGTCTAATCATATATATATCAAAAGACGATTAAAAATTAAGTTAATTTATTTATTTATAATTTATTTATGTTTATATATAAAACGAAAAGATAAAAGTATCAGTCAAGCATATCGAAATATATATAACATACCTACTATATAGTTGCTAATACCAAATAAATCCTCTCATTATAACCACGATCCTGACAATAGACCAGAAATCCTGACTTAGACAATCCTAGTTTGTTACTTAGGCGCCGAGGGAGCCGCTAATCTGACAAGTAACAAAGCACAATACAGCCTGTGGCCATCGGATTTATTAAGGGACCACTGTCACTCCACTGAGTAACTTTCAATTAGGAGCTACCTTGGAATTAGATTCACGAAAGCTTACGGTTCCATGGGATTGATCACACACATGTAATACAATGCCTGGTTAATGAAGATCAAATGAAAGATGATGTGTTCATATGCGGTAATGAATATCCAGTACATGAAAAAATAACACACATTTTGTACATAGTACAGAAATGGTATGGAGAAGAAACAATTAGAGAATGAAGAAATTAGCAGATGTGAACAAAGAGTCCATGTGAAAACAACCTTATTTCTATTAGATAAATCCAATTATATTAGTCTATTTTCTTGAACCTCGTAATTAATACCCTACGTTAAAGTAATCGTATTTAAAATATAAACCTCTATAATAAATATTTGATAATGTTTTATTAATTATATTGTAATATTGAAATGTAAAAAGGCATTAAATAAATAGTGCCAACAATAAAGCAATCACCACACATCATAAGCAAACATATAACTTGACTCAAAAGATTAAATCAAACATCCAATATACTGAAAGCGATGTTATCTACTGAGGTGATAAAGATAAATATATTTGAAGTGGCCAGATTCAGAGAACATCATCGAGATTGAGAGCTGATCAAATAATTCTTTGACCGGGACCAATATTTGTCAAGAAAAAGTCGATTTAAAAGGTACCGATGTGATTTGAATAAACATTCGATGCTGTTACGGGAATCGAGTTTCTTATCAGATCTGTGTGTTGGAACAATTCGATTCCATCGTCGTCTAGGAAGCTCTCCTTAACGCGAACAAAATGCAGTTCAAAATAAAAATCGTAAATCGTCCTAAACAAAATGCACTTTACAGAAGACTTTGCTTTCTATGTGAATTTTAAAACGATTTCTAAGCGATTGCGTTTTACTATAACCTTTCAAAACTTAGTGTAAAATATTTATTTTATTTTATTGAATTTACATGATCATTATATCATGCACTCATAAAAATATATTAATAATAGTTTTGAAATTTTTTTTTTTGACTGGACCGGCTTATATAACAGCACAGATTTTTTTTAAAGGAATCTAACGTTAGTAAGAGATTAAGTTGATATTTCTTATATGGTTTTACACAGCTATGATGTTTTATCAATTAATATCCTGAATCACCGAAATTGTAAATGGATTGAAAAAAAAATGTAGCAGGTCTTTGAAAATACATTCATAAAAGACGTGAGATTTTAATATTGTTTATTATTATATGACATCTAATGTATGTAAATAACTATATTTTAAAAACTAAAAAGATAAATATAGATAGATATTTACTATTTTTAATGAAATATATTATTCATAATACGCCATTTATTCTCCAAATAAAGTTACATAAAATATTTGATGCCTACTTGGAGAACAAAAGTAAAAAAATATTTTCATTGAATAAAAATTGTATAGCATACAACAACATAGGAATGTTGGTAACAAAATTTTATTGATTGTAAAATTAACATCAAAGAACAGATTGTAAAGATTTACAAAATGACATACCTGGTTTGAATACTGACAAGTTTTTATTCTACAAACCTGTCTATTAAGTATGTAAGAAGAATTTTGTTTAACATGTATTTTAAAAACATGAGATTCCATTTAGAAATATTTAAGTAAACTTACATTAAAGTTTTTCCAAACAAATTTATTAACATTTTCCAGAATCAAGTATATTTAACTTAAAGTTATTTGAATAGATAGATATTTTTTAAACGTTTGTCATTTCAAAAATATTTAATTTTATATTTTTATTTTACCTACATAAAAACATCATCATGACTTTAGAAATCATAGCACAAAAGAATATTACTAAAACGTAACTCTAATATCAATCAATTTATTATTTCACCATACAAAGGGAGGCATTGTCCAATCAACCAATTACAAAACTTGACGAAGAGGATTTAGTCCATTAGCTCATTGGAGGAAATTAACAATTGCTTGAACTCTAAATAAAGTCGTCAGGCTAATTCCGTCATGTCAGTTATCATTTGACTTGGTTTGCCGTGAAGAGGCCGAGTTGATTGACCGGCTTCTGTATTATCTGGAATATTTAATGTTTGATTAATTGTTAGCCAATCAGATGCATTGTCGTCTGACACTGGTATTTGGGACGATCAAATTAAAACATGATTACGATTCCAAGTCTTAATCTATTGATTTAAGCAAAATTTTATTCCCTTTAAAATATTACAGTGTCTTTCAGTCATAATTATTACTAAACTGTAAAGCAAAGTACAAGGGGTATCAACCTTAATTATAAATTTATCTTTATCCTTTCAATGATCCCAAGCAATGTTGTTCAAATAGGTCAACCAAAACGTTTTGAACATACTTAGAACATTTCTTTCATGTCCACACGTAGTATGGAAGCTAAAAAAGATATAAACGCTCAAGACAGCCACCTGCGCTTTGATCGTGACTGCTCAAGACCAATTGTGTACGCTATGTTATTATGAAATAATTACCGGCCAACAAGGAAATATTTGAATTCTATTTTTAATGAAATACCCGATAGGTAAAAAACGTCAATAATTTATTTTATTTATAATTTTGTACATATTACTTTGGTATAACGTTGCATCAATTATTGTAACAAAGCAATGTTGTCTAGTTTTTTGTTTTATTATACCTTGTATATATTTAGTTAGAAAATAATATCAACAATTTTAAATAGTTTTTTGTGTGAAGTGATTTATCGTATAGCAACATAAAAATCGCAACAAACTTCGCAATGTTTTCATATTTTTAGAATTGTTTGGAAACTATTCGATAACATTTCGAAGCTACAACTGTCTGAAAAATGTTACCGTTCTCTTTTAAAGCCAGGCGTACTACGAATTTTTTTGCATCTACTATTTAGTTTTATTTAAGAAAGTCGGTGAAGTGATGTTATGTACATTTTTTATAGTTGTCTAACGGTCGTTTTATGTTATTAATATGTTTTATGTTTTAAAATATGTAAAAATCCTGCAAATATGCAAACAATAATAAGAAAAACAATGTATGTTTTATATATTCATGTGTCAGTTTGTATAAAGCTACAGAAAATCTTCCTCAGCATTTTATTTACGACCACAATCATAAAAGGATTCTTCTAGACAATGTCAGATAATAGTACTATAGTTTATGGTCCCGCTGTATCGCATGAGGTATTCGGATTTCCATATAAATCGTCGTCAAGATAATTCTGCGAAGCAATGTCAAGCCTTCGTAGAGCCTCTTCACATATTCCACGACCGCCGAGGCCCGAAGGTCACAATAATCTCCATAAGTATTCACACACTAGGGTAATAAAATTACCTTACTAATATTATGCTTATCTTGTGTAATTAAATAATGTTATAAAGTATAAACAATAACGAAATTCCCGATGTATTTTTTTTTAGCGGTGCTTCCTCGTCTTTATTCGATAATGAATATCTTTAACCGAAAACCTGTGGATGGATATGTATCATTTTTTATGAAGTATTCAATCAATACAAATACTTCTATATCATCAACTCTAACAACGTAGGGCTGAAAGAATATGATAGTAAGGTCACATGTTTTATGCATAAACTCGGCCTAGCTCGAATACGAATCAATCCCAAAATGCTTGTCACAATACCCGGGTGAAACAATATGAGCCCATAGAAACAAGGGTCGCATATCATTGATCTTTATTTTGGTTTAGTAATTTCATTGGCAGTTGTTTCGGTCGTCGAATGTAGTACTTCTTTGATAATGTTCTTCAATTGTAAACTAGTTATTACAAAATTATTTTAAAATGATTTGGCAATAATGTATAAATTGCCCAAGAAAAAATTACAAGTTTTGTGATATAAGATAACTATAAAAATATTCATCATATATCTGTTAATTTACGAAGACACTCGACGCAAATAGAACTTTATATTTTAATGAGTATATTAATATCGTCTGTTAGCGGAAGAATAATTTACGGACCAACCATAAAGTTTTGCAAATATAACATAACATACTCGCCATATTTGTTTTACCGCTAGCCATTTCTTCGTGTGGTTATTTCAAATAGTAATTTATGGTAATAGACAAGGAAATTTCAATGAATATAACGTAGTATTTATTATAACGACATTTGCATAAACATGTTTATAAATTTGAGATAAACGAAAACTCAAATGTAGTCAATAAATATTACAAATCAGATAATCTTTATATTTTATTCTACTTTAAATGTTTTGGAAATTGAAATGAAATTGTGAGAATGTATTAAAAACGTCAATTTAATAAATCCCGATGTATCAGCGATGCAGATCTTATTTCGGCAAATTGTTCTAATCTCCATTGGTCCCTTCATCCGGATATGAGACCCTCATGGTATTATCCATTAAGCAATCTATGGGGAGAGACGATGCTACGATTAGCGAGTGCGCTTGCCGAAGCGTATACAAGGCCGATAAGGGTCTGATAAAGCCTAATGCAACGCTATCCCGTATCCTGTATCTATACGTCCATTTCCTATCACTACAATTACTAACCTACCACAATTCAAGGTGTACATTGCGTTCTTTGGTTCCATAGAATACGAATGTAATTACTTTAAAACGTTAATGGACTTCCGTATTCGAAGGAATGTGTTAGAGATATCACATGGCGTGGACTGGAAGGTTTACTATGCAAATGCTGCGAATAATAATTTGCCCACTTTTATTGCTTTGGTTACTAAAGGTCCAGTCTGATAAGTTTTCAATGTTAATATCTCGTTTAGAAAACATTTTTGTCCTCAATTGATATGTGTAGCTTTGAATAATTACTTAAAAGTTTCGAAAACCTTCATCAAATAGACTTGTTTCTCCAATATTTGTTGAACATAAAAGCCATGTCGCTAATTCTCGTTATTTGACCGCGAAAACGTTTAAAGTTTTAAATATTTGTAAACATTCCGTTAATATTTGTTTTCTTTGTATGGCGTTTACTGTATTTTTTAAAACTTTCTTAATTTTTAAAAAAGCATATATATATATATGTATATATATATATATATATGTATATATATATATATATATATATATATATATATATATATATATATATATATATATATATATATTATTCACTTTCATGTAAATGTTATTTAAGTAAATAATGTTTTTATTTATATTAAAAAAAAACAATTTTTATATGAAGTTAAGTCGTCAAAATGTACGTGGGAAAAAATATAAGCATGCTTACAAAGAACTTTACGAATGATCGGTTGTGAATTGAACAATAAAATCAATTGAGCGAAAATTTTAAATATTTATAGAACATTATGTCACTGAACTATAATTTGGGGATGATTGTAAAAAAATACTATGCTCCAATGTAAAACTTCTAATCTCAAACAAAAATATTAATCTATTTAGAACCATCGTGTATGTGATACTGAAGTAAATGAAACTAATTATAACATAGTTTTATTTTCAACTTAACTTTTTGACAATAATACCGCAAACATAAATATGTTACAAATATTATTATTATTATTAAAGAATAAATTTATAAGGGTTGTTTGTTCATTTTCAAGTATATTGCTCAGTCTTGTATCTTGGCAGTGTAAAGTGCAATGCGACAACCTGAACTACGTTTTATCTTTATTCTTTCAGTAAATGGTCGCGCTAACAGTGTCTTGTTCGATAATTTTGTTTGTCGCTCATGGATAACGCATTTCCCTCCGAAAAGGTTTGGATAAACTGCAACATTGGCGAAGTTAACCTTCCTCACACAGTATTTTTATGTCAAGATTATCAGGGAGTTGAGTGTTAAATATATTGTTCGAAACACAAAGTTTAACTCTAAATAATTTGAATCAAACTGAACATTTGGTCCCGTTGATTTTATTTGAAAACAATTATGAGATAAGTTTTTAAATTTTCAATGCGTATAAAACAATACTTTAGTTTATTATTGTACAGCAATTTGCTATTATTATTTTTAAATATAAACTCAGGTCTTTGTTTTGAAGTTGTTTTGACTGGTCTAAGTATAAAAGAAAAAGCGGTAGTATATATTAAAAACTAACTTATATAAGTTAGTTTTTAATATATATTTTATAATGTTAATTTAAATATCATAATTAAGTATTACCAGTGATTCAGTTTCCAGAAGGTATTGATGTATACGTAATTTTTAAAAGTACTTTACTTTATTATACAGTATTTTACAGTACTATAAAAAATACTATTGAATTGAAATATAGTTGTAATCTCTACTGATATAATTGCAATTAATTAATTAATTTAAGAAAAAATGTAAGATTAGTGGAACAGACTTTTTTACGTGTTTTTTATGATAATGCAATTAAATTTCTTTCCAGACTCTCATGACTTAGCACGTTATGTCCTTTGTTATAGCGAATTTCATTGTTAGGAATTCATCGAACGTTTTTTGAAACGTTTCAAAGTGTTGAGTGCTTTGAATGATTTATTTTAGGCTTTGTTACGTTGTGTGATTTTTATTTACTGTCAGTTTTATATTAAAAGCGCTGTGCAAAATGTTTTTAAGGTTGATTCATACAAGATTGGTATGTTGGTATCATTTGTAGAGTTGTTTATACTTTTTTGACAAGAAATAAAAGGTAAATATAACTTTATAACAAAGATATAAAAGGTTAATATACATTTTTATTATTCACAAATTATCTTTGTGAGATTTGTATCATTGCCATTAAATTATATTAATATGTTGTTTGTATACAGAGTATTTATATTACGAAAAAATATTTCAAATTCATAAAAAACGACAAATTTTTCAAGGAATGAATAAATACAGTTATTTTTTATACTATCAATAATCCAATTAGTATAGTACTGTTAATTTCAAACCCTTTCAAAATACCAATGTGCTGTGTAAAATGCATTTAAAAAAAACTATATATAATTAAGCAAAGAGCCCAGCCTATTGCAAGAGATCTAACATAGGTTAGTAGTGATACCATGATGAATTTAATACTGTATAGTATTAACTACATTCTAATGATTTTAATAATTATTTATGAATTATTACTTTTTTAAATTGTATTTAACAAAATAATAATTAAAAATATACAGTTAATTCTATGAATATATCCTTGAAGTTATATATCATGGTGTAACTACTTTAAGGCTATTATCACACTACTAATCGATTTGAACCCTACTGTTGTACCGATCCATCCATCCAACCGTTTCATTTCATTGTACTTACCCACTCATTTCATTATGTACTGACCCTAAATAGTTTACCACAATTAAATTTAATTTTGTACCTTATTGCGTGGCAGTAAACCTCAAATTTAAATGCCAATAAATTGATTATTATGGAAAATGAAAGTTTATTAGGTTTGATTATGCAATGGTTGTTAATTTAGAAAATTTTGTCATCGTTATTTGAAAATTGTTCGGTCCGTTCCCACGAAACGATTATTGGTTGTTATAAATTGATAGCAACGATAAACAGCGGGCCATAATTGCTTATTTTATTTAACTTTTTTTAGGCCTTTTTAAAAACATATGTGTTTGAAGTTGACCATTAATGGGACTTACGAAGTTAGTTTACTTCATATTCATTGTTAATCTGCTACGTTTGGATTTGAATTAGACCTAATTTCCAAATTACTTTAAGAACAAAAATAAAGCTATAAAAAATATTAATTAAAATAATTAATGAAGACCTTATTTTGCAAATTAACTCTTTACTTATTTATGCCATGTAATAAAAATACATCATTCTTTAACTTTAAACAGAAATTCATAATTGAGAATTACTTTTGTAAAAAAGCTTCTAAACTTAATATCTAGCATATTTTAAATCAATGTAAGGTAAGATACATAATACATTTACCATATATATGGTAAATGTAAAATAAGCAAATATTTCTTATTAATAAAAACAACTTAAAAATATAAGGGTGTTAAGAAAAGGTCCCAACAACCCGATCAATTAGCCACACTCAATTAAAAAAGCCACAATGGACCACCCGAAGTGACTTTCACTATTACGCTATTATTTTTATTCTGTTAAAGACAGGAGCGTCATTTGCAAAAAAAAATGTCCACCAATAATAAAATTATCGGGGAACCGACGGCTATTAAATGCAGACCGCCCGTGAAATACGGATAGCCGTACTTAGATGAGTATGTCTGTGTGCAGTGGAAGCGATTTGAGATAGAAAATTTAAATAATAAAATTAGAATTTATATAGCAAATTGAAGAACACTCCTTACCTACAACGTATTTAGAAATGTAACCTTTACTTTCTAAACTTTATAGGGAACAGGTTATAGGCTACATACAAGTTTGTCCAAAGAGCTGTTATTCATAAACACCAGATAACATTAATACATCCATAAATCCGTGACCTCTCGCTCCTGCTCTGAGCCCGCGTCCTTATCGATAAAATCCGTAATATTTATGCTTACTTTATACAGGAGACTGAATATTCTCAACCGTGGAATTTCCGGACTTAATTCATTTAGCGAATCAAAAACTAACCCCGGATACGACTATAAAGTACTAATACAGTAAAGGTTAGCCTTAAGGCTATAAGCATAAAGGTCAAAATACATTTTCGAACCCAAGTTTGAAATATGGGCGTTGAACTGAAAAAGTCCTATAGACTATGCAAATTAATGACCGTCTGTGTTCTCGTCTCTTTATACATCTAAATTCAACTGCAAAATAATTCAGGAACTTAAACTTAATATGTTTTTAAAGATCGAAATACGTTTGAAATACTAGGGAGGTTCTTTTTTCTTTTTACATAAAAAGATCGTACAAAGCAAAGTTTTTTCTAAAACTTCTAGTAAACTTATAAACAAAACATTATTTTATTAGAAAAATATTTGATTTATTGAAATTGTGCGGTAATAAATATTACTTAATATTATTTTACGAATAACTAATAAATATTATTTAACAAATAGGTACGAATGTTTATAAATAATGTAAGAATATCATGTTGAAGAAACCTAAAAATTGTAGTATTGTATTTTACGCAAATTATGTAACCCGCTAATCCAAATTGTGTTACCTACCCATAATTTTGGGTAAACTATACTTATTTATATACAGGGTGTATCTAATTTTCTTTTTAATAATATTATGTGTAGGTATCAAATGACATTTGATTTTTACACCCTAGTAATTGTACTCACCACCCACGAACCAAATTTTAAGTCCGTTCTAATTAATTAGAAGGGAACCCTAGAAACGTGAGAACTATTATGTGGGGCAAATTACAGAGAGTCATATACGAACCGATTATGTTTATATTTGATAAAAAGTATAAGTTCATTTGTTATATATTTATTAATAATACTATATAGTGTTTAAATAGTGTTTATTTATTAAAAACATTTATTACTCAGCACATATGAATTCATAGGTTTACGTTGATTCATCTAGCTCTCTCTTTCATCGTTATCGTAACTCGAAAGTTTAAATCATACATAAAACTTAACTTTCGAGTATGCAACTTTATAACGAGCTCATTAGGCGCTAAACTCTTCGATAGTATCTTATTGATTAAGCTTTGTAAAGATCTTACGTAATAGATGAAATTGCTCAATCAATAGATAGTGAGAACTTTTTAATTGCTTCTACTTCACTCTAAAGAGGGAACTTGTACGAAAGTGTAAGAAAGTCTTTGTTAAATTTTACGCTTTGAACTGATATTCTGAACTTTAATAACATTTCGTTTAACATCTTTGTTAAAAAAATATTACTTAACGGTTATCTAGAAGACCATATTATTGAAAAATAAAATGGATCAATGTTAAACATGTAAGCAATATATTATGTTACATGATAACTCTTAATTATAATATGTAATTTTAGACTTACATACGAGTGCTTGTTAACACGCCACGTGCGATGACAGACGTGACATTGCGGAGTGCAAAATGATATTTTTCGTCCGCCTTACGCCTCGGGCCGTCAATTTATTTGCATTGAAATTATTTTGTGTCACGTCGGTTCGTTTTAAGTCATGTTTGTGACACCTTGGGAAAGTTTTCAGCAACGCAATAATAGTACTTATGTCCTTTAGATGGAATTGTGGTGGATATTCTTGACTATAAATAAAAAAAAAAATTATGCATTTATTATTATTGAACATTATCAAATATATTGATTTTATAATAATAATGATAATAATAATACTCTTTATTTCACACCACATACAGAAACGTTACATATAGCTTGTTGTTGAGCTGAACCAGGTTCTTAACCTTGTCTCACGATGGGGTCATGAGAATCGGGTTGAGTTCAATGATAAGAAAACACAGGTTTGGGCATTTTCCGCCAAAAAGTCTCCGTTCCTTCCTCTTCCTTCGTTTCGGGGCACGCAATTAGTCCTCCAGGAGAGCCTCAACTTCTTGGGCGTAGACCTCAGCCAGGACCTCAACCCAAGAGCTTACATCAAGAGTGTCATTAAAACAGCCTCACGCAAACAGGGAGTGTTGAACAAGGTGAGACGCTTCTTTACGCCGGAGCAGCTGTGTCTTTTATATAGGACGCAAGTTCGCTCCTGTGTGGAGTACTGTTCTCATCTTTGGGATGGCTCAGCTCAGTACTTGCTTGACACTCTCGATCGGTTGCAGCGGCGAGCGGTTCGTGTAATCGGAAGCCCAGAGGCCACGGGCTTCCTGGAGCCTTTACAATTGCGTCGAGACGTTGCCGCTATGGCAGTCTTTTATTGCCTACACAACGGCGAGTGCTCCGACGAACTCTTCCAACTTATCCCATCCACTCCTTTTCGATCTAGAACAACACGTGCAGGACAGAAGTGCCACCCTTTCACAGTGGATTTTTTGTCATCACGAACCAAACGGTTCAGCACTTCCTATTTATGTCGGTCCATCAAAATGTGGAACTCACTACCACGGCACGTGTTTCCTTCCAACTATGATCCTGGGTCTTTTAAGCGGGGCGTGAAAAAGCATCTCACAAGGCCGCCATAGTGGAGACTACCATACTGCATTCTATTTTGCGTGAATGAGAATGGTGGCCTCCATTTTTAGACTTCACTGGCTGCTTAAGATCAGGCAGAGTGGGGTCATTTTGGTAGGCAAATATAAAAATAAAAATATATATATATATATATATATAAATTCTTAATAAGAGGTATTGGTAATACAACAAGACGGTAGATAATTAATGAGTAACATTTAAAATAATCTATTGAAAAAATATAAAAGATATATATGCATGTATAACAAACATGTGGATGAGACAAACATGATTCAAATTTATTGATTGCATAATTTAATACAAGCGATGCTGATAATAACGTGACACAGCAAATCGAATTACAACTTCACATCAGATTCGTATCGTTCGAAACAAAAACGAATTCACTTCCAGTGAATAGTCGAGGAAATATACAACATTTTCTGGAGCTCTTATTGCACTCACAAAAGGTTTTAAATGCAACACTGTGTATTCAAATCTGCGGGTGGAAATTAAAATCCCTGCTGGTATCAAACATAAATCTAGAGGCATACAGACGGTCAGACGTCCAAAACAAATACTACACTTTTATAGGGGACACAAACTAATTTGCATATGGAAAAGCATCACATGTATCAGAGAGCGTGTATGTAAAAATTCACACGATCAATACCAACAGAATGCTTTGTATGACTTTGAAAGTGAACCGTCATGATGGTGATTTTTATTTATAGATTTAAATGACTTCGTAAAATAAAGCTCTTCAAATATAGACTCGCATAGAGTGTACAACAAATTACAATATATATTTTAAATATCTTCGTAAATTGAATTATTCTTTTTAATAATTATATACCGATTCAAAATTGTATTTTTGTAAATAAAATCATTTGTAAAATTGTGACATCATAATTAAATGTATATTAACATCGCAAGTTAAGTTATTGGGTCATGCCTTTATTATTTACAGATTGAAAACAATACTCACGCCTTTAATATTTGAGTAACGTATTTCAAATATAAACTATAATTATAATTACGACAAGCAGCCCTAAACCCGATTCGTTATACCAAAGTCAAAATCATCAAGGGAACGCATAAAAGCAACACTTCATATTTGTTATTACGAGGACCGCGCGGGAGGGTCCCATTCATATTCAAATTACTTTCAAATTTACAACTGTTATTATCCCTAAACCATTGTGTAGGTCCTTAGGGACCTATATCATTATTCGTCCGCGTCCTTCAAATAGTACCCGATGTAAGAGCATTGTAACGCACCGCGCTTTAGACAGAGCGTGGGCCAAAATATTGTCACGAAGGCTATCAGAAAGCGTTTTATTTCAATTTACAACGTATTTACCTTCCTTTCTCATTCACAACACAATTTATATAAGTTTTATTGCCTTTGGTGAATGAAAATTATAGTTTCGATCCACAAGAATTTTAAGTGGTGATTTAGTGCCTCTAAATTTTTTAATTCCAACGTGTTAGAGGCGATGCCAATAAATTTTGGAAACAAAATTATAGAGTCTGCTAACACACATTAGTAATAAAACATTGGTCGTAGATTTGAGAATTCATCGGCTTCTTTAGAGTCTAATTTATGTGACGGTAAACATTTTTATGTTCCATTAATTTTTAATTCGATTCTGATATCGGATTTTCTAATGCAAGTGGCGCCTCAATTCCGGATCGTCGGCGGACGTCCTCTACATAAAACCGTGTCCCAAACAAACACCAACTTTTAGCACCCACCCCTGGCAGTTGTTTTTTAAATAAGCAACCTCTGTTATGTCAGGATTAACTTCGGGTAGTTTCTAAACATTGACTCCTTTCATCACTACTGGTTGGAATTTCTTAACAAAACATACATTTCATAAGATTACTCGTAATTATGTTTTAAGTGTTTGATTAGTGTAATATAATAATAGTAGTAGAATAAAATAAAAATAAAATATTTTAAAAGCAACAAACTGAAATAGTAATCCAACAATTAATATCTTATGAAATATTAAGCAAAATAAAAGGCAAATAAAATCATAAGTATTCATTACAAAAACATGAATTAGCCTTCCAACGTTATGGAGATGAACAACGATGATATCATATTACAAACTCATATCACCGTTTCCGCTGATGGTGTTAGAATGATAAATTCAGGATATGACAACACTATGGCTATTGTTTCAAAGGTAACAATGCAGACAGACAAACAAAAAACACAGGCGAGTGGGGAGAATAAATCTAAATTGCATTTGAGGTTCGAGAACTGGTCTAGCAACTTTTTGTCGATGCATCGGTTATCAAAAGCACCGTTTAGATGGGATGCGTTAAAATATTCTACTGCGACATTTCTTACTTGTGTCTTTTGATAGACCCGTGGTCAAATTCCAAGGTTATATTTTATTTTTATTTCGAGAATAATATACTTACAAAGGTTCCTTATTGGTCTTAATTTTTTGTTTCTTTCTTTAAATTTATTTAATAGATATCTACCTAAACTAGATTAACCTATATTGAGATATTACGTATTAGCAAGTAGCAGTTCGGAAAATAAGAGGAGAAGGTTATACAAATATGTATAATAATTTCGTTGTAATGTCACTACACATTTAATTGACTAATTTATCTAAAACAAATGAAATAAATAATATGGATAATAAACAAAATACATTCATAATAAAAGCTCATCAAAAATGGGTTTATTAACGATTTTAGAATTACTCGTATTTCGCTCTATCTTGTTAGTCATTGTTAGTACAATGTTTAATATTTTATAATAATGTTTTTGGAGAAAGTTTGAAGTTTAGACGGTATTTTTGTATGAATATCAATTTCAAATTGACAAATAATATTTTTAGTTATTAGCCTAAGCCACTAAATACCATGCATATTTTAAAATGCCAAAACAACGCATTTCTCATTTATCATATCAGTAAATTTTCACCAGTGCCACGCGGCGCAATCACAATTAGATTGACATTAGAACTACTAGATATAATACATATCTAAAAAACCTATTCGTATATTATTCAGTCACATTTTCTATTTATTTCATAATGTTAAATCTACTAACAATAAAGTAACAACTTTCAAAACTGTTTAATTAAAACTATACACGTCAAAGTTCGATCCATCTGTTAGAAGTTATATAACTCTCTTGGTAATAGCTTCATTTATTCAAAAACACTTAACAGTATTTTAATTGAAATCGCGAGAGGAAGTCGAGTTTTAACACCCTTCCAACGAACGTGCCTTATCTCAGGAAACTTCAAAATTGACGCTATCTTACAAACATCATCGCAAATGCGTACACCGGAGGTACGTTTCCATTATTATTTAATACAAATTGTAATTAAAATATAGTCCTATCATTGATTTTTCAGATTATTGGAATGTTTTTATTGTGAACATCATATAAATTTATATTCTAAACTAATAACAAATGAGTTAAACTGATTGATTGTTGATGTGCCAGAAAATATTAATTATTAATAAAAATATTTGGTGTCAGCAAAGTGGTTCTACTCACCTAAGAGGTAGTTTAAACGACAATTTTATCGTTAAACAATGTATACGATTTCAAAGCCACTTGCATTATAAAGTTGATGTCGACATTGCATGAAATTTGGACGTGTATGTTTTAGGGTATGTGCTCTGTGTACTTAATAACCTATGCGTCATTGCGTTTCAATAAATTTTAAAGCAATGTATGTTTTCAAAAATGAAATAACTTTTCATTCTACATTTATATAAATTTAAATAAGCTTAACATGGCTATACATGTTTATAGATATTTGCAAACATTAATATCGATAGTGGCATCTTTTCAATGTTTATCTATACTGCAAAGTTAAAAACATTGGTTAGGATTTTCAAAAGAAACCTAATAAATGTCACCACCGTCCCGATAAAAACGATCACATATAGAATACTTAATTCACCGAGACGGACAGCGATACAGTAGCTCAGTTGGTAGAGCGACGGGACGGTTTCCCAGTAGTCGCAGGTTCGAATCCCTGCGAGTATCGGTTTATTTTTCATTTTTCATTCTATATTTATATAAATTTAAATAAGCTTAACATGGCTATACATGTGTATAGATACTTGCAAACATTAACATACAGTATTAAAATAAAACTAAATTGTAGAACATCTGTATATCGATCTTTTGATACGAAGCTCAAGATTTCAATTTTCAACATATGATAAACATTTAAGTTCAGAGATCAAAATGTTTAATCAGATTCTGACTATTATTACCATTGAAGTTTTACTACAATAAGATCGACCTTTCACCCGCGTCTTATTAGACATTGATGAATCTATCAATACGTCATCTTGACATACGCAAACATTGTAAAAAGGCCTTGTTTGGAATAACTTTATCCAAAAATTTGAAAATTTAAGTCAACTACTTGCAAGAAAGAATATAATAATATGTAATTATACACTTTTTGCTCAAATATTAACATTTAGTAACTTGAAAGTTTAATAATCGAGCATCGCTATATTATGATTATATTTTCCATATACCAATTAAACAGTCTAGGTTTTTAACGTGATCTATCCATAAGATTGATTGATTGTAGAGCCAAGTGAGAGCGGATTGTAAAGGCATTTGAAACAATGATGGAGGATGTTGGTACAGATAGCTTCATCGTTTACAGAGCGCTTCAAAGCTATCGCCCTTTAGCTATTGTCTGCTGGCATCGTTGTCATCGAATGTTGTGAGAATTTATCTTGACTTATTAATCTCTTTGTTACGTAAACAGCATTATTAAAATAAGGTTTGTTGTTATTTAGTGATAATTTTATTATTTAGGCAAAATATGCTTTATAAGTTTCAACTATGTTAAAAAAATATTTAATGTTTGGGTTAATTGCTGCACTCCAAATGCAACATTTAATAAATCAAGAATCTTAGTTTTTTAAAGTAATTATTCTTAAAACGTTATCCCTTAACTATTAATCTAGTTATTTTATGGCAATATATCTATAGATATATGAATCAAATTTAAATCATATGGACACCCAATATATTCATATTAATTGTCCATGTTGTTTTTGAATTCATATTATGAATATAAGTTGATCAATGTATGATTGATGTTAGAACTAAAGAAGAAACTCTAATATTATTCATGACTTGACGTAAGTTAATTTTCATATGAGATATTATATTGGTCGTGAAATAAATATTGCCACTAGAAATTTGAACCCTAGAGACCTTAACTTGTTTTACATATTTGATTAAGGACCGTAGTAAACTAGTTCCCATGAGAAAATTTTACTGAACTTCAATATCTCACTTATTGGAAACCGACGAAGGTATATACTATTAGTATATTTTTAATACCAGATTACTTTTGTAAGACTCAATAATTTATAAACGTTTTAAGAATAATCATAGAACATTGAGAGACAATCTCCAATATGTTTAAAACATTCAAGTCACTAATGAACTTGACCAATACAATAAATCAACGATGCAACAATTAAAACCGCTAATTCAAAACCCAAAGATTATAAAAGAATAATGGCGGTCGTGAGAAGCCAGTACTCATAAAAGTTACGATGCTCACAAATAGATGCGCTGATAACAAAATTATACTCGGTCAAGCTAGCTCAGGTATTAAAGATAAACCGCTGAAGCATGATCAAATTGCTTTTTGTGAACACTTAATTAAAATGCTTGCGATACGCCTATTTGAATTTGAAATATTAATAAAATTTAAACCCAACTCCAATCTTAACTGGGCGATGATGGTTGATGATAACGATCATGTATATAAATAAAAAACTGTACTGAATTTAAAGCATAAATAAATTATATGATTATTTACCTGATATTATAAATATATATTAAAATATATAGGTAATATTCGTCCAATATACTATAACAAACTAAATAAATTTCGGAACCATTTGGATTATCCGATAACAGTCCCCTGACTATTCCTGGAATTTTGAAGATTTGGAAGTCTAATACACATATTTTCGCTTCGCCAAATCTTTGAGCTGCCCATATTTGGTAACGCGGCGTTCAAATGTGAATCCAAATTCATCACTAATGAAACTCTTACATAGACGGCTTTTTGTTTTCCCATACAAGAATCGCTCATCAAATTCCAAACTCTTGGCAGGTATAAAACGTAACAAAAACGATAAAAATCTCCTCCAGACTTTATAAATATTCATTCCAAGGATCACAGTGCAAAGCATTAGGGAGGCGTAAGTGCTGTATATATGGTTGTCAAAGAAAAAAGTAATCATAATTTTTATGTGGAATGTTGCGTATGTCAAATGTAAGTATCAGAGACATTAACATGGGACTGATAAATGTGCGAGGGAATAAATGAGAGCATCTCGTCTTAATGGTATGAGACAAGATTTCATAGCATTATCTCGTTATTCATTAATGCACAAATTGTGATTACGTTGTCGACTAATGCTGTCATTACAAATGTTTTTGTAATATAAATGTGTGTTATAAAATAACAATGCATAAACAATTGAATGAATTGATAATAATATTAATAAAAGAGAGCGGAAGTCTTAAAAATATATATTCGTTCGTTAAACGCTACCGATAAAATATCTGATTTTCATATTGTTTCAAAAAAGTAACAATTTTCTATATTTGTTTTTGATTTAAAACGGCTGTCTAATTTAAAACTAAAATAGAAGTTGAAACCAAAAATCATTAGCTACGAAACGAATCTTCACCGCGGTTGGATACAAAAAAACACTTTTTTTTCCAATACCCAGAGTTTACGTGGGTCGTGTTATGGGCCCACCTTTTTTTATTTTTAGGGACATTGATTGATTGAACCTTATGGCACATCTATGAGAATTTTAGTAGGGTATTGTTTTTTCTATGTAGTTTTTTATGATTTTGGTTGGGATCCGTCTCCTAATATATTGTATCTTCATTTAGAAGTTGTAGATTTTCATCGTCACCACGGGATTATGTTGAGAGATTAAACGAAACTTTATTAAATTTATTACTACATGTTACATTATTATGTTTTTAAATTAATTACGCTATAAATCGGAAACCATTCTATTTTAAGTTTATTGGTTTATTAATACTTGAATAAAACGGTAATCAAATTATAGAAAGTATTTTATTGACATTCATATGAAAATTGTTAATCGAACGACAAGGTTTATAAACCATATTAAACTGAATATCCTAACCAGCAACTTGAAATTTGGTTAAAAATAATTATAATGTTCAAATCGAAATAATTAAAAAACCTCCCACAAAATATACGGTTAAACATGTTTATATTGAATGTAATAAAGGTATTGGCAAGCAAAATGTGTTGATCGAATAGATATCACAAACAAAACTGAGACCAGTGCCGCGGGCAAAAATTTACATAAAGATCCTTACCACATTTTATATTCCAGCAATAACATGCGAAAACATCATATTCGACTATGAATTGTGGCTAACCACGGCAGAAAGGTGTTTGTAAAAATTCTTTACCATTTTCATTTTATAAATGTTGTTGTATTATTTAATCAATTTAAAAAAAATAAGATTAGTAATCAGAAAATAAATTAATATAAACGTGTATACAATACCTGGTTTGGAATGAACAGAATTTGTGTTACTTTAGAGTTTAGGGAAAACATATTTACTCTCTGTAGGTGATAGATACCTGTGTGTCAGATATGATCATTTTCTTTCGATTCTTTTATTTGTAACGAGAATGTATTTGATATATTAGATAATAAATTTGTACTAAATAAAATTAAATTTCAAAATACTGCTACGACGGTGACAGTCATTGCCGGACTAGAGAAAGTTTTAAAAAGTAATCTTGTAAAAACTAACATTTTTGTACTATCTTACACGTAACTAAAATAGTATACTTCAATACAAAGCCTTTCACAAAAAGCTAACGGAGCTCGAATGTAAAAGGAAGACAATTTCACAGGGCCATTAGTTCTAAGGGAAACGATATAAATCTACAACAATGAAAAATTGGAGCATAACGGGCACCTACGTGACGTTAACCAGTAGGTACCTACGGAGGTCGGCCATTTCACCTTTTTCCTTAAGAAACTTAGAAGAGATCTTGAGTTGTCGTAGACACTTTGGAGTATTTTTATTGCTCTTTATTTTAAACATGAAGAATAAACATATAATGAAGTTTTATATTACGTGTAGCTTGAATAAAAACGTTGCATTTTATTAACAAAAAATGGTCGTTTTTTCATTTTTATATCATCAACTCATTAGACAAAATGTGTCTCATATTTAGGTTTTTTTGTTTGTCATATTGAGAACTAACATTAATATTTATCGGTGCCATATCGTAATTTGACATGTCAAACAATTAAAAAGTAGAATATTTTAACTATATCCGGTATCCGGTAGGTAATACATATTATATACAATACAATACGGAAGTCATAGTTATCAGTATCAGTATTTTTAAATGCGAAACTTTAAGTGTTTTTATTTTATAAAAGAAGACGAAAGTATAATTTGCCCACGAACCTTTTATTATACAAGCTTTTTTAAAATTATTTAAAGTAAGAAAAGACTTTTAAAAAAATACTTAAGAACGGATTAAGGTTATAAATAGGAAATAGTTTTTTAACATTCAAACATCGCTTTTGTATTGTAAATCGGATCTTAAAGGCATATAAAGTTAATCCAATACATAAATAACGCGTGCCTAGAAAACTCCATCCCATTTTTTCACGTCTTTTCCTTATATTTCACAAGTTGTAAGCATTTGTTTCCTTTGTTAAATAAATCATAATATTTTCAGCCGCTGTCCTCTGGGATTAGCAGTGATGTTTTATTTGACGTCTGCCGTCTTTTATTTTGATCATGAAACTGCTAAATATAACGGTTTTAAAAATATTCCTCTTTATTTTCACTGTATTTTGTTTAATAAATGTCGACTTCATTTTGTTTTTAAATCTGATACTCCTGCAAACACCGCAGTTCTTGTGATAAGAAAAGAATATAAAGTACTTATGTATGTTTTTTATACATGTATCTATGTAAATATAGTATTTAATGCACGTAATATATATTTTATACGTCATACGGTATTTAGACACATCATTTACACTGGTATCATTATTTTGCGTTCCATTCCATCATTTTCTCATATTCCGCCTCATATAAACAAAATCGTAAGAGATACAAGCGGTAAAATATTAATACCATTAATCTTTGACGCTCCATGAGCCTTTAGCCGTCCTGCAGAGTGACGGTTTACGAGCACACCATAGAAATATACAGTGAAACAATATCATTCGCATCGTAATTATACACGCTACTTTCATCCTTATTTTATACTCTGTACAGATTAATTTTCCATGCTACGTTTTTTCTTAACGGTTAAAAGCTTCAAGTTAACATAAAGCGTCGGATCTTGTATGAAACTTATAATTAGCAGTTGATTACTACGCGTACTTTGATTCTTGTATATTTTATGTTAATGATGGAAGTGTTGGCCGTTTCGCTCAGACACGGTCATTATCCTGACTTTACAAGCTTATGTTAAAATTGAATTTTATACATTCCCTTATGATTTCAGTGCTGACGCAAAGTGTCTGAGCATTATGGTGGTGTTGTATGGTTACCTAATTTAGGCCTTCTTTAAATATATCTAAATAAAACCCAACAATGGTGGTATCTTGGTTTTGATCGCTTTCGACTCATTCGCAAAATCGGTGCCCAAAGGCAGACCTGCGTGACTGCAACTGCAATCTGATAGTAAAATAGGTCAAACTAAAAATAAATACGTTTCTATCGTAAATTGTTATAACTAAGTTTTGCTAATGAAATAGAACCTAAAAGTAAAATTCAAGTTTGCATATATTTATAAATATTTTTCGTTTGATTTATCTTTTTTTGTCACAACAATATTTTTATAAAATTCGATTAAAACACAATAAATAATTGAAATGCTTCGTTCTAAAAGAACATTATTGTTCTAGTGCATCAAGTTTTGCATCGCTAGCAGTTTATTAAACCACTTACCATTATCGTTCATAACAGAACAAATAATCCATTTACAGCGGTTACGAACATCAACAAGTCATGAGTCGGACATGCAAATGTCACTTCTAGATCGAATAACAACCGGTCAAGAGTGAGTTTAAATTTTAAATGGTTCTGTATATTTATATAGTATACGGTTGATGAATAAATTATTTCTCTTCAACAAACATTAAAGGAAATTTAAGTATTCGTTTTATTTTTAATATATTCGTTTTATTTTTAATATATTTGTAATGACAAATTCGTATTTGTCATATCATTTATCACGCATTGGAATATTTTCTAATAGGCATTTAAGAAGCGAATGCGCAAATCCTGCTGGTCTCTAAGAATGAAGTTCTACCTTGTGTAATGTAGTGGTAGGGCGTGGATGCAAAATTGTTGGGCCTCAGGCGCTAGACAAATGGTATTCGTGATCCGACCTCACCGGTAGCACACGAGCCGCCGGCCGACATTTAATATTCAAACGGAGAACGTCGCCCAGTCTTTGAAACTTTAAGGATGCGTTCATACATTTTCTTCCATAAATCTTTGATGACTATGATGATACAAGTAGATTTTACATACGAAACTTTGTGCTTTCCAGGGAAAATATTTTTTAAGAGTCTCAAAAAACATAAGTAGTGATTATTCGAATACAATTAAAGAGACATATATTTCCATCTCTTTTTCAATAAAAAAAACATTGTATATTTTTATCTCCCTATATATTTTCACTATTATTGAAGCTAATAAACTTCTTGAATCGTAATATTATCGAGTATCAGATTCAAATAAATACAGAATAATAACCACAGAAGACAGTTCCCCAGTTTATTAGTCACATAAAACTGCAATACGTCGGAGCTAATATTATTCTTGTCACCTCTGTCTTGAAACTTGGGATCTGAAATATTTTGATGACATGTTTATTAAAATCGAGTTATCAAATATATTCGTAATTATTTATTTATGTCACAAACACAAAATGCAAAACTAAAGCATGAAGCAATTGTTATCGGAAACTTGAACTACTCTGAATGCCATATTTCAACGGTTTAAATATTTAATTTCCATACTTATCAACCTATTTTAAGAGAGTTTTTAGGGCTCTCTAAATATGATAAATAAGGATTTTTTACATCCAAAACTCCATACATCTTCGAAGCTATTCGTCTCTCGTAAATGACAAAAAATTGAAGTGTTTTGGAAAGGTGTTTTTGTCATCACTTAACTGGAAAGAAGCGTGAAGATTATAGATAGCAAGCGCTTTTAATATAAATAATCTGCAAGTAATTATTATCAGAATAAATCAATCTACTTGTAGTTTATATATTATATAAAAAGTATTATTATATAGACTTCATTTATTTTGATATTTGAAAGTTATTTGATCAAGCAAAAACTTATTCAAAAGTGTTAATGTATATAGCAATATTACCTAAAGATGTCAAAACACATTACCTACTAATACAAAGTTTCTTCTCATTATGTATATATTTTTTTAGGATACTCTAAAATTAAACTGCAAACGGAAAAGCATAACCGTAACGAAAGATCACTTTTTTAACAAAGGACAGATAGGCGACAAAAAAGACCCTCAAAGGGCCTAATGGATTCTCAAGATATTATCGACAGAGTCACGTAAAATATTAGATATTCTGAAATACTTCAGATTCGCCAGAACATTCAGGAGCAATAATTAAAAGCGAATCGGTTGTGACCAACAAACTTTGTCTAGCCTAAGCGAGTTTCAATGCCTCCCGTTTCATCAATATTGTGACTTTGAATTAGAATTTGGGAATATTACGTTTGAAGGAAATTTATGATAAATGCCTCAATGCAACTTTCGAGCTAATTGTTTTTTGTCTTTTGTTTAACATATAGTATATTATAATAGTTTATTGATAGTTTCTATCAATAAACTTTTAAATCTTAAGATGATTTGCCTTTTTAATTTTTTTAATATTTCAAATCATATATAGAAAATTAGAGAAATATATAATTATGTTGTATTGTAATTTATATTCAAAGTATTATGTATATGTTATGTTAACTTAAATACACGTTGCATTGCTAATATACCAGTTTTTAGGGACAATATTGAAAGCAAGGGAGGCGCAAATTCTCAATGTTTACTCGATTGGCTCCGGAGAGAAGCAATTTGAAACTTTGGATGTTGTCAACATCGTCACTGAATATGATACTCAATGAATATGAATCAGGAAAGGAGTATTAGTTTTCTAGCGATATTAAAACTGCCAATTTCAAATTACAAAAATCATACAAAATATTACTATAGGAACAACATGATTTTACTTTTAACATAAGTTAATATTAAGTTAAACAATAAACCTTATCACGCTTAAATGCAAAGAGCACAACTAAATCAGATCTTGATAACGCAAGAAATATCAAAAGCTATTAAAATAGTCGTGAGCCAGCCATTTAACAAACAATATTACTCGGTTAAACTACTTGCGATCGGTCGATTGCGTACGCTTTCACGGATCCCTAATATTTTAATTTAACAGACATTTCAATAGCATTGCATCACAACAGTCACGACTTGAAGCTTCTTGACCGTTAGCTGTTTGTGATTTCAGATATCTACAATATGAAGTTTTTAAAAAAACTTTTTAGTTACGGAAATTGTTGCTTAAACGTAATAAAAAGTTTTATTTGAAGAAATTAAAGTGTTACACATTAAGATATATATCTAAAATTACTTCAAAATTTTTACAGACTTTGTGGGAGTTAGTTTAAATGTTTAAAAATGATAAAGTAAAAGCATTTTTGGAAAAATATAGTTTAGTTAGTTATCGTTGGTAAATTTACTTTATAGCATGACAAATAATACAAAATATTTGGTCTTGAAAATATAGTGATAGACAAGCCAAACATGATTCGATCTACAAGAGACTCGCTTTTATAAAATATATTTATAGAATACAATAAAATGTTATCTAAAGATATTCAGAGTTCTTACAATGTCGCAAATTGGCCATAAAGGACCAATGTATTGAACGAACATTCCTGATAGATACGTTGCATTGACACGCGACGGACGGATAGACAGAACGATGCTTGCATACAAAAGTTATGGAGATACCTTGACACGAGAATAAATGTTTTAGTTAAGGAAAACAAGAATATTAAATATATTGTAACTTACAAACCTTCAAATTGAAAATATGTAATTTGCACTTTCTTCTCATAGCTTTCCTGCCCAAATGAAAACGTCTTAGTCTTGAATATGTATTTTGTTTATATAAAACTTCTAAGCACTGTGGTCAAGGCAATCAGAAGAGTGGTTAAGCCTACAATTTGTATGGATTAATTAGTACGCTGAGAGAAGACGGGAAGCAATCAACGAGGAGTCTTTTAATTTTCTCCGAATATTTTACGTTTAAAAACGACAGGGAATTTATATGAGAAAAATCTCTCAATCGCGTTCGCAAATTACTTATTTTTATTAAATCCAATAAATTACCCTGTAATCAAATTGTATAGTAATGAGAAATGTTCTGGTAATTTAGCAATTACGTTAACGGCTTTAAGAATTCGAATAGAATTTTATTATAATAATAAATATTTCAATATCCCTACACGTTCTAAGAATAACGATGAAAGCCAATAAGTCAAGAGTGTGTTGCTTATAATTGCTTGCTTACAAATAAAGATAATAAGATATTTAAATAAAGTAATAAATACAGTCAGGTCATAACCAAAAATGAAGACATTTCCATATGGAATATTATATACGAGACAATTAACATACCATTACGGAGACCGAAATTTTAATTGATTAAATCAGAAGATATTGATTACATTACAGATATGTTTATTAGTTCGGAGGATCACCGAGCAGCAATGAGATGATTTTAAAATGTTTTACATTTATGGATGAAGCACCGTTGTTTGAAACAGTTTAATTATTTTGTTATGATAATTATTTCAACAAAAGTAAATTGAACTGAAAATTTTAAAATTTGATCTTAAATTAACTTTTAAAGAAATATGACATTTATTAAATAAATATAGAAGTTTGATATTGGAAAAAACTTTAAAAAAATATATGAAATAGTAATTAATTTCATAATATATTTTAATTTTATACCTTTCAGAACGCGGTACATAAAAGATTTCCTTGCCAGAACCAGTGATGAAAATTAACTATCTGTATGGAGGTGATAAATTCCTTGAGGCCAAATCCGAGATTGCAATCTCAACGGGTGCACGCATATGGCGTGCAGTTGAGTAAGAACCGGCTGTTAAAATCATAAGTAAGGTAGTTACGAGTGTAAAAAACACCACCCAGAGATTACAAAAACAGTATCAAAAGGTTCACTTGTTAGCAATAAAATCCGTTTGTCTGAATATAGTTTTAATTATAAGCATTAATTAAACTTTATAATTGGTTGAAATAACCATCATACTTTCTCTCACACAAGACAAACAACAAGAACCGTTATCTTAGTATTTCACACTAGATAAGTGAAGGAACGTATAGTTTGAACGACGCCGCTAAGAGACAGCGCTGACAGATGACGAGTAACTGCGGAGCGGCTGAGTAATGAACTCTCGACCATTACTCATTACCGCCCGTGACTATAGCTTAATACTAAACTACTGTTTGACTGTCTTACTCGCATGTGTCGGTTTTGCAGACACTTTGTTGTAGAGGTGTAGGATTTTTTTTTTTAATTTATACCTTTTGGTATTAATATTGTATTGTTCTTGTTTGTTTGTAAGAACTATAATTTCAAATTTCTTTTATGTCATCTTAAGCTTATGTTTCTTCACAATACTATATTATAATAGGATTACACTTGACGTTTTATTGCCAACACAAGTTAAGACGATTATGTAAGTGGAACAAAGAAAAAAACTTGCATATGTAATTTAAATAAATTGAACAAAAAATATCCTTAAGCAAAACATTTTTATACTACTCTACAACTATAATAATAACATATTTATTTGATACTCTAAAAATTACGCCTACTAAACATCTGTAGTGCAGAACTACGTGTAAAAAAAAACATAAAATATAATGGATTTTGAATTACTTAAAAGTGAGAGAATCAAAGAACCGATAAACGATACGTTAATAACAGAAGCCTTTCCAGTCTTTTGTGCCCTTTTGTTACACGTATAGTACAATGCAGTTGTAAATTTTTGGGTTCTTAACTCCACAATATTCCCGTCATTAATCTATGGATCCGTTGTAACTTGAAGCGGGGTTGGGTTCCTTTGTACCTGCTCTGTTCCTTAGCCTTTTGTGCTACCCCTGACATGTGCGAGCAGTGACAAAAACGGTCTTGTGCAATATCTGCCAAGAGACGTCTGCGATGATGTGAAAATAATACGAAAGAATGTAGGTACGACGCAATATTCCAGCTCCACTCCCTCCGATATTAGACTAAGGAGATTTTAATCTCGCCTAAAACGTTTTTGTAGTACCGCTACATTTTACTGCCAATCAATCCGACTGTTTGTCTCAACTTCATTTGGGCTATTTTTAAAAATGTCACCCGCAACCTTCGCTTTTTCTAACACATCGTTTCCACTAAGCCCTTGACATGCATTAACACTTACAACGTGCACTTTTTCTATCAAATCTCCAGATGTGAGTGTGTCATTAAAAATCTTCTACGTTACCAAAAAGATCAAAAGTTATCTCCTCAGTTGGAGTCTCCCTTTTTCCCCGTCGCGTCGTCCCACCCCCCACCATTCCCAATTCCCCTCTGTTTACAGCGGTAAAGGCAGTCGAATCGCGGCATCGGCGGTTGTCGGACGTGCAGAGACTACGACGTTTACTATTCTCGTAACCGCGAATTTGTGGAAACTGTTTTCATTGGTGTCATTTGCATACGTGAAGTGAAACTTGATTTGTTACCCGAGTGATGTGAATAGAACTGTTTACCATAACTAAATAATTTGAGATTCGGTGAATGATTAATTCAAAGTGCTTATTGGATTTGGATTTTATGTTTATGGTGTAAGTTTGTTTGTTTGTTTTAGCGATACCTAAATTTATTTTTACCACTACGATACATTTCGTTTGTCAAAATTAATTTAATAAATAATACATAAAAGTAAGTAATTTTCTTTTACTGGTGTTATTAAAAGCTCTATAAAATATTTTGGGAAGAAATAACAATTTTTTAATGTTATTTCTCCCCTAAAATATTTAATTGAGTATAGACCTCTGATATTAAAAAGAAAACTTACAAACAACAACTTTATTAATTACAACGTAATAAGAGCTTTTACAAGTGTTCCGATATACCTAGGTATTACAATTACAAGCTCTTAGTATTAATGAGAGGTCGTTAATTTAAAGTCATAACAATAACAATTTTTTCAACTGCCTCATGAGAAGTAACTTGCACAATATTTACTATTTCTAAACATCGGCAATTTAAAAACAAATAAAAATAATTTATAGCATTTGGATAAGGAAGCTATCATATAAAATCTGGATGATATAAATTATTTTGTACTATTGGCAAATAAAATACTAATAGAATAAAAGTATTACTAATAACCAATATCAGGAAAATAAAAATTATTGTATTTTTTTAACTAAGTTAGTGATGTTGCGTTTAGTTAATGGTATCGAAATATGCTAAGTAGGTATAATTTGTTTTATCACAATTTATTGTTTCTGTTAATTTGTTCCTCATAAAGTCGTTTAAGAGACCGACGGACAGTAGATGACAACATAAGATTATTCGTTATTTGAGTAACACATTATATAACTGTCCTAACAGATTTCGTATATTTTAAAAGTTACAGTCTTATATTATGAGCTTTTGTTAAGCCATTTGTTCAAGGATTTTTTTCTTTTTATTAAATATTGGAATATACCTAAGTTTTAACAATTTTCGATATAGCGACACAATCGTTAATGATTAAAGAATGACTTACATATATTTCCTGTATTAATAATTAATATTGTTTCGATCAATTTATTGAGGACGGTTGTTAAATAAATTTTGTAACGTTTTAATTTAGCTTCATACATATATCATCATTTAGTAGATTAATGTGTCTAACAGCTAGCCTATTATACCCAGAAAATTACTAAATGATTGCTACCAATTGGCATTTTATAAGAGTACAGTAAATGATCTTTAAGAAATACATCGTATTTTTTTGTTTTAATTGATACTGAAATTTATATAAATATTGACGTCAATGTCTTAAATATCCAATATGTATAAATTGATAATATCAAAATACAAAAAATGTTTGGTCCCAAAAAATACATTCATGTTTGAAATATAAATATAAAATTTCTATATTTCAAATTTTTAAATATAGATTTATTAAGTAATTTTTCGAGTCCACCCATGTGGACTCGACGTAGCTTTAGAATAATGTCCATCCATTCTACCGTTTCTCATAAACTAGCTTTGTAAATTTTGTATCCACCAAATGTCTTTGATTTAAACAAGATAATATGAATCCATTATATAACTAGTAGAATATTTTTTTGATCGCATTTATAAATTTGAATATTATCTCTTACATACAAAATTAAGCTCCTCATAATTCTCCTAATCATATTAGTGTTTTTTTAAATGCTAGCAGTTTTCAAATAAAAATACTTTGGCAGTTGAGTTTGATGACTGGATGGTGATAATTCTATTTTATTAATTCAATTAACATTTAGTTGTTTATCAGAAAAAACAAAAGGAATGTGAAAACTCGTAGTAGGGCTAACATCAATTATACGATCGGTCTCAAGTTTTATTTAGAAATGCTAAACCGCTTTTCGAGTTATCTGAACGAAAAAGTAAATGACAAAAAACTGAGTGAGGTGCCTATTTGTCGGTTGAGTGGTTTCTCTTCTCAGTGAATAAAGAAATGTTTTGCGTAAACCCAAGTACGTACAAACATATAAAATTTGTTTGTTTAGATTTTTCACAATAAATTATTAAAGGGTATATCTATTTCTGTACATTTTTATCTTTTTCTTTTCTTGCGACTGATTTGTAAGAAATATAAGTCATGTCATCTCTTGATAAAGTAAAATTTATTGTTTTCTTCTTTGACACTGATAAGAAATTTAGTCACGGAGTTATCAGAAATGTATTTTTGTTATTTTGTGGCGTAATTATATTTGTAATTTACCAGTAATAACGTCATATTGGACAAAAGTATTAAAAATAATTAGACATTTTGTGCTATTTCTGCTTTCTTAAAAATGTATAAATTTATAAGAACTTTCTAAAAAGGAGATGCAGAATCTTTTTTACTATTCATAACCAAATTTTTCCGCTAACTAATCTCAACTCTCTTATGCAACACTCTGTGGGAGCTTCTTGGATCTGATAAAACGCACCATTATGCTTTTGTAAAATAGGTTAATGCCGCCTCCATTATCATGCCTAGTCACGTGGTGATGGAAGATACGGATAATAAGGCGCTAGGGTCTGTCGCTAGGTATCATTACAATATGCATACGTAAACAAACGTAAACATACGTAAACAAACGTAAATATACGAAACATACGTGAACAATGTGATAGATGGAAACAAAAACTTTTCTATAAACAAATGGATATGGGAACCGAACTAATTAAATATATACTTTTATTAAGTAATCACACTGACCTTTATGAAAAAACGTTTTTTATTTATAGTATAACACCAATGTTGTAATTAATAACCAAACCTTGGCTTGGCTTATAGCCAAAAACGATTTTTAAACACCAATTATTTTCTATCACTTACTTGTAGCCGAAGGCTGTTGAAACTCAAGTAAGGCCTCATATACGAGAACAAAGATTAATATCTTGAGAAACATACCTATTTACATTTAACGACTTCAACACGATATGGTTTTCATAATATTTGGAGGGTTATGAAAATATTAAAAATAAGGTCATCTTTAACTGCTTTTTTATTTTTAATATTATTATTGTGCTTTCATTTAGTTATCTGATAGATAAATGATTTGGTTTGTTGAAGTTTTACGTTAAAAAATGTCGTAATTTTTTAAACATTCATATTCATTTGTTTAAGTAAATTAAGAGTTAATTTTTAATTTGATCTACTATGTTTCAAATACCTCCCATATCATTTACAAGTAGGTAAAAATTTAAATTCATTGCTTAAATAGAAAACATATGACGAACTTTTATTTCTACCATGAAATTATGAATAAATTAGTCTAAAGAATGACTACATTATACCTATACAATACTACCTATACAATACTAAAATAATCGAATTGAATCGTACAAAGAGTACTTACTCATCACACGTTTTTGCTTATATCGAATAAAATGCTTATAATACACCACTAATTATAATTTTACGGCTGTTCGTTACCGTCTTATTGCTTCGTCACGCACTTCTTCTTAACAAGCCTATTTAGTTGCTAGCCTTTGTTGTATACGAATTTGTTGAATATTAATCTTTTACAGTCTTTATAAATTTTAGTTACTATAAGATTTTCATAAAATGAGACGTTCTAATAACTGTACTGGTGCCATCTTTGTATCTTTAAATAGAATTGGTAATTACACTTATACAAAAATATATATGAACAGAAATTTATCAAAAGAATTAAGGGTTGCCAATAATTTTAATGCAGTGACCATACCAAAACGTAAATTAATTATTGTAATTGAATTAAATTTGTAATTTCATCTACATGGAGTAACAAAGTACCACCAATAATTATCGTTGGAGAATTTAACTACACTAATTCTTTATCTCACGTCCCTACGACATACGTACATATAATATAATAATACACATTCTATGGTAATTAATATAATAACACATATTAAATACAAGTTCAGTTTAGGAAAATTAATTTCAAATCTGAAACCAGATAAAATGAAGTGAACGTAATTTCAGCAAGAACACGGTGTTTATCTTAAATATATATTGTTGGTATAATATCCTTTATCAAACTATTTAATATTAAACATTAATAACATTTAATATTAACCCGTCGGTTACTGGATTCGTATATTTAATTAATTTCTGTAACAATAAATACAAGATAACAAAAAAAGACCATATAAATAATTTTAATACGTTACAAGAATCAATTCAACTACCTCATTAGGCTTTTATTTCATGCAACATAATGTATATTGTTAAGCTACACTGGCGCCACATAACGATCACCTACATAATTATCTAAGTGTTTACTAATCTAACGTAATCTTTATCGACTGACAGCTATCAAACGCAATCAACGCCAACTTCGATACTAATGCTAATGAAAAGTTATATTTACTGTCAAGGATTACCAGTCCTGTATAAAAATTATATAATATCATTTTTTATAGGTGAAAAGAGATCGTTTTAAGTTTGGTGTCCAATATTATTGTTAACTCAGACTATTTTAAGTAGCAAAGACGTACTAGTACTAGCCTACCAATAAACTTCAGCTGAAGCTTTCTTGGCTTTCTCATAGTAAATCCAAAGACTGGTAGATGTCAATTCCCTTTTCTGTTCCCTTCTACTAGATTCATAACTCTCAATTTTTCGAGGGTATCTACTAACAAACCAACATCTTCTGTTTATGGTTTCTGAAAATATTGAACCAACATCTTCAATATTTTCAGAAACCTTTAGGGGAAGGTACCAGTAATTATTACGTTGACCGTCTACTCATTTACCCTCGGACTCGTTTACACTAACATTGGAAAAAAAAGATAACCCAATGTAATATGCATGTATTATTCAGCTCATAGCTCATTTTGCATTTCAATGAAGTTTTAGTACCGGTACTAAAACATTGAAATGCAAAATAGGATGTAATTATTAACATTTAATTGATTTGAAAGACCCTATATGACAAAAACGCAATAAAATCCATTCAGATTGTAATATGACTGTTGCAAAACAAAAAGAAGAAAATATAAAATGAAGGTCTATTTCAAAACAACACACCAGACACAAACACTGGTTGGTTCTAAGAAGTACCAATAACGATTCAAAACGTGTTCCATTACAGTTTATGTCATCTAATCGTATCATAACACATACGGTATACCTCATTACGTTCATCAGTGTAATACGAGACATCATTAAACATGCAAAAGCTCGCCGGAGGTTATTTACTCTGCGATAAGAGCGACGGAAGTACGTTATCTTAAATAAAACAGAGTTCCTTTGGGACGTTTTCTCGGATCTTATTATAGGGCAAAATAAGCAGTATCGTTCTATCAATACTCGATAGACAGGGATTTTTATAATTGCAATAATATATAATCGATTAATAAAGAAGAAAAATAACACAGGTACAAATATCAAAATTATTCTGCTTTTACGTATCCACTTTTACAAAAAATTACAGATTTTGAGGTAAAATAATCCTTGATAGTTAAATAAATTGCCCAACCGGTGACCTTATTTGGAATTGTCCTCATTTAGCAAACTGTCCTAAGATATCGCATCGTAATTTACTAGCACTTTGTTGATAACTCGAAGTAACGACGAGAAAGTTGAGAAAAAAGGTATTTTACAACACAATTCAGTTAACTTAGTTCATTTCACTAGCTATATATATATATGTATATAGTATTCACCTGAATTAGCAACTCTCCATTTCCTTTAGAAATAGTAACAAAGAGCTTATAAAATTGATGGATAATGTTCCATATTCTCATTATATTAAGCTTACTTTTGTCTGAATAGACGAATATTTACTGATTTACTTAACCTACCTTCATCGAGTGCCGCAGTATTGGTACTTTTCCTTAATACATATAAATAATCGAGCCCGCTCCCCCGGTGACGCTGTAATAGCCAACAGGGCTAACAGCATAGACAGACAAAAAAAAAAAAATATAAATAATGTATAAATTTATGTAAAAAGCAATGCCAACAGCAGCTACGTCGACAATTTTGCAAGCTTCAAGATGACAGAATAAAATTAAAATGAAGTACATAGTAGTTATACAATAACTTATATCAATTAATCAATTGCAATTTTTTGAAGATAATTCTTACAAAAATAGAATAAAATGATGCATATTTTTCTAATAGAACTTAGACTATGTACATATTAACATATTTCGCTAATCTGAGTCACTTCTGTGTTGCTAAGCTGTGTCATTGTTTGCTTCATTAATCATTATAATCTTCTCAACAGTGTTATCTGCGTCGTTATCAATCCGGTAATTATGAAAGTCCTCTCTTGGTGCTACTGTTTTCTGCGCTTTATCAGATCTAAGATACACATGGCCGCCCACGTTAACATGTCTTACATTATGAACTACATTGCATCAATTGCGATTAGATTATTATATTTAAAATTGTTCTTTCACCTACATAACTTAATCAGTCAAATGTTTCATATTAAAATAAAACAATGTATTGTTAATTTTATCATATCTTATTTAGAATCGAACTAATTTAAATATTATACTATAAAACCGTGCTTAGGTATTGCAATATTACAACTGAAAGAATACATACAAATTAAATATACCACCCTTCAGCTATTACTAACTAGTTTGAAAGTCTATTATTTCACAATCGATATAAAGCGGTTTTACTACATTTCCCCGAGACCAAAATGTTTTTTCCCTTAAAACACCAAAAAGGGTCCAATTAGTTCCGCTGTGCTGTACGAGTGTTATGATAAAAAACCCGAGTATAATAGGTCAGCTTAAGTAATGTTACGGATATGAAGTTATTATGAAAAACGATAAAAATTTACTTGGTGGTGGTAATAAAAATAATACATTATTTCTTTCTTTGTTCAATCAATAAAATAAATCTTTAACAAAATTAAAACATAGGTAAGAAATAAAAAAGGAAAACTTTTTTTTTTTAATATTCGAACTACCTTTGGCACTTTACCGGGCATGTCCTCTTATTTTACACGACAAATATCCTGCATTCTTTGTAATGTAAATATATATGTTCAAATATTGGTCAGCTTTCACGTCCTCAAACAAGGCTTATTGTTTTAGGTGATGCGCGGGCGCATGTGAAGCGATGGCGCGCGGGAGCGTGCTCCTCGTGCTATGGGTGGTCGCCGTCGTCGCGGACAAACATGGTAAGTGAATTATTATATTTAAACTTTATACTATGCTATATAGATTAATTACTGGACTAGTTTATTTTTGCCAATCTTAAATCTTAATGTTTGTGAAATAAACTGATGTGGTGGATTGCCTCTTTTAATATAAAAGTTAAGCTCAAGTCAATAGCCTTTACTTGACAATAGAGCTTTATATCAGAAAAAAAATCTTTTTTGAGCACATATTTTATACCGTTACCTTAGAAACAAAAAGTTTTAGAAAGGTCTGCGATGAGGTTCCAGTAAAAAAGTCTCTTAATCGTGACGACCTGCGGGCGACTACCGAACACGACTCTTGCATTAAAACCATCTATAGAACGATAATCACCTTACAAATTTATTTTATTATGTGAAATTGAAATTGAATAATAATATTATACGATAATAATAACTAAATATTTAAACTAACTAATATTATTATAAATATTATATTTTTACTTCTTAGATTTGTAATAGAACACTAAAACTTGTATTTTTTTATCTCAGCAACGTAAAAATACAACACTTTTAATCGTCATATTTACTACGAAACTTACTCTACTCTACAAAGTTATATTAAAATCTACTTTGTAGCGTGCAACCTGTAGCTTCACAGTTGCAAAAGACTTCCATTTAGAGAAATCCGAGACTAAAATCACAGCTGCTGTGAACGAAACAGAAAATAATAGAAGACCCAGGAGATGCCATTATAACTGTAACAAAGGGATTATCTTGTTTGGGAACCTCTTGACTGGTACTCGAATACTCTTTATATATATCGTGTTACATTACCATCTTAAAGGTGGCTATTCAGGCAGTTTTTGTGGGTGTGGTCGGCTTTTGAATTTTTTTGTGTGACAAGGGCGAGAATTTGTCGGTTCCGATACTCAAAGAACGTACTTCAAGGTAATTCAATACTTGAATTTGCACCTTGAAGATGGAACATTAAACTAATCCAAACTTCAGATGTTTAAGAGATTAACTCATGATAAGTAAATACAAACACATATACATGTAATCAGAAAAGACTCACTCATAGAAACTTTTAGTTTTCTTCAATTAAATATATCTGTCTATCTGAGAAAAATCTGTATATCGAAATGATCTTCGTTATTTATTGTCAGCACCTGCGCTATGAGTCAAAACATCTTACTCCCTAAAATTTGATTTACACAGCCCATATGAGCAAATTGCCCATCCCCATTAACTAACGTTGTTTTTTACATCTCAGAGTTAAGTGCATTTAGTAGTAACTGCATCAAGTTGAGTCTTAAAGAACGGATGAGAAAGTTAAAATGAATGTTTTATGACGCTTCTGTCTTTAAATATATATAACAAGCGGACCCGACAGACGTTGTCTTGTAAACGCGTCTTTAATTTAAAAAAATCAAACTTTAAAAAAAATATATTAATGAGTCACAATATCTAACGTCATTACATGTACATTTATCAAAATTCAACCAATCGATACCGTATGAATATGTATATAAAGATTTTTTGTTTGAATAAATGTATTTGATGTTCCAATATATTTCACTTTTTACGTAGCGAAATTAATAACGCAGATCGTAAACAAAAAACAACAAATAATGATAAAAAATTTAAAATAAATATACTTACTTCGATCCGTAATAAATTGGCAAAATGTATAGTTGTTTATGCACACTTCAAAACTCTTTACAAACTCAGTACTCAGTACTTCTTGATTTATATTTAGTTCAGCACGTGGATGAAAATAACACAATAATAAAATATTTTTCTCAGTTCTATCGCAACGCAACTGTCAGGGCAGACTATAATTAAAATATATTATTTAATATTTGACATTGCCATAGTAACGCAGTTCGTCGGAACCAATGTGAAACATTCCAAAATCACCACCTACTTATACATTAAAAATTAATGAAAAAACCATTTTCCAGTGAACCAAATTGTGAATCTAAACAATTCTCAAGTCCCCTTGAACACACACAAAGAATTTCATAAACATCCAGTCGTTTAGGAGGTGTTCAGTGATACACACACGCACACAAGAAATATATATATAAAGATATGACGTACCAACATGTTTTATAAGTAAGTTAGAACATTTTCTTTAAGGAAGCGGATAATAAGCATTTGGATTATAAATTTGGATCATAATGACGCATTTTTTAGAAAGACATACAAAAGGACCAACGCTTCTTAGACAGATAAAATACATAAAGAAGTGATTGATGATTGATTTTTCACAAAAAATTCAAGAACTTTTTAAATATTATGACTTGCAAACATTACTTCTCATTGAAGAAATATACTACTCACTAATTTTTACTATCAAAATCAAATAACCAAATAAAAACAACCCGAATGGTAGTAATATTTTTTAAATTCCTACACTATTGATAAGCCAAAATAAATGTCAATTACAAACACCAACGCTGATCTCCGAGTGATGACCATTTCTTTTATATTTATTGTGCTTTTACGAGATTAAAGTGCTTACTATCGTAAGTTAAAAGTATTTATCAATGCACTTAAAAACAGACGAGAGTAACGTCCGATATCTATCATTAAACTGAGTTTTTATTCGGCTATATTTAGTTCAAGTATCATTCACATGGTACTGCTCCTATGTGTTATGGTGCTGATAAAAGTGTGAGTGAGCCATTAAAAAATCTAAATATCTATTACCTATAGGCGTATGGGGATTTGGTAAAGTGTGAGAAGTCTAACGTGATAAATGTTGAGTGTTTTGTAATTTTTACATTAACTTATCTATAACTAACTATCCAACGAAAATATCGATTAATTTAGTAAATGGTTATTGCCTATCATGTATTTCGTTTTTAGATGTTTATTTATACAAAATAATACAATTGTATAATTCCGTAATATACTTTTAATGTTTGATGAAGATAGAAACTTCGACGGAATCGTGTCTCACAAATGGGATTTCTTTGTATTAAGACATTTCTTCGGTTGAAGTGCAGTCGAAGTTGGAGAATGCTTTCCGGACGTTGATTAAGTATTTCTCATCAATAAAGTCGTCTATCTAGAGCATCGGTCAAGTGTAAGAACGAGTTTAGAAGACATTTTGTTTTATTGTCCATTTTGGTATAAAACAAAATCACTATATAAAATCCAAATATATTAGTTATATTTATTTATATAAAAATTATCTAAGTAACAATTATACAATCAATTTTTTAGTATTTCTGAAAGACATTTGGAAAACGAAAAAAAAAGTGTAGTGTTAACCTGTTTGTAAGACTTTTATTTTGGCTGAGCTTTTCAGATTTATTTTTGTTAATCAATAACTAAAAAACTCGATGTTCAATTAACAAATATAATAAGTCCGTACCCAAATAGCAAATCTCTGTCTTAATTATTCGAATGCCGGACAAACTGACAGACAGCGGTGCCTTTTAAGTTCTCGGTGGCGCTGATCCGATGAAGTTTGGTTTGTTTTTAGATCTCGTTAGCAGCCACCAAGAATTCGAACATTCATCAGACCTAACATATTTTGCTTCGTGTCAAGCAAGTCAAGAATTTCTCCATTTGCATTCAGAATTTCGTTTGTATTTCTTCTCATTTTCAAAGAATTTTAACACTAAGTAAACATCTTAATTCTATTAATTAGTTGGAAATCGGGGCATGCAGTAGTTTTTATTTTAATAATGTCACTATTGAATTAAGTTTTTTACCTACTATTATATAGTTTTTAACAGCAATATAAAGTTGACGTATAATTTGATAATTTACCATATAATTAAAAGCTACATATTGCATATGTCAAAAATTAAGTTATATTTAACTGGACAATTATAATTAAGTAAAAATCGATGCGATGATTGACCTTTTATTTTATGACCATCGACACCGCATATTTTTTCTAAATTTCTAAATTGCTGTAGTTTTAGAGTTTATATTCAAAACGTGAAACGAGATCACACCATAAAAACCAATTAAACTAAATGTAGTATTATCGTGGAGTGGTTACACAACCCGAAACGATAAAAGTGAACCGAACGGTACAAATGAACTTCAATCAAATTCTTCGGCGATTCACAGCTTAATAGCATATGTAATTTACCCACGTCAGAATAAATAAGTACGTGACATGAACTTAAATTACAGAAACATCGATATCGATCGATTTTAGCTCATGGTTATAAATAAAGCGATACCGCTCAAAGTCTTCGTATTCGGCAATATTGATGTCCCATCTATTCTTAGTAGACAATGACTTGATCGCAGTTTTGGAGTACTATTATTTTATTCATGTATATTATATTTTTTTGTTCGGAAATACTCGCAGTTTTCCACAAAGTTTTACAGATCGAAATACAGAAATGATGTATTCCGGTCTGTAAAATTATGTAACAGAATTGTTATTTTAGTTTTTCTTAGTAAAAACTTTTGTAAATTTCCACGTTGATGCTCTATTATAACCAAAAAACCTTTCAGAGAAATAAAAAAGGACGTAATAATATTAAGAAATGTACATTTTCATTGAATAAATGTAGGTCGCTAACACCTCAGAAACCACAGAGAATTATAATTTTAATAAAGGTGATACTGTCTTAACAGAAAAATGAAAGAAAAGGCTCTCGAAACAAATCCCATTACGGAAAAATAGAATCGAGAAGGAAATAGCGTTCGGTCCCTACAAAAACGGAAATAGAAATATACTGAACGGAAGTGAAACTAATTAAGTTATCCTCGCTCTACTCGACTTGCGGTTTATTTTCGTGCCATTCCATTCGTTTCAAATAATAATACAATTCTAGAGGTATTACTGTCAACACTATTGTAAGAGTAACATACACTGATGTACTGATAACAATTTCTAAGCAAAATTTTGACGAGGGTGTTAAAGGTTCACTTGATAAAATTTAAACTTTACGGCCTTCACTTTAGGTTTATTTTGACGTGTCATCGGTAAGATTGGAAAAGTGGGGTTAACTGTATCCAAATATCAGCTATGTTTTGCGTGTAAACAGGCGCGAGTGAGGCGTCAAACCAGGTGTGGACTTTAAGAGAAATCGATGGAAGCACTTGGGGGACGCTTTATTATGACAGTTGCCATTTATTTCAACAAATACGAAATTTATAACGTTATTAAAATGAATTGTAATACTTCCAAACATAAAATGGCCCTAAGCTTTAAGGAGTCATAATTCATTTCATTTCATTTCATATATTCTTTATTGTACACCACAAAATATTAAAAAAAAGTAAAACACAAACAAGTAACACAAAAGAAGTACAACAGGCGGCCTTATCGCCTAACAGCGATTTCTTCCAGGCAACCCTGGGGTTTATAGTATATAAAACAGTCATTAATATGGGTAGGTGGCGTAGGTACAAATAAATAATTATTATATAATAAGTAATAATTAATACTTATTTTTAACCAAGTAATATTAACATGTTATTTTTTTCAGATGAACCAAGTTCAACTGAAACTGAACATAGTACAACTGCTCAAACACCACCAATACCACTGCGGCCGGAATACACCCATCCAGCAGGTGTAGAATTTTTGGATCCTTATAATTCAGAAAAGATTAACCCCCCTCCACATCACCGAGATTATTTAGAAGAAGATTACGATCACGAATCTCGAAAAGACGACGAACATGACAACAGAGAAGATGCCGATGAATTACCCTCATTTTCCGGAGACCATCTTCTGCAAAGTTCAGGAGACGATCTACCCATGTTTTTATTGGAGCCTCAAAATACCTACGTCGTTCGTAATAAACCAGCAATGTTGAGGTGTCGTGCGTCTAATGCTTTACAAGTGTATTTTAAGTGTAATGACGTGCGATCAGTTGGAAGTACACAATTTGAATTTGTGGATCCACAAAGTGGTATTAGAATCGTCGAGGCTGAATGTAATGTAACCAGAGACCATTTCGAAGAGTATTTTGGTGATGACAGCTTTTCGTGCACATGTCACGCTTGGAGTAGTCGCGGTGACATAAGAAGTCAGCCGGCGTTTGTAGAACTTGCATGTAAGTATATGCTTTCCACGATAATTAACTAAAACTTATCACATTTTTTATACCAGCCTATAGTTATTCTTATGTGATGCCATGGAAAATATAATTAACATTTGAATAAATATTATGAACGAGTTTTTTAATACTAACCAAATTAATAACATCATCAATAAACTAATATTAGGAATTGGAATAGCCATAACGCTAGTATCCGGTGCAAACGAGGCGTGGTGCAACATTTCGTCAAAACTCATAATTTGAGAGTTTCCGTTAGCTATTTCTGTATAACCTACTTTTATCGCTCATTTCTTTGACGAGCGGTTCTATGAAGTGATTAAAAAGATAGCGTAAGTTTAACTAAATATTAAAATACAATAAACAACTAACAAAATTAAGTTATTACTAATACAATAAGTCAAACGGTCTGTACATTTCTTGATAATCAAGTAGGTGCTGAAATAAATTAGAGCAGATTCTCCTTAGTAATACTTTTTAAGAAGAAATAGAGTAACAAATTGAATATAACATTTTCAATTAAACTTAATAACTTGTCTGCCAACTTTATTAAATTGACAATAGGAATTTTAACCCCCACTCTTAAATAAGATTTCTTGACTAAATGTTCAAGTATAACAAATCTCTGAACAGCTATTAAATATTTACTAAGTTTCATTATCAATTTATTACACAAGTGAGCAATTATTTAAATATAAAAAATTATCTGTGCTATAAAATGAAAAAAAATTACGACTCCATTTCATATAAATGTAAATCACAATATATGCATTATTTATTCTATTTAAATAAATTATAAACATGTACTTCATCTACGTCTGAATTTAAAAGTAATTAATAATTTCCATAAAAATACTATTATTTGAGATTTATTTTGACAAGACTAATGGGAAATAACTAAACCTTGCTATTAAGTTCGAAACCAACAAAGACGTATGACTTATAAAATCTATTAAAGCAGTTCGATTAAATTCAATCTAAAGTTGATGTAAATCTTACGTGCTATTAAATAAAAGTCCGAGAAGGCCCTTTTATAGATTTATGGGACCATGATTTAATGAAACGTGGACCACTTTAAAAATAATTCGAAGATATTATTATTTGTATATACATCTATATACTATATGTAGGTTACTATAAGACCTAGTACTTTCTTGTTTATGTTTTATGGTTAATAATTGTAAACTTACTAACAACGTCAGAAAAATACGATCGAGTCTAGGTTTTATTTTATCTCGACATTTTTAATCATCTTACTCAGTACCTACTCTATATAATATATTATATACTTATCATAGTTTCCTCTAAGTCTTGATTTATCATCACAGTTTCCGTCTATATTCATATACCTATACCTATGCATCGAGTCTTATTCAGGAAATGAAATGGAGCTGGTGAATTTATAGTTTTGCGCAAACTCCCGGTGTTACCCACTTATCATTTACGCCTATCAGCAACCTCACATTTACGCCTTACAGTTTTTAATGAAATTTCATGTGGATGATTTAGAGGTGTTTTGGATTAATATTTTCTTTACTTGTTTTTTAAAAAATATTAGACAATTCTCTTGTTTATTCTATAGTTACATTATTTTAAATTTATTATTATTTTTTTACTTTGCAAGAAATTCGTAAAGATAATAATTGAAAAATTATAAGTTATATATCGTAACGTTTCATATTCCCCCTACATTGCATTAGAAACCAACACGTGTTACATCATAAAATTTTATAAGTAATTTAGAGATTGAGTAAAGTACATCAGGCGCTTGTAAATCTTCCACTAGAGGACTTAGCAGTGGCACTCTTCTTTAGGTATCATCATTAATAGACATGGATACCACTTGGGAGTGTATTTAAAGCACTCACGAAACAATTAAAACTGTCGGGATGTAAATTTAGAGGCGTTTGTAATACACGTTGCTCTGTGCAATTAGAACCGAATGGGAGTGTCTCACTGCTCTTCATGTATATTTAGAGTTTATTAGTTCCTGTGCGTGCTTTTTCGAAATCACTGTCAGCAGTTACTATTTAAATTTATGTTGAATGTGAAATAATTTAATAATATAGCAAAGTAGATGGAAAGATATTTAATAATTTATTTATTCATACTAATTAAGGGACCCTTTATTAAATACATTTTTTGTGGATACACGATTTTGTTGTACTAGAAACTTAAGTAAAAAAGTAAATTATTTCACAACAGTTTTAATTAATGGAACATATATAAAAACAACTTTGTATCTCGGAGATAATCTGTATATGTGTCAAGGAGGATAAAGTACGGTCGAAAATTGTGGCAAATAATTTATAGTGTCGTGGATTTATTTGTTGTGACTTAAATGCTTTTAATAAGTACATTTACAATTTACAACATCTGTCTTGCCTGTCGTTTACAACTGCGTACAAAATTACGTTTCCTCATTAAAATACTATTAATAAATCTTTTGATGTTAACTGTTTATTAACTGCCCTAGAATTTATATTGTAATAATATTCTTACCGCTTAAATTAAGTTGTTTAGGTTATACTTTAGTGTCACAGGTCCATGCTAAAACATCTTACCCCGTGGAAAACTCTAGTTGAAAATGCATAGCGAACAAACAATAGACTCAGCAAATTTCTTTTAAAACAACCGCAGTACAGACCAGCTAAGCAAACACATCACACCGACGTACACATCAGGACGTAGGCAAGTAATGGAGCGTATACTCCCCAGATTTATGGCTTCGCTCCGCTTAAAGCACTCAAGAGTTGAAATGTTCATTTTGCACTGAGTGTTCGTGAACTAGAGAATATTAGTTTTGCTCGCAATCGTTTCAAAACAGATGATATTTATGTGGCATAACATGAAACTGCTTTAATCGTATTCTCAGAAATCACAGCGTAGTTAGTGAAGTATCTATTATAAAATTGTAACAATATCGAGTAAATTAAGAATGGATAGGGATTAAAATTGAATATAACTAAAACCTCTGTTAGAGTAATAAATAATTCATATAATCCTGAAGTATATTTCAAAGATAAATATCAGTTTGGAAGTCAATGACTCATTAGAGTTTTATCACATTCGTCTGAATCATTTATTTTATCTATTTCATCCTACTTTTAGTAACCTTATCTCCCTTATTAACAACCGAACGACCAACGCAAGTTAATTGTTTAATGAAAAGCAATTACCGTTCGTGGGACGAAATTCAGTCTATATTATACAATCGAAGGACTTTGTATGTTTTTTATTAAGATTGACGTGGGAAGACATCCTATCAGTGGGCAATTAATAAGCGGAAGCGATAATTATATTTTTATTGATTTTTTTTTAAATTTAAATACACAAATTAACAAATAATACTGAATTGTTTGAACTGTTAAGATATTAAGTGAATACAAATAGAACATGGAAATCTTGAACATGGAAGTCCCATTGAAAGTATTGTTGCTCTAAGTTCAACAACAGTTAATAGTTTGAATTGGAAATCAAAATCTTGATCTCTCTTATAACTTGTACTACAAAACATCTCAAATAGTATTACGCAACTCCGATTCTATTGTACAAATATCAATTATTCAATTACTTAAAGCATATTGTTGAGATATCACGTGTCCTATAAATTAATATTGACGTTTGATCTCCATACCGTGGATTACTTTGTTCGTTAGTAATTTTGACGTATGCGGGTTATGATCTAATTAGTTCTATGATAGTGACAAATATGTCAGAATAGAATCTAATATTATATAATTATTATGAAGTATAACTGTTTTTTTTTATTATTGTGATTCCGTCCTATGTTCATATGTATTGTATTTGTCATATTTTTAATAATCCTGTGAAGAACACATTAAATAAATCCAGATGTAAAATAAAATATGACTTTATCAACAGATCTGAAGAAACAGTTCAAACTGTCGCCATCACCAACATTAGTAGAGGCTGGTTCTGCTGCTACCCTCCGATGCTCTCCACCAGCTGCCGCACCACCGCCTCGAATTTCCTGGTTGAAGCATGGTATGCCGCTGCAACAGGATCACAATGTACTGATATCTGCTGAGGGGAATCTGCTTATATCTAGAGCTACACAATTGGTAAGCGTATACCATTTTTTATAAATTTTTAAATGTTACTTGAATTTTTAAGTTATAGAATAATAAATAAAAATTTAATATAAAGTTATATTTTCGGTTAACAGATTTCACCGCTTGTGTGAACTATTTAAAAAAAACATCTTGTTGTATTTATTAACTTTTAGAACAATCTATTTAAATCCCGAAACTAATCTTAAAATTACAGATGATAAAGTAAATTACATATATGTACATATTGTAACACTTTGCATGTACTGTAGGGACTTTCTAGAAATTTAATTATTCCCATAATATTGAATTGCAAAACAACACACAACCACGCATATTGAACTTGAGTTTCCGCTAAGTACGAATTGCATTTGCATAAATGCATTGTAAGTTATCTTTTAAAAAACTAAGTTACATTGTTATCTATAAACTTTCATCCTCGTATCTCCATCGTAAACTTGTCTAGAAGAATATAAGAAAGTTTAAGGATGATGATTTTAAATTGCTATTAATTTATAATAAAAACAAAACATCTCGGATAATAAAATGTGGTATTTACATGAAAAAATATTTAATAAGATAAAAATTCAAAGTTTTATTAATTACACTTTTATTTAAATTTATTATTCCAGTTTTAAGTCATTACTTTTACTTTTTTGTGTCTTTTGACAGTTTTATGTTTTAATCGCTGCTCATATGTAAATAAATTAATTAATTTGCATTCTTAATTTATTTTTTATGTCCATATCTGTCGATAAATATCACTAATTTTAATCTTCATTCCTAATTTATTGTATCATAAAAAAACAATTAAAAAACCACTGCCTAAACAATAAGTTTGTTAGCTAAAACATCTGTTTCAACAACTTCAGGCCTTTGATATACGAGATACTTGAATCCACATATGAATATGAGAACTGAAAAACATAATTTAACAATATTCGTACATGTGGTTAGTAATGAGTCACTCTCACTCATGACATCCTTCCATTCAACTTGCTTATAACTCTTGATTATATGAATCAGATGTGGCGTTTGATTCTTTTACTTTTTCTTACACGAACTTATTTCATTATATTTTTTTAAACTATTTATATTCGTATAATTTCTAAAAGCTGTCACACAACTACAAGAAGAATAATATTTTCAAAATGTGATAAACTAAACATTATTAACTTGTATAAGTCTGAATCATGTCTGCTGAATCATTGGAAGTTGGCTAAGATTGAAATCTGATAACGCATTGCAAACCTCGGTGTTGGTGCGGACAATCACTTGTAGCGAAATGTTTCTTCGGCGACTGCGACTAATTAGTCGGGCAAGGCAGACATTTATTAATTGCGACACAAGTCTGTGTCGGATGGAATCGCCTTTTTGTCACGTTCCGCTACACTCCTTCAAAGCCGGACGTCACTTGATAAAATTCTGAAGGCTGGGTTAATGTAATTTTACATTTCGTGGAAGGGGACATTTGTCTTGTGTAATTATATCACGCTGGATTTAATATATTTAATCTCATTAATTTTTGTCATATTACAAAATGTGTAAGCATTTGTATTAAAATATTGTATTTGATTTTAATTTAGCAGTTTTCGATTTCTAAATGCAATTATTGTTCTTCCATAAGTATTTACTTTCGTTTACGTTTTTGGTCATTATACATTTTTTGCAATATTCTAATATATCTATTTTTATTTAGACTTTTCGTTATCATTTATTTATTTTTTTATTTAAAAACACAAAAACACGTAATTTAAAGACATGTAGGGATCTGAAGAGTACACATTAAAAGCATAATTACACTCACAGTCCAGCATCCACTTATTAAGTCTAGTCATGACAAAATTGCAAATAACTCACACCATCTCCTGTTTCCAACGCAGAGCACTCACTAATTAGCCTTTGCGGCGAGGCATGGATTAATTGCAACCAGTGTCACTCGCTCTGTAACATTATCTCTATAGGTGTTGGAGCCATTTTCTTAATTAAATGTAATGTTTATAGTCATGCGTTTACATCGTTCAAAGCTATCTCCATCTAATGTTTCTATTGAGTAGACACGAGCTTTTCATTAAACATAGAGTTTTCTATAGCTTTTGAATCATTTGTTATTTAATGTTCAACATCATTAAAGTTACTTAATAGATGTATAATTGTAATGGTCCTGAGATTTTCAGATAACCGAATATATTATTCATTATAAATGAATGGTGATTTCTTTGTTTAATTATTATTTTTTTTAGGATATGGCAAACTACAGTTGCGTGGCAGAGAACATCGCTGGTAAAAAAATATCTGAGCCTGCGACTCTAACCGTTTATGGTAAGCCTTTTACTATTTTATATTAATAGATTTCAATCAATATTAAAATTACATACTTATAGGCAATGGCATACAAGCTACATAATTTACAACCTGTAACGGTTCTTTCGTGTGTTTTACAGTTAGTAATTAATATAGAATGTATGCTTAGCTGTTATTATGAGCCAAGAGAATGTTTAAAATATGATCGTTGATTTGGGTCATTTAATAAATAATGCACACTTTAACTATGACACTTTCTACTTACGATATATATTATATCGAAATATTTTAACCGCAATAACATTTTCAACTTTACTGAATACTAGACCAATACTATATTCATTTTAAAAGAATTTATATATTTAAATTGTTAATAGGTGCATGTGCAATTTATACTATTCAATTAACCATCTATGTTTAAATTACCAATCCTATTTATTATATCTATGGATTATGTCTACAGATATATATAGACATATAGATACATACTATATATCGTAATATTGTATCTACATAGTAAAATGTCGTACAACTTAAATTTTACCGTGGTTTAAATGTAACAACACTCCATGCAGTGTTAATGCTATTTAATGGATATTTTACTGATCTCCTACTATACCAACTTAATATGAATAAATCCTTCATAGTTGCCATAAAGCATATCAGATAATTTGATCACCGTAAACTAGCTTTAGAGGCTCAACTAACTAGGCGTCTAACATGTTTTATTATTTCAGAAATAATTTATCTGACAACCGACTATTCTTGATGCTCTTTAACGCTCATTTCACCCTCTCTTGTCTGTAATAACTATACTTTAGTGAGATCAAAGGGCACGCGCCGATGGCTTGCAATTATTGCAGCGCAAGCGCATGGGAGAGTCATTAGAGGAAGCGCCCACGCCATCTTGGAGATATGGCGCCTGCTTAACTGATTGCAATCAGAACCTCTGACTTAGCACGTCCAAAATCGTATTCTGATTAAATGTCTGGGTATGGGTATGTTGTAACCCTTGGGGCCGTTTATGTTATTTCAAATAAAATTGTTTAGGCCACAATTTATACCAACATATATAAATTAAAAAAATACGCCAGCTATTCTGTCAAAGCTATATTGTCGATAAATTCTGTGAGTGACAACGGTACACAAAACTTTTGGGAACATCAAATAAAAGAACATTGATATAGCCCGCATAAATATTAAAACAAAAACAATGGCCGCTTCTACTTTATCAAGCAATAATATCTTCAAAGTTTACTTTAGCGATGAGAAGATAAATTGATAAACTGGCGCTTAGAGTTTTCATGCCTTCTTTCTCCATTTATAGTCAATTTTAATGTAGCAGCCCTTTGTTTCAAATTGTTAAAATAATATATATGAAGTATTAAGTGAAGTCTCTTTCGTAGAATAAAGTTATATATTTTAATAGATATATTTAAACCATAATAAATGACATAATTAATATATTAGAATAGACGCTTTATAAATGCGACTAACTTAGTTATGTCCAAACTTTCGAATTCCAACAACATACGACACACAGACTGTTAACAAACCATAAAAGCATTAGGTGGATAACCTTACCCACAGAATTTTCATTAATTTACCTCTAGACACCAAACTCAAGTGGTACCTACACTTAGTGGCTATCTAGCGGGAATTGACCGAATCCGCGGGAAATTGGTTGTTTACTCTGTAAATTCCGCTTTAGAAATGGAGGTTCTAATTGGAATAGTTGTTCCTGTTCCCTGTTTCCGGTAAACACTGCTATGGGATTCTGAATCTTTTTATCAAGGTTTTTTGGGTGTATTTGTGAAGCAATGTGAATTATGTTTGAAAGAGCAATACTCTGACTTTGAACCGACCATGTACGGACTTTTTGGATTTAAAAAAAAATAACAATTTTTAACAAGTTATAAGATTTTCAACATGATAATATAATTAAATCTTAATACAAAGAGGTTATAAAGATTAACAAATCAGTTTATATAGAAATAAATAAATATTGTATTAAATGTAATTACATATTTTATTATGCAGTACCTTTGATAAACAAAATTATTGCAAAAGATCTAAAACGTAGGATGAAAAGGAAAATTGTAATTTATAGGTACCAATAAATCTTTAAAAATTTTATCGTTATACTGTATTCTATAAGTCTTTTCAAGCACTTTAAATTAATGTATTATTTAAATTGAATATTAATCAAATCTCGAATGTAAAACAGTCTTCTTTATGCGATTAAAACCCATAAACAATAGTAAGCTTTCCTCCATCGCATGACGATCAATCACGTGTTCAAACTAAATACTCTTTGTTTATCGTGTTGATATTAAAATTCATAACTAAGTCGCCATGTTTGTCGGCGAGCCTTTTATACCCTGTTCACAAAATTAATACATTGTTGTGAACTTGTTTGTTATTTCGTCACGCACAGGCTAATTGATGGATGGCTTACTTTAGGGAACAAAACTGTAGGACTCTCCATGTAATGAAAATTTATGTTATTTGCTAGAACACTGACAATTTGTTAATCTGTAGATTATAAAGAAAATTAAAGATTGCAAGCATGTTTTAAATATACAAAAAAATATATTAATATTATTCATATATAAATGCTTAATTTCTTGTTTTCTGACATCACCAATTTAAATTAAGTGAAAGTTATCATTCGTAAGACCGGAATAAAAGTCCGAACTAAAATTAATTTGAGGCCATTATAAATTCATTATCTTCTTGACTATTATCTTACTAATATCAAACCTAATAAACATAATAGATTACCAAAAAAACTATGAGACGAAGATCTTTATTTATATTAATACTCTTATAGCGATGCCGAGATGAAATGGGCAATCAAGTTTTATAGTCGAAAGAAAGAGAACATTTAAAACTACGGGTGGTCCGTAGTCCTATATTAGAATTTTGTAAACTTGACCTTTACTAAAGTCATTGTAATATCTACCTCATAATTAATTATACGAAAGGGACTGCCTCGGGTAGCTTTGGTGCAAAAGTTATTGGATTTAACCTTCACATAGAGGTGAATCAAAACAAACAATTTTGTTCTTATTATAAATTCGTTTATATGATATTAAATGTCAGGCAACAGACATTTGAACTTTTTTGTAGCTATATATAAGAAGGGGTAGGTCTGTCTGTATTAGATATATAATATTAAAGGGTAGAAGGGGAAATATTCTTGGGACAGACGGACAACCGGAAATTACAAAATTAGAAGGGCTTCTTTTGGCAAAGCCGGAGAAATGAATCGGGTTTTTCCTTAAGGTTATTAAATAAGTGTATGTAATATAATACAATTTATTAAGTTACGCGACAATGATTAATGTTTAGTTTATGAAAAACGTCTTAAGGATATGATATTATTACGATATGCGAAAATATACTAGACTTACATAACATTGTATGTGTTTATTCCTAAGCTATTCGATAAAAATCCAATTTTTAAGCCATTTTGGCGTATTGTAACGCTTTAGAAAAATCAATTCTAGCAAATTTAGATTTTTTTTTATGTCTGTCTATGCTGTTTTTTATATCTGTCTATGTGGGAAAACTTAGAATATATGAATGTAATATATTCCCAAAAGATAGCCAATCTAAATTGTTCTTGTAACAGTACTTGATATCCAAGTTTAGGACTGTCGATCATTTTTTATGATTATTCTAACAGAAAATATAGTAGGTAATTACTTGAAGCAAGTCCCGAAGCATAGGATATATTTACGACTGCGTAATATGAGCAAGATTTTTTCCAACATATTTCTTAATTATCCACACTACGAGATCATTTTTGGAGCAAAAAAGGCGGCCATTAATTCTAATTCTTAAGGAACATGTGGTGTAGTGTGAAATCTGACAATTTATAACCGTTAAGATAATGTAACCCCATTACACGTAATTTTGGGAAAGTATCAGCTATTACGATGCGTTTTACGAAAGCTTCTTTCGATGGGAATAAATGGTAATGTCGAGGCAATTTTTGTAATGACCTTCTAGATTTGTTAAACTTTATCTTTTGGTTTATCTGTTTTGGTAAACCTCTTATTTGTAAAACTTTCATCTAAATCGGGTTTTAATACGTGAGAAAGCTCAGAAATTAGACGAAGCTTCTTAGCAATCCATGGATTCACCGTGCGGGTAACGGGCCCATCGCGTTGCAAGGAGAGGAGTGCAAGCAGTGCCTGGGACTTGCGACCCAGGAGTAGGTTTAAGGGGCCCCTTTATTATGCGCAAAAACGCTCACCTTCACCCTAAACACTCCTCTCCCTACCTAACCAAATTTGGAAAGAACCTACTAATGCCGCCTTTGAAGTACGTTCTAGAAATGAACCGATGCTTGTTCTAGAAAGGCCAAGATCTTTAAGTAGGCTATAGAGAGATTTTGCTGTTATACCTCTCGCTCCCACTTCTACCGCGTACAGACTAACTATAAATTTATTCCTGATCAGTTCGTTGGTTAGTTCGTAATACTTATTGAGCTTGAATGTGTGATCCCTTGGGATGTTTGTTTCCCAAGGAACAGTAAGCTCCACAAGTATCACGCGCCTCAGATGTTTCGAATACAGGAATAAGTCCGGTCTGGATGACGAAACACCAACATCCCCAGGGATTTTGTAATGCTTTTCATACGTGTCCATCATGAGAATCCAAGGAGCCTTCTTTAACGAATTCTATAGATCGTTCGGTGGTTGTTATACCCTTCCGCGCTCTTGCTACTGAAAGACTAACCGCTTCCCGTATGATTTCTAATACCTTGTCGTGGCGACGCGAGTATTGACCTTTATCTAGAAGTACCCTACACCCTACTAATAGGTGTTTCGCGGTTCCTATTGCCTCCCCACAGATGTTGCAAGACTTTTCGGTGGCTTTGCCCCATCTTACTAAATTACTTTGATCTGGGAGAGTCATTTGGAATGCATTAAGATAGAATTTTAATAATGCTGGGGACCAATCATAAATTAAGGTGCGCCACTTCAAAGCTAATGGAATACAAAAATCTCCTACGGTCACCCATTCGTTTTGAATTTCTAGGCTCATCGCGTGGAGTCGGTAATTATCGTTTTCGTCTTGTCGAATAAAAGATTTTGTTATGTCTATGTCTTGAACTTTCCTACTTGATCCTAGCCCTACTTTATTTGTTTGAGCACCTATCATAAACTTTTTATGGAATTGAAGTCGTGACTCGAGCTCTGAGGCAACTTTGTCTTTTGGGAGAGAAGTTACAGTATCATCTTTAGATTTTCCGATGATATGTCTTTTGGTAACTCTTAGATGTTTGTAGAGCTCCGATGGTTTCTTTAATTTTAATCCAAAGTTGTTACGGTCTCTAAATAAGGTTGAAGAGTCCGCTGAGTGCGCTAACCCGAGCCATAACTTCAATGTCTTTATGACGCTTGCATCTAACTTTGACAAAAGGGTTTTATTTATATCATACACGAGGAAAGGCCAATTTAGACGTGATGTTAAATAATTATCGTAAATCCAAGCTTTTTTGACGTTACTTATTGGTTGGTTGTCTACCTTTTTGAGATCGTTTAAAAAGCTATCGACTATTACATCCAACGATGGAGTACGGCCTTGGTAATCGATTTTTTTACCTAAAAATTTAAACGGAGCTGCTTCCGTAACCGTACTAACGCACTGACCGCCTATTATAAGACCCGGATCGTAAGAGGTATATTTGGTGTTCCGTCTACCCAGACACAGACTAAAACATTTACTTGGTTTTGTCCTCAATCCGCCCGTCCACGTACAGAAATCCTCAACTACATTTAAAAGTACCTGACATTGTTTCGGATTACGTGTCAGTATCGCGAGATCATCTGCAAAAGCTAGTATGGATTCTGTGTATTTGTTGTTGAACTTAAACCGATAGCCCCACTTTTTTTCATTTCTAATTAATTTGTCTATTAAAATATTAATAACTATATTAAATATAATAGGAGAAATACAACAGCCCTGAAATAAACCAACGTTATAATTAAGTGGTTTTGAATGGTTTTCATTAAAAATTATTGAGAATTTTAATTTTGAATAATATGATGCAATAATGTCGCGAACTACCATAGGAAAGTTATACCATTTAAGCGCGAACATCATTAGTTCATGTCGTACCGACCCAAAGGCGTTTTCTAAGTCTATCCAACAAACCGTAATTTGTCTCTCGCTAGTTCTAGCATCTTTAAGGCTTTCCGATATTAACGTATTATGTGCCAGGCATCCAGAAATTCCGGGCAAAAACCCTTTCTGGTGATTAGGCCTGAAATATCTATTGTTAATCATGAATTGCGTCATTTTAGTTTGTAAAAAAGAGAAAAATATTTTGGAAATTGTATTTGTTAGGGCTATCGGTCTAGTATCCTTGGGATTATTGACATTGTCGTTTTTCGGAATGAGGACAAAAAGGGCTTTTCCGAACGATACCGGTATTTGCTTTCTTGACCAGATTTTACCGAATATATTTAAAAGATGTTTATGGAGCGACGGACATTTTTTGTAAACTATATAAGGGATACCATCCGGACCTGGTGCTGACTTAGATGGTTTCATTTTAATTATTTTATTGATTTCCTCCAAAGTTGGTGGGTTGGCTTGAAAATCTTCAGTAGGAGTCTCAGGTTTGTGTTCGTTTGGATCCCCATATAGTCTTTGGTTTTCTGGCACTTCGTATGTGCTTTTATAATGGTCGAAAATTTGCTCGTTGGTCAAGAGAGGCTTACCTTTTTGATCTTTGAAAATGTTTTTTGAGTATTTAAAAGGATTTTTATCAAAGTCTACTTCATGTTTTGCCCGATCATATGTATCTATAAAAGATAAATTTATTTGAAAGTTTTAACGAATCAAAATATTTATCTTTTAATGGTGACGAAAACCAGTTAAAAAACGCGGCGAAACGAATTACAAATTGTGCTTACGAGACTATTTAAAATACAATTCTCAATGTTTGTGCCTAGGTGACCTAGGCACGCGACCTAGCATGTCTGTGTGGCATGTACGATCTCAAAAACGATATAGAACTTTACTCCGACCGAATACGCATTGCGTGTTTTATTTTGTTCAGTAATTTATGCTATTTAATTAGAGTATTTATTACTTCATTAGTTTGAATATATTTTCGGCGATAATTAAACAAAAAAATGGCTTGCTATTATACCTTGATTACATGTGTTGTTAGATTTCATTTTTATCTTGATATTATTCAATAATTATACTTTTAAAAATGACGAACTCTTAACAGCTTTGTTTTAGAGAAATGACAAATTTCATAAGACTTTTTCACACGTCTCACAAAATTCAAATTAGTTTTCCTTTCCTGAATACTAAAAATAAATTGCTACAACTGCACTTACACTTCGAGAATAAAGTTAAGTTTTTTTTTACATACATCAAATAAACTTTTCGAAATCCTTATGCAAATTAAAATATATACTTCTTATTTTGTTAAGCGTGTTATTTATAATGCTAATAGTTAGTAGGGATGAAGTATTAGTAATTAAATCGTTTTTAGAAAGTTAACGAATACTGTGACACTAATATGTTTTTGTCTATTAGTCAATGGCGGTTGGAGTCCCTGGGGTCCTTGGACGCAATGCCGCTGCAACGGCCATGTAGCAGGTCAGCGTCGCTCCAGGACCTGCTCTGGACCTCATCCCCTCAATGGTGGAGCACCCTGTCAAGGACAAAGCGTTCAGAAGACATCCGAATGCCTCCTCTGTCAGAATGGTAAGTCGACCTTTTTTAATTATGCTGAGACTATTCTTAATATATTCTTGCTGTTTTTTTTCATAATCGATATAGAAATAAGTATTTTAACTTATAAACATTGCTAATGCATCTTTGAATGTAAAATATTTATATTATTAATTACGTTAACGGAGGTAACAAAGTAACTGGATGCCTTAATAATGGATGAATATAAGATACCCATTTTATTGTGTAGACACGCTATAAAAATTCTCATCATCTTTATTTACGGTGAAAGACGATTTAATATTTCAATTTAACATAGTTTTAAAAATGCTCTAAGAAAGCAGTTTTACATCAAAATTATTTCGATATATCTTTATCGATTCGATTAAAATTATTTCGATATATCTTAATCAATTCGATTATCTTAATTATCGTAAACTATACCAGATATCAATTCATTCACAATTCTTTATTAATTGCGCAACAAAAAAAATACTAAAACAATTTAAAACGTTATTCAGTTCCCGCTAGTGGATAAAATAACTTACTCAAATAAATTACATTACCTAAGTCAGTGGTTAGATGTATAAGATTAACGCATATCCAATTTCTTATACCATATGCATAGAATTCTAGATCTTTCCTCATTACTGAAAGTAATAATTCAAACCATAATAAAATATGAGGCAATTAAATCTAACATTGAAGTAATAAGTACAAGAGTCCAAGAGTCGAAAGGACTTATTAAGTCAGTCCCTTTGATGGCAACGTACAAAGACTGTAATTAGTATAAGTCCGTTTTATGTACCGTGTATGATTTATGAATTTATGAGGAATGTTAATGCAATTACTGGATAAGATCAAAGGTGTGATGGTCATGAACGTATTTCGCTGAAATTTCATACTACTCTGCAAACGTATTTAATCTCAAAAAACGTTGTTCATCGAAGATTTCAACATGTTTGTGATTTGTTTGTAAAAATATATTTTTTAAAAAAATATAATATATCCTCTATTCATTTTTTTTAATAAATATTAGATTTCTTTTTTTTCTGAAAGTTATTAAGAATTTTTAATTAGGGTTTAAATTGCGTGCAATCATTGTAATTATTCATTTACAAGTTTGAATCAGATTCTAAACAACTATTATTAATGTATGCAGGTGATATCCAAGTTTATCACCACTCCCGGCTCGAAAATCTTGGTTTTTCGTTGACCGCCATTAACAATGACCTAATTTCTATTTCTAATTGGAGTAAACAATTTGGCTTATAAATAAATCCTGACAAGTCCCAAGTTGTGATGATTGGCAGTAGCGGTATGATATCAAGAGTTGATTGGCGAAATTTAGAATCTATAACATTTAACGGCGTTACTATTCCTTATTGTTCATCCGCTAAAGGCTTGGGTGTGTACTTAGATCAGACATTGTCATGGTCTGTTCAGGTTAGTGACATCAGTAAGAAAACATTTGCTGCATTGAGATCTTTACGTCGACTACAGTTCTTTTTACCAATCCCTACCAAAATTATGTTGGCACATTCTCTTCTTCTATCCATCCTTGACTATGCAGACGCAAGCTTATTGATTTAACTGAAGAAAAATTAAACAAGCTTGAGAGACTTCAGAACCTTGCTATACGGTTCATATTTAGCTTACGCAAATATGACCACATTTCCGTTTTTCGTCAAAAACTCAAGTGGCTCCCCATACGTCGACGCCGGGATTTACATATACTTTCTCTTTTGTACTGTGTATTATTCCACCCAAAAACACCTTCATATCTGAAGGAAAAATTTGAATACCTTGGTATCCAAGACACTGCACGAGCGTCACAAAAACTTATAATAAAAATGCCTGTTCATAATTCCTCTTTTTATAATCGTTCTTTCACAGTTCATGCCACTAAGCTATGGAATGCGCTTCCTCTAAATATACGTTTGTCAAAATCTTTGGAAGTATTTAAAAAATCCGTTAAAGAAATCTACTTGTCTGAAATTAACTAGTTGTTTTGTTTTTTTTTTTATAAATCTTTGCTATGGTAGTTATTTTTTATGTATTCTTGTATTTATTAGTATATTTTTGTTATATATTTTATATAATGATATATATTTACTATTAGTAAGTATTTGTGTGTAGATATTAGTAAGTATGTTTATTATAACCGCACCACCTACCAGTATTTCATATTGTTCTTTTAATTTCCTAACCCTAAGGTCGTCTGGAAGAAATCGCCGTTAGGCGATAAGGCCGCCTTTTGTACTTTACAATGTATTTTCTTTATATGTATTACTTTTTTTTTTCATGTATCGTGGTGTGCAATAAAGAGTATATATAAATATTAATGCCAATTTAAGTTTTTAAGTAATACAAATAATCTTTTCAATGCTTGCTCTGAAGACGGATACAATATGGATCTCCAAGTTTATGATAATACGCAACAACTACTTATCGGTAAGTAAAGATAGAAAAAAAAAATAATAAGGAACTACGTTCCAAAAAAAATATATTTTTAACAAAATTACCGGAAGCGGCCATTTCATCGATTCACTATATTCAAAAGAATTACAATTGCAAATCAAAGCTTTTAAATGTTAGTGGATTCATTTTCATTCCGATATGCCGAAAAGGGTAGCGGTCCAATTAAACAACGGGAACGAATAACAAGAAAACAGGAACCACCCACTTACGCACCATAAAAAGCACGTGCCCAAAAATCTTTACAATCTCACCATATCTCCCATCTGAACTATAAAAACCCGCAGTTTAATACGTAAAGCTATAAAACAAAGCGCGGTGGTCACATCAAAGGCTAAGTGTTTCATAGCGATAGTAAAATTACTTGAGCGAAGCTAAAGGATTTTTGTTTGAGACACACAGTCAGTATTACGAGATTTGTTTTAAATCAAATAATCATAAATAATTTCAAAAATATGGATTTTCCTATATCTCATCAAGCTTAAATATACAAACCAGATACATATGTCAGATACATATATTTATTTATTTATTTATTTATTTAGTCTTTATTGCCTAAAAATTAGTACAATAGGCGGACTTAATGCTTAAAAGCATTCTCTACCAGTCAACCCGAGAATACAGGGCAAACATAGAGTAAGGCGCTTAAAACATAAAACATGAATACAGGAAAAAGCAATTAATAAAACAACATTACAATAGATTAAATAAAACTTATGTGCATATAACACATTGTGCGTAATGTATACAATAAATCATAAATACTTGTTTTCAATAAATCAATATACTTACACAAATACATATTTTATACATATATAATCATATTATACAAACATACACATATATATAAATATATACATATACATACATATCAATTCACAATATAAATAGTGTTATATGTAATAAGAATAAGCATACACAAAACGTAATAAATACACATTTTAATTATAATTCTGTAGATGTTCCTAAAAATACAGATAAACTGCCCTTTTAAAGGCCATTCTGCTAGGTGATCGTCTTATGGTTTCAGGGAGGCTGTTCCAGAGTTTAGTTGTGTGTACTGAGAAAGAGCTTGAGAGAAACCTAGTATGGTAAGAAGGGGTAAAGAGTTTTAGATTTGAGGTGGAGCGAAGATGTAGGTCATGAGTATTTCCCAGTAATCGAAATTTAAATTTCAAATACTGGGGACAAAGCGGATAGTAAAGAATAGTAAACAATTGACATAAATATCTGGAGGACCTTCGCTCTCGTATAGGAAGCGATTTAAGTTTTGAACGGTAAGGAGATATGTGGTCATATTTGCGAAAATCAAAAATAAAGCGAATACAGCTGTTGAGAAGACGATCTAATTTGTTTAAGTGGCATTCAGAGATGTTAGAGCAGCAGACATAAGCATAGTCAAAGAGAGGAAGGATAAGTGATTGCACTAGCAGAGTTTTAGTCCGAATGGGTAGAAAGTTCTTGTGACAATACAATGCCCGTAGAGAATTTGTAACTTTGCGAGAGATTTCACTTACGTGAACATTCCAGCATAATGTTGTATCAATGTTTAGGCCTAGATTTTTTACTGCAGATGAAAAAGGAATGTTTATGTTGTCATAAGACAGTGACATTAAATCGATAGATTCCAATTTAATTAGCTGTCGCTGACTACCTACTGTTATTGCCTGACATTTCAAAGGGTTAAAATTAATACCAAACTTTAAGCACCATTCTCAAATATGTTGCAAGTTAGAATTTAAAGAAGCAATGTCATTATTAATGTTGTCAGGCTTAGCATGTGTGTAAATTTGTAAGTCGTCTGCATATAGATGGTAAGAGGTAGTGATATATGTTGTAATAAAGTTGATAAAAAAAGAAAATAAGAGTGGAGAAAGTATACCGCCTTGTGGTACTCCAGCATTCAGGTCACACCAATCAGACAGAGTACTGTCGATGCAAACCGCTTGCTGGCGACCGCGAAGATAGGATGAGAACCAATTTAGTTCGATAGAAGAAACATTAAGGTGTGAAAGGAGAGCAACGAGAATGTCATGATCAACCGAGTTAAAAGCGTTAGAGAAATCGATAAGGACTAACATGGTTAACTGACCACCCTCCATTGCATCTCGGATATCTTCCACAACCTTAAGTAGAGCAGTGGTAGTACTGTGGCCAGGACGAAACCCAGACTGGAACTCAGACAAAATATTATTATTAAGAACATGGGAAGACAGTTGTTTATATACTGTTGCTTCCAGGACTTTTGATAGGTAAGGTAAAATAGAGATAGGTCGAAATTCACTAGGAATAGTAGGATTGTGGATTTTTGGGATAGGAATTATATGCGCTTTACGCCAAACTAATGGAAAGTGAGGTATTGATAATAAAGGTTAAAGTAGGTAGAAGTACGTCAATCAAAGTGACAATCATATGTCTAGAGATTTCATGCTTACCAACAGCATTCGATTTAATCGAGAGCACTGTTTTTTTAATTTCTTCCTCAGAAACTAAAGAAAATGTGAATGAATTGAAATTGGGTGATGGCATGGAAAATATAAAGGAGAAAGTACGATGTTTAGTATTAGTATTAAGAGTTATTAGTAGTATTAGTATTAATAAACACTTTTTAACAGTCCCACTGTTAAAAAGCGTTTATTTAATACATAAGGGGAACATAATTTTAAATTTGGTTTGTCAGTAGAAGTGACTAGATCAAAGTTGCTTAAAAACTTCCATATGTGTGCCGACGAAGAATCAGAAATATTATTGTGAATATATTGGCGTTTAGCACCTCTTACCATCTGATTACACCGATTTCTTAACTTTTTATAGAGATTCCAGTTGAGAGCTGCAATGAAAAAAGCACCATCTCGTTTTTTCATTGCAGCTCTAATCTGTTCTGTTATCTATGGTGATGGGGAATGTCGTAATTTAACAGCTTTTACGGGAACGTGCCTGTTATAAATGTTTAAAATCTCTTGATTAAAATTACCAACCATATCATTTACATTAGTCATATTTAGGACATTCGACCAGTTTAAGAGAGAACCATCAGCAAGAAAATTCTCTAGGTTTAATTTAGAGAAACTCCGCAAGTGCAACACTGCAGGTTTAGGTTTAGGAGGCTTCAGGGAGTAGGTTATAAATAAGAGATCATGTCTAGAGAAGCTAGGAGCGGATAGTTGACCATGTTTGATGACCTTGTCTTTATAAGACACAAGGATCAAATCAATCCAAGTGTCGGGAGAGTCTATATTAAAATGGGTAGGATTTAAAGGTAGGACAGTTAATAAAACTGAGTGAAGGATTGACTGGAGTTTACGGGAAGGAGTGGAATTAATCAGAAGGTTGGTATTGAAATCTCCCATAACTATGTGATTTACATACTCAGAAGTAAGACTTTCAAGAGTTGATTCTAAATCAGAAAAATAGTCGGTAGTGGGAGGACAGTAAACAACTCCTAAGACAGCCTTAGTACCCGTCAAGTCGATTTGAAGAAATAGGTATTCAGCGGTAGCTGAACAGATGGTACTTGTGGTAGCTAAGATTTTAAATGGTATATTAGAGCGCAAGTAAATAGCAACACCACCACCCCTTTTACCACAGCGATCGGAACGGATTAAGACATAGTCACGCAATAAATATGAAGAAGAGTTTAGTATATCTAGTTAAGTACACATGTCTTAACATATTAAGTACAGATACATATGTCTTAACGTATTTAGTATAATATATTCACATCATGGTTCCTGCCAGTCAAACATGACGTCTGTATGTATAACTTAATAGACCGGTTAGACAATCAAATATAATCAAGAGTATTTCTGTGCATTTGTTCATTGTTCTAATTGCCTACACATACCACCGTAACGAGAACGTTATGCGTTATAGTTAAAATGTATCCCCATGATGTTTCTGCTTAGTCGACTATAAAAAATTGCATTCTACAATTAATAAAGAAAATAAATTGCATACAAAACGTAGAGACTAGTTTGTTTTAATCGGATTAATACTTTCAATGCTTTGGTTCATTTGTTTAATAATAAATATTGCTCGTAAATACTCGAAAAATAAAAAAAAAATATTACATAATTGCGAATTCTTCAACATCCTAATACTTGACTACTTCACAAATACATTAAATTTATTACCTTAAAAAACATTGAAGGGGAAAAAGAATGTGAAAGTCCTTATATCATTGTTTCTTCTCTAACGAACCTCGACTGATTTATGTGTGAGCATTAATTAATAAGAAGCGACGCACACATATATACATATGTATTCGGGGTCTTTAGAGGAATGACTTATTGATTGGACCATATCAAAGGCAGATTGCGATAGTTATTGTTTTGTCAAAATTAATAATTATCATCTAATCATTCGAATTGTTTACATCGCTGGAATAAGATTTGTTTTAGTAAGTATTAGCTTAAAAACATCTACAACAGCAAAAAGTTTTTAACTTCTTATTCAAGAATAATATCTCTCGCTAACTTCTTTCACTTGTGACATTCAACGCAGAACGAATTCAAGACTATTATTTGTTTTCTAAAAAACATGTGATTTATTCCTCCCTGTGAGTCTTGACGCACTTTAATTTCAATTTATAAAGCAATACTTTATAAGAATCGTGCTTGTATTATTAGATACAATTAATAACTTGACAACGATTTATTGTACATGCAAGGCCATATGCAAGTCCTTTTGAATACTTATTACTTGCTCATAAGAAAATAGAAGAAGAATATAATTATGTGTACAGCTTGTATTTATTCTTGCGAGTGGATTTAGCGTGGTTCTAGCAAATTTATACACATTGAGTATCGTCTATATATTAACAGTGTAATATTCGGTGCAATATTCCATTATTAGACTGTATCGAATTTGCAAATGGCCAGTTCGCATGCTCCAATGTATTAATAATATTGCATGGTTTACCTAACATATCAATTTCATAATAGGTACTACACACGTAGTTGCTACGTGATCCACCCAATTTGTTTTATTATACATATATTCTACAATTAGACAATAATATGTATCCAGGAATATGAGATCTCAATTTAATTATTGTAGTAGAAACAGACAGTTCATAGCCAGTTATTGTATATACCATAAAGGTTTACGAAAAAATGAAAATTGTTTACATTGCAAATATATTTTAGATTTCAGTCACTGCATGAATATTAAAAGATATGCAGTTGATTAAGCAAGTCAATTAGGATTACCTCACTCATTAATATACAATCCTGTACTATATTTTGGTATAAGCATTTCGGTAAACATAGAGTTTACCCTAGCGATTAATCTAATTCTAAGTTTATTTTAAGTTTTATAATAACCTTAACCTTCTTTAATTAAAACGATTGTTGATTAATAAATATACGGTCTTATTCTGATGTTTCTGCTCCTAGCATCACCTGGTCGCTGGGGAATGTGGACAGAGTGGTCAGTCTGTGGGACTGACTGTAGACAGACCAGGCGTAGGTCGTGCACGGGAGACGCCTGTTCCGGTGCTCAAGTTCAGCATGCTGACTGCGTTGGTGATTACTGCGGTGTTCATGGAGGTATGTGTAACTTTGTTTTTATTTCAATTACCTTGATGTACCACCTGCTTCCATTCATTTCTATCCACTATCATTTTGGTTCTTATTTCCAATCTATATCACATTTTACATAGCCTAGCCATCTTTTTCATTTCTTATCTTATATTCGTTCATTAGTAAGATTAAATGAAGTCTTAAAATAAAATGAAGAGTTCAAATTATATAAACTTTGTATAAGGAAGAAATGAAATTCCATTAACATTCCGAGATCGCCGTTTCATAAACCAAAGAACTTTATTACGATCTCACTTCCGAAAATTATACAACACGTGTTTATATCTCGCCCCAAATAGATGTACTAACAACGAATAAATATTGGACTGATGTCTAGGATCCGCTGTCACGCTCTCCAGTTATGAAACCATTTCTCAAGGGACATGTTAATTAAGTCGATTCTATGAAAAGCAAACGGCTACTTTCAACCAGATGCCATAAGACTAAAAATATACATCCTTTTCCGCGCGTTCATAACTATGAATGTTACACAGACTGGTCTCTTTATAAAACAGGCTATCGGTAACCCTAACCTACCAGCGTAGTTTGATCTACCATACCTCCAGCATCTACTGGAAATTTTATGAGCTCAACACATAGATAAGGAGTATAAAAGTTCCGCTGTGAGTGGTCACGTTAAAGATTCGAGAGATACTAAAATCGGGTGCCGTGACCATCTGGGTCGTATCATCGTCTAAATATAGTGGAGGACCTAAAATTTTATAGTATTCTTACGTAACGTTGACTTAAATATTCAAATCTTTATATGTTGAACTTAAATTGGACTGACTCATCTAAATCAAGTTGGCTTTTTTACACTGATAGTTGGCACTATACTTTATTTAGTAATTTACGCTAGCGTTTTCCATATGAATACAAACAACTGACATGTAGAAAACGCAGTTAGTGATGACACAGACGGCTGACTATTTTTTTTTATCTGCTCGTTCTAAATGCTCAATACTTAATTACTGTCTGGCTTCATTACTTTTAAGCGGTTATGACGTTTTATTTTCAGGTTTATAGGAACGTATAAAATTTTATCAATTCGTTTGAAAGCCTTTTAATGTTTAATGATCGGTGGAATTTTTATTATGAAATTTGTACCCGCCGACGTTATTCCCATGATAGGCCCAATCCAATACACCAAATGGAAAATGATCGCTCCATATTTTGTTTGTAATGGCTATAAATCACTTTTCTGGCCCGGGTTGACGCTGTTTCAATTTCCTTTACTGTTTATCGTACATATTGATAAATAGCCCACGGCAACCAATTTTTAGTTAAATTTTCCTCAACCGCTTTCTTTTACGCTAAATAAAAGAACAATTTGACATATTTGCTTGCACAGTGTGCCATTTTTATTAACATATTCAATACTGATCATCTATTGATATTGCTTCTAAATTGAATATTGATTTGAATACACGTCAGTTATATTTTTTTTATTAAATTAATCCTTTGCTCGTATGTGTAATATTTTTACCGGCGACCAATTTCAAGCTATTCTGCGACATATTTTAATTAACTATACAAATGAAATACAAAAATCTAAAACTCGTATATTAATTATATAAAAACACAAAACGGTCAGTGGATCCCGCATAATTCAAGTAGAGTTAGAACATCAGTAAATTGCCCACATGAAAGGTGAACCATTGAATATCAAGACCATGGAAAAGACTCATTCATTTGCACCGAGCGCCCTCTTCATTAGCCTAATTGCGTACACACAAAGGGGAAAATGGTGAAATTTTATGGCCACTTTTTAACTTTTGTTGCTTAAACAACTGAATAGTTCATTTGTTACATAAATCGAATGAATTAGATACGAATCTTCATTGAAAGTTCTTTAAAGATAACTGTTAACGTTTTAGTTATTTTTAATAAATGTAAGTTGTTAGTTTTATGTTTATTACATTAATATTTATAGCTATAATTTTTGTGTATATTTTATGATTTAGTGTTTCATGACATATTTTAATTTATGACGGGTGTATAAGTAAATAGATTTAAAACGTTTCCATTACAATTAAGCTTTACTTATTACTACACAGACAATCTTAACAAATAGTTACTTTTATGGACTGCCCTTAAACTCTTCTTGATAATGTTTTATTTATGGGCTTGTAGGAATTAATTCAATATAAATTCAATCGCGGCGCAGAATAACAAACAAAAAATATGCAAAAGGGATGTACGATGCGGTTCTCATTACTGGAGGTGGGTTCCGTAAATGATTTGTTGTGATTTCACCGAGAGAGCTCAGCGGGTGATCACAAACTGCATGCACATATACCTGAACTACACTATGCCATAATAACCATTACACGTATCATCAATAGGACTATATTTCCGTGCAAGCGAATTGGAAAATTTAATTCAGGATGGCCTCCTACCACGTTATGGCTAAGCGACAAGGGTTCGTGGATTTCGATTGGATTCAGTATCTCAAATCTCTTTGCAACGGGCTAGGATATACGACTGGCACTGACAAATGTTTACACAGTGTACAAATTTCAACATAACCCTTAGATAGCCAGCGGGGTGCATTGGACCCCAGCAGTTTTATTTTCAACTTAACTTTTTATTGTTAATATAAAACGAAGCATTCAAATATTATTACAGTAACTACTGTTTTTAAACCAAAAGTAGATAACATTTAAGAGAATTTAAGATTATTCTATAAATATCTACAAAAACGAAATAAAAGCTAATTGAATACGAAATATCAATATTGTAAATATAAATATTCCTAGTCATTTTTATGATATATAAACATAAGTTATCATAATTCTATTACGTGATATAATTAAGACCTTCACTTTTAAATATATTCCATTAAATTAGATGGTCATTTCAGGCTTAATGACATATGGGTCGCAAAGACCACTGGGTCCTTCTAAGTCACTAGACGGTTAATCGGATAAACGTAAACACGTATCACACGCAAATTAATTCTGTAGACGTCAAAGTTTTACGATATTTCTGTTAACGACTGTATTCAAGTAGCGGATATATGATTTAAAATAAACATAGGTCTCAATAAAACTAAGGAACTGGTTACAGATTTATCAAAACCGATTAAAGTTGAGATTTTTATCTAACCACGTATATTACGAAGAAGGTTAGATATATTTGAAATTGAACGTTCTAGAATAAAACGTGGAATATACTTTAAATAAAATATAAGAAAAATCTAAACCTTTTTAATTCGATCGGAAGCAGTTTTATACTCCACTTGTCGTAAACCGTTCTACTATAAATTATTTAATTCTTAACAAAATTGAATTGAACTTAAAGCTTCGAGGAGTATTTAAAGAAATCTCGTCCGTAAAATCAATTTATCAATGTTACGCCCTGTATTCTAGATCAAGCTGAGAATTTCAGATTAACATCTCTAATCTTGATTTAGATAATACTTTTTCTATTAAAAAAAAAAGTTTTTTGGAATTTAGAGTTCGTACGCCTAAATAATATTTTATGCGACTTTCAGAGACTGAAAAATATTCAAAGTGTATGCGTAAAAAAATATTTAGTTGCAAATACAGCGCTGGCAAAGCCGTTTTCTAGCTAAATGCTAGTACTACAAAACTTTAGTAATATAAAATTAAAAATCTAGCCATTATACATAGTTCGTAGCAATCTCTACGACATAAAATGTAGGCCAAACGTGGTCTGGGTGACAATAGCACTATCTATCGAGTAGATTAAATGTGAGTGCCTAGACTTGTAGAGAACTAATAAATAAATGTCGCAAGTAGCTCGGATCGTGTAGTTAATTTTAAGAGATAGGAATTAAGTGCAGGCTATATTGTATTTTATAATTTTGCAACCCACGTAAGACAGTAATCATTAATTGTATCAATCTAATGATTCACTTATATGCTGGCTTTTGCTTTGACATAAAGTACATGCTACTGGTTTATAATTAATTTAAGTATAATGCTCATACTCAAAAACCTTATTTTGTTGTTGGCTTGGTATAAACTTTACCAACAGCCACATAATTCAATTTACATACATTTTAAAATCTTTTCAAAAAGGTAGACAACCAACCAATAAGTAACGTCAAAAAAGCTAGGATTTACGATATTTTTTTAACATCACGTCTAAATTGGCCTTTCCTCGTTTATGATATTAATAAAACCCTTTTGTTAAAGTTAGATGCAAACGTCATAAAGACATTGAAGTTATGGCTCGGGTTAGCGCACTCAGCGGACTCTTCAACCTTATTTAGAGACCGAAACAATTTTGGATTAAAATTAAAGAAACCATCGGAGCTCTACAAACATCTAAGAGTTACCAAAAGACATATCATCGGAAAATCTAAAGATGATACTGTAACTTCTCTTCCAAAAGACAAAGTTGCCTCAGAGCTCGAGTCACGACTTCATTTCCATAAAAAAATTATGATAGGTGCTCAAACGAATAAAGTAGGGCTAGGATCAAGTAGGAAAGTTCAAGACATAGACATAACAAAATCTTTTATTCGACAAGACGAAAACGATAATTACCGACTCCACGCGATGAGCCTAGAAATTCAAAACGAATGGGTGACCACAGGAGATTTTTGTATTCGACTAGCTTTTAAGTGGCGCACCCTTATTTATGATTGGTCCCCAGCATTATTAAAATTCTATCTTAATGCATTCCAAATGACTCTCCCAGATCAAAGTAATTTATTAAGATGGGGCAAAGCCACCAAAAAGTCTTGCAACATCTGTGGGGAGGCAATAGGAACCGCGAAACACCTATTAGTAGGGTGTAGGGTACTTCTAGATAAAAATCAATACTCGCGTCGCTACGACAAGGTATTAGAAATTATACGGGAAGCGGTTAGTCTTTCAGTAGCAAGAGCGCGGAAGGGTATAACAACCACCAAACGATCTGCAGAATTCGTATGAGAACGCTCCTCGAAAAAGAATCAAGAGCGAAGGCTTATTCAATATGAGGCGCGGCTCCTGATTGGACTCTCATGATGGACACGTATGAAAAGCATTACAAAATCCCTGGGGATGTTGGTGTTTCATCATCTAGACCAGACTTATTCCTGTATTCGAAACATCTGAGGCGAGTGATACTTGTGGAGCTTACTGTTCCTTGGGAAACAAACATCCCAAGGGATCACACATTCAAGCTCAATAAGTATTACGAACTGGCCAACGAACTGATCAGGAATAAATTTATAGTTAGTTTGTACACGGTAGAAGTGGGAGCAAGAGGTATAACAGCGAAGTCTCTCTATAGCCTACTTAAAGACCTTGACCTTTCTAGAACAAGCATAGGTTCATTTCTAGAACGTATTTCAAAGGCGGCATTAGTAGGTTCTTTCCAAATTTGGTTAGGTAGGGAGAGGAGTGTGGAGGGAGAAATAAAGGGTCCCCTTAAACCTACTCCTGGGTCGCAAGTCCCAGGCACTGCTTACACTCCTCTTCTTGCAACGCGATGGGCCCGGCACCCGCACGGTGAATCCATGGAATGCTAAGAAGCTTCGTCTCATTACACTCAAAGTTATATCTATATCAATAAGATTCCGTAAATTATAAATGTGTTCATTTATCAGGGATTTCTGTTGTATAACATAAGGATTTTTACTAACTTAAATCTCATTTATAATTCTTAACATGTTATTTTATATCTTTATATAATTATCACGTTTTATATTATGACCTATTTATTTTAGAAACGAACCGATATTAAAGCATTTTACAAAACCGTGCTCTGAATGTAATATTACTTCCGAAGCGACCACAGAATCCAAAAGGGACAGCGTTGTAATGGTTAACTAAAACATCCCTAATTCGTTCCCATTCACGGCACAAAAATAACACAAAAACAACTTGTTAGAATGCGCCGCAGACGAACCATAAACCGTAGGACGCGATGACATAAATAATATTTAAACCCATTGCCAGAAATTCGATGCCTTTTTCATCTGTAAGCAATAAAAACATAGGCTAAGAATATTTCCATAAAGTTGTAGTCGCAACGAAATTGCACCTTAAATTATGGGAGAGGTGATACTTTCCATTAATGTGACCGTCATCGTTATGTTGGTCAAACATAATTTACCTTTAAAATACAGACTCGTAAACCTTTAAAAGCTCGTCATACACCTGTAAAGTCGTTTTATAGCCTTCAATATCATTTTTGGGTTGCAAGGTTTTATTGCTTTTTTTTGGTTTTAAGCTTATAATATTTTAAAAAAGTGTATTTTAGCAATGTTTTTTTTTCTTATATTTTTTTTTTTTTGGAAAAAAAAAATAGCAGTTTTAATATTAAGTTGCTTAATAAGTTTGATTTTAATATAATACATTTTACTTTGATAACCATGCTCTATTTTTAAAATATATTGTCATAAATAATTAAATAGAGCAACAAAAGAGTACATTTTAAACTTGATACTCTATTTAAACTACAGAAGAGCCACAAAAATGACAAGGTCTTTTCTCACCAGTTGCGGCGCACAGTGATATTCCGCTCTACATCGGAATAGGAGTTGCCGTAGTTGTATTTCTGGCCGGCGCAGCAGTTGTCTATAAACTGTTACAGAGGAAGACGCGGGACCACTCTCTGTATACTATGACTAGAACCGGTAAGAGCAAACCTAAGTTTGTTTAATAAATGACAATTACATATAGAAATTCTAATGTTGTATTTTATCTACTGAGGTCACCCTTAACCGTACTTTCTCCAAAGATTTCCAACCGGAAATATACCCAACAGTGGAGAAGCAGTCTTTATCTCTGGCACCAGACTTGATGCAGCACCGACCTCCGCGGTGCGAGCACCCGCCACCAGGTCCACGAACTGAACACCATTATGATGTTCCTCATCTAACTAATAGGTACATCTTAATTTTTTTTGGTTGGTTTTTCATACAGCTTTGAAATAAACACAGTGCCGTACTAAAACGTAGTTTGGTTATTCAGTAACAGTCTTACACCAGTGAAGATAATAAGTAAAAATTCAGTTTTTTTTTTAATTTTGTACGTTTTGAGACGTTCATTTTCGTATCTCCATTAGGTTGACTGGTAAAAATGCCCATTAGCATTAAGTCCGCCTGTTGTACACTTTTTTATATTAAATTATGTAATAAATAATAAATAATATAACTGCAGTAGACAATTAAAATAATATAAATAGTAAGACAATCAGGGTTCGTTCTCGTCACTTTTTAAATTTGTAACCATTTTTAAAATTGTAAATTCAATTTTGTTTGGGTCTGGGTGTTGTTTAAATAAATTATTTGAATGTATTTACAAAAATAAAACAGTTTACGTATATTTATCAGTATTCCAGAACTTGTATAACTTTTGCATATAATGGGACTATTCGTAGATTGCTCTGAATTTTTGAAAAATATTTAAATAAGAATATCCGAATATATTTGTTATTATAAACGTATAACATTTGCAAAAACAGATTATCATGTATGTTCACAGGAAAGGTAATATCTATTATTATGTACCATACCAACAAAGCAACATGTTAACATAATGACTGCCTTACAGTTACGCGTCACCGGTCGACCATCAAGTGACTCCATGTGCCGCGAGCAAGGGCCAGAGCGATGAATACGACAGCAAACCGTACACCGAGTCCGAACACTCTGCTTCCAGTTGTTTTACTAGTTGTGAGTTTTTATATATTGTTATTTAAAATGGGCAATTATGTATGTCTTTAAAATTATACAAGAATTAAAGAAACCTGCCTGAATTGCGTAGCTAAAAAAAAGTCTTGCCTTTATTTACTACACAGAAGCTTTGGTAAAAGAAAAATATGTGTGTAATTTTAAAAAAGCTACTTTAAATCTAGAACAATATATCTGAAACATATATCATTATGACTATTTACATTATACGACTATTAGAATTCAGGAATATAATGTTCAGTATCCAACCAAAATACGTTCAACATTTACAGTCACCGAAAGCGTATCTCCTCTTTGAAAATATTGCTTTACAAACAAATATTTTTAACAACTTTGTTCCAGCCGGTTCTATGTACGACGCAGCGAACGAATCAGTGACGCTCCAACTAGCAGAACTCGTATCAAACTCACCAATATCCCAGTCGATATCTGTATCAAATGTCGGAGCAAGACTCGATCTACCTGCTGCTGGTGTGGCATTATCGATATCTGAAGGAGCAGTGAGTAGGGGACGCCGTGAACAGATTTATGTAGCTGTAGTCAAAGACGACAGATATAGATCGAGGCTCGGCAAAGGTAAATATTTGTGCGATTGTATCAAATGTTACATTTAATTTATAGTTCGATACTTTGTAATAATTTATTCTCAAATTATAGTAATTAAAAAACGCTCATCGATAAATCACATACTGTTTTTATAAATAATGATAAGTTGAGTTGTAAATTTATTTATCTAAAATTATAGATACAAACAGGTTCCTATTAGAATATATTAATAAATATTTCATGTATCAGAGACTACACCCGCAGATTACTTTTGATAAAATCTTTCATTAAAACAAGAACGTATCTACATCATACCATAAAGCAGTCGAAACGTTAAGAGACCTATGTAATTACACTAAGAAATCGAAAGGTGCAATTTATGCCAAGCAATATCAAGCAAGCCTTAGGCGGACATCAGTAATATCGTTGAACTTTTTGTTAAAACTATTTTTGGCCCGCAGGTATCACGCAACTGAGTCCGGTAGTTAAATGCGGCCCGCCTCGTCTTCAGCTTAATAAGTCAGTTATCCTTCAAATTCCTCACTGTGCTAGTCTTAAACACGGCTTCTGGAATCTTTCCCTGTACGCTATAGATCATAACAATGCTAAAGCAGATACACACCCTCAGTGGAAGAAGGTCGTTAGTCTTGGACAAGAAACGATTAATACCCCAGTTTTCACTCAACTGGATAGTGAAAAGATATACCTAGTAACCGACATGCTTTCTACATTTGTCCTTGTCGGTGAAAGTTTTAATGGGAAGGCGGTTAAAACATTGCAATTAGCTGTTTATGCACCTGCCGCTATAACCGATTCTTGTACGGAATTCAACATACGTCTTTATGTGTTTGAAGACACCCCATGTGCGCTCTACTATTGTCAGGAGCAAGAAAAAAAATTAGACGGTGTTTTGCTCCAACGTCCAAAAACGCTTTTATTCCAAGATGGAGGTTCAAATTTGTGTTTGAATTTAGATCATTTGAGTCCTGGCTGGAAAGCGAAGCCCGGCAACGGATACCAGGAAATCCCTTTCAACCATGTATGGGGATCAAATTACAATGCTCTTCACTGTAGTTTTGCATTAGAAAGGACTTATGACTGCGATAACATCGACTTTAGTATCTCCGCTTGTCAAAGATCCAATCCATCTTATAAACAGACATTCCAAATATTGATAGACGATCTTCGTAGCCGCTCACCACGCGGTCGTTCACCACGTGAATCTCAAAGAAGCTTTAATATAACCGAAAATCTTCTGGAAGCTAGAATGTGTCGAAGTGAAGAAGGTAGCGATGGTAGCGTTAAAAGAAATGTGACCGTTAACGAAACCGGGGTGAATGAATGCGCAGAGAGTCCATTTAAATTGAGCGTTCGAATTAAACGGCAGCTATGTGCTATATTGGATCCACCGAACGCTCGCGGTAATGACTGGCGTGCGCTGGCCGCTAGGCTCGGCGTAGATCGTTATACGACGTGGTTCGCCACAAAGAGCTCGCCCACTGAAGCTATCTTAGAGTTATGGGAGTGCAGGGAGCGCGGACCGGGTGCCACGGCGTCCTTTGCCGCCGCGTTACGTCAAATGGACAGGCATGACGCGGCAGACTTATTACACGGAAGACCATCTTGGTTATAAATTCCCGGTACATACAAGAATGAATGCATTGCATTGCATGCATTTCGTACATTTGTTGGTAATTTGTGTAGTTTAAATGTTACTTAGACACAAAAATAGTTTCGAGGACCGTCGGTCTAATTTGTAAAGTTGTGGTAGATTATTTTGTATAGAGCTATATGCTGTAGATAAGCGATGGAGGAATAAATTATATTATATTAGCAATATTAGTGCCTATGTCTTTTAAAGAACAATCCGACGTTTAAAGGCGATTATATACAGTTATTTTGTTAATTTTGTAAGTGTTTGAGTGTTCATTATATCGAAAATTATATTGGAATAGCTTGGTACTTGTTTCTTTTGCTATATATTTTTATGTTTTGAGTTATTATAACGTGCCAAATTAAACAACGTTGCATTGAAACCAGAAAGAGCAAATGAGAAATGGAGGTCTGTTTAAAAATATATATATAACGTAAAAAGTAAGGTTCGGTTGCTCCTGGCCTGATTTTGGTAATAATGCACATATACTAAGCCGAGCTTATTATAATAAAAAGTAGGAGTAGCAATTACTTTTTACTGTTATACAAGACTTAACTTAATGCATTTATATTAATCTTAATTACTTAAATGTTCACTGTCTATTCCTCGCCAAAACTTTTTCGTCAATGTCACAGTTCCTACATTTAATTTTATAAAGTAATCAATAAAACAAAACTTAAGTAAGACATCACGTACGAGCACACATGCTCAACAATGAATATTCTAATTCACTAATCGATTAATGATAAAAAAGTTTTGGTAGAGCTTTTATGTAACCATTTCCCTGCTTACCCATCTGTATATAATGAAGCAGATTGTAAATACTCGTAACTATTAACACGTAGACCACAGCATCTTACAATGGTTTTTACGTATTGTGAAATACGCCACTGTAGGCTATTTTTTTTTTTGTTAATGTGACTTTTAAAATTAATGGATCTGTGATAAATAAATAATATGTAATAAATTATGTCTAACTGTGACTTTGTTTTTTATTTGTTTAAGAAAAATATATAATATAATCTTAAAATACCGAATAACAGATTCAACAACATCTTTAATTCGTTTTCTAACAAACAACGTTCTAAAATAAAATACAAAGGAGTAGAAGTTATAATACTACCGCTAACCAAACTTTAAAAAGCCATAACAAATAGATGCATTCTTTTATAAAACCCTGTCCACATACCTAAGCATCAACTTAAAACTCATACACACGACAGGCGAGAAATTTTTAAATTTACCGTGACGCGTCTTTAGAATTTTGAACTACATTCCCATTATAATAAGCCGTCTTGTCTACTTTGAAAATAGACTCGCTCATTATAGTCACATGTTAAAGACAGTATACCTCTAATACTAAATAAATAAGTTATATTTCAGTTACACAACAATAAGCAGTTTACCAAAAGACCTTAGTGGCTTTCTGAGATCTAATGGATATATATTTCAAAGACATTTTAAAAATGCTTTCATTTGATTGATCAAACAGTTTGGACAAAAAACAGCGTTACTTAATAACACAAACAGCATTTAAATGGCCGCTATTGAGCAGGTGTGTCGGTCTGTTGGTTTGTTACTTCACACGTCAGAGCAATGACTAATTGCATATCATAGGGTAGTAGTGTTAGCGGGCATAGTTAATGTAATTATCATAATATGACGTGCGTTTTATTTGATTTAACTGAGACAAATCTATAAATATATAAAGACGATATTGCAAAATCAGAAACTCTGATAATCGAGTTTAACAACAAACTCTGCAATAAAGTATGGAGGGAATAATATTTTGAAGTAGATGGATTGGGTTCAGAACATTTTGCTGTAACAAATATTATAATTACGTACTTTTTTATGTTTATAATTCTAAAAAAAATAGGAATTACAAAAGTTCTAGATATAAATAAAATACTTGAAAGTTTAACTTACTCTAACATTAATAATATGTAATAAACGTAATAGGAATAAATCTCTATAAACGTGACCGCACCTTTACTTTTATTTTGGGGCATGCATTTGAATATATTATTAGAATGATATTTGGAATAATGAGGGCTGTAAGTAGAAATGCAGGTGTCAATGAAAAAAACTATCTAATTAACCAAGGCTCCAGCGTAATTATTTTTATTATTAATACTTTTTTAGGAAATATATACAATTATTATGACCATCATAAATTCAATAAATATCTAACACTATATTGGTATAAAAAATCATAACTTATTTTTAATGACAATTAATATAATTTCAACTTCGATTAGGATAAGTTAATATAACAAATCTTAGTTTAAAATCTGAATTCATCCAGTTATATCCAGTGACAGCCAATGACATGAATACTCATTGACCAGTAAATGGGTACCTACTAGGTATACTTCACTACATTTAATAAAGTAAATATATAATATATACAAATAGATATATGTAGTACAAACATCAATAATGGACCTTTATGCATTTACCACAAAACGAAGGGTCTATGCATTATGTGGCTTCTTCAAGACGCCCTATAAATGAATGGGCCCAAAATGTTAGCTAATCAATCGCAAAGGGCACGAGCCCTTATCGACAAAGGGCTAAGAAGGGTAATTCATCAATAAAGGTCAGGGGAAACTTCGCCAGCCCTTTTTGTAGGTGGAAAATTAATTACGATGTCACTTTGGTAGTCATGTGACGTAGCGTTCGTCACTCTTTGAACCAACTTGAAACATTTATTGGAAAATGTTTTAAATATGGAGTGATAAAATTAATATAAATATTGCAAATATCATTATAATATAATATTATACCCAAACAAATAACTTTATTAACAAATATTATCATTTGACTTTAAAGGTTTCTATTAATTTCATTAGAATCATAATAGAAATTTTCATTGAAAATAGTTCGTTCATAATTATTAATTACAAAATTTGTATCCTGAAAACTTATGTTCCAGAATTTTGGCACAATTTTGTCATTGTTTGTTTAAAATGTTTGGCTTAATTACCAAATTCATTAATTTTAAACAATTTTAAGGACGTTAGACAGTCCAATAGCGTTCAAAGGTCTAGAGGTCGAATGGAAAACGGGAACGATATTATCAAATGTCGGTTTTGGCTCGGTGGCCGATCGTGACTTACCTTACACGTTCGGCAATGGTCTTCAATTAAAAGCGCCCGCGTTTTATGAATGCGCAAATTAAAATATTAAATATTATTAGCAAATATTAATGAAGGAGTATTGATTTATTTCTTAAATATTTATATAACTAATACATACATTGGATATGATAATTAAGAGATGTTATCGTAATTTATATATATTTATAACACCTTGGCTGAAATATAGGACCTACTTGTATATCACTGCAAATATTAATACAATTCATATTGTTCTAGAATAAGCTTAATATCCGGTTTAGACGTATAAATAAACCATCTTTCTTACATTCAATATATATTTGAATATAAAATATTATTTTTAACTCTTATCTCACAATATGTCTCGAGTCTATATTATATAAGAGTAAAGAGTAGAAATCAATTTCACATTGTTCCACAATCCAAGCATAAAATAATAAAGTTCTTATAACTTGTACCAATAGCCTAAATAGCTCGGACAAAGGAGTGGGCGAAGAATGATGCGAACGGCTTTACAATTGTTAATTTAAGTATGGATACTGTTTGTTTTGAGTTTAATGAGCGTAGAGATATGGATCTTGATTGAAAATTCTGTGTTCTTGTGCTTGGGACAGGCGGTAATTGAGAATATTGCATATAAGCACACAGCAATGGTCTGTTAGGATTGATCTATGAATTCTGTTCAGAATAATATAAACACACCATGATTTGGATTCTGTTGAATATTGTGTTGGGATTTAAAGACTTCACTTTACATGTGTTACATTTTAGTTTTATTCAATTAAAAATATTTTGATTTTGATTAGTTTGTTTGGCTTTAATTACATATTTTAATCTTAATATTTAAAAAAAAAAATCTGCTCCTTAATTTTATGCGTGAATGTAGTAAAATTCTCAATATAAACGATTTCATTTGATTTATAATTTTTAGTTAAATGAAGTACCTACCGTCATTTATTCTCAAGTAATACGAGAGATATACCAAGTAGAACATGATCTGCAAAAAATATATAACTGCTTTTAAAAATAAAAGTACCTTAAGAATACTCATTATTACTCCTGAAAATATCCTAGACTAAATTAACGCTAACTGCTGCGATATAGATTTGGAAACACAATAAGTGCGTCTGCATTATGTCCCTTCTATCGACACACAGACACAAAGCTATCCGGAATGTTTACGATCGTACTCTTCTATCCGATGTAATAGAGATAAAACGAAAGATTTTTACCACGCCGTATAATGAAACATGCCCTAATGATCGAAAAACGATCTTCGAGATAAGGGCCACCAACAGCGCACCTCCGATAACATAATGTCCTGTGTACACTATGATTGGATTTTATAATCTTTGTGCATCTACTGCTGCTCACTCTTACATCAGCAGCGGAAGACATAATTATAATAGGTATATATGATATTAAAGTCAAAATCGATAAACGAAAAAAACCATAACTTTGAACATATTTATTTTAAATATTATCAGAGCTTAATAGAAATGCACATTCAAATGATGAATTTATTAAAAGGAATTGGATATTGTCGAGAAGAAACAGAAGCAAGAAATCCTTATCGGTGCCTTCACGACCCACGACTGTTCGCGTGAGTCATGCAGACACAGTCGTGAACCTATGTGATAGTAACTAGAGAACTAGAGCGTTATTTCTTGGTTTATATCAATAATACTAATAAAAAATCACTCAAATCCCAACGAATTTCTTAATCATCATCGTATTCTTGGCCAAGTTACTAGGTAATTTTGTATTTTGTCTTATTTGTTTAAATATTTGTAAAAGAGCACTTCAAATATATAATTACATTTTATTTAGCCAACCCTATTAAGAATTTTCTTTAAGAATGAACTTTTAAGTGCTTAATCCATACCTGTTCATATAACATCGGAACTATTTGTATGTAACCTCAAATATAATAGTTAGTTATATGTATGTAAATGAAATATTTTTGATATAAACCATTTGTCTAATAATTCTGTAATACAATCCACAGCGCAAAGAGGAAATAGCAATATTTATTTGTTCGAATCTTTTGATCGTGGCAGGAAGCCGACTAACTTTACTGCTTCGTTATCCGCCTATTAAGGGCTTTGGCGTTGAATATTTAATATTATTTATATGTTTTATTATCTTAATATTAATAATTAATATTTATCACTTTAAGCTTAATTAAGCTTTTCAATGTATGCAGAAATAGCATTTTATAATAGAAATGTATATATACCATATAAATATACACAATATATATACAAATATAAAACACCAGATATTGTATCCTATATGTTGCACAAAAAGTTTAAATGTCACATCAATGAATGAAATCAAAATATAAATATTATGTTATGATAAAACTATATACAAAAAACTTGAATCATTATTAATTTCCTTTTCACAATTCTTTGATCTACCGAATTATTATCAAAGATATCTCGCACCATCACACGCTGAGCTTTTACGAGCACAAACAAAGGAACAAAATCATAAACCATCTGGTCTATGGGAATTTTGATGACAGGTGAATCAGATAAGGGAAACAAATTTATGCTAGAAAAAGTTTAAATTTATAAAATTTTGAAATCAATTATATAATAAAATACATGTTTTTTAAGTAACCTACCTATATTTCGTATTCAAATACATGTGTAAAATATTATTTTTAAACTGTTTTATTATCGGAATAGAGACACAATACACAGATAGAGCAGAATAAAAACAACGAAAAAATTACCAAATGAATTACATATATTTTAAGCATACACAGTAGGTCGGTTAAGCTAAAAGTATAAATACCTAGTTGTTCACAGAGAATAGCTGTAATTCAAATTAAATCCAAAATAAAAATATGAGTTTGATTGAATCTTTTATCATTATTACAAAATTGAACAATATTAACATTTGTAAGTTTGGAAACAAAAACATTATATATGACTTTTATTAAGTAAATAACTTATAAATTATATTCTGTAATCTCGAAAACTAACGACACGTTAAACTGACTCATAACCTTTAAGATGAATCTTAAGTTACATTTGATTTAATCTCCGATGAAAATGTTTGCCAATAGAGGACATCCATATTTAAGTTTTACGTCTTCATATTTTCATCAGCCCATTATCATGCAGAACTATCAATAAATAAACCTCATGAATATACTTATGAATAATATGAATGCTTATGAATTAATGTTGGATACTTTAGTTAATAATCTCAAACACAAACATTTAAATAATGTTTTGATAGATACTCTAGATTTCTTTAGACTTGGGATTTTATTTATACTAAATGAAGGAGAAATGATCTTGAGTCACCTGATAAGTAAAAATAAAGGCTAGATTCTTGAGTCTCCTGATAATTTAGAAATAAAGGCTAGATCTTTTGGAGTGGCGTAGTACCATTGTGTCTCTCTGCTATCAAGTGAAGTGTTAAGAATAACTATTTGATCTTATTACCGCCTCCGATTTCCAGTAACGCACTGTTCGTCATCGCCTGCAATATCATCCGTACTACAAAATGCGGTTTTTAAGGAACTTTTGAACACGAACCACCAAGACATAGAAGAACCTTTGGCGGTTTTCTTTCTGATAATTACAACAGAGGCAAGCAGAGTACTTGAAGTCTTCCTCAAAGGCCGGCAATTCTCTTTTGCATCTGATATTGTAAGAGATTATGAGTATCGCAATCATCATCATCTGACCCATATACTCGTTTGCCTGCCTTGAAAAAAAACAGAAGATGACAGAAGTGAAAAATTGAACAACATGAATATTTTTTTAATTGTTAGGTAATCTTTAATTGTTCAAGAAATAATTTTAAAAGAAGGTATTTTTATTCACCATTACTAAAAATATTATATTACAATTTTGCAATGTTCTACATAGAAAAGAATATATTTACTATATATAATATCCAACAGGCACATGAGATATGAAATTTAATAAATGTAATTAATTTAAATTTATGAATTTTCATTCCCAATTTCATCACGAAAATTATCTTTCCAAATAAAAAAAAGTAAAAATGTGTTTTGTCATGTGTATAAACACAATATATATACACGTACATATACACAGAGTGGTCGGTTACGAAAACAGTATCGTAAGTTTAATGATTTTCTCCAACTTTAAAAAAGGTCATGCCAGCTATGTACGTATATGCACAAATATATGTACATACTTATATACAAAAGTGTCGGTTACGGTAACAGTGTCGAGAGTTCAATATTTTTTTCAATCTAGAATAACACGCCTAAAGAAGTTTTTATTTAAAAAAAAGTTGTGATCTACTTACAGACACTGTCTGAAAGCAAAGAGGTTGCTTAAAATCACCTTGGGGCATACTCGATCGAAGGTTGTCGCAATATCCTTACTTTCTGCCAGTCCCTTTCCCTTATCTTGGACCCTTATTAGCACTACCAGCTAATTGAGTCATTTTGCTGGTCATTGAGTAACTGACGATATTAAAGATTAGGCGGCGATTAGAAGAACTGGCGGCTTAAAATACTCACAAATCATTTGGAGAACAGGGAGCTAATGGCATTAGGCATATCTAGCTGACCTGATCTGACCTAGTCAGGTATGCGATTCTTAAAAAAGGCAACAAATCTAGTCAGATTTGTTGCCTTTTTTAAGAATCGCATCAACAAGACCTGTTAGAAAATTTTAATAACAGGAAGTTTTTAAGGATTTTGAGCTGTCATTTGCAAGTGGTAGCTCCTCTAACAAATATATCAAACCAGTGCCGGGATGTGTCACCGATTCGTACTACAGAGTTTGGTATACAATTCTGAAAGAGTTTATGACCAGAGTATGATAGCTGTCAGCGTGACAACCACGTGTGAGTCCATCACATCTTGGACTCTTTCTCTTATTCTACTATATTTCGGATTCTTTCTCTGTTCTTACCCAGAATCACAGAGAGGAAATTAGTTTATTTGGTTTTTTTTTCATAATAAAAATCAGGATTTAATCGTAATAAATAAATAGCTTAAAAAATGCAACGGCTTTTCGAGGGCTTATTGCCTCTAGACTTCCTGTAAGTACAAAATATTGGGAATGATGAAATATCCAACGACTGTAAGCAAACTGTGATTTTTCCACTTGTTTTTAATCAATAGTATTCTTTTAGTTATTTTTTATATATAATGTAATGATAGCTAATTGAGTTAACAGTACTTCATGTGAAACTAATTTGAGCATTGTAAGGTAGAAGCAAGTATCCTGCTGTGATATTAATACATTACAATAAATATATATTTATCCTGCTATATTCACGTAATTTAATCGGAATTTTGTCTGACCAGTAGAAAGTTTAATTAATTAAGTCTTATTTAATAACCACAATCTTTGATATTGCCAACGAAATTTGAATATTCATCCAGTAAAGATAACTTTATAGTAAGAAAGTACAGTTTTGTTTCTCTGGTATCCTATTATCAGATATTTTAACGTCTTATAGACCAGACCTAGATAAATATTTTACAAACTAGAATCCGTGAATTAAAAGCAAATATAGATATTTTTTGCTCAATTTTATTGTATAAAAGCTAACAACGTATCAGGTCATTGGTCGAAGTCACTTAATATGTTAATTGAAACTTATTAACAACAGAACTTGCATATATTAACAAGGTAATAAAAGAAAGAAATATATTTAACTGATTTAACTGTTAACGATATCCTGTATAAAAAGGGGTTATCTTGAAGTTAGCGGCTATATTAAAATATCTTTAGTGATATGTTATTTATCACTTAAATACTTGTATGTATTTTTACTACAAGATTGTAAAAATAATATAATATTGTTATCAATATTTTACACACTTCACAATTCGCATAGAATGTAACAGACGTTACCTAAGTCTGTTAGAAAAAATATAGTGCGTACATTACATATACAGTATATAAATAGTAAATAATACCAACCTCGAATATTAAAACATCAAACTTATTTTCAAATTGGTATACAAAAGAAACCAAAACAATATAGAATTTTTAATTACAATCAATAGTCCGTAGAACCTAACGTGTAATTAAAACAAAATTTACGAGGCGGAAAGATATTATAACTTCGAATAAAGATGGAATACAAAAGTTATTGACATTTTAATGTTTCAATAAAATTAAATGGTGATTATATTTATATGATATTTTGCAACCGCATATGGTAGTGTGATATTGTTTAAATTTTGCCGCCAAATGACATCCTAAAACGTCCCAAAATATAAACACTATTTTTGTTTTTCAATAATAAACAGTCTAACATCATTTCATTTCGATTTTAATGCTCTCATACGGAAAGGGTCTATCTTAAAGTATTACACATACTTTAAATAAATGTTAAGATACACAATGGGTGTGCTTTATTAGGACGGACATACTGACTTGTCAGTGCGGCTTTATAAAGTTCTATCTAAATACTTAATTGTACGTGGGAGGAGAACACTGCCATCTTCACCTTAACAAAGCCTATTTATCGAGCTTCGGATTAAGGGTACAGTTCAAGTGGACGCTGAAGCGGATTTAACATAATTATTTACTGCTATATAAATTTATGCATTGAATGCTTTTTTCGTAATAAAAATTTTAAATAAGATTTCATTGTAAACGATAATCTGTTATTAAAGCTGAGTGTACATAAAATTTAATGATTTAATATAAAATTAAAATAAATAAAATTTAATTTTTTTCACAAATTTTTTTATTTTTAATATTTATACCACATAATAAAACAAATAAATAAATAACCGGCCAAAAATATATTTCTTAAAGATATATTTTTTTGAGTATGAATAAAACAGATAAACCAATCAAAGTCGCTACACTTTTATTGATTTATCTGTTTTATTCATTATACGAATATATTCCACTTTAAAATAAACATTCATCTCTTTCAGCTCGCTGTATCTTTAATCCAATCAGGGTAAACAAGGCTTTAGCTACAAACAAATCTGGCTTATCCGTTAATGAGCTCGTTATTTGTCGATCGGCAGAAGATGACTCGGCAAATTGTGAAAAATTTGCTCTAACATAAACAAACTTGGTCTTTCCAATAATTACTGCAGCATATAAAATTTTGAAGAGTACATTTTTATTTTATGAGTAACAAACATGGGGAAAGTCTATCTTAAGATCTCATGAGAATGGTAGAGCCACCTGAATATGGAAATGTATTTACAAAAACATAGTTTTGCGAAATCATTGCGATCCTAGATAAATACGGTAAGATAAAAAGAAAATAAATATAAATATTAAAAGAAAAGGGTGGGTTTTGTAGTCCAGCCTTTCTTTCACTCTACGCTGATTTTTTATGAAACGTTGGTACAACGATGCGAAAATACAAAAACAATGGTGTATCATAATTAAAAGGGATAATATATGTCCTAAATCGTGTTTATATTGTTGTGAAGATCAATTTAACGTAAGTATACTTTATTTATAATAAGTTTAATCGAATAGTTTAAATATATAGTAAAAGTATAGAACATTAGAAAATTTTAGTTTAAAATTAACCTAACCTAGCTTACAAAAGTTCAGTATAAATTTCTATAAAAACCGTATTTTTTTTTTTTGGTTTTAAGAATTTTTTTTTTGTCGATTTATTTCAGGTTTAGGAAGATACAGTCAATTGTATTGAATATAATATGTATAACAAAAACAACAAGGAGAAAAATGTAATCTAAGTTTGAAGAAAAGAGTTGTGCCTCATATACTTTTGTGGCAAAAACACCAGCTGAGAGAACATTCTCATGAATGTGCATAGCCAAAAGGCAAAGACTGACCTCGGTTAATGAAGCCTTTTCAGAGTTAGTTATCAAAAGTAGTGTTTAAAAAATGATGACCTTCAAAAAGAAGTGATATACTCTAAGTAAGTCCTAGTACTACCCATACAAATGTCTGTGATATTAATCAGCCAGGACTCAGTACTTCTCCTATTGAATGTGATGATCATAAGGCAGAGCCTTGCTTTTCGCATATTGAAGATAAATTACCAAGTGACTAAGCTGTGCAAGTTAATATTAAACCGAAGTATGGAAGTAAAGGTGTCAATGTAAATATACCTGCTGAAAAACAAAATGTAGCATTGTCACCATTTCCTCATTCAACACACAATACTGGTACTTTACTAGTAAAACTATCTGTTTTAAAAATAAAATTGTTTACTGAAAACACAGCTGATAATACTTCTAAAGCATCTTATATCTTGTATATCTGCTGATTATCAACCAAGTTATTTATCTGAGTCAAGTGAAGTGGAAAATGATTCAGAGGAAGAAACATTTTAAAAATGTATTGTGTAGTAGCATGCTAAATGCTATTGAAAAAGAGTTTGTAGGTATTTGTTTTGTTAGAGTTGTTTAAGTATTGAAAAAAGTTTTTTAGGATTACCATAACAACTGTATCATTTAATAAAACTTTTAAGCACGAAAATATAGGTTTAAATTATTTATTTTTCTCAGTAATACTAATACCACAGTATGAACTTCGACGCCGATAATTTGAATGGTGTGTCAAATGACGTCACATTTCCTTTCGACCAATGGTGGCGCGTTTTGGAAGTTTGAATTTTGCTCCCTTAATTTACACTTTTCATAAATTATTTTATGGCCTTCAAAAGTTAGTAAATAAAAAAAAATGATTTTATTATAATAAGATGATAATAAGTAATCGAAAAAAATATATTTGGAACCATTTTAAATTTTTTGCATGTTCCCTATTGTTGTCGTATAACTTTTTCAAATAAAACATAACAGTTTTGATAAACGCAGCATTTTAAAAAACTTTTATTTTTATATAGCCTACTCTAGCGTCAAAATTGAACTGATATTTTTGTTACATTTCTTTTAAATTTATTCAAATTATGTATATACCATGTCCAAACAACTTAATAGCAAGTAATAACATTTATAAAAGCCGTAATCATTTTAATCAGAAATCAAACCATTTACATGCAAAGAGCACTTATTTTCCCTTATCATGTATTCAGAGCAAATTTAAACGTTCCTGATTGTAATTACAATCATATAATCACCTATAAATGTTAAACAATATGTTCCATTTCATTCATTTATTTCTAAAAACGATAAATTATTTGATATAGATTGCAGAGTTTTTGCTCAGCACTTGTTTCTTAAGACTGTAGACACTTCTTGTGAAGTAACACTTTTTTTAAATGTTATAATATATATATACAATGTATTAATGTACCTAATGTTTAAACTGGTACAATAACAATTATAAAATAATAGAACCGTACCAAAAGAACTCACTAAATATTCATTCTCACATTTAATATCGGACGTTTCAATCTTACGCCCTCAAAACAAAACGTCAAACGCCTGCAGCTATAAATCTGAGCAACCCATAATTACTTGTCAGTATTCATTAATAATGCATAACTCTATCAAACTTCCCACCAGTATTGAGAGGTATCCATATAAGTATTTGATAACAAAGTATCATACAAAAAAAACAGTGTTTATTAAACAGTGTGTTATTAGCAATGTTACGTGTTGTTGTGTGTTGGTACGTGAGTCCTATTCTACTTTTATGATTTTCAAAACGTTAACATCATTTTGCTTCATTAACATAAATATGTAAACTTATTATAACCATTTTTCATCTTAAATAATCGTTAAATTTAAACAAATTTAATATTTTTGCATGCATGATTAGTTGAATAAATATTGAGTAACTTACTAATGGTTTTCGAAAACCATTTTTTTTATTACAAATATAAACTATAGTTTACCATATTTTTTTTTTGTTTAAGGTTTTGCTAAGTGTTTCTTATTACTTGATAAAAAAACACAAATTTATATACTTATATATATTCAGGTAAAATCATAACAAAAATCAATTATGTGTTAAAAAAACATTTAATATAAATTTTCTTACAAAACATACATTGCAAAGAAAACAAATAGTAGCAGCCATAATTGATTCGCGTTTAAAATGTTAATTAAATTCTTAACTCCAATGCGTTTCCTTTGAAGACAATGGCGGCGAGGCGGAGACATTATGTCGATTTTATCTAAAGTTTTCTATTTGGTTGCCAACTAGCAAACGTGATGTCGCATACATTTGCAAAGGAATGTAAGGATGCAGTTATAACATTGTAATTAATTTACGTCACTCCATTTCTTAGATCCTATTTTTATTTTAGAATAAACACATTTACTATTATATATATGACAGAAATCACCAGTGTACTTACCTCAAAGCGAAGTTTTAGAAGAGACTATTTTTATAACATGCTTATCGAAATAAGCCCGTCATTAAATCAAAGTCATACATATGTATTAACCTAAAACATATTAAACAACATTTATAGAACGTTGACGTAATTTATCATATAGTGACAATTACCTATAAGTATGTTTTTCGGATTACATGTCCAAGGTATTTTAATCTAAATCTATATTATAATATAAATGCGAAAATATTAAATGCTTACAAATAGAATTGGGGTTTTGTATGGGAGGAAGAAAACGTCGAATATTTTTTAATATAATGTTTTTAATTAATCAAAGTATGAACCATTGTTTTCTATATACTTTTGCCATCTTGTAGTACATTGATCTCTTTACTAGAAAAAACCAATCGTACCTATCTTTCAAGCTTTTTAATCATCCCAATTTGCTTGAAGTGGATTAAAACAATTTTATCCCTAACACTGCAGCCTGTAGCTAACTCGGACAATACCCTTCAACATTTCATTATTAACTTGGGGCTTGTTTTACAGGTCAGAATTTCTAGAACGAAAATTTTGACAACAAATACGACCTATGTTTTCTTTTGCAATACGACCGCCATTCACATCAATAACCTCTCCAGTCGTTTCCGCAGCACTGGTGCCATCGTGGAACCCGTACTCGAAAATAATGAGATATTATGAATGACGGTCAACAATACAAAAATACAGACAGACGAAGCTTCTTAGCATTCCATGGATTCACCGTGCGGGTGCCGGGCCCATCGCGTTGCAAGGAGAGGAGTGCAAGCAGTGCCCGGGACTTGCGACCCAGGAGTAGGTTTAAGAGGCCCCTTTATTATGCGCAAAAACGCTCACCTTCACCCTCCACACTCCTCTCCCTACCTAACCAAATTTGGAAAGAACCTTCTAATGCCGCCTTTGAAATACGTTCTAGAAATGAACCGATGCTTGTTCTAGAAAGGCCAAGGTCTTTAAGTAGGCTATAGAGAGATTTTGCTGTTATACCTCTCGCTCCCACTTCTACCGCGTACAAACTAACTATAAATTTATTCCTGATCAGTTCGTTGGTCAGTTCATAATACTTATTGAGCTTGAATGTGTGATCCCTTGGGATGTTTGTTTCCCAAGGAACAGTAAGCTCCACAAGTATCACGCGCCTCAGATGTTTCGAATACAGGAATAAGTCCGGTCTGGATGACGAAACACCAACATCCCCAGGGATTTTGTAATGCTTTTCATACGTGTCCATTATGAGAGTCCAATCAAGAGCCCCGCCTAATATTGAATAAGTCTTCGCTTTGGATTTTTTGGAGGAGCCTTCTTTTACGAATTCTGCAGATCGTTTGATGGTTGTTACACCCTTCCGCGCTCTTGCTACTGAAAGACTAACCGGTTCCCGTATAATTTCTAATACCTTGTCGTGGCGACGCGAGTATTGACCTTTATCTAGAAGTACCTTATACCCTACTAATAGGTGTTTCGCGGTTCCTATTGCCTCCCCACAGATGTTGCAAGACTTTTTGGTGGCTTTGCCCCATCTTACTAAATTACTTTGATCTGGGAGAGTCATTTGGAATGCATTAAGATAGAATTTTAATAATGCTGGGGACCAATCATAAATTAAGGTGCGCCACTTCAAAGCTAGTGGAATACAAAAATCTCCTATGGTCACCCATTCCTTTTGAATTTCTAGGCTCATCGCGTGGAGTCGGTAATTATCGTTTTCGTCTTGTCGAATAAAAGATTTTGTTATGTCTATGTCTTGAACTTTCCTACTTGATCCTAGCCCTACTTTATTCGTTTGAGCACCTATCATAAATTTTTTATGAAATTGAAGTCGTGACTCGAGCTCTGAGGCAACTTTGTCTTTTAAGAGAGAAGTTACAGTATCATCTTTAGATTTTCCGATGATATGTCTTTTGGTAACTCTTAGATGTTTGTAGAGCTCCGATGGTTTCTTTAATTTTAATCCAAAATTGTTTCGGTCTCTAAATAAGGTTGAAGAGTTCGCTGAGTGCGCTAACCCGAGCCAGAACTTCAATGTCTTTATGACATTTGCATCTAACTTTGACAAAAGGGTTTTATTAATATCATAAACGAGGAAAGGCCAATTTAGACGTGATGTTCAAAAATTATCGTAAATCCAAGCTTTTTTGACGTTACTTATTGGTTGATCTACCTTTTTGAGATCATTTAAAAAGGTTTTCATTAAAAATAATAGAGAATTTTAATTTTGAATAATATGATGCAATAATGTCGCGAACTACCGTAGGAAAGTTATACCATTTAAGCGCGAACATCATCAATTCATGTCGTACCGACCCAAAGGCGTTCTCTAAGTCTATCCAACAAACCGAAATTTGGCTTTCCGATATTAACGTATTATGTTCCAGGCATCCAGAAATTCCGGACAAAAACCCTTTATGGTGATAAGACCTGAAATATCTATTGTTAATCCTGAATTGCGTCATTTTTTTTGTTAAAAAAGAGAAAAAATTTTGGAAATTGTATTTGTTAGGGCTATCGGTCTAGTATCCTTAGGATTATTGACATTGACGTTTTTTGGAATGAGGACAAAAAGGGCTTTTCCGAATGATACCGGTATTTGCTTTCTTGACCAGATTTTACCAAATATATTTAAAAGATGTTTATGGAGTGACAGATATTTTTTTTTTTGTAAATAGCTGTAAAAATTTTAATTTGAAATCCCTTATTAAAGAAAGAAATTTGTGATTAAAGTGGCCATTAAAAACGTCAATTGCACATGTAAGGACCTAATATCTGTATTTAAAGACTTGTCCGTTCATCACTCTCACGAAATTTTAAATCGAATAAAATCGATATCGAACCTACTATTCTTTAGTTTTTTTTACTTCTATTTCATATTTTTATTTAATTATTTACGAAAGGGAAATTTTACCACTTAATACGTATTCACTAAGTATAGTTATATACGTAAATAAGTATATATACCAAAACTCTAAACAAAAGCTCCCTAAAACTGTTTTAGGCTATATTATTTTAGGCGTAGACACTACTTATCTTCTAAGTGCTTAATGGACCGCTGAAAATACTTCAACCTTTAGTTATTTTCCTACCTTCATTGATTTGCATTTTAACGTCACAGGGTCAGGTAGAGAACCTTAATCGGCGGGATTAGGAAAAGCCGATAATGACCTATTTTAATTGTGAATGGTGCCGGCTTCAGAATCCTAGCTTAGTGGGGATATAGGGTGCTGTTTTATGTAAATACTCGGTGCACGCGATTTCCCTTACGTTCAACCCTTTTCAAAGAATTAAACTCGCTTTATATTCTATTCAGAAATTTCATATTTACTGGGATATCATTTACATGTTTTTTAATTAATTATAGTCCAGAAATGTATGTATTTTTTTGTGTATATTTTTTAATATGAAACTTATGAACACATTTAATCATTGTCTTTATCACAATTTTAAGCTAAATAAGCATAAGGTATGTATACTTGTTTATTGATATTATAAAACACTTTTTAGACACGTTTTAAGCTAAAACACCAGTAAACAATCTTTCGCAACTTTCCTGGTTTCTATCGAAATAAGTTCAATAACCCTAAACCATAACAACGGCGTAGAATTTCCCAGAGATTTATATAAAATACCTTCACCCCTGTTAGATAGAAATAAGACATTCCGAACTATTATGTTATTGGTCTCCCCAATTGAAACGACTTTTGTGATAAAATTAATTGCATTTTTCCTCTCTCTCCTCAGCTTGTATTATAGATCTGTGAAAACAACGTTCAGAGATAAAAAGATTAATAAATTTGTATACAATTCCTATTTCTATAAAATAGTACTTTAAATCTACCTTGATAGCTATAAAAATGAAACCTTAAATTTATATGTAACTTTGTCATTATAATTATTGCCTTCTATTAACTGTTTATAAATAGTTTCATATGCCGAAAAAATCAGGGTGGATATGGACCAATTTTATATTAATAACCTCTAGTCCCTAACATGTGGTAAGCGTTGGGTTAAAAAAATACCGTTCAGTTTCTAACAGTCTTATTACAATGGTATAAGATTCATTTCTCTGGACCGGCTAGAGACTGTTACGATGTTGAGGTATGCCAGAACAGATCCTGTTACTTTCATCTACACATTAACTAGTCTTATTACTGAAACATAAGGTTCAATTTTGTATATTTATTTATATTTATAAAATAGTCCAGTTTTGCAGTAACAGATGTTGTAATCGACCCCAAATATTAGAAGGGTACTTCAGAATTGATTACGATATTGTAGGTATACGTAAGCGGATTTCTTTTTAATGATTCCTTTGAAAGCTTTGGAAGAGGATTGGTCAGTCGCAAGATAAGAACCTATTGTATAATTTGATAGACTTCTAAAAGAAATAACGTTATACATTAATAACGACTACATCAAGAATACACCTGGTTTTAGTGTAATTTTTATCGGTCAATAAATATTAAAAAGGAAGAAACAATATTTATAAGTACGTTTTGAGGGGAAAAGACACTGAGGAAAGCTGATACAGGAGAGTTGTAATATAGTCAATTTCTCGGAACCTATGAACATAAGCTAGTACCTAGGAAAATTTATTTGTTTGTGAAAAACGCTTTTGATCAAGTAATAGAATTGATATGCCTACCGGTCCTCAGTTTTTGCAACTAAGTTAGTATAAGTAAGACAGTTTAAAGCAATCATCTTGAACTCTTTCTCTCGATAGGATCATGACTCCATCATAAAGATCTTTGAAAAAGGATTTTCCTGCTTACATTGTTATTAGAGAATATAATAAAGAAACAAAAGCTATTACTTCAGGCATAAGTACTAATTAGAAAATGATATCTTCTAGAAGTTTATCTAAACTGAAATGATAACGTCAAAAATTTAGTTGCCTTCAGCTATACCGTCCGTAGTTCTCTTTCTATTTCTTCTTATATGTTTTAACCAAAATTAATTAAACCGTTGTCTTAGTTTCTATCAAAACAAAAAACAAACTGAATAGACACAAGGTTCAAGAAAACAATAGTTCTGTAAAATCGAATAAAAAAATAATGTTTTAATGGAGAAAAAGAAATATTTAGAAAAAAAACTTTTTTCTGAAATGAAGCTTCGAAAAAAAAATTGTAATTGTTTGATTCTGGATTTATTTTGTAATTGTTTGATTCTAGATTCTATATATATATATATATATATATATATATATATATATATAAGATCTCAAAACTACTTCATACCTCATTATTTACAAATACAACTTTGATGTTTAAGTTCGTATATACATTACAAACAGTGATTAACAAAAAAAAAATAGTGTTTAATCAAAAACACTTGATTAAAAGACAGATATGAAAATTATTTTCTTATTAATACAGATTTTTATTTGGTATATACTTCATCAGTATCTGTCTCAACTTATCTTGATAATAGGAAAGTTACGAAACGAGTAGTTTGAGTTATTAAATATTTTTTTCAAAATTCTACATTACTTAAAAAAAACGTAAACGTAGAGTGTGTCTTAATTGAGATAATTTTGGTAAAATTAAAATTATCCAAACCTTCCTCCGTCTTCCCTATATAATACTTCTTATGGTTACATAGTTTAATATTTAGAAATATTAACATATATAAGCATACCTGCACCATAAATAATAAATCAAATCTTACAATTCAAAACTAATGGCAACCATACTGGAAGCAGTTTATTCTCAAATCAAAGCATACTTAGCTACATGATTCATTCATAAATTTCAAAATAAAACTAACTTGCTCAGTCAAATTGAAGAATTGAAACTCAGAAAGATTTATTAATATTTTATTGATTTCCAATGTTAAAATTCACGCATTAATTATTATAATTAATTACAACTTTCATAAAATTGGACCAACTATAATGTCTTATATTTTTTATATTTAAATACAATCTTTTTGTTTTTTTTTTGTAAGAAAACGGCCATTTCATTAGTATACAAATTCTTAAAAAATATAGAATAGATAATAAATCGATACGGGCGGGAATTCCAATTCGATTCAGGAATCCGTAACCTTTTACAAACCGTCCCGTTGCTTGTCCTTAAACCGTACCGTACAACGATACGGTAGCTCAATTAGAAAAGCAACCGGATACCGTCTTGATAAATTTAACATTCGATAGATTCATACTTACATCATTACCATACATTATTACATAATTACCAGGACGGTGGTAAAATCTTATCCAAAAATCCTAACAGTATCGATTTATTGTTTATAAAAAGGCTTAACATGGCTAACATGTAAACGTATTACTTTATTTTTTCAATGTATATTTATTCTGTATTAAAATAAGCTTAACATGTTTTTAGATATTTTCAAAGGATAATTAACTCTGATTGTTTGAGTGAAGGACAGTTGTTCAAATTTTAAAATACAAGTAAAACATTGAGCAGTATACAGTATATTTACTATAATAAACACAATAAAACTCCTGTTACAACAGGATTTTATATTTGAAATCTAAACAATTGAATGCTGAGATTTTTTGGAAAACAATCATCAAAAATAAATACGAAGTCGTTTTTATTCCGATTCTATTTTCACCGCCCCGTTTGATGTGACGTTCGAATATTTATTTTACCTGACACTTCAACATAAACTGGCGTGACTAAAAATAACTAGAACAAATAGATTGCACATTTGTTTCTTTTGTCTAAACCTTTAAACATACGAAAACTCAAATATGTATTATTTATGTATATAATTTATTATTGTAAAAAAAAAAAATAATATCATTATTTTTTAATATTTTATTTTCTGTTTAAGGCATAATTAAACAATTAATGTTAGGGTAAACTCCATTAGCATTACTGATTTAATCTTACAAAACAGGCGGTCAAAGCATCTCCGAACTAAGGGAAGTTTCTTTACGTTGGAAACATACGGAAACAGGTTGTGATTACGTACGTATTTAAAAAGACAAGCGTTAATAAGCAAAAAATATATTATTGGCTAAGCTTATGCCATTTGATTTATGTGAAGTAACTTTAGCTAGGTTTTCTTGGATGGTATGAAACTTCTTCAGCCATCCTACTTTTAATACCCTCTACTCCCACTCCAATTTTTGTTTCTCATAAGTGGCTTCTTTGCTTACCATAAGATAGCCCGCCTAATCGTTTGCTTCTCTATTATAAATAAATAGAACTTTTACCTTTATAAACCAAATAAGTGATGATGACGACTCAATATAAATTGCCATATTTAAAAAAAAAACATAAAAACAACATTAAAAAAAATACATAAAAACAACAAAAAAGAAACGTTTAATTAGTAAGATGTAGTCGCAGTTTGACTATATTATTCTTTGTTGCCGCGTTTAGACTAGTATCTATCTGCCGTATGTTCACTTCAAGGTGTTTCCTTTAATCTCTCAGGATCCCCATTAATTCGTTTAAGTGACGTTCAGTAAATCCGCTCCGACGTTCTTAATGTGAACTTAATTAAGTTTTATTAATGAACTTTCTTAAAGGCTATAAAATTCTAATAATAAATTCAAAACCCTTTGTTTATCGTAAATATTGCTTTGAATTAATGAAGAAATATTAAATTTTATATATGTTCTTAATAACAGGATAAACTCTTATTTTAAATATTGTGATTTACTCTCAATATTTATCTACATTTTGTACCTTTTTATGAAAAAAAATGTTCACTCTTGTCATTTTATAGCATTTCTGTCACACCAACAAAGTATCTAAACGTGTCTAGATACTTTGTTAGATATGTCTATTGCTAGATATGCGGGCATTTTTCTTACGGTAGGATGCAATAGACTGACTGATATTATTACATAATAACTAGTGACATCTCTTACAATTTATGTTTTATGTAACCTCCTGTGATTACGTATATATTTATAGAAAGTAAAAAATAACACGAAATAGACTTTAAATAGTTTATCTTGTATTCAAACTAGAACTTTACTTAAACAATTAAATAAAATATATTTAGATACCATTATTTTCATATATAACAAAAGAATGAAACAATATTGCAATTTATTATTGAAAATGATTAAGTTCTAAAAACAAAAAATGTATACATTCTGTTTTTAAATAAATATGATACGTCGGCTGTTATCGTGTCTAGAGATAGTACACTATTCTGCATCTCGCAGGGTAAAAATATTACGCACCGCATCTTCGTTATCGGTAAAGATAAAGAGACATCGTAAGTCAAAAAATTATACCTGAATTGAACACGAATACTAAGACTGTGGCTATTTACTATATATATATTTACTATATATATATTGTGCCATATGTGACTTGCTTTGAAAAGAAGTCGTAACAGGTGGTTGAAAAAATTTCTTGCCATTTATTATAAAAAATCAAGATACTTTTTTCAAAGTTTATTTACATTTATTTATAGTATATATTATGTACCATTTTAAGTGATAACTTATAACTGCCGTGTAGGTAGTTACATAATCCTGTTCCTGTAGAAATTGTAGAAATTCTGATCAAAAAAACGAGACAAGTAGTTTTGGCAGTTCTCTCTTGATGTTAACCGAATAGAGTCACAAAAATTCCATTAAAGACGGCAACAGATAGAAATCTGGAGGTGCAAGGTCAGGGCTATACGGCGGATGCATTATAAAACTCCCAGGCAAACACTCTTATTTTTTTTTCTCTGAGTGGCAAAAAATGTGTGTGGTCTAGCGTTATCGTAATAAAATACCACACCTTTTCTATTGATTAATTACCGCTTCTTTCAAGTTAATGCTTTAATCTCATCAGCTGTTGGCAGTAAGGAGCTAAAGCGATAGTTTCATAATAAAAAATGCTCTTCCAATCCTATCATAAACACAGCATCATCTTATTGCGAGCCTGACGGACTCTTGACCTCGACGTTTTTTGCACGTTTTTATCGTATGTGATCCACTTTTTATCCCTGGTTATCAATATCTTCAAAATCGTGTCTGTTTCATTAAATAATCGTAAATGAGTACACGGTTCATTAGATTCCTTTCAATGAGCTCGTGTGGCATCCAAATATCGAGCTTTTTGTGTACCTAGCTTTTTTTCAAATGGGTCAAAGCTGTTTTGTGGTCAATTGATGCCGATTTTGGTCCACTCTTACAAAAATGTTGTCCATTTTATTAATTTTATCTAAAACTAACAGGGTGATCAGAGCGAGGTGCATCTTTGACATAAAAAAACCCCCGATTGTAAAAGCTTAAACCAACTTTGTGCTGGTCTTAATGACTGCATGAAATCCATAAACGTCACAAATTTTTATAAGCAGCTTGCGTCGCATTTTCTCATTTTTTGTAATGAAACTTTAAAATGTATCTAATTTCTTCATTAGATTCACTCATTTTGGAAGAAAGAAAAATACGTCCATCAGCAGAGTAGGACCCGGCGATGCAGTTACTGACCCAAAGCAGCTGCCAATAAATATTATTTATTCTCTATATTTGGTATATAGCTTATTATTTAAATATAAATTATTTGACATCAAAATATTGTACTATTGGTACAATATATAATATTTTGTTTTAAAAATATAAATGCACTCTAAGGTATACGTTAGAAGAAAACAAAGCAATACTGCAGTAAGGTTACAATAATTGCCACCAGAACGTGGTTATTTGCAGTTTGACCTAGATTATTAGTTCAATTTTAAAATTTAGTATCCAAGAAATTCACTAGAAAATATCTTGTAAATACTACTACTAACTAATATTTAAAACTCCAAACCCACCCTTACGTTATTTTTTTGCCTTATTTTAAATCATTCCTAAAATACTAAACCATTTGGGAAACCGCAATCACGTTTAGTGTAAATTTATTATAACCGCATACCAACCGCCTCAATAACGTTTCTATGTCGTTTTAATTTAACATAATTTTAAATTATATTTTATTTAGTTTTTTTAACCATTAAAAATAATAACATAAAATAAATTGTATAATAAAATAACTGTATTCCTTAATTTTCTTAAAATAAATGGATGCGAAAGTAACATTAAAACGTCAATTATTAAAACATGAGTTTTTGCTGATATTACACCGAGTGCATGAAAAGCGTTAAGTGCTGAAACTTGATATTTTATATCATGTACAAGTAATTAAAAATATTTATTAATTGGTGATGTGTTTACTAGTGTTTATTTTTATCTACTTGACTTCGCCTTGTGCATTTGTGCTGATTGTTATTGGGCCTAATAAATTATTATTTTATTATGTTTTCATTATGTTTTCATTATTTAGTCCAATTCTTTTTACACACACTTGGTTATTAACCAATCATTTGTAATGTTTCAATTGATGGTATGTTGATATAGTGACTAGTAGTGGTTTCGGGCGTTGAACCAAAGATAGTGAGCCCGATTTCAATGACAGTAACACCAATTAACAGATTCAACTGTCAATGTGCCTACCATAGTCACACAGAAGTTCGACGAAAAGCAGTGCCAAGGTTTTGGTTTTGGTTTTGGAAGCAGGCAACACGTAGATTTTGGTGGTTACATCATACAGACAGACAATTAGTTTACGACACTTCCTGTACAACACAAGGCACTTCTTCTGAAGATACCTTCCTTTATATATGCTTTTTATTGCGTTATCGCGTTGCACGCTGTCGGCTGAATACCATCTGAATGTATGGTGTTACACATTCAGTACTGTGGTGTGGTGTACCTTTTTATTTAATCACGCAATTGTAATAATCCCGTTAGTTTTAAACATAAGAAGTTTTTTAATAAACTATATTTTAATATAACTTCATACCTAACATGGAAAATTTAGCCCATATTTTTAAGAAAGGAAATTTCTTACTACATATTGATTATTTCATAGCAGCTGTCTGAATTATGTTAAATCAATGGAGTTGTTGGATATTGAAAAAAGGCTAATGAGTACAATTTTTATGAAGTTAGAAACCGAAAACTTCCAAAATAATTTTCAACACTAATATTTTAAAATGATAAAGGAAAAGTTCAATGTTGAAGAAAAAACCTACGAAAAAATTGATGATTCAGATAAAATTGTGTATCGCAAAGGATTGGTATTTTAAAAGTATCACAAAGGATTGGTATTTTAAAAGCCTCCACACATCACGAGATAGTTGTATATGAAGACCGAGGGAAAATCCTTTAATACCTCAGGCCACACCATGTTTTGGGACCAACCAACCCCCTGGGCAACGGGGCAGATACAGAACCAGCATCAAAGAGTGGTTCGGAACGACTACAGCAGAAGGCAAAAGCACAACAACAAGCAGAAGCTTCCACGTCAAAACCAACTCTCACATCAAAATCCTTCATGAAGGCAATCACAACCGCCGTAGGGTCCATGGTAAAAGCATCAAGAACCTCACCAGGTAAGAAAGTGGTGTAATGACCAGGAGGAAAATCACCAACACCCTAGTTCCCCTCGTATACCAAAGCCCACCAGCTCCATGTCAGCGGCGGTAATGAACCTCATAAAGATGAAAATAAAACTAGCTCTGAATCTATAAAACCTCAAAAAAAACAAAGGCAAAAATGGGAATAGTCAGTTTGCTTTACGTCTTACGTTTGTCGTCACGGCCCAATGCATCAAGATTATGCTAGATCTATCTAATATATATATCAATAATATAATCTAGAGCTTTGGGCCATCATCATATCATCATCCTCTAGGATATGATCCTAGACAAAGCTAGCACACTAACAAACTTCGAAACCTGGACCGTGCCAATACTAAACTGGGTTAAAGGGGTTCCAGGATGTGGCAATACCACTTGGATAATATCGCACTTCGACGCGGAGAAGGACGTCATCGTTACAACCACAACTGAGGTAGCTAAAGATCTAAGAGAGAAGATCTCTCAGCGTATAGGCGACGAATCTAAAAATCGAGTGCGCACGATGGCCTCTGTATTAGTAAATGGAGTCAAAGAGTCAGAAATCTATCACCGTTTGGTGGTAGACGAGGCTATTATGAACCATTTCAGATCCATAGCAATGGCTACGCGGTTGTCCGGCGCTGGCGAAATTCTCCTCGTCGGTGACGTGAACCAGTTACCTTACATCGATAAGGATAATCTATTCGAGATGAGGTACTGTCGTCCCACCCTGATAACGTCCACAAAGAATTACTGTGCACACATCGGAATCCATTAGATGTCGCGTATGCCTTAGAAGAGGTTAACTCCGGCATCTACTCCAGCAGGAAACTAGTGCAGTCCTGAACAATGCTCAATTACACAGGATCGAAAATACCCAGATCCCAACCCAATACCAGGAAGAGAAGATAGCATTGTCTAACGAGGGTTATGGGTCAGGTGAAGGGTCGCGTATCTTAACCATACACGAGGCACAAGGACTCACTTTCGGCTCCGTTTTTATAATCAACACCAGGAGTAAGATGCAACTGTGCGACAGCGTTCCCCACGCGGTTGTAGCAGTGTCGCGTCATACCGAGAGCTGTGTGTATTTTACCGACAGCGAGGACGACGCGACGGGCAGATTCATCAGGAGAGCGATGAAGGCGACAAAATACAACATCATAGAATATAATACCAAGATGGCTATAAAAGACAGAAACTTTGCTATCGTGGAAACCTAGCCCGTGATGAGTGAAAAAAATAAAAATAAGTCGTCATCACAATAGTGTTTTCGTAGGATGGCGTTAATGAGAAAATATAAGAAATTTATGCATACTAACTTTAATAATATATTTTTTTATTATATATCAAGTACTTATACTTCACTTCATATTATAACAAAAAATGTATATATTATATTTATATATGTATATGTAATTGATGTGCAAAAGGACTTACCTTACTAATATAGTTTTTTAAGATACCTGTAGTAATAGACTCCTTTTTGAGTATGTTATTTCAAAATTCGACAGTTAATCTGCCAAATACAAACTAAATGCGAAAAGTGCACGGGCGACGTGTCCGTGGATAAAAGTAGAAATTAATAAAAAAAATTGTAGATTGGAAAAATAATGGAGACGAAAACAATGATGGTGTTGATGATTTAAAGGATCAACTAGAATCGGGAAGGTTTGTCAAATCTAAAGATGAAGAAGCGCCATCGATTAATTTTGTAGTTGTCTTATGTGATATTAACTTTATTAATTTATTTGGTTGCTATATATATATACATAATTTCGATTTAAAAATTTGTAGTCTTGATAGACTATAAATATACAAACTACATATATTGATATATGTAATAAAATCTTAAGTTTTTCGAGTAATTAAAGTGTCAATTATTATAAGTATCTCAAAAGATAAGATTTACATAATGTTCAAAAAACATTTCAAATATTATTTTTTTTGCGTATTTTAAATATTTTGATAAAATTTTTATTACTTATTTAATTACATTAAAATAAGGAGAAAATAAAGAGAAAATAAAAATCTCGACAAATACTAATATAATCTGGACCAAAAGTTAATTGTTGAGTAAAGAAAAACCTAGGCTAACTTGATATTTTTCTATTTTGCTCTGTTGATATTTTAAACATCCTTTATTGAAAACTATTTTTCAATAAATTTTCTATTGTAACTATAAATTAACAATGATACTTTCAAAATATATTATTGTAAATACTAAATACTAAAACAAAACAGAAGAATCGTATTGCTTGTTTACTTTAAGCTCGAACTATAACAAGTAGTTATGAAACAATCCAATGGAAATAAACAGAATAACTCCGAAATTGCAATAATCCAGCGAACATCGGATCAGCGGATTCCAGAGCAATCTTACGGCCGCAGTATCGAAATACCGAAGTCCAGGAATTACATCGATATTGAGTTGTTATTAGTAGAAATTAATCTAACTGCTTGAAACAAGTATCTTTGTTGAGAAAAAAAAGGCCTTATAAGATTGTCTATTCCCGTGACATCATTCGCATGTGCATTGGCGTAACTATTCGGAACATTAGTTACACATTACAATTAGAGAGAATAAATTTATGCTGTTGTCTATTGGTTCACTAACCATTAAACAAGATTATTCCCAAAACGAGAACATAACAAATAAATTAAATGTACCTATGTTGAGGCAAATATGGTAATTTTGTGTTCCCGCGACTTCGTTCGCTTGGAATACTATGGAGTGTAACTATTTCGAACGTTAGTTACACATCAGGTACATATTACAATTAGAGACAGCATAAATATTTACGCTATTATCTATCGGTTCACTAACGGTTAAACATTATTATTCCCATTACGAGAGCACAACAAACAAAATAATAAATAATATTGCATATACATTCTGTGAATTATGAGATATGTTTTTAAGTTTACACAAAAAATTGTAGTAAGAAAAATAAAAAAATGAACAGAAAGAAAACAATAGAAAATCAAATCAGACGTTTTAAGATGCTTAAAGCGTAACAATTACTTTTATAATACATAATTACTTTAGGTACATAAATATGTAACATATGTATATGCAAATGCCCCTTTACTATTTCTTATACGTGTAGATTACAAACTTTATTAATATTTATATTAACGAATAATTATACGTAACAGTAGAGAATAAATCAATTTTACTAATTATATTTATTTAGTATAAGCTATGCTGCAATCTATAACAAAACCATTTACATTAATGCTATGCAGCTAAACGAAAATCAATAATAATTTCATAGTTTGCATATTTCTTATACCGTCCGGTTCATTTGAATTAAATACTTGATGCAAAGCGGTTCATTTCAATATTCCATTGATATTAAACTTTAACAACCTGTGCCACGTCTGCATTAGGACAGCAGCCACATATTAATGAGGCAAAGCACGTCTGGTCCCTGGGAACCAGGGTTGCGGTTACATATTTCAATTTAGATACCTTCCATAACGTACCACAACAGCCTGTTTTAATTTTGTGCTGAAATACGGGTGAATAGATACGTAAAAGGATAATAAAGCAAATTATTAGGTTATCAGTACAAAACACCATACTATTTATACAATCTATTTACAAATACTACCTAGTTATATATACTAATTATTTACAAGTTTTAGACTATATATAGGTATTTATTAAGACTATGACGATAAGACGAAGCTTCTTAGCAATCCATGGATTCACCGTGCGGGTGCCGGGCCCATCGCGTTGCAAGGAAAGGAGTGCAAGCAGTGCCTCTGACTTGCGACCCAGGAGTAGGTTTAAGGGGCCCCTTTATTGTGCGCAAAAACGCTCACCTTCACCCTCCACACTCCTCTCCCTACCTAACCAAATTTGGAAAGAACCTACTAATGCCGCCTTTCAAATACGTTCTAGAAATGAACCGATGCTTGTTCTAGAAAGGCCAAGGTCTTTAAGTAGGCTAAAAAAATATCCATAGTGTATATTATTTAGAAACCAAACGTTTTAAATATAAATTTAAAATTTAATTCAATATACGCGAGTTAACTCCGTAAAAATAGTTTTATTTCAACAAAAAAGTACGAGTAACGTAAGTTCGTACGAGTAACGTAACAACACTGCAGCATCATCCATTTTGTTTATAAATTACGTTTTAAATCTTAAATTCCTTTTAATGCTTAAATGCTATCTGCATTTAACTAAATCTCAGTTTCACAAACGTAGCAACATTTATTTCTACGAAGCATTCATTGTCCGGTAAAACGTCACGGATGGCTTTGGCCGTCTGTGGGGAGAATTTACGTCGCCCGTCTTCCGATATTTCCGGAACTGAATCCGTTTCAATTAGAACCTTGCCGCGAATATCTAGCTTTCATTTATCTTAAAATAATGCGGCTCTAAAGAAAGGAATAAACTTCTAGATAATGACATGGTATCATGAATATTTATTTCTCTCTGTTAAGACATTTATTCGTTAAATTTAATTAGTACAATATGACGGCTGTTGATGGTTTGATTATCGGCCATGAATATTTAGCACTACACTATAATGTAATATTTTAACTACGTAGCGTGGCTAATATAGATATAGACCTAGACAAAGATTAAGGAGGAGGAAAAAAATATGAATTCGTTCGGCAACGGAAAATATCGTGGAATCTATAAGGTACATAAAAGGATTCACACGACTATTAAGTTTACATTTTTAATCTCTATATACATTTTAGATCCTTGTGGATCTACTAAAACTCCTTACTAATCAGCAGTTGAAAAAAACTTGTGCCCAGCAGTGGGACATTACTCAGTATCATTTTATATTTTAAGATAACATCTTGGATTTGAAATGTTAGCCACATTTAAAGTATATTGGTCCTTCCATATTAAATTGGTATTGCATGTTAAAAAGAAACAGACATGTTATTAAGACTCGCAGTATTGACTAGCTATATTCACCTTGTATAGAAAGCACTACCATCTATGCACAATCTTATATTTTGATAATATTGTTAATAAAAGTAAACAATTAAAAACAAACTAATTGTATTCATTTAGAATTAAAAGTGTTTTATTGTAACAAATGTAAAAGTGTTTTATTAGAACAAAAAGTCAAACACCTGTAAAGACCCGATCAAGGTAATAAACAAATATCACTCCATTTACCTCTGTACTAACCTACTGTCAGCACAGCACAGAGCAACTCTATTTTAAAAAAGCACCCATCTTGCGGAGCTTTATTTTATATGATATAAAAGCCAATTTTCATTGACCAATTGACTCCCATATAGAAGGTTTTATCTATAAAAAATTACGGTTAAAGATCTGTAATATACTCTATCATAATAGATTTAAGAGTTACTTTAGAAATGTCAAAATTCTTTTATATATCTGATCTGTATGTAGTGACGCGGGAATGACGAAGCCAGCCACCCGTGACGCCTCGATAGCGATGTTATGATAAAATTAATAGAGTTTTCGACTAACGTGCAGTTAATACAGTTTGCGATACGTTTTCAGTAAAAATTTGTCGAGCGTTAACCAGAGGTTAAATAAAATAGTGTAACTTTTTATTATTAATTGTTCTTTTTTAAATTTAAAGTAAATAAAATATTTATGTATTTTAAAATAACTTTTAATCTGGTATATTATATTTCCTCCTACAAAAGGAGGATACTATACTATCAATATGTACCACCAATATGTAATGTCAATCCATATATATTAAATAAAATACATTATAAATTAATATCCTACTTATGAAGCTATACATCTAAAACATATTATACCCCCTGTCTTAAAGTATAAAATTACTAATTATGAAACCTGTTCTTACCTGAAATATTAATCAATAAAATAGTTTTGAAAAAATGTCTTACCGCAATAGTATGAAAATAAAAAAATATTAATTTTATTTCCTAACCGACTTAAATAAAAAAAAAACAAAATTAAAAATAAAAATAAAGATCAAAATGTAAAGTGAAGCTCTCACAATATATAAACCGTAAACTTAATCCAAACCGGTTAATCCGTTTCTGAAATTAGCGTGCATGAACCTACAGCCATATAAACATACAGACAACATGAAAGATTGTTTTGGATTCTCTTGCGTATATAAAAGTATATTATGATTTTTTTAATATTTTCCATGTACAGACAGTTTATATGTATAAAAATAAATCTTTTGATAGAGTGAAAAGTGTACAATGAAAATTAAAAAGTAAATAAATAAATTTTTATGTATAAAAAGTTATTTACATTAGCCATATATTTATTTCGTGTTGCGTGCACAACTAAAAGAGAAACAGATAAATAGACAAAAAAGTCAAAAATGTTCGTAATGGATTCCGTTAGTTACTTACTTTAGTTACTCCTCTACAGATTTATTACACGTATATAAGAAGATTTGCATCATATTTAATACATAAAAGCCCCCCATTATATATTTTTTTTATTATTTACACGTACAGAAATCGATCAGTGACAATTTTTTTATATGTATAGAAAAAGATAGATCAATCATATGTAGTCACTTTTTAAAAAAATATGATATTTAAATCTAAATCCTGGTATCAAAAAATCTTTTAAAATGAAAATTTCACTTAAAATTCACAAGAAGTACCTAGGTATTTTTTTATAATTTAAAACAGGATCCAGACAAATTTATAGTGGCGAGAACATCAAGATTCTTTATATAACGAAAGTTGTATAACATAAAAATGCAGTCCTATTAAAGCTCAGAAAAGCAATTTCTTTGGTTTCTAGTTTCAATTTGTTTCAGTATTGTATTGAAGCCTCTCAAATCGAATGCGTGACTTTAGTCTGATTGAAAGTATTTGCAGAAAAAAACATTAAGTTAAAAACTTCTAAATGCGTTTTCATTCCTAGATTATTATATATAATTTTATACAATTGTCATTGAGTTATCAGGCGGCACGACCCCTTAAGCATTGCAGATGTTGTGTGGTCTCCGATACATATAATGGCCAACGATAGCTGACAGTGGATTACGATGGTGGAGTATGTATGTACACAGAATAAGAAACCTACAGACCCTTCCAAGTCCAATTGACTCCCATATAGAAGGTTTTATCTATAAAAAATTACGGTTAAAGATCTGTAATATACTCTATCATAATAGATTTAAGAGTTACTTTAGAAATGTCAAAATTCTTTTATATATCTGATCTGTATGTAGTGACGCGGGAATGACGAAGCCAGCCACCCGTGACGCCTCGATAGCGATGTTATGATAAAATTAATAGAGTTTTCGACTAACGTGCAGTTAATACAGTTTGCGATACGTTTTCAGTAAAAATTTGTCGAGCGTTAACCAGAGGTTAAATAAAATAGTGTAACTTTTTATTATTAATTGTTCTTTTTTAAATTTAAAGTAAATAAAATATTTATGTATTTTAAAATAACTTTTAATCTGGTATATTATATTTCCTCCTACAAAAGGAGGATACTATACTATCAATATGTACCACCAATATGTAATGTCAATCCATATATATTAAATAAAATACATTATAAATTAATATCCTACTTATGAAGCTATACATCTAAAACATATTATACCCCCTGTCTTAAAGTATAAAATTACTAATTATGAAACCTGTTCTTACCTGAAATATTAATCAATAAAATAGTTTTGAAAAAATGTCTTACCGCAATAGTATGAAAATAAAAAAATATTAATTTTATTTCCTAACCGACTTAAATAAAAAAAAAACAAAATTAAAAATAAAAATAAAGATCAAAATGTAAAGTGAAGCTCTCACAATATATAAACCGTAAACTTAATCCAAACCGGTTAATCCGTTTCTGAAATTAGCGTGCATGAACCTACAGCCATATAAACATACAGACAACATGAAAGATTGTTTTGGATTCTCTTGCGTATATAAAAGTATATTATGATTTTTTTAATATTTTCCATGTACAGACAGTTTATATGTATAAAAATAAATCTTTTGATAGAGTGAAAAGTGTACAATGAAAATTAAAAAGTAAATAAATAAATTTTTATGTATAAAAAGTTATTTACATTAGCCATATATTTATTTCGTGTTGCGTGCACAACTAAAAGAGAAACAGATAAATAGACAAAAAAGTCAAAAATGTTCGTAATGGATTCCGTTAGTTACTTACTTTAGTTACTCCTCTACAGATTTATTACACGTATATAAGAAGATTTGCATCATATTTAATACATAAAAGCCCCCCATTATATATTTTTTTTATTATTTACACGTACAGAAATCGATCAGTGACAATTTTTTTATATGTATAGAAAAAGATAGATCAATCATATGTAGTCACTTTTTAAAAAAATATGATATTTAAATCTAAATCCTGGTATCAAAAAATCTTTTAAAATGAAAATTTCACTTAAAATTCACAAGAAGTACCTAGGTATTTTTTTATAATTTAAAACAGGATCCAGACAAATTTATAGTGGCGAGAACATCAAGATTCTTTATATAACGAAAGTTGTATAACATAAAAATGCAGTCCTATTAAAGCTCAGAAAAGCAATTTCTTTGGTTTCTAGTTTCAATTTGTTTCAGTATTGTATTGAAGCCTCTCAAATCGAATGCGTGACTTTAGTCTGATTGAAAGTATTTGCAGAAAAAAACATTAAGTTAAAAACTTCTAAATGCGTTTTCATTCCTAGATTATTATATATAATTTTATACAATTGTCATTGAGTTATCAGGCGGCACGACCCCTTAAGCATTGCAGATGTTGTGTGGTCTCCGATACATATAATGGCCAACGATAGCTGACAGTGGATTACGATGGTGGAGTATGTATGTACACAGAATAAGAAACCTACAGACCCTTCCAAGTCCAATTGCGACCACCCTCCTACCTTATCTTCTTAAACAATTCTGGGGTAGTAGGCACGCTCACTTCCCGTACAACATCAGAAAGACTAACTACCAGTTTCCAGCTGGCACTGGAGCTGTAAAGTACGCTCTTTTTCTGTGGAGCGTTCAGGCAGCAAACCTATCCTATGATATCCCAGTCAGCTGACCGGATAGATAGCACAGCCATCTAAACTCTACGCAGAAGGCTACCCGTATCACAGTGGCCCCCGGATTGACCTCTGTTCAAGGGATGTTCCAAGCCCGAAAGTAGAAGACCGCAGCAGCCCTTCGCCTTAGGCTGGTTAATTCCGATCTCACGGCGCACGAAATCTGATGAGATCCACCACAACTCTCATTATCTACTCCTTTTCACTCCTTTTCCCAAAATGTCGTCTGTAAGAGATTGCTTTAACAATAAGACCATCTTTGCTCACTTTTTAAGTAGCTTATTTTTTATACATGTATTTTTGTATATTTTTGCGGAGCAGATGGCTTAAAAACCGTTGTCCTGTGGAAACCTGATCTTGTTCAGCTATAGAAACTGCTAGGTATCTCAGTAGATAGAGTATATCAATAGTATCAATAGTATGGTACCATGAAAAATGACAAATTCTGTAAGTGTAGTCCGCAGTCTGTAAGCGTTCTGTAAAAGTATAAGATACTGTTAGGACATTTTGTGACCAGCCTGAAACCGGTCTTGGTTTCAAGAAAGAACCATTGAAATTATATTACTAGTTAACTGACTCACTGACAAATACCTTCGTTTCATCTTATTCAGTAATCACAATTTGCTGCAAAGCATTGGAAACGTAAAGGAAAATTAAGGTTTAAAATATTAAAACAGTTATACGGTAACAATAATAAACAATAACAGTTTTAGATTATCTATACATTTCAGTTCGTTAACCCCAAATAATAATCTTTCAGCTGTCACGTATATTGTCTCAAAATTATAAGGTTTCCCAAATCGATACGCTTCGATTATTAGTATCGAATTGCCGACATCGAGTTAACAAGTAAAATTATATTTGACACTGGCCACAGGTGTCTCGTGACTCATTTAGAAAAAATAGTAACTTATACGGTGACAGGGGAGTTAATAGCTTTTCTATATATACCATTTTGAACTTTACTAAAATAGAAATAAAGATAAAATCAAGTATGCTAGCCTGTATAGGCCTCTTACTGGATTAAGTTACGGAAACGATTTTGCGGATATAAACAAGAACAAGCAAATAATATGATCTTTTCATTATTCGACTTGCTTAGACATAGCAATATATTGAACTAATACCCATTAGCACTTTTGTGTCTCATATTTTTATTACATTATTTCCCATATTATTGAAATAAGTGTAATGATTAGTCAATACTTAGGAATAGCTTTAAAAAATGACAATAACTAATACTAGTTTTATGGCACTTTTATGAAATGGAATGGAATTAGAAATATATATGGCATATATATATATATATATATATATATATATGCCAAATCTATTTCTATTCCAAATACTGATCAAGTATTTTCTTAAATCAGTTGAATAGTTTCGACTTTCAAACTTCTTCTTCCAAACTTCCACACTCACAACTTCACCTCTTCATAATATTAATATGAAGAAGATGAATTTATCTTACGTTGAATAATTACACCGATCTTCCAACGAAGTTTCCACTAATAGAGTAATGAGGCTTCGAAGAGATATTTACTAACAGAATTGTTTTCTTTTAACCTCCTTTGTGCGTCTAACCGTAAATTTCATTGAAATTCAACTGCCCAATATAAATCAATTCACAAACAATAAAATTCCAAAAGGCCGGAAGGAATTCGGTAAATCCTTTATACCAAATTGGTTAGTAAAAGATTAAAACTGACTCTAAATCGGAACAACAATGGTGACCGCACGACCTCCGCAGAGGTAATGTGTATTGGAAAAGTTCTTCTTAAATGTGTATGGGATAAGTTATTCCTTACAGAATAAGAAGAGGGTTGAATTTAAGTGAATTTCAAAAACTTTTCGTATTTTTGATGGATAAAAAATAGTATGAAATATTTGTTTCCTTTTTTATCTTTCAAAGTTCTTGCTTCCTCAACTCTAAAAGTTTCTAGACAGTTGTTTCTCCGCTATCTATTTATATGTTATTGAACTAATTGTAACGATAATAATAACATAAAATGCATTCACAGTATATCTGTAAACGCTATGCACAGTCAGTGTTACTCCAGTTCAAAAACGGATCTTTCCTAAATTGTACCATGCACAGAGTATGTATGGTATGCCAAAGTAGGCGATGCAGTGAAACATACCTGGATATGGGTACTGTCCAAAGAGGTATAATTTAAACTATTCCGACTAGTTCTTTGATGTTACCCGCATAATTTAAATAGCAGTGGCTAAGCTTCATGTCAAGACCAAATTTTCTTTCGAAATTCATAAGTATTTTTTTTTTTCATAACTATATTCTTTTTGGACAAAAGGGTCGTAATTAATAAGATCAGAAAAAAATACGTACAGAGCCTAGTAAAAAGGATCCTCCTATTAAATGTTTATATTAATTTTATTCTTTGATATATTAAGTTCAGAGAGAAAATTTTGTTAATATTTGTACAATTTATTCTATTATAACATTTACGCTTGAGTTACCTGCTTATCAATTTCACCATCAAGTGATGATAATTGATTGAGTGCTGCGGTAACATTATTATGAAATTGATTTAAATGGACAACGAAACGTATGATAGTTCATTAAAATCAATTAACTATAACTGATCAGTATTGGATTACTTTAAATAAATATATGTGCTATATGCTTGTAGATATATTACAAGTAACTTCGTCTGGTGTACGTTTATTAAATTTGTTTAAAACTTTTAACTTATTGAACATCTTTTCTGAACCTACTCGTATTACTAGTGTTTCCGTGACTTGTATTAATAGTGTGTTCTTTTGCTGTAACATTTATGAAGAAACAGTAATGACTAATTTAAGGTCAAACCACTGTGGTCTAAAATTTTCTCTATTAATTCATCCTGAAAATGAAAAACCCCAAAAGTTTACTTGAAGACCAATTACAAAAACTGGATCCTTACATTTAAGAGTATTCTTTGTTGAGCAAAAATTGGGTAAAGTTAATATGACCGATGGTAATCCCAATAATTTATATAATAACGTTTTTGAGTTGTTGTTACAAGTATTTAATAATATTTTTAGGCCAAAAACTATAAAAAAACATCTAAATCTTAAATTTAGTGATTGGGCTACCGTTGGAATATATAAAAGTAGAGGTAAGTTATATGATTTATATGGTGAGAGGCAATGGATCAAGATCTGGTGTTCTTGAATGAAGTAAGGAATTTCACTAAAATATTTAAGAAAGTTTGCGTACAAGCTAAGTCAATTTATATAAAAAATAAAATATTAAACTCAGAAAATAATGTAAAGGCAACTTGGGATGTTTTATCTAGTGTTTCTGGGAAAACTAGGGTTGCTAATGGACCTATTAGGTTAAAAATTAATAATATTGAAATAAATTCAGATTCAAATGTGGTGGCTTTTTTTAGACTTTTTTTAACGAAATTCTTTTAACAGTCACGAATAATTTAAATTCTTCACCATTTGATGCAATCAACGAATTGACGAATAACGTAAGAGTTTGTAATAAATGTTTTGTTTTTAAACCTTGACGCTTCTCAATACATTTATAATAACTTATTAAATTCTTATATTAAAAACAGCGACAGACACCCGATCAATACAAGTAATCAAAATTGGGACGTAACGCCAAAATGTCGACTTCAAAAAGTTAACAAATCCTTCATGGGCTTGAGTGTACGCATATGTAATAAAGTTCGACAAGATATCTTAGATCTTCCTTTTCTTAGCTTTAAATCTAAAATTAAAAGTATATTATTAAATAAATCTTAAAGATTTTTGGTTGATCGGAATGTATGGAACTTGGGTCATTGACTCATCTGCAGGGCTGATGTAATAATGTTTAAGTCAAACATTTCATTGTTAAATTTCATTTTAAAAGAGCAATTGTTGAGTTTCTGGCCAGCTCTTCTCAGCAGAACAGCATTACGAGCTGGTGGTAGCTTACTATACTAACCAATTGGATGTAATTGACTTTTAATTGACTGTTTAAATGTCTACTTGAATATTTTGAATTTTGAATTCTTTTTTTTATAATTTCCTTTGAAATATATTCGTCTTTAATGTAGATATGTTTTTTAAATTAACAATATGGCACAGACACACACATCTGTATACAATCGCGAACTGTAGATGTCAAATATATTTAAAAATATATAATGAGAGGCCTTTATATATGCAAGAGAATCCAAAACGGAGTTTTTTTCATATTGTCTGTTTGTTTGTATTATGCACGTTAATCTCAGAAAAGGCTTTAACCAATTTGGACGCACTTTTCAGGAATATGCTATGGGTTTCCATATATATTATTTAAATTGGTTAACAAATAAAGATTTTTTTATAATATATGTCAAACACATAATATGTACGAACTAAAATAGAGCTAAGTAAAAAAAGTCGACGAAATTGCGGGCAACAGATAATTTATAATGTATCAAAAGTCAAAGAAATAAGATGTATACTATAACTTAAATTATTTATCAATAAAAAAATACTTATAAATTTACTTAAGATATCTTTTGACAGACAAAGAGGGTGAGGTATTAATATTCGAATTGAATTTTCAAGGAGGCTGAGAATCGAGAAAAACTTAGGTAAACTGAAATAAATTCATCGTTGAATAATATTTTCGTAATTTTCATTTTCATTTCAGATACTTAAATTAAAATTTACATCTTTTTATTATTTGAAAAAGTTTTAGTACTCGATAATATTAAAAATGTTGACCTAATTCTTGAAGGCAAGTCTTGAAATCCTCAGTTGGCTAATTGTCTTTACATTTTAAAGCAGGTGTGCCAAGAACTCTCCATGTGCCAAACTGTCGAACTGGGACAACGGTTTAATTAATTTTTAATTGATTTAAAACTGAACAGTATTATTCCGCACAGATATTAAAGAAAACCATATAAAATATTTATATTTAGGTTATATAGATATTTATTGTATAGTTTTGTTGTATCAAAGCAAGCATAATTAATGATTAAACGTTAGGAAATGATATTAAGCGTGTTTCAATGGATCAAAAATATATCTGCTCAATATATTAACATACTTTTATCCATCGATAAATGCATTGAAGCGAGTCATTATTGATATTTTATATTACACAATACGAGCAAGGATGGCGACCTGCCAAGCGGAACGAGCATTACTGCGGTAAGTGATTAGTGAAGTTTTTTGTGGAGATAAATTGAATAAAGGAAATGAAGATGTATAATCATTGTTATATCTGTAGAATGAACCTTAAGTAATAATTATAGCGAACGAAATAAAACAGAGGAATAAAGACAGAGAGATAAACGTGGGAGGAGAACCTTATTAAAGGGCTTATTCACTGCACAAGACTCAAATAGAATTGTTATGTTTAGCTGATGTTCTCTGGGAGTACTACTCCTCCTAGTAAAACTTGAAATACTCCATCTTGACAATCTAGCTTAACGTTCTAACAACTGATTTACCAATTAAAATTAATCAAAAATGTTATTGGTGAAAATTTTGCAAAAGTTTTCCGTTCAAATTGAATTTTATTAAGTAAATCTAAATTTTAATGAAATTATCTGTTGGAGAATTTTGTTATACTGGCTTTGAACAAATTATAAACTGTATATTTATTATTGTAAGTTAAATATTACAATATTGAAGAGGATGTTGTTTTAGAATTTATTATATGTTTAGAACTACATAATTGGGTCCTTAAATAAGGATTATTTCATATCAAATTACATTTTACAATATTATCTTCTTACTATACTTTTAACATCACCTCTTTTCTAAAAAAATCTCTTAACAATATCAAATTATTCATAAAAACTATTATAAAAATATTCATGTTATCAAAATTAGATATATGAACATCAAACTTTATATTTCAATGTTTATTATATTAGAATTTTAATTTCCATAAAGCTCTCGAGAAACTCTCAATAAGATATCTAAATTGGGAAACAATGAAACAGGTTCTGAGCGATGAAATTACAATTTCTACGAGTTTACCTCGATTAATAACTTCCCAAAGCTCCAAGTTTAACGACAATGCCCCGCGATTGATGGAGTACTTTGTTTAAAACCGAAAGGTGAAGACATTTTAGGTGTCCGTAAATTAATTATGATGAACCCTAATGGATTTGTAAAATACGTCTTAAAGTTGTCTATTCCCGTATAATTTCATCATACATTTGACGTGGTGAGTTAAATTTGAACGCAATTTAATTTAAATATAAACAAGTGTTATTTGTGTAAGTACAAAAAAAATAGATAAGTGTTATAAATTTCGAAGGAATTTACTGTTTTGAACATTTATAATTAAGTTATATGTTTTATCAAGTGTTATTTAATTTAGGCTTTATCACTTACTAGATATTTAAAAGTGTCATACTATAACTCATCTTACAAAAAAAAATATGCCGGAACCACACTTTATATAAAATAAAAAATAATACTTTAAATAATGTAAAAAATAATAAATATATATTATTATTATTTATTACATAGAATATATATCAGATATACTTATTAAAACCTACAATCCTACAAAGACCTGTGAAATTAGAGTACAACAATGGTTAAAACTACATGTGCGCACCATATGACAATAATGAAAAAAAGCAAAACACAAAAATAAATTTAAAAGTGAGCAAAAGCTATTACAAAAATTTTTGAAAATATCTTTAAACATGTATAGCCATGTTAAGCTTATTTAAATTTATATAAATATAGAATGTAAAAAACCGATACGGGCAGGGATTCGAACCCGCGACTACTGGGAAACCAGTATGTATATAGTATATAAGCTTAACATGGCTATACATGTTTAAAGATATTTTCAAAAATTGATTTCGGTAGGGGCATCTTTTCAATGTTTATCTATACTGCAAAGTTAGAAACATTGGTTAGGATTTTCGAAAGAAACCTAATAGATGTCACCACCGTCCCGATAAAGACGATCACATATAGAATGTTTAATTCACCGAGACGGACAGCGATACGGTAGCTCAGTTGGTAGAGCGACGGGACGGTTTCCCAGTAGTCGCGGGTTCGAATCCCTGCCCGTATCGGTTTTTTACATTCTATATTTATATAAATTTAAATAAGCTTAACATGGCTATACATGTTTAAAGATATTTTCAAAAATTGATTTCGGTAGGGGCATCTTTTCAATGTTTATCTATACTGCAAAGTTAGAAACATTGGTTAGGATTTTCGAAAGAAACCTAATAGATGTCACCACCGTCCCGATAAAGACGATCACATATAGAATGCTTAATTCACCGAGACGGACAGCGATACGGTAGCTCAGTTGGTAGAGCGACGGGATGGTTTCCCAGTAGTCGCGGGTTCGAATCCCTGCCCGTATCGGTTTTTTACATTCTATATTTATATAAATCTATTACAAAAATTCTTAAGTAAATATAAATTAAAAATAAAAATAAATATAAACATACAAACTCTACCTATTAATAGACCTACCTATAATCTACCTACTAATGCCTACCTAATACCTACCTATTAATGAATTAAGATAGATAAAGATTTAGACGTTCTAATAGTGTATGGTATGGTAATGATTTCATTAGCTAGCATCAAGTAATATCAAGACTATTCGCGAACTCCTGAAAAACATTTACAAACTCAAAGACGCAACAGCACTGAGAGCGCCACAATCTTTGTCCATAAACGACATATATTCCCATTATCGGATAAACATGGCAAACGAACACCATAACCATATTAACAAGTTAGAATATCGACTACCATACAAGAATATTAACTAAAAGCAAAACAGTGTTACGCCGTTGGACCATTCCGTGCATAAAATAAAGGAATTTCGTGTGTTCTTAGCGGAATCACGATGTGCCGAGAATTTACAGAGATGTTATTAATTTTGTCAGTATTTTAGGAAAGGTTAATTTTAATATTACTAAAATTTTTGTTGTGTATATTGAGTACATTTTATTGCTCATTAATATAATTTTGGCCTCATAACATTTATAGTATTTTAAGAAAGTGAAACTATCCATATAATTTTCTTTTACTCGAGATTTACTAGGGGTAGAATTGTATCACTAGCGGTGTCTTTAGTTTAATTTTTTTCTTTGCAATAATAATATTAAACTAAACTAGAATGATATAAAATATTTGCCTAATTTTAAATATTATCAGATCAGAAAATATAATTAATAAATGCTGTTACTGTTTTAAAACACATGTTTTGTTTATTTTATTGTAGATGGAGAATAACGTAACTTTATCTTATCACCTCGTTAATATTTTTATTCTTGAAATCGGATGTCAATTAAGTAAATGTTACAAGTTGGTAGAATATAAGGTTACCAAATCATATACAGAAATTGTTATTGCTTTGAAAACTACAAACTATTACTACGAAATTTAAATGGAGTCTATTAAATACGTCAATCGTTTTTCTGCAAACCCATTCTACGTTTCCTTTAAAACAAATAAACTAGGAAGACATTACCATGCATTTCAATGAGTTATTGCGACACTGCAACTCAGTTATGGCGGAATTAATGGCGTGTGAATAATAAATTAACATCAGAGTTTATCTAAATGTCCCCGCTTCCTTGCTTCCAAGTTTGAGCACTATTTCGATTTTACAGTCGCCGTCTTCAGACCTGGCTACCGTTAGATTATTAGTGCCTAAAATAAAATTTTACTCATTGACTATTACTATATATGTCTATACGTTATACTTTTATATGTCTAAGAACAAAATATATTGCGTCTGTTATGAAGATCTGAAATAAAATTTACTTAAGAAGTTCAACTTAAAAAATGATAATAATAATTCATTATTCATTACACTCCAACACGCTTCTAAAGTTTGAAATGTTATAAATACTTACAAAATTTTCGTTCTAAAATGAGATTGTTCAACTTCTTCAACTGCATATAAATAGTTGTAGGTCGCCCGCCGGGTCTGAAGGCAGAGTTATGGAAAACTTTGTACAGCTCATGTTTAACATGGCCATTATTTATTTATACCCAATCCAAACGATCCTGATCATAGAGTGCATTTTATATGCGATTGTTCGGAATCGCTTGGGACGTTGCAAAGTTTATGAAGTGAAGCCTAAATGTACATGGAATTAGTATTACGCCGTATTGTTCACAAATAGATTTACTACATATAGTTTTAAACATATTGTGATAATATTTTTGAAATCAATATTTATTTGGATTACACATAACATCAAATAAACAAAATAGTAAAATTAATATTCTTGTATTTAAAAATATGCTTGAACAATTTCGTAATTTAGATTCAAGATATCAGTTGGATTTTTGTGTGACTATAATACTGATTTGTATTCTAAAACAGTTTAACATTAATAACAATATTAATGGTTACATAAAGTACATATCAAGTCCCGAGCCTATCAAAATGCCATACAGGACCCCAACAAATCACAAGCAACTGGCAACTTCCAACTTACATTACAGCGTGATTCCGAGACCCTTACAGTTTATTCCAAACTTCGCTCGTAAGTCGTCCCTCCTTAGGTCACGTTGTTCACTAAATTTAAGGAAAACATGCGAGATTGTTTTGGTAATACGTGTCTACATCTTGTTTTCTTATCACATAAACGAAACTTTGCAGTTTCAAACTTTACTGTTTATATTATTTAACGTTTTAAACTTCTTCTTTGAAAATTGCTGCTTTGCATAATATGAATAAAACGTATGGAAATAACTAAAAGTTTCAATTTTATAAGCGATAAATACAATAAAAAAAAATAATAAAAATGCAGAATAAATTAAGTAAAAAAGAGTAACAGTGTCCTTACGTCCTCTACTGACGAAAGCAGCTACGCGTTTTGACCTCTGGAACCTTTTATTGTTTAAGCCTACGAAGTAGCTTTACCGTCATTAACGGAAAAACAATTAAATTTTATACTTTCACATTTATAATATTAATAGAATAGAATTCAAATATTGTTGATAGCTCCGTGTAATTTGCAAACAATTAATGAAACATCAATGTTAGTGAGTTATGTAAGTAGGTTAAAAACAACCTCATTGCAACAGCGTAAGCCTCCGTGGAAAGTGTACCGCTGCCGGCTTACAGCTTACATTTTCAAAGGGCGACCGATAGAGAAAACAAAGTAAGTAATAAATTTAGAATAATTCCACCTTTCGCTTCGGTATTAACCGCAAGCCTTTGTTGGAGCTGGCTTTCGTTAGGGTTTTTGTACTTTACTACTGTCTACGGTATTGTTATTTTTTGATTCTTTGTTTATTGCAAAGTTCTTATTATTTGCGATTTTTTTTATATTTATTCACGTATTTTTATATAAAATAAAAATTATAATTGATAAGTCTGAATTTAAACAAGAAATACGAATATAATAATAATAGTTTGGTCTATTATAATGTTATTCTTAGTTAGAAAATAAATTCATAAAAAAAATAAAATTATACAGGCTTTTATATATTACAAAAACATGCTAAAAATTCTTCGAATTTAATAATCTACATACTACCTTATTTTTCTTTTAATTCGTTTTTCTCGTTAATATTTCCTTTATTACAATTTAATATTATGTTTATATTGTATGCAACTTAATTACTAAGACATAATTATTTTGTAGCTAGTTGTATTATTATGAGCTACCCCTCTGAAGGTGTGGTACAAATATTGCTAGTTTTCAAGATATTATTAAGCTATTTTCTGTGTGGTCCAGATATTTTTCGATGTTCTTCCACCCAGCTGGCGTAAGATTTACCTTGATAGTTATCATAACGGTTTTTGTAAATTTTTATCACTCATTCATTCATTTTAACATTACATTTTTTTTTTAAGATTTAAAGCACAGTCAGTTTTTTTGACTTTAAAGTAAAAATATCCTCATTCATGGTCACGTGTCTAACTCTTCTCTCTATTCGTAGCTCATTACTGTCGCTATTATAACTAATTAATTAACCAAAAAAAAAATTCTCATGTTTGACAGCCTATTTTTATAATAGTTTTTGATTTAGTTATGACAATGTCGAGGCTGACATGGCTGCTAGTTTTATAAAGGATTTTATTTTATATTGTAATTGTGAGCTCTTTCCAGATAACAATGAGTGGTCGTCTCCAAATCTAAGATGACTAACATATATCTTTCATACATGAGCCTTGAATTTTCCAGCCTGGCTTATTATTAATGGTTTATAATAACCCACTAAAGATTTTGGGAAAAAAATTGAGCTTAGAATCCTTTACTATCTTGTAAAAGTCAGAATAACATAAAAAAGTAGATCCCTGGTTAAGTATTATTTTATTTTCCACATATGATTAATTACAAATGTGACTCAACATTCAATATCATATATATTATATTGTATTATATGATGATAAAAAGGATCAGAATTTGCCATGAGGTCTCATCATGTCAGTTCTTATCATTAGACCTACCTTTTGGTACTGTGCAACTTTTTGACGTCTATAAAGGTATTATCCTTTTTAAGATAAAAAAAATACTTTATGATGGAGAGCGTCTTTTTATTGCATAGATCGGTATTTTTAAAGCTCTGTAAAATTCATAATTAGCTAACTTTCTTCTCATCAATCTTTCTAAAGTTATACATTTCTTGCAAGATCACCATTTAATTAGGAGCAAAGACCTTTGGTCCTTCAAGCAATGTTGCAATTTTTTCTACCTCTACCATAAAATATTTTTTATTTACTAAATTATTTTTTTATTGTTTTATTTGTTGCTACAGTTGTATTATATATGATTACTTAAATGAAACTTACTGAATTATAATGGTCCAAGCTTTTTACCAAAAATTACATTTTAATAAAAAGGAATATAATTCATGGAAATAATTTTGTTTTATTTTATACTTCATGTTTGTATCACCCGATTTCAATATCCACTGATTTAAAATATACCAAAAGTTTATTCGCATAATTATCACGTTATTGCTTTCTGTAATAAAGGTAGTTTAAGCTCCAGTAACTATGGAGTCGTCACCGGTGCGTAATAAAGCTTTATTGCACATTTTTGTTTGACTAACATTTCAATATGTAACATATTCACTTTGCACGTCATTGCAAATTTCTGTTTGACGAACACCCTGATACACACTGCATAATTAATTTATATATTAACTTTATACAAAATTGTCAATTCAGTTTACGGCCCGACTGACATTGCTTTATTAAGTTACAGTACATTAACTTTAACATATTAATTAACACTGCAGTGTTAGTTCAGTGTGTCCAACTCGTACGACTCGACTCGAAAATTTATAATAAAAGCATCTTTTTGCTCAAAAGCCAGCAGTCACGCTTACAAGAGCGTGTTTCTCCGGTGTTGCAAGATATCGTGGGCATTATTATTGCTATTATTATTAAAAATCCATATTTTTTGATTACTTAAAGTAAACTTAATAAAATATGCTTATTTTTATTTATTATTTAAAAATTATGAGATATACTTTTATATTTCTTTATACTGTTAGAAATACTTAATTTTATTGTTACAATTTTATAAAAAGCGTAATATAATAATATTCCATGGTAAGGGTTATTTGATATCCCCATTCCCTTGAAACTCAATAATGTACTTCACAAACATTGCTTTAATAATACTCAATATATTTATTTGTTACATATAATATATATTCAGATTAATGTATGTCAAAGATACTGTGACATCTCAATCTAAGAAAAGTGAATAGAATACATGCATCTATATAGTCATAGAACAAAACGGATCGGAACAATACATGAATATTTTTTTTTAAAGAAAATATAGTTACATATTGTAAACATACCTTCGTAAAGAGGGTTCCAAAATTAGGAAAAATCTTTAAAACAGCATCTGTTATACAATTGTCCGCTTCTCTTCTCGATAAAAAAGTTATCGGAGCCCTACAAAGCGTAAATCCTTTATTATCCAATTTTATGTCTTGATCAGTTTTAATGGTTTCTTATCTTACCTTATTGGTTCAACTCGTTAGAACTTTATGGTAGTTTTGAAATTTTTGTTCTAACTTTAAAGTTATTTATCTCCAAAAAGTCAAATAGATATTTTTTAAACGATGATCATTAACTAAGGATACGAAAACTGTTATGTGTATTTATTATTATTTGTTATGTTTATTCATTATTATTTGTTATGTTTATTTATTATTATTTGTTATGTGTATTTATTATTATTTGTTATGTGTATTTATTATTATTTGTAATGTGTATTTATTATTATTTGTTATGTTTATTTATTATTATTTGCTATGTTTATTTATTATTATTCCATTCTATATTTATTTATAAGCTTGACATTGTTTGACAAGTTTGATGGTGTTATCTTTTTTTATTCTATAATGAAAAGTTAGAAACAGTGTTTAGGATTCAAAAGAAAGCTCACCTACCTAGAAGATGTTACCAATGTGCCGATAATGACGATACGGTAGCTGAAATTGCATAGTGACGGGACAGAATTCCAAAGATAGTGGGTTCGAGTCCTGCCAGTTTCAACGAAATTTTATATATATATTTTTATACAAAAGTAAATGTAATCTAGCTCTAGTAAATGTATTAAAAACTGCTTTGTAATAATTTCTTACTTTATTCCAGTCAATTATTGTAATTTTCTTTTATATATTTTTAACGTCCAATAAAATAAAATAAAAACTTACAAAAGAATTACAATTCTAAGTTTCAGTTCATGCACCATTAATTGCATTAATAATAAATGTCTCGTGACCCACTTCACATAATTTTAATTTATTAGGTATTCGGGTCACATTCCAATATACGCAAGGTTTGCTTTAAGGTTTCCAGAATACCAAAATATTATTGACCGAAGGAATTATTTTAGGAATCCCTAATAAATTGAAAGCAATTTCACGTAAATTGGTGCTAGCGTCGGAATCGGAAAGGGATGCCCGTTCCTTTAATTTGTACCAGCTACCAAGACCTGTTTATAAAGAAAATTCCTCAGGAGCGCGAATATTTGTCACATTTCATTTTCAGTTATTTGGTTCCGTAAGATAAAATATGCCTTAGAACAATGCTATTTGTACCAAGGAATATTTTATTTCGCGAAATTAAATAACAGAAGTATAGCATAATTTATATTACATTTTTTGTTTGTGATGAAACTGACTTGATATCAATTTATAAATTGTTAGATTTTTTGATAAAAACAGAACTAAAAACTAACGGTTATATATAATTATGTTTATAAAAAAATATACAGAAATATAACCTCATAAGTTTTGATTATTATTCAGTCATAATTTTATCTTACATAAGATTAAATTCGGGTTTATACATAAAATAGGATGAATGTATGTATTTAGGCCAAGTTACCTGCATTGACCTACGTAACAGCAAACTATCTGCACGACATACGTTACCAAATTAAAAGTGAACTGGGACATGGATTATATGTTTTGAAACATGCAAAAATCAAGCTTATTTTTTTGTTATAAGGTTGAAAATAGTATGAAGCGTATATAAGAAATACCCTGGAAGGGGCTGCTAATCTTACATTTAGCTAATGCGGCACCTACGAGCCACTGAATTTTTCGCTTACGTAAAACTCTTTAAGTTGTTAAAGCCGCACTGGCGTAGTCATAAATGTTATAAATATTAACTAGAATTGAAACTTTTTTTTTTCATTTATACATATTTATAGATATTTTCAAATAGAATTGAAACTCGTTTTCTATTTCGTATAATTTATAGCATGTATGTTTTTCTCAAATATGTAATATATTTTAATTCATTTTAAGATAATATTTTAATAAAAATACGAGTAAATAGAATTAAATGATGTACGCATTACAAACAAACAACGAACAAAGTTATGTAAAATACATATATCTATATCTCATAATATTTGTTCAGCATTCTGTGCATCTTTGTGTAGACAGCCTTCGCTTAATTTGTGTTTATGAGGCAGGCTTAAGATGGTCGTAGCGTTGTATGAGTAAATTAAGTGACTAAAATGAGATACGTATCAGATTTCATAAAATGGTAAATGTATTCTCTCCTTTCCTGTGATAAAGAATAAAAACCTATTTATATATAAAAATAGTGCTTAAAATAATCGTTTTTATATACCACTTAAAAATACTAAGAATGTGGGAAATTGAACTATGAATAATATCCTGCGATATGATTGGGTATAACGGAAACAAGATCCATTTATCGTTACCAACGTCTGGATATATCCCTACGTTGTCGCGTTCTCGTCTCGTACCCGTTACGTGACAGGATGAGTGACACCGTGAAAGATTGTCGACTACCGTTATGGAATTTCAGATAATGTTATATGTAATACCATGCCATTGAATTTACTTCATTATTTAATACCGGTTTTCATCAAATATTAGTAAATAAATCTAATAAGGTATTTTTTTTTTGTCTGTCTATGCTGTTAGCCCTGTTGGCTATTACAGCGTCACCGGGGGAGCGGGTGGGTCAGGAGACCCGCCCTTAAAAAGGGGGGGCCAGATGGGCCCCCATGTGGAACGACGTCCCGAGGGCGTCTCAGATTGAGACACGGACCTCGGCTTGGGGCGTCGTTAGTCAAGAGGGAAGCTAAGGAAATTTGGACACTAGCGTCCTCCGACGGCAGAACGCCGGAGCAACGGAGCACTTACTCAGTTGGGACCTCGTCTATACCGGTATAGACGGTGTGTGTCTGTATGTTGTGTGGTGTCACTTATGACTACGCGTACACGTTATTGCCTGCTGTGAACGCGTCGTCGGGGTCAACGAGTACCGACTTGGGTCTTCTTTTTCTGACTAAAGTAGTCTTACGTGGTCTATACTCTGCGGCGTCAGCCACTAGTGGGTTCGGGTGTCGCTCAGCACGTTCAAAGTACTTTTGGGAAAGCCCCTTGAAGTACTGAGCGATGGTCGGAAGGTCTAAGTCTCTATGGAGATCGATGTCGCGTACGAAACACGGCGCCCCGGTTGCAATCCGTGTAAACCTGTTCTGAATCACCTGAAGGGGTTTCAGATTAGCGTGCGCAAAAGCGGGACTCGCATAGGACATGACGGAACGTATGCAAGCTTTGTAAAGTGTCACCTTATTGCGAAGGGACATTTTACTCCGCTTGCCTAACAGCGGATATAAACGACCTAATATGTAGGCCGCTCTGCTACGAACGGTCCTAATATGCGCAGTGAAACTAACTTTCTATCTAACGTTACTCCTAGGTATTTTGCCTCGTCTTTCCAAGGTATCGGTTTATCAAAGAGTTTGATTCGCGGGAGGATCCTTGGGGGGCCCCGTTCGAAGAGCACCGAAACGCTCTTCTCAGGGTTTACCTCGATCCGCCATTTCCGCAGCCAACTCTCGAGGGAGTCGACTGCGGATTGGAGACGTTGGTATATCTCCCAGTGATCCTTAGAGGACGTGTAAAGCGCGGTATCGTCCGCGTACATAGCAAGGTGCACTTTAGATCGGGGCCTAGGAATATCGCTAGCGTAGATGGAATAGAGGATAGGCGAGAGAACTGAACCCTGGGGGACACCCGCCCTGATGGGGCGGGGGGTTGACAAAACGCCTTCCACTCTGTAGCGAAAGGAGCGATTCGACAGGAAGTCCCGTATGATGAGTACGAGTCTGTCCGACACCTTGAACTGGTATAACTTGTACACCAGTCCATTGTGCCAGACCCTGTCGAACACCTTAGCTACATCGAGGAAGAGCGCTCCTGTCCTATGCTTCTTGGCCCTCACAGTGGCCCCTATCAGTATGTGCTCCGTGAGGCGTTGCACCTGATGGGAACATGAATGGTTGGCTCTAAAGCCGAACTGCTCATTTGGGATGATTTTGAGTCTCTCGACTTCCGATCTAAGTCTACAACTAATAAGGTAACATCATATTTTATAGTACAGTAAATTTATTAGTAACCTAGTAGCAATAATAAATGTTATTTAATACATTTTATATTACACAGCTGAAATTTAAACAAATATAATAACGATGGTTTATTACAGACTACCGTCTAAGATGCTATGACGTCATTAACGCCGCTGCGAAACGTGATACAATTTGCGAAGGCTTCCTGAGCGCTGTTTTAATTTACATTTTAATAGATGGCGTTAGTGTAGCGTAATTACAACTACGTGATTATTAAATACGTTAAATTAACTGTCAGGCTTTGCTAGAAAATTACAATAACATCACTATTAAAGCTTATTATTAATATTTCACACGTTAACTAAATATCAGAATGTTACAAAGTTAAGTATTTTTTTCTAATTTGCAAATATAATCAATATTTTTATAGTTCTTATAAACAATGACAGACTTAAGTGAAGTGACCCCATCAACTTCTATTTATATACCCAGTTGGAACAACCTTTGCTATAAAACATGTATCAATAATAATCCAATCGCCGTGTCGAGTGTTACACAAAAACAAGGACTTAGCTAAATCCTACGGTTTGTATGATATTAGTTCGTACTCGCATAAATCCTTTGGAACTTGAAAAAACCACGTTTTCGAACAATGAGAGGTGTATTCTATAAAAAAAATACACGTATCACTAAATTGGTGTATAAAAAACTGCAGTTCGTGTTTAAAATACTTTATTATTTTACGAATTCAAAAAACTCTTTTCAATATTTTGTTGGTTATTTTGTTGGTAGTTTTAATTTTTTATTTTTGGTTCATGTTAATTTATTATATTCGACAAACAAATATAAAACAGAAAAAATGTCTAAAACAATTGAGAATAGTAACAATCTTAAGTAAAAAGTACCCAGTCATCATAAAAATTACAACAATTTTACAAGGAATGTTTTTTTTTACCAGTTCTAACTACTTTTCCTTGGGTTTTAATTAACGAGTTTGTTTAATTTCCATTGCAGTACCATTACAATTTATTTACTTTTTTTACAAGACCACCATAAATTTGTGAATTATTTATGGTGGTCTTGTAAAAAAATAAACCGATACGGACAGGGATTCGAACCCGCGACCTCTGAGAAACCGTCCCATCGCTCTACCAATTGAGCTACCATATCGCTATCCGTTTCGGTGAATTAAGCATTCTATATGTGATCGTCTTTAGATGGACAGTGGTGACATCTACTTATCATTTATTTATCTATTTCGACTTAAACGTAAGAGATGTTGTCTATCTCCCGCGCTATTATATATCGAATGCCAAGTACATCGAGGTATGTATCGACACAGTAGCTCAATTGGTAGAACAACGAGTTTCTCAAAAATTGCAGGTTCAAATCCTGCCTGTGTCAATACATTTTTCCATTATTTATTTCAACTCAATCTTGGTACATAGAATATTTGTTAATCTAAGCTAAGGTATCATCCATAATAATATCATTATATTTCCAACAAATTTTAATATACTTAATGTTCCAAATTATTTACTATACTCGTAATCACAATCACAAGAAATAAGGACATTTCGCCAAATTCATTACAAGCACAAAGCTAACGACTTCAGAACTCAGGTGAAATGAGATATGAAGTACCCTCATTTTGTTTTCAGTAAATTATGACATCTAATTAAATAACCATTGTTGAATTTTGACAATGCATTTAATTTCGTTTATACTGACGCTACGTTTGCGGTTTGACACAAATCAAGAGGTAAGCGTTTTGTGGAGCGAAATCCGTAAAATATTTTATTTGAAATAAAAAAAAATATCTCCAATCATTTTCAAATAGATAAGTTTGTAAAATAAATATTATTATCTTTTTTCGTTGTTTTTAAGTGGTTCAATATTTTTCATGTAACTTATTCTCGACTTACTTTTTTTACTTCTAATGAAGGTCTTATATTATTTTCGATTTCACAAAAATTGAATATTTTTATACTTAAAAAACGTTAAAATAAATATTGAATATTTTGTGTTTTCATTATTTTAATAACTTGTGCCACCCGTTCAATGTCATTTAATTTACAAGAGGGCATTGGAGTGTGCTGATAATTTATCCTCGCCTGTTACCTGTTATCAGGTTTATACCCTCGTAGGTTTGTACCAGAAATTAATATAAAATCTTCCATTTATTATCTGTTCCTCAACCTTTATAAAATATTATTTAAGCGGTTATATTGCTATATAACATGATTACTTTATTAAAATTATTTATCATTTTCAAGTTTTAGAGTCATATTTTTTTGTTAATTATCAATTTCTTTTATGCTTTTACGTCTAGGTTACTCAACCGATCATCATGAAATTTTGCAGGGACTTTTCAAAGGGGCACAGAAAAATACATGTAGGTAAGTAAAAGTGGGTAGATAAAAGTACAGGGTATATTTAAAAAAGGACCATTCCTGAGGAACTCAGAAAAACGTCGGTTACTTATATAACGCGAGCGAAGCCGCTATCATAAGTTAGTATACATAATGTTAAGGTGTTTATTACCTATAATATTTTAAAAATTAAAAAAAAAAGATACTACAGGTACATTCTTCACTTAAAATTATTACATACAAATAACGACTTCTCGTGAAAGGTGACGTAAACTATTCTTACTACCGGTAGTTCTCTCACAATCGCCTCTGCACCTGCGAGGTTGTGATAATTTAGTACATTCACTGCTACAGCTACACAAATGGAACGTTTTAAAGTTAAATAAGTTAAAAGATTACGGTAGAGCTACCGTAAACTTTTATTTTTATTTTTTTAATTTACGTTATTTGAAAATGTTTTATTTAATTTTTTGTAAAGAAATTTACCTAAATTATGATCAGTTTCTCCTCACTTTTTTTTTAGTTGAATGTCATTGTATTAATAAGGGAATTTAAATATAAGGAATTTTGAATTACCAATATTGATCAAGTAAATGTTGAAATATCTTGTTTAATCTAAGGTTTTTTCACAAAAGATCACCATCATCATTATGTTTCAGGTGCTAAGTATTAATTACTTAAAAAATAAATCGTAATGTGTATAATGTATGGATACATTTTTGCACATATTTATGCATGCAACTAAGTAAAGAACTTAGTTTACCTACTGCATGATTCAAAAAATGCTTTACAGCTTTAAAGTGAAATATTATTTTAGTCATATATAATTAAGTAAAATTTGTTTACTAACCTAATAAGAAAACAAGTAAAATCTAGAAGGGACCAAAGGACAAATTTTAAACACAATGATCTAACCAAAATTCACCTTAGTGAAAAATGAAAAAATATTGTTGAAAATGTTTTTTAAACGAAATCTCTGCTAGGGAGCGAACTCAAAACAAATAAAAAAATTACTAACTCGCTCAGGCACTTATTTTTAAATGCATACTCGACCTTTGACTCTTGTTTTTACACATTAAAAATGGCTTCTAATTACAATTCCGAAAAAAAAATCCTTTTACAAAACCGAGAACGCAACGCACGAATAACAATTTGGACCGAAACTGCGGGTGAGCTCGTGAAATTTTAACTAACCGCGATGTGTAGTTTTATTTGCTCTGACGTGTACGTTCCAATACTCCAGCCACTGTGTACTTTGCAAACTTCGAACAGGTCAACAAGTTTTTGCTTTTATTACACTGTGTGGTAAAATAATTTGACAGTTTATTGATTCTGATCGCTATGAAATGATTGCTTAATGAATAATAAAACGGTAATTTGATATTGCAGTCGAATTTAAATGTTTTATATGACAGCAAACATAATAAGGAATTTGATGTGTATTACTATTTCAATAACATCATAATTAACACATGAACATGTTTTAATATTACATTATTAACATTTAGTAAAATTCTTCTTTAAAGAACTTTACAATGCAAGTAGATAACAGATAACAAATATTTTTAATACACAGTCTTGAATATTGTAGAAATAACAAACTAAACAATTTTGCTTTTTTACTAAAGTCATTTATCTCTCCCATCGAGTTAAATATCGACTCTCAAAGGAAATACGATATCAAATAATTCCAGTCACTGTTATTATGCGATCACCCAAAAAACCAAACGAATATTTGAAAGAATAACAATGGTACTCAAAAAGATATGTCAAAAATCTATATTTTACTTTCTATTGAGTACTTTTATTTGATTCATTTTATTTTCGTAATATAGGATTTCTTTTTGCTGAATAGCGTGATGATTTTTAATTTATAAGTACTGGAGAACATAATTAGTTATACCTAAGAGGTATACCTCTTATTGAACCAATATGTTAAGGTTAAAGGTACAAATACAAATAGTTGTATTTGTACTAACTTTATTTGTATGAGAATTCACAAAGGAAAACTTTTTATATATTTTATATATTTTATTACTTTTAATAAATGTAACACAGATTAAAACAGAAACTTAGCTGCATATTCTTTATTTACTGAGGAATAATAAAAAATATTAATTACTAAAAAATAGAAATAGTACATTTATTAACTTAATATCAATCTACCCGTTGTTATGTAAATCGGCGTTTCTTCGTCATCCGTAAAAAGCGGTTTCAGACTCATGTCATATTATAAAACGTTTTTCTTATGGTAATTCGGAAAATCGCTTTGTATGCGTAATGTTCGTACAAAATGTTTAGCGTTTTGCAAATTGCTACACAAAAAAATTGTGATAATATGCCGTAGGCTTTTTTATTCTAAACAACAAAAAAAAACAAAGAAAATTACTAATTAATAGTTTAAGGTTGTTTAATAAAATATCATAAAATATATAAAAACCTAAGCCAGATGTTTTAAGTGTTACACCCCTAAACTAATCTGTTTTTTTTTGGAATCTGAAAAAGTTATTCTCGACTAAATATTAACGGTTTCAGGGTCCAGACATATATCTAGTCTTGCCATAAATATTGTAACAAAGAAAAAAATATTTTTTAAATTGCAAATAACATTTATTACTTTTACAGTATGTTAACTTAATACAACATATAAAACAATTTAAAATATAAGAAACTTTTTCGAAGTAGTGTCCATTGGGTGAAATACAGTCCTTTAAACGTTGAGGCCAATTATTAAGGACGCGTTTACGGTTATGCTCAAAATTAACAATTTTTCGGTACATAATGCTACAAAATTTAACTTAACGTAGTGAAACCAATAATTGCAACGCATAAAATATTTTTAATCTTTCATGTCCTCAGAGAAAATATTGTAATATTGTAGTTTTAATATTAAAAAAACGGTTTTCGGTCACGTATTTTGCGAAATCGGGAGGAGTTTAGGTACATTTATAGCGTAAATATTATAACATAGTTAAGCATAAAAATACCTTAGCTAAGAAGACATACTTCAACTAAAAATATGTGAGATAAAAAACCCAAAATAAGTGATGATATATCAAAAAATAAATAAAAACATTTTTAATTTTTATCATTACACATGACTCTTAATGTATTTCAATAAGGTTCATTTTATTTGCTATTTTAGTAAATCCTTTTTAACAAATATTTCTAAAATTCAATTATCACCTCAGTCGGCGTGAAGCCGTTGTCGGGATTGGTTACTGTATCGCTTATTAGCAAAAATGTCTATTAGTAAAGATCGCTGTATGAACACAAAATATGATATCAAACCTAACTTGATACTTAACAGTTTGTTTATTGTTTTTTTGTCAATTCGTCGAAGTGTTTTTTTTTTGTATTGAATTTTGCTTCTATTACCTACGGATTATTACCGATTTGTCTTCGACTTTATGGAGTGACCCAAGGGTACCCTGATGGATGAATGCTAGTGGATCTCATAGACGAATGGAGCTGGGTGCATCGAGTATGGGATTGTTTTGTAGCTTTTGATGGGATCTTACCATCGGACTTGATGGAGTGGCTTGAAGGTACCCTGATGGATGGATGCTTGTGGATCCCATAGACGAATGGAGCTGGGTGCACCGAGTATGGGCTTGTTTTGTAGCTTTCGATGAGATCTTACTATTAGATTTGATGGAGTGATTTGATAAAGCTGGGAGCGACGAATATGTAATCTTTATATTCGTTTAGGAGATCCAGTAGCATCCATAAATCAGCCTTGCTTTTTTTAGTCTAAAAGATCAAGTAACAGCCATCAAAATATTCAGCCATTCTTAACTCACAGAATAATTAATACGTATTAATATCATACATGTAAAAATAATCTGTAATCTTATCACATGTATAATATGTAATCATCAATAATATAAAAATAATTTAAAGAAGTAATAAGTAAACATTAAATATATGAGAAAAAAAATATGTATTGAAACTATCAAAATTGTTTCATTCACACAATATTTTCACACTAAACATACGTAAGTGTGCATAGTCGAGATTAGTCTATATAGCAATGCGATTTTCTACCTACCAGTTTTGTAAACGCGTCCTTATTAGAAGCACGCGCTCTTTCCATGGCGAAATTTTTTATTTCTAATCGTATGGATTGTTTTAGGGACTCTTGAAAGACCATACTTTGTTATTTAACATGGTGTTATAAGGGGCTTAACAACCTTCTCAAGAATGGTATCTTGATACATTTGTACCGATGTTTTGATACCCTTTTCACAAAAATATGCCTCAGTCACTCCTTCATAGCTAACACCCCACCAAACTATCACTGAAGTCGGATATAACCACGTTGTACTCTGTCGACTAATTGGGCAGCTTCCTTAGAGCTTTGAGCATAAATACGGTCATTTTGTTTGTAAAAATGTTGCTCAATTGAAAATCTCATCCGTAAACAAAAATTTTCGGTGAGCTCCCTCTCCGTACCGCTTCAGCAGTTGTTTCGTCCCACCACCATGTACCACCCTAGTCATCTTTAATTTATCAGTTACAAAATGACCAGTGCGTGCATCTCTTATAAGCTGCAAGTCCTAAGTGATCTCTTAAAATACTAGGTGCTATCTTCATTTCCCGAGATAAAATCTTTTGCTTTCGGACAGAATTTCTTCGATTTCTTTCCCTAACAGCTTTGACCACCTTTTTCGTACGAACACTACGTGGACGACTAGATCTTTCTCTCTCACAAACAGAGGAAATCTCATTACACCTATTAATAGCCCGGTACACAAACATTTGACTAATACCAAGTATATGGAGAGTTTTACTTTGTGTAATGCAATTACAGCGATTCTGTTCTCTTTATTACCCCACTCCATCTTAATATCGCAAAATATTGTACAATGTATTGGCGCTAAAATGAGAAAACACAATGAACAATCGTATAAAAATGATAGATTCCAAATTCAAATGTAATATTTTTTTATTTTAAATTGTAACAGTATTTATGGCCAGACTAAGTATATATATTTTTGGTAGCATGCAGACGGTTCGCCTCAAAGGTGATGTCATCTAAAGACCTCTGCAAATACGTTGCCTGTGTGAAATATAATGAAGAAGACACAAGAAAAAAAAGGGATGACGAATTGGCATCGGGTTCTTTCACTCGACGACGTACGCACTAATATATATTTTTTAATTCTTAAATAATCAACACAATCAGAAAATATAGTTTCAAACTTTATTATTATTTCAAATAACCAAAGGCTTGTTTGTATATTATGTATAAAATAACAAAAAACATTTTTTTTTCTTGCGAAAGTATAAGTGTAAATCCCGTTATTCTTAGCTCCGTTCTTCCATAAACAATGAACTGCAATGAACATTTTATTTTCTTAAAAATGAAACATTTTCTTTGTGTTTGTTGCGCAAAATTTATTTCTGCATGAAATAAATTTTGCTTAAATAATTTCCAATTGGAATAATTTGTTTGTTTGTTCATTGTTATAGACAGACGGAATAGTTTGGTATTAATATTTTTTGTTTTACTGTACAGTACATGGAGTATTTTCAACCTATTTATATAACATATTGTACTGCTTACCACTAGGTACTTCTTCTAACTTCATCTGGTGACAAAAAAGCCAGCTCATTTTTCGTTGAAGGAAGAAACGTTGAAACACACGAGGAGGAAGAGGCGAAGGAAGAAATGAATAAGACAACAAACATATGACATACATACATATGACATATATACATGTGATATACATACATGTGACATACACACATATGACATACATACATATGACATACGTATGATACACATACATATGACACGATACGAGATATATACGATACAATTTACGGTATATTGTAGTAAAGACCTCACTTGATAGTTTTATACATTCAATATTATATCAATTTTAATTTAATACCTAAGTTCTATTTGAAATAAGTATGGTGCATTGTTATTACTTAAGTACTTACTCTATTATTCTTTTTTATATACTCAACAGTAATACATAAAATGCTGCGAGTCAGAATCTTATTAACTACATGTGAAGCATAAGTTATCGAGAATCGCTTTCTAAGATTCATGATTTAATTACTAAAGTTTACTTTAATATGTATTATTTATTGATTGAAATAATTTTCCTACTTATGAGAAAGCTATTTAATAAAGTTTAGACACTACATACTTTGGATAAAAAATAATATTAAGAATGTTTTTATTTAAAAAGATATAAAATGATAAGACCAGAACGCTGTTGAGTTTTCAGTAACTTTACAACAACGCTATTATATCTCGTAATTAATATTTGGAACTTTCACCTGCAGGGCGAGAAAACTCGTTCTCATGTCTAAGTTTTACCGTAAATCTCTTTCATTACGTGAATATTATTAAGGGTCTGAATACGTCCTGAATACATTTTAGTATCTGTTTGAAAAATATCTTTAAATATGTATAGCCATGTTAAGATTATTTAAATTTTTATAAATATAGAATGAAAAATAAATCGATACGGGCAAGGATTCAAACCCGCGACTACTGGAAAACCGTCCCGTCGCTCTACCAATTGAGCTACCGTATCGCTGTTCGCCTCGATGAATTAAGCATTCTATATCGTCTTTATATCTTTTGTCTCGGTTTATTTTTCATTATCTGTTATATTATAATATAATTCACAATATTTGAGTAACACAATATTTACATTAATTGGGTTTCTCTAGGGCGATTCAATATATAAATAACATAATTACTTTCTTGTCTCGTGTGACCCTTTCTGATTGGTTATGATGTGATAGACAGCCAATCACAACTCGAGAGTGCTGTCGAATGAATTCTACTTTAATAATCTCTCCAGAAACTGGTAATTACATTAATTGTTAATTATTTGTGCACGATAGCAAAATAATATTAAACACGTCCCCCGCTGTGTCTCTCAGTTGATTATATGAAAACCAAAGCTGAGAAAATAAATCATGAAGAGTTGAGTCACGTTGAACGTCATTATTATAAGTATTGTAAAAAACACAGAAGAATGACTTTAAGAAAGTTAATTTCTTAAATAATTAGGAATGACGTTACCATCAATATTCTTTTATTAAAATCGTTTTAAATATTAATATTTAGCGATTAAATATTCTTTCACTATATACACTTTTATAAGACAAACAATTTGATTTATACTCTATGAAAATATATTTGCTTTCAATAAATATAAAATTTATAATTTTGAAGGTAAATAAATAAAATCAAATTAATTGTAATCACAAAATCTATCCATTAGCTACAATAATTCTATTTAAAAATAACATGAATTTAAAAAATTCATAACCATTTTAAGTCATCAAAAATATTACCTTAAATCAAACCAAAATCTCTATAATAAATATAGAGATTTTGATAAAAATCTTACAAAATTACGATGTATCATTTAAATTATCCAACTTAAAATAAGTGTCTATGTAGTCAGATTAAGTGAGTTAGATTAAGACTCTGCTAATTGGCACTTGGTGCGGTTACCAATTAATTAATTAGGATTTACTCAAGTGATAATACGTTGTTAAATCTGAATATCCTAACCGCAACATAAAGCTTAACAAAAACCGGTATCATATTTTTCATATCTATATAATAATTATTTTAATAAAGTTGTAAATAAACGCAGAGGCATCCGAATAGAAAATCATTATATTCTAGTAACAAGAAGGTATTACACAATTTCTTTTCATATTCCCAAGCCTTTGAAGTATACAAATGTATACCATAAATGTGTACCGATATTTAAGTCGAAGGAAATCGATGAGTCGGATTTCCCGAAGGGAAACGAACTGCGGATTCGATATGGGAGTTCCTTTAAAGGATTTATATGTCTTTTAAGTAATCTTTTTTCTAATATAAAGGAATACCGAATATTCATATTTAATATAAATTGCTATGTATAACCATTTTTTTGTTGGCGTAACAGGGGAACGAAATTTCGGGATATAGGTACACAAGCCAATAAATTGGAATACTAAGGAATAAAAAATAACTTTTAGTTAATAAATAACTTTTAAATGCTAATTCATATAAACTTTGTTTCCAAAGAGGCCTCTTATTTTTCGTTAAGCAGAAAAAACATGTTACTTGCTCGAAAACTAAACAAGAACGTCGAAACCTACAAATAACATATTTATAAGTATTGATCCTGTAACATAGCGCTCTAAAGGAACATCTAAATAAATATTCCTCCATATATTTCGTTAAATTAAAATCAATAACAGTTTTTAATTTAACTTCACAAACTTTTCAACCTTAAAGCTGTACATGCATTAAAAAAGGCAATGAATCACCAGCTCCCTGTAATCCATTAGAGTAATGAATGTCCAAGCCAAGAAGACTGAAAAGGTTTTCGAAAAAGATTAATCAATTTAATTTGAGGCAAGGGATTTTGAAATATGACATACCTACATGTCATATAGATATTATAAAACCTGGATGCATTCAATCACTTTTTAAAGTTCTCAAAAAAATATGTATTTTATTTTTTACAACTAGTAATGTACAAAAATATTTTGATGCCTTTTATTTTAAAATTCAACGATATATATTGCATGACTGAAAACTGAATCTTTTATGTCGTTATGAGCAAGCACTCGACTCGTCAAGTTTATTCAGTTGAGAATTGTAATTGAACTGAGAACTAAGAAACTAAGAGAGACTAATTACTTTTGCTGCGACTTTACTTACTTTCATAGAAAATAAAGTTTTATTTAGTACATTATATTTAAAATTATATTTTCACTGATACTAGTACTAGTATAATTATAAATCTAAATCTATATTTATATTTAAAAAGATCTTAAAAATATTTTTTATAATAATATAAAATCGCAATATTGTTTTTTCAAATCATCTAGAGTACGAGCAATGCTATAACAAATCGGAACAAAACGAGACATAGACGAGACAAACTTAAGCTGATATATTAAATTTTCGATAACATGTCCACAAATCCAGGAGATTGTAAGTTTAGTTCGTTACTAACCAGACTTCTGCGCTTGAGGGTTGAAAATATTGTGACATTGATTTACATTTCATAATCTTAAAATGTTTGAAATCCTTGAACCATTTACCTTTTTGTTACGATGTTCTTGATTAAGTAGTAGTAGCCTTATGTTTTTTTTTTTTTTGGTATTTTTAAATAAATTCTCTTTTGTTCTTAATCCTCCTTATTTAAAATAAACAAGATTGACTTTGACTCACGGTTATAAAATCTGAACATTTATTAGTATAATTTAAAAGAGTGTGGAGTTTTTTGCCGGACCGACCCTTCGGAATCGTGCAACTGGCGTATAACGTTTTATATATGTCTAGCTATCCCACGCCTGCTTCACGTAGCATTAAATAAATTTCTATGCTTACTTATTTATCATTAATGAATTTCACGATATAAACACTCCCAAGTAACTACTTTATATCATAAATTACCAAAACCATAATAAATTATTATCACATCAATCCACATCACCAAGAAGGTACTTACATGCCGGAATTCCCAGTAGTCCTTACACCATGTATAGAAGCCATAGGATTTATAATTGGTTACTTGAATTTAGTAGAAATGAATACCAATAAATTACTTTATAATTTAAAACAATTCAATTAAAACCACTTTATGTGGAATGTAAATTTTTATTAATTTTATTTAGTTACTGTTTATTTTATAATTTACTATTTTGTGGGTGAACCTTCATAAAACCCAATCTTGGAAAAATTTAAAACGATAAAAAAACATTCTTCTTTTCAACTACGTCCCCGCAACCCATGTAAAAGCTATAGTAAAAATGTTTATTATTATTTTTATTTTTAACACCTCCACGCTGTCCTTTGTGAAACTATTTTAAATCCTTTCTAATAATATTACATGCCATAATATATGCCATAATATGAAAGAATATTCTGACCAAGTTTTATACCTATAAGAGCTATGCTCGTAGTTTGCATTTTAATTAACGCAACCCCCATGTGGCTGAAATTTCGTAAAATCCGTTCTTAACTCACCTCTACTCAGCGAAAAGAATATTCTTACCAAAGTTTAAGTATACATTTGAAAATTTCCCATACACATATACAGGGTTATTGGTAATTAATTAGCCACCTCTTGCAGGCAGCCTCTCTACATCAATTCCAACAACATTTGTTTTACGACTTTTTAAAATTAACAGTTTTAAAAAATTAAGTTTTCCCATACAAAACTTATTTGTTGCCTCTGAACTGATAGTAACTCTGAGAGTAGGTACGGCGCCCGGGCGTTGACCTTTTAAGAACGTTTTACAAAATACAGGGTAATAAGTAAAAGAAGGAGCATTTTTTTTTGTTTCGTTGTTTTTTGTGTTGCTTATTAAGATTGGTAAAAGTCTTAGAACAAATGTTGTTGGGATTGATGTAGAGTGGCTGGTTGCAAGAGGTGGCCAATTAATTACAAATAACCCTGTATATAAAATTGCGGAAAAAGGTTTTAGTTTTACGATGGATTTTAAATACAATATGTGAGTTTATACTTATATATATAAAAAAAATCTATTATGAGAAAAATTCCAAGCATATAAGGTAACCTGAATAAAGCTATAATAAATAACAAAAACATTATAATAAATACTTTTTCCTCGTTCATTTATCAGGCCATGTGGCCACACGTCATATCAGATGTGGTTCAGAGATATGAGTGAGATATTGTAGTTATTAGCGTTGTTTTCATATAAAGAATTAGTTTCTTCTATTTAAATATTAAATTATGTTACTGAAGAACCACAAAACAAAACAAAAAATATTGTAAAATAAAAGATGTTTATTTAATTGTTTAAAATTATATGAAATATATAATTTTGAACTTATGAGATTCTTTTAACTACTTTTGAGAATGAAACAAAAAGTAAGATTTAGTACCTATACCCCTTAAACTGAATATAAACGTTTCAGAACGAATGGTATTTGTATTTGTGTTTCTGAACTACAAGGAACCGTCAACAATAAAAGGCAATGTTCACATTTTCAACTTTGTGAATACCAAAAAAAAACCATTAGTATTTCAATAGCACCTGACTTAATCTAAAGATCGACGAATTCATGGTTATTTTATGCACCCCTAAGATCTTATTTCGTATATAAGGAAACGAAAAGTACTTGGGTTCCGTTTTAATAAGAAACCAGTTTGGAGCTTTCTTTCTTAAAATATATCCTGTAAAGGCTCAAAGCTCAAGCAAAATACGTTTATATGATAAAACTATATATATAACTAAATATATGTATTCCAATATTGTGTTATATGGAAGGGCTCTATAAGTTAATAAAATTAAATAATACTACAAAATAAAAACTAACCAACATCGATAACGAGTTTTATATTAGTAACCACAAAGTAATTAATTAAGTATTTTTTTTTACTTTTGAAATTATAATTTTGAACTTTTTTAAAATATTTTTTTTTAAATATTGTGAAAAAGTTCCAAACCGACCCAGGGGTTGCTCTTGTCTCTACAGAAACTCAAGAAAAGTGACTAATTTTTTAAATCAAAAGTCAGTAAAGAGCTACAACTAATTTTAAATATTTAGATAACCGGGCATGACAGGGCAATGAACTATAGTACGTATAAAAAACAGTAAAAGTACTTATAAAAAACCACCTTACAAAACATTAACAGCGTTAACAAAAAAATATCTACGTATCAAAAGTCTCTGGATATGTTTGAGATGAATCTTATTTTATGAACGTTGTCCCTGAGTTGACCAAGATGTAAAAGGAAACGAGAAGAATGACAAAGAATATAGGTTTTCTTTAATCTAATTTGAGATTTTTTTGTTAATTAGTGAATGATTATTATTAATTTCTCCACTGTTATTTAAAAGTAGCCTTTATTACTAGACCTCTCCAATAAATAAAAAATACTGTAATGAAGTATAATAATGTTCAAATAAAAAGACCATTAATCTTACTATTCTACCGTTATTACCAAATTGATAGAAATTGAACATCATTAGATAAAAAGATAATAGAAAAGGAAGTAAACACTAAGGTTATTGTATTTGATAGATACTAATTATATCAATTTATTATTATAATTTTTATTGTGAGACATCGTGACTAAAATTATTTATTGACCCTCATTGTAAATATATTTGTCATAATTGGATGTGAAAGACTTAAACTGATTTAGATGTGGTAGTTTTTTATCTTTGATTGTTCCTCAATAAAAGATCTTATGGCATCTCGTAATACTGTCTTAGATATAATCAATAATCACATCTTAAATAATACAAATATGTGTTTGATGACAGAAATTAAAATGACATTTTAAAAATGTAAGTATATTACATATTTAATAATCAAGAACGTAAGCGACAAAACGGCTACATAAGTAATCAATACTCAAATACGAGGTGTCGGAGTATTTGCGTGTCGAGATTCAACGATTTGTCATTAGCTCAGTCACAATGGTCGCTTGCAGTGGAATGCCAATAACCGAACCATTGTGCTTCCCCCGGATCACGACAATGACGCTTTAATGTATGTATACAGCTAAACATAGGATTTGGCTTTTCATTATTGAGCTAATAATTCTCCCATGTATATCTGTATACGCTAATGATAACATGGAAATAAATAGGCATCTACTTTGTTATTCAATAAATTAAAAATTAAAAAAACTCCCGATACAAAAAGACCTCTAAAAAGAATAAATATATTATTATATTATTATGTACTAATTGAAGTAGTGGCGTTACGTACGTTGACGATGGTGTCTATTTTACGAAGTTCATCATTGAGAACTTAGACTATGCGATTCGATATCGTAATATGTAAGATGTAGGCCAAAAGGATTTTTTTCCTATATATCGCGGGTGAAGCCACTGGGAACAGCTAATTAGCGCATAGAAACCTTTCACCAATAAAACGTCAATATCTTGGAGACGACGGTTTCTATTTCGACCAATCATAGCTAAGAACCATCTTGATGAACATAGCTTTCGATTAAAAAACGGCATTAAATCCGTCTACGCGTTTGGCCGCTACATTGCCACAGACAGATACACAGATAGATCGATAGGTCAAACTTATAACACCCCTCTTTTTAGTCGGGGGTTAAAAACTTTAATTAATGTATAACAAAAATATATTTTATACCTACCTCTTACGCGTTTATTCACGGTTTTTAAATAATTATATATTTTAAAACGCGATACTTTAAAAGTTATTATTTATTTTATTTTTACACTACTTATTATTTGATAGGAAGTTTGAAAGTGATTTCCATATTTCATTAAATTTTGTATGGAATTGTACAACTTTAGTCAAAGGTTTAGTTAAACTTTGCAAAGTTTAAACATTCAAAAGTCATTCGTCTCGACTTGCTTAATGCACTTAGCGCTATTTTGCGAAGGTACGTCTTAACTTCAGTTGTAAATGTTCACCATCTGGCTAAGGTTTTCTTACGCGCGTGTTGCAATAACAATTCTACTGAAATTACGAGCTCGTTTAGTTGTTGAGTTATTTTATTGTTCATATATTATTGTTAGAATACAAGATGGTGTCATATGTAGTGTAAATCGTAATACATTATATCATACATAAATATTTATTTATGTATGATAGAAAATTATTACCATTACAATGCTTTGTGAAAAAAAAATTGATATCATTTGATATTTTTGACATATATGTACGTATAGCCATGAAAAGATTGTTTAAATTTTAAATAAATGTTGAATAAATAATAAACTTATATGTACAGGAATTTGAACCTGCGACTAAAAGGAATCCTAATAGATGTTCCACCGTCTAAACTCTAACTAAAGACAGTCATTTATAGAATGCTATTTTTATCGAAGCAGGTAGCGATACGGTAGCTCGATTGGTAGAGCAATGGGACGGTTTATATGAAATAAAAAATAATATTATATATATAAATTTAAATAAGCTTAACATGGCTATACATGTTTAAAGATATTTTCAAAAATAATATTATCTATAAAAGTAACAGTGACATAAATTTCAACAAAACTACTGTTTATAATTGAGCAAACTCATTAAATATAACATTAAGATTTTGTTATATAATTCATTACAACGCGACGTTTCCAGTTACCTCAAAACCGTACTAAAATTAATATTGACAACATTTGAAATCGCGTTTCCCAGCGTTTTGCGAAATGGGGTATAAATTGAAAATCGCTGTATTTGAACATCAAACGACCCTTACCCTTTGTGGATTTTTATATGATCATACATTGTGATGCCGAGTAACAATATCCGGGTATTATTTTCGTTATATTTTGGCTGCTAAGGTTTACGCTATGATTTGTCAACGTTCTCAAGATTTAAAGATATCGGGAACCTAAAGGTAGCACAGAAACTTATATCGGTTTAAGACAACCCCATATTAAGCCTGTTTGTAAAACGATACAAATAAACATTTTTTTTCTATACTACGATAAATGATATATTTATTGGGTAGAGTGATTCAAAACGACCACCAAAACTGAATAAATAATCTCTACTCCTTTTAACAACATTATTTTCAGCTTCAAACGTTAATAATATTTAATTAATACTTGAGCATTCATATTTGACCCCTTTATATTTTAGTAAATAATAACGACGTCAACATTGGAACATTAAATCTATATACATAAAATAAAGTCGTGTTAGTTACACTATTTATAACTCAAGAATGGTTGAAATGATTTTGCTGAAAATTGGTGGGGAGGTAGCTACTAGAACCAGAAGACGAACATAGGATACTTTTTATCCTGTTCAAACCGCGTTCCCGTGAAGTCACTACAAAACGTGGTATAACAGACATGCATCTCACATGGACTAACAATATGCAAAAGAGAAGTAAAAAATAAGTATAGTTAAAAATTTTACATTTATAAAAATTACAGCTAAACGTAACTTTATCTATGGTTAGGTCTATCTATGGTGAGAATCCCCTGATCGCAACCGATATGCATCCAAATCCATCTTGCATTCCCCATGAACATTAGCAAATCACAAGGCAAATCCTTGAAATTTTGTGGTCTGAATCTGAAAAAGGAAGACCATCTGCGCTGTTTGTTCTTACGCCCGATAATAAATCAAATAATGTCATGTATCACAAAGTGTTAATTAAGAACTAAAAAAAAAAGAAAGCTTACAAAAGTGTAAAAAAGCTTATTAAAGAATTTTAAAAATACAAGTTTTATTTTTATCTATCCTAATCGAAATAAAAAATGAACTTGATATAAAATCTGATTATTTATCGGTTTTAAAGTGAAACAATGTTCGCCGGGTCAGTTATTATATTATAAAACATAAAAATAATTGAGAAAAAAATATATATTTAGTAACATGACATGAAATACAGAAATTTTAAAACAAATATATCGTGTCTAGTAAAATCCACACGGAGTAGAAAAATTGACAAAACTGTAATTACAGGAAAAATAAACAAATTTCATATCCACTGACATTCAAAAGTCACGCGTAGATGAAACTGTCGAACCAAATATGCATAAGCTGGGAAAACGTTCCCTGCTGTTGACACATTGTTAAGTTCAAACGAACAGGCAGTGTGCGCTAAAAAATATACGCCCAGTACTCGCATCTATTTACCAATCAACATTCACTGAGGCGATTGATTGAATGAACTACGAAAACAAATACCTTAACCCAAAACATTAAATGTTATACTTTTATTTGTGTGCTGTACCTTGTTTTTTTTTCTATACGGGGACGAGCGTAAAATAAAACAAAAGCACCAATGTGCATCAAATATCTAACATGAGTTTTTTTTTTTCGAATATATGTTTCAGTGTATCATGGTACACATGTCAATATTATTTCATAGTTGCATGATGAAAGCTATTAAACTTGCAGTGGACAGGACTCGCTCTAGTAATTTAAAGTTGCAACTGAAAACGTAATCGAAATCCTGTCATGGGAGTCGGGTCGCAATATTTAGCTTGGTTTCTGAGTAAAATTGGCCTGAAAATAAGTTTGCTCGCAGCTTACCAGTGGTATACTTTATCTAATTGCTACCTAGCGAGAGGTACTCTTCGAAATTGGACGCTGAATACCCGTTTTCCTTCCCTTGCCGTTTAATTTGTCTGAATGTCCCTTAGAGTATTAAACTTGTCCTATAGAGCTTTAGACTGCCTGATTCAAGATCATATTTAACCGATAATACAGCACTGTCATGTTGTAATACTTATATTTCTTTTAGAACAAATACACTCTCCCATATACCCATAAAAATACTGTTATGTTAAAATATAAAAGTACTCTTATATAAAAATATAAACAGTTGGAATTTGAATTACTCATTCATTGATATAATCGTCACATCCATAACGTCTTGTCTCCGCCTCTAAATATGAGCATGTTAATAACAATAACTCTATTGTGATATTGTCACGTAGGCGATAGTAAAACTTGTTAAAAGCTGGTGTTCCCACGCAATGCATTTATCATTTACACCGCTAATTACAAACAGAAATAAAATTTAATTAAAACTATTGATTATTACTTATTGTACACAGGAGCAACAAACTAAAACTGTTGTAAGAAAAAGTCTTTAATCAAATTATACTCTAAGAAAACATTCACAATACAAATATTTATGACATTTTAATTCTCCATAAATATTGCAAAAATCAACTAAATATGTATGTAAAAATATTGTCTTGAAACAAAGAAACTCTGAGTACATAAGAAAGTGCCTCGCAACACATTTTTCTTCATCCAAACAAGCCTTATTAAGAAACAGCTGTTCTAACAAACGGATTAAATTAAAAGAGCGAGGAACAAAAAACCCAAGAAAAATGTTAAGTTGAACAATTCTTGCTACCAGTTTTTAAAGAAATGCTTTTATTTTAAAATAAAATTATGGTAAGACGCCTCGTAAATAAAATAATGAACTCTGTAATTAAGACATTTATTTTGTTCATTATTATTTTTAAAAAGATTAGCTCCAGATTATACCAGTAAGCTTCATTTTAATAGTACAAAAAAATTACAAATGTACGCTACGAAATGTGAGTAACCAGATTATTTTATAACTAAAAGTGAACTTTTAGTATTTGCTAGTTTATTTCCAACAATAAATTTTACAATAAATATGTGCATATATCCAATAACCTTTTGCGAATCGCTTATACGATTTTGATGAAAGTTTGTTGTAGTTGTTGTGCTCAACGCAAATAATATTTCAATATGTTATTCATTATAGTATAATTTTGTTACGAAAGTCGCTCATTATAAATACAATTTTTCATATTTCATATTTTATAATTAGATCTATGTCTGAATTGAATTTATAAGGATCTTCTTCTTGGTGGTAGACCATAACATCCGGTCGCCGGCAAAGTTACCACCCATCGGGCAGAGTCGTGCCGCAAAACGACCTAGTCGTGTTCCGGCACGTTGCTCGATGAAGCCGTTTATGGGAAATGGGTCTGAACAGTTGCGGTGCGTTGGCGAACCGGTCTGACGTCGGGTTGGTGTTTGTTTTGTCGGGTGTCTAGTCGAGGAGGGTAGCGGGATCCGAAGCGACGGCTTTCCGCTGGCCGCCCGCAGATAGTTGGGGGCCCAATTAGTGGGTTAGCCACCCACGAAAGGCTGCCCCGCCAGCTGTGAAAAATCCCAGGGTGGCTCCATCGTGCTGGTTGGCGACCAGACGAGGAGGCCCGATGGCGATCCCTGGGGGGGTTCGGGCGTCCCCGCAGTCTCCAGAGTAGCCTCCCAGTGGCAAGACATCACCAATTTCGACGTCGGGTTCGATACGTACCGTCTCGTTCAACTGCCATTTCCCATCCCTATTCACTTTTATATTTATTTATTTTTTTTATGAAAAAGTTAAGAAAAAAGAACAAGTTTACACAGCGGTTGCACTCCTCCTCATATAAAGTGCACCTTACTAATATCAGGGGTTTGCACTCAAATCTTTTAGCTGTCCACCACCACCTGGAGACAGAGCAGCCGCACTTGCTCTTTTTGACGGAGACGCAGATACAATGTCCTTTGAGCGCTGCATACTTGGATTATCCCGGTTACTCGTTAGAGCAAAACTTTCGCTCACGGGCCGGAGTCAGTGTGTACGCGCGGAACGACCTCTGTGTTCAGCGTCTCCGTCACCTTGAAGACCCCACTTTTTCTTCCCTATGGGTTTTAGTGGACACAGGAAACGAAAAAATCTTGTATTCCTGTGTCTACCGTTCGCACAGCGGTGACCAGGAGACAACTCGTTTATTTGAGTATCTCAGTGAGGCTGCAGATATGGCTCTGTATCAGTACCCTTCGGCGCAGCTCGTCTTTCTGGGGGACTTTAATGCCTGTCATCAGGACTGGCTGTTCCCGTACCAGAAGACCGACCATGCTGGAAGAGAAGCGCGGAACTTTGCGTTGTCCTTGGACCTCTTTCAGCTGGTGAGGCAAGCGACAAGGGTACCAGATGTGGTAGGCCATACAGCCAATTGCCTGGACCTTCTGCTGACAACTGATCCGGACAGGTATCGTGTAGAGGTCACGTCCCCCTTGGGAACCTCTGATCACTGTCTGGTGAAATCTGTATTTACATATTCCCCACCAGCTTTCGAACCACATGGTGTTAGGCGAGTATGGAAATACAAGTCAGCAGATTGGGATGAGATGCGGCACTTTTTTGCGTCTTATCCTTGGCGGCAGGTCTGCTTCTCTTCTTTGGATCCGTCGAGTTGCGCGGATGCTATAACCGATGTGGTGCATCAGGCAATGGAGTATTTTATTCCTTTTGCTGACGTACCCATCGGTGGCAAAGCTCGCCCATGGTTTAATGCCGAATGTCGTCATGCACATGACCGTAAACATTCGGCATACCTCATTTGGGCTGATGCTCGAAGCCGCAAAACTCCGGATGTAAGTACAAAGAAGAGAGCCTTTAACCAAGCTGCCAAGTCCTATAAAAAGGCATTGCGGAAGGCTCGTCTTGATCGGATCGTTAAGAATGGCGAAAAGCTCTCTGTCAGACCAACTGGCAGTCGAGCTTTCTGGTCTCTTGCCAAAGCGATCGAGTCGAACTTCTGCCAACCCTCACTGCCTGCTCTGCTGAAGCCTGATGGATCCCTGGCCCACACAGCAACAGAGAAAGCGAATGTATTTGCTTCTCTGTTTGCTGAGAATTCGCATCTAGACACTGGCAATGCTTCTCCAGAACATCTTCCTCACTGCGGTATTTCGATGCCTGAAATCCGCATCACAAACAAAGAGGTATGGAGAACATTGTGTCGTTTAGATGTGAATAAAGCCAGTGGTCCTGATGGTATACCAGCCATTCTGCTCAAGACATGCGCAGGTGAGTTGTCTCCTGTATTGACACGTCTGTATCGCCTCTCTTTCAAGACTGGAAAAGTGCCGGAATCCTGGAAGCTTGCCAACGTGCAACCCGTGCCCAAAAAAGGCAGCCGTGCCGATCCTGCCAATTATAGGCCCATTTCAATCACCTCCATACTCTGCAAGATTATGGAGCGTGTATTGAACTCGCGGCTTCTAGCGTACGTAGAAGGTAACGATCTCCTCAGTGACCGACAGTACGGATTTCGCCGAAATAGGTCCACTGGGGACCTTCTAGCGTACGCAACACACATTTTAGGCGAAGCCATCGAGAGGAACGGAGAAGCGGTCGCCGTCTCTCTGGACGTCTCGAAGGCTTTTGATAGGGTCTGGCATGTGAGCCTTTTAAGCAAGCTTTCAGCGTACGGTATATCTCCTGGTCTGATTGGCTGGATAACGGACTTTTTGAGCCAGAGATCTCTGCGTGTTGTTGTCGACGGGTGTTCTTCGGAACCCTTGACAATAAATGCCGGAGTACCTCAGGGGTCCGTTCTTTCTGCAACTCTTTTTCTGCTGCACATTAACGATCTGTTGAAGCCCGGTATCTATGGGTATGCAGACGACAGCACAGTTGTAGAAAGATATCTGCCAAGTTCTCGGGCTAGTAGAGATGAAGTTCAGTCTGAAAGAGAAGCCATGGTGCAACGTTTGAATGACAAACTTCAGGCAGTCTCCGCATGGGGCAATGCCAATCTTGTCAAATTCAACGCCACCAAAACGCAGACGTGTTTGTTCACCGCCAAAAGGAGCCCCTTCACCTTGGCTCCTACTTTCCAGAATGTATCCTTGGAATACAGTGACTGGCTTCAGTTGTTAGGCTTAGAGATCTCCTCGAACCTCAACTTTGGTCGGTACATTGAGTCCAGAGCAAGAGCAGCTGCGGGAAAGCTTGCTGTACTTGCGAAGGTGCGACAGTACTTTACACCGGGACAGCTTCTTGTATTATATAAAGCACAGATCCGGTCGTGTGTAGAGTACTGTGGCCATATATTTGCTGGTGCCGCAAAGACTCATCTTGCGGTTCTGGACTCAATTGAGAGGCGAGCAAAGAGGCTTATTGGCGACCCTAAATTGGTTGACGCCAAACTCCACAGCCTTGAACACAGGCGTAGAATTGCTAGCCTCTCAGTATTCTATAGGATACATTTTGGTGAGTGTGCGCAGGAATTGCACGACCTAATTCCCCCATCCCCGTTCCTTTGCCGGACGTCCCGACGCACGGCGGGTATCCATCCCTACGTTGTGGACACTCCACCTGTCCGAACGAAGCGCTATGCTTCATCTTTTTTAGTGCGTACAGCGAAGGACTGGAACAATCTGCCTGCGTCGGTATTTCCGGCAAAATATAATGTGGGTGTCTTCAAGAGGAGAGTGAATAGGCTGCTAGGTTAATGCGCTTTACCACCTAAGACTACATTTCACTTTCCATCAGGTGTAATGTAGTCAAGCATTAACCTAGTTTTGTATAAAAAAAAAAAAAAAAAAAAAAAAAAAAAAATCTATTCATGTAAATAATTTGTTTGTTTTTTTTTAATGAATTTATCATGAATATAACAATGTCTATATTTTGAAATAAAATTCATATTAGTAATACAAAAAAGGTTTGTTCTTAGAACACTAAAAATAATGAAAAAAAATCTATGATACGTTATTTTATTTATTATTTTTTTTAAAGAACTATCCAACAGCATTTATAAAGCGAATTCTCAAAACCCTTGATAAATCAATTAGTATTTCTTATGGGGTTTAGCTAGATTTATTTTTAATTGTCGAAGAGACATACGATGCCAAATCAGGACTTCTTACAAAAGTTTTGGCAATTTTTTTACCTTGCTTGCAGCAATAAAATCTTCTGACAAACATTTGGTAGTTTTCGGTATTGATAATACCTTAATTTTTTATGAAAATTGTTAATAAATACTTCATAAAGGAGATGAAACTTGCAATAAAAAAACAGCATTTTTTTATCCTTTCATATTCTTTATTTTGTAGCTTCCGTTTTTGTATCATATTAATAATTCCAAGATTGGTCGGTCATCTGTTATGACATCGTTAACCCGGCGCGGCGAAGGGAACCTGTTTTTATGATGTTTCTGAGCATCGGTAAGGTTGTGGGCTACTCATCGTGTCCTTCTGACATAAAAAGAGTTTTGTAGACTATCATGAAGATGAAGATGACAGAAACCTCCTTTATTCATAAATTTGAAACTAACTCACTTAAGTACATTGTACTGGCTGTATGAAGGTGCCTTGTGAAAATAAGCTAATTGAAATCCAGTAAACGAAGCTTCAAGCCCTACTTGATACCTTCATCAAGTCTTGACCATAACAAATAATAACTTTTTTGTTTATTAATTTTTAGATCAAAAACTAAGAACAATATCAGAAATTGTATTTATACACATTAGTCAATATCTATATCCCTAGAAGTTCTATTAATACGAAAGCTTAATGCTAATAATTGTTTCTGTACTTGTAAAAGTACCCTTAATTTAAATATCACAGCTAAAGCTGCGGCCAACAGCTAGTTATTTACTATTGCGCAAATAGCCTTAAATATTGACGATAAAAGCGATGTTGGAATGCTGCGTCCGCAAAATTAATAACACTATCTACTTGTTTGTGACGTTTTCTATTTCTAAAGAGCTTGTTTTAACTTTACTATAGTAGAAAAAAGATAATTTAGATAAGTTAACAGAGTTTAAAGATCAAAGGCCTTCCTATCTTTTACCACCTACATCGTTTGCTTTATAAAGTTTTCTTAAAGCAAGGTAATTCTTATTATACACTATTATCGTTGAGTTCTTTTAAAAAAAATACTTACATATTTTTGCTTAAAAAATTTGCATAGATATTAAAATTAAAATGCGACTAACGTTCTTATCGCTACAGATTTATTATTTTCACTACTTAATGATGCAAGTAATCTTGACATTTTAAAATACATACTTAAATTAAATAATATTGTACTTTCAAAGCGCATAAAGTTTATATTACATTAATTTATAAAAATAACCTACTATATAAAAAGGACGATAAGTAACGGAAAGGCTTTTAAAACGGAACCAAACAAATAGATCTATGTGGTCGTAAATTTATGCTAATAACTATGACGGACGCTGCGGGAAACATTTCCCTCCTGACACGCAGCGAATTAAAAGTTCCGACTAACGAGACAGATGGAGTGACAAGTGGTACCACTATATTATATAAATTAAATCACGATAACACATATGCATGCATGCATCTAGAGTTTCTCAATTATATTCAAACTATTTTTAAACAATAGATCAACGTCTTCATCTTGAAAACATATTCATAATTAAATCTTTAATAGTATTTAATATACTCTGCACATACAGTAATAGCTTAAAGACCACAGTAATCCACGTTTCACCAGTAAAAGATACGTTAATGGCCATAAAATAAAACTTTAGTAGAAAAGGTAAAGGCTAAAACCAGTACAATTTATAACCGGCTGTAACCGGCTCCGACCGCAAAACAATAAACGGCTTTGTACGATTCGTGTCACGTAGAAACGAGAATGAGAATTAGGGCACTCTGACACTACTAAATCCTCTACATCCTAATGAAGTTTATTCATGAATGTATCAATTATTTGGATGAATGGCGTTATCATGTCAGAGGTCTCCAGATTATGCTTCATGTTATTGAGAGTGACATCGGTATAATAATGGACCACGTTTCATCTCTATTACGAATATAATTAAATGTTATTAATTATATCTAGATTAAGCTCTATGCGTCTAATATAAAAATAATTTTATAATAAATTTTTTTAACCTAATATTTTTGTAGGATTCTTTAGATTAGAGTAAGTTAGTTAGTTATCTTTGACAGCCATTAATTATCTATAAAATCTTTAGAATTCGTTCCAATCAAACAAAAATGTTTTCAAATATCCCGTTAGCAGTAGAATTGGACTACTTTAAAAAATACTGCTTGAATACTGCTGAATTACAGACATTTAATAATATAAATATCTTAAAAATAATAAAAATAATACCTTTCTGAATGTGGGGCAACATAAAATGTGGTGGTAGAGCCTAACTAAGGTTATATGATTGCGGCTTATATGGGCTGACTTGGGCGGGATAGTACCTCTCAAAAGAAATTGACGTGAAGTAGTTATTCAAACTACTTTTGGTAACTATTATCCCTATCACCAATTTTGTCCCTTTCTCTCCTAGTTTTGTCCACCGTCTACCATCAGATGCACCGCTGCTCGTTTATCATCTAATAACTAAAAAAGTATGTTAATGGAAATAGCAAAGTTCAGTAGGTTATCCACCCTCCGAAAAAATGAAGGATAGATTCTCCTATTATTGGTAAGACAAAGATAGAGAGTCAATATTAGTACAAGCCGTTCAAGTCTTATTTTGTATCATTTATTAAGAAGCAATGTCTACTAGACTAAAATAAATATAAAACTCAAAGTTGTAAATTTATTGTTAGACTAAAGAAATGCAATTACAAACTTGGATTGGATCTTGGATAAAAAACAATTTGCATTTGGATTTGGTTAATATATTTTTTTTAGGTATATATATATATATATATATATATATATATATATATATATATGCCTAAACTTTTTTCGTTAGTTACCATCCTATTTTCTAGAACGATATAATTTAAAGATGATGTACTTCACAAGGAACGACTGTCAATTCTTACAGAAGTATTTGTAAATATGAAAACTTATTTCTCTTCTTGTGGTAAAAATTTCTTGATACGATTTTAGGTTTTGTGTCAATTACAATAAAGTCGTATATAGCTAAGAAGTATACAGTATTTTTGTAGTATAAGTTATTTGATTTTTTACCATCTTCCATATATGAGGATTTGAAAACTTAATCTAGTCTTCGAGCAGACGCGATGGCACAAACATTCCGATATTGGAAATCTGAGTGTTTGCTGTAAAAATACACATTGCTATGACTGAAAGACAGATTTAAAATGGGTCGTCTACAGTTTCTGTCCCCCGCTGCGAATAATTTATATATAAGAAAGACATGTCTATCCGGGAGTCATTTTACTAGGCTGTGTTAAATTTTGCCAACGTCTTGAGTTTCCGAGCATTAGTCTTATAAAAATAAGAGAAATATTTCAAGGAAGTATTTTTAAGCGTTCAAAATGAAGTAATGTTTGAAAGTATCTGTAAACATGTTGTAAAAACGCTCCTTGAGATATTCTGGAGACTTAGGATTAAATAGGATCGGGTAAAAAAGTGAAAGTTTGTGAGAATTCCTACGAAGGCGTATAGGAAGCCACTTGAGCTTGGTGCGAAATTCGGAGACGTGGTCGAATTTACGAAGGACAAAAATAAACCGAATACATACATTTCGAAGGCGTTCAAGCCTATTAAGCTGATCCTCGGTAATAATCACAAAAGACACGTCGGCATAGTCAAGAATTGGAACAAGGAGAGAAAAATAGAATAAATTGAAGATACATAAGTCTGTTAAGCAACATATCGAAAAGAAATATTATTTTTTCATAATATACTATACTGTACTACTGGGAAACCGTCCCGTAGACGCGGGTTCGAATCCCTGCCCGTGTCGGTTTATTTTTCATTCTATATTTATATAAATTTAAAATGAAGTAATTACTCATATTATGAAAACAATATTTTTCTTTTCGACCTGTTGTTTAACAGACTTATGTACCTATCGTCAATTCGTAAATCTCCTCATGATATGTATGAATGAAGTTATAGCTTCAAGTTCTAGGTTAAAACAAAAGTTTATAATAAAATCCGCACATAGTATTTACTTTCCAATAGTATTTTATTCATATTTTCTTATCATTTCTTTTGGTTATATGTTTTTTTCCTGTCGTGTTCAACGCATTATTCAGACTGCGTATCGTATGAAGTTTAATGAAGTTTGTTCTGATCTCGATTGATTGTTTGAACAAGATTTTAAATTCGATTATAGTTCTTTATTGGATCTCCACTCCACGTCTGTAAGTGGATGATGGGATTCTGTGAGTGTCTAGAACCCTAAATAACAATTAAATTTTATTATTTCCTCAATTTCAGTTTAAAAAAATAAGATTAGTTGATGGTAATCATACTATAATTATATCTGTTGGGCAAAAAGATATTATTAAAATTAAAAACCTTGCTTAGTTTCGATTATATTTTCTCTAATACAAAAAAACAATATCTTAAGTGCAAAATGTGTTTATCATAACAGATAGGTACCTAACGGGAAAGAATTGCTAGTCGTACGGGGTGCTATTGATCCGACACTAATTCCCCTAATCCACTTAGGACGTCTTCCGGAATAAGTTTGAGTGACGTAGGATTATAAGTAACACGGTCAGCCTAAATTTGTACTTAAGAATATTGAGTTATTTGAACACGTGTGACGCAATCTCAGTGGCTTTATAAATGTTGATTGTTTCCAAATATTTGTTATGGTTACAAAACAGACCATTAACTGAAACTTTTGATAAAAATGATATATATTTCAAATTGATATTTATTTCACTCCATATAATTGTAATATAAATGCAAGAAGTCTTTATAGACAATTTAACTTTCAAATTGATATACTATTTAGCATTCAAATCAATATACCTTAAAAAAATTAATCACTCAAAAACCCATTAATACTTCAAATAGTTACAAACCAATGATTAAGGGACAAAGAACAGATTGAACAAACGCCAATCACATTACCGCTTATGGATATGTAAAACACACAATTAGCAAATGGATTTCTACAATGTGTGAATGTATCAATGTTTTCAAGCCAGGATCCGATGGTAAGCGACATTCGCCATTATATTTAATGAAAACAAACTTTATCAGCATATTCCACACCATTTGTTATTATAATCAGAAACAGAATTTTCATAATAATATTATCAAATGTAAAATAATATTCTATTTCTGACATAGAGCAGCGTAAATTTCGTTGAGACGTTCAGATCAGCGAAATTCTTTATCCTCATAGAAACATCTACTATGAATGGCCTTCTGCATCTCAAGTATTCTATTCTTAGAGGCTTCACAGGGAAGCGTCATGGCGTTTATTTATCATCTAATATCCCGCTCCCAGCATTGTACGATGCATCAATAATTCATATAGTCTGTGAGTTATAGAGGCGACCATCTCCGCGGTTATACTGATTTTAGACGCATTCTTGATTATAGATATTGTATTATTATGTAAACCCATGTTTTTATTGGATTGTTGGGGCACGAATGAGATAATATCATCTTTGAATAAACATAAATTAGACTCCTGTGTAGTCTTAGCCTTTATGACATAATAATATTGAAACAAAAACAATTTGTTATGATTTTATTTTTATAAAATAACTAATGTATCTGAGTTTATCTCAAAATACCTAAAAATCTTCTCACATAGATACCATTAACTTTCTTTAATCCATAAACAGGAATTCCCTTTTTGGGAGATGTCTCCTGTGTATCTTCCGCGGTAAGTTCTGGAGGAGTGTGGTAATCTAAATTGTCTCCATCGGGTGAAGGTTTGTCTAAGAGTTTGAAAGCTTCTTCTTCATTCAAAATATTCTTGTCTTTATAAGGTCTGATAAAATTTTGTACTCTGTCTACTTTTATAGATTTAGGCCTGAAAATTAAAAACCTAACTTATATTATTATTTAACTCAGTTTAATATATTAAAAAAATTAAAATGTACCTTATTATTCGTTTTTTAGAAAAGAGATGTTTTTTATTTTGTATCTCTTTTATAAATGTTTCTGCTGCTTTTTTTGCAAAGGCTTGTGCTAAATTTGTTAAATATTTGACCGAAGCGTCGGATGTCAAAGAATCAATCAGATGTTTTGAATCTAGTTTAACAATAATATCAACATCTCTGCAATAAATGCATCGGAACACAAGTATCAGTAATTGAATTTCAATAAGCATTGTTATTTCTTAACACTAAAACTCGTTATGGTATTGAATTTTGAATTAAGTGGAAACGTTGGAGCAGATAATGTAACTACTTTAATTAAAACCTCTTGAATTATAAAACATATATTAAATAAAAAAAAAAAAAAATTTGAATACTGTAAGCAACAATCAATGTGCAATATCATTTGGTAACAAGAAACTTACCTCGAAAGACACCGTGAGAAAGTAAAAACAATTTTGACATACTCATTGAAATTCATACTAGTATCATTATTAGTTATTCAATCAGCCCTCTTGTACATCTATCCTATCTTCATAGCCACATTCTCGTCCACATCCGCTAGTTTCCCTTCAATTATTGAAAGCATTGTATCGTATAGACGTACATTATTAATACCCAGAACCCCTTTCATACAGCTTTGTAAACAGATTTCAGACTGTATTGATTAATGATGACTATTTATCTGAAATTGTGTATAAACATGTTTCGACTTCTAAAGCTTATAGATCATAGATTATCTTTTGAATATTATTAAATAATTCTAAATGAGAAACATTAATAAAGATTATTAATTAATAGATATCGTCTCCGTAATGATAAATATATGTTGTTAACATTTTAATAGAGTACTCTAACCTCGAATTAATATTTTAAGCGTTTATTTTATTCATAACAATATTTACGAAGTAACTTTCAGTAAAGTAATCAAAATAGGTTAATAAACATACAAGAGATATAGGAGAACTTGTTAGTATACAACAAAAACAAATAGGTTAGAGAAACAAACCGTTTGGCAACACCCAAACTAATATGGCGGCTAAGATTTGATTTGGCTAGACTAGAAAAAAGGAATGCAATAGAACATCACAGTAATTTGATATAATGCGTGCTAATGGATCTGTCCATTACCTAAAGTGCTGCAAAGATATGCAAAATAAGCAAAGATAACTCTCCTTATATTGACTGCAGGTGTAAATTGACAGTGTCACTTCCATTACAATTATATATTTTATTTCATTTCATCTTTCGAATATCACAATTTGACCAATGAATTTTTATATTATAAACAATTTTGCAATATAAAAGTTTTTTTTATTTCTATACATAATAATAAGATTAGTAATTTTATGTATATTTTATATGAATGATTCCATAAATGCAAAAAAAAAATGTTTGTGTTTGTAGGTTATACTGTAGACATAAGATATTTTTTATTCTGATTAACTTTTTTCATGTTTTTACTTTATGATTACGAATATTCTCATAAAAATGGATTATTAGGAAAGTAACATTTACGCTCGGCTCGGTGAGCAGGTAACAGGTAGTATTCATATATAAAACTGAATACCTGACTAATGAAAAAACGTCATGAATGACGAGGGCTACGATTATGAAACTCACTTTAAAATAACTTGCTTTTATTTTAAAATGTTGAAAAAGTTATTTAATTTAAAAAACCAGAACATACGACAACAATTTACAAAATGTAAAACGAAAACATGTTACAAATTTAGCGACCTTATTGCTTTTGAAGAGATTATTAATTAACGGAAAAAAGTTAGAAAAACGCCATACATACGTATATATACACACTAGGTATATATGTACATATGAATATATAATGATTTTTATTATGTGTGTTATGTATCCACATGTAATTTAAATGTAATGTATAAATACATATAAGCGCTACTAAATAATGTACGAATTAATAATTTGGCATATATTTTATTTTATAAAAATTAAAATAAAAAAACCAATAAGGGATTCACTATTATTTTTTTTAAGATCCTAACTACAAACCTAAATCCTACTAACAAACTCCTTTTTAAAGTAAAGAACATAACAAATATATATTTGAAAGAGAAAATTTTCTCGGGACACGTGTACGTGGATAAAAGTTGTTAAAAAAACCCACGCAACATACATACAATAAAAGTTTAAAGGGAAAATGAATCGCAAGACTCTGTTGCATCCATTCAGGCAAGTAACAATAAAACCAGTCAGTTGCCGATGAAAATATGTGAAGGATATCAAATATTGTGAGTAAGATATTGAAGTCTGGAACTCAGTACTGAAGTCAGCAACATCTATACTGAAACCGAACAATTTTTCAAACCTTAGCAGATGTCCTCGGTATTTTTATGAACACAGTAGACTGTGACGGGAGCGGGCTTTGAATTTACTAAGATAATTTTTAGATAAATAAGTACTTATTTTTAAAAGCAAGAGAAGAATAGTTAGAAAGATATATGTTAGAAATCTGAAGAACAAAAAACGTTACCTGGTTTTGAAAGAAAAATATTAAAAACATCTTTCCAGCAGGAAATAAATTCATTCATTACAATGAAGTTGTTAATTAAGGATGGAGAGGTAGAGGCCAAGATATCGTGGATAGAGATGATAATTTTACGATTAATGGCATTACATTTAAGTTTTTGGATAGTATAGTCTTCTTAATATCAGATACGAAATAAATACAACAATAAATTTAAATCGATGCAAGTTGGTTTAGAGTAGAGTGGAGACTTAGTACATCATTCAGTGGTGACGATGAAAGGAATATTAGTTAATATTATTTAAATCTGAATAATATATTATTCAGTATCATCATGTATCAATATTTTTCTACTTTGACCAAATTCTAGAGATTTAAAAAGGTTTTAGACTTTTATTGAGTTCTTTCACTCGAGCAACAGTACAAAATTGGTAAAGAGTTAACACATATTAATTTTTGTCAAGTATTCATTCATATTTATCAAGTTACCCCATTCTAGCATTTATTTTCTAAAAACAGTGCCTGGCTTCCATAAACGTACTGAGTCAACAATTCCAACTGACTAGAACCTCTAAGCCTAATTTAAGCCTAACTTAAGCAAACAAATTCATTTAATCCTTAGTTCTTACGGTTACATCTTGAAATTGTACAAACATAGGTAACGGTGTTTCTGAAGAAGGTCCAAAGCTGTGGATTAAATGCTTACAGAAAATTTAAGGAATCAAAAATGAGCATTAATAAGCTCCTTATCTGCACAATAGTTTCTATGACATGTCTTAGGTAGTGAAAAATGATCATCTTTTTTATTTTTTATTGCTCGGTCTATCAAAAGCTCTACTGATTTTTTTTGTACAATAATACTCTTCATTCAAAATAAATATTAAATAAATATTTTCATAGACCTAATAAAAAAATGATAGTTCGCACATGACTCCATGGCCTCGACATAACAAACAAATAATTCTTACAATAACATTTTAGAAGTATTGTAGTTGGTATGTTATATAACTAAACTACTCCGCTGCAAATATTGCTCACAAATCACAATTTCTTTATAGGTTTAGAAATTATCGATAACTACAAAAGGTAATAATTATTTAGAAATTGCTTTACACTTAGCTAATAATCTATTTAATCTAGAGCAAAAATATATTTATTTAAAATTCGAGAAAACCGTAGGGTACGTCAGAAGTGACAAGCGGTAGAGTCGCTTCAACTGACTGTGAACATTAAGCTCAGAAATGTGGATAAGTTATCTTCTCTTCTTCGTTATCTCTAACATTATATTCATAGGTGATGCATTTTTTTTTACGAAATATATGCGGACGGTGGTGTCTGAAATCTGACACAGTTAAAAATTTAATTGATAAGACGAGCAATAAACTAATATTGCTACAATATAATGCACTTTTAATACATTTCATTTACATTTTATTTAATGATAAAATTACACACACTAAAAGTTGAAACATTATATACACTGTCGTTTTTTACTTTGACAATTTTATTCACAAGTATTTGTTGGTCAAATGGCTCGTAATAGAGTGAAACATAAAATACGATACGATACGATCGTATTTGGCCATAGGGCGATTGCAAGTCTTAATAATTACACAAAGAATTAGCTCGAAAAAAAAATTATTACAAATAGACGTCGTTCTTTTGTGTATTTGATTTTCTATACATTCTTAATAAATTTTAAATTAAAATTTAAAAAATATATATCAAAAGCATATATACATATCAATAAAATTTTAATAAATACCATATCAAAATTTATTCCTTCCTGCAACCCGCATACCTCTGGAATGGCGTCCGCCTCGACGCGTGGTACGCCTCGTCGCCTCTCGTTCCGAATTCAAACGGTTGACGCGCCAAATTGGAATTGTTTTTCATTTTTCGACTGTTAAACGAGAGTTTTGTGCTTGCGGCTTTGAAAATCGAATAGGGTGCTTTATAATGCCCACATCCAGCTCTTGTTTGTCGAACATTGCGGAATTTTAAATATTTTTACAGAACATTTTACACGCTAAATACCTTTTTCACTCTGAAAAAAGAAGTCTCTATATTTTTATGTTTATATTATAAAAAAAATATACGACACTCAACACAAAGGATATTAATTATTTTTATTTTAATTGGCTGAAAAGTTATATATATATATATATATATATATATATATATATACAAATATATACATATATATGTGATAAGTCTAAAGACAGGTTGAAATATACCCGTTCGAATCAATGTAAATTCATTTAAAATTATTACTTACGAGTAAGTACATATTTTATAAAGGCTGTAAAAATGAAATAATGCCTTATACTTAATTTAAAGTACTTTATAACTTAATATTCAACCAAATTGTCTTCAAATGACATCAAAAAACACTTTTGGCATTGAAATGGCAGAATTAAAATCTAATTTTAAATTTAACGCATTCGCTAAACATTAAACGAATATTGCATGGACTCGCTTAGAATTTTAACGGATTAAGATCTTTTAAATTTTTAAATTAATATTGACTTCAATTACATTAATAAAAGAGAGAACATTATAAAATTTATTAGTATTATAAATAATATATAAAGATTTTTTTATATAGGTTCACCTATAACTTATTTATTATTACTAACATTACTAGTTCAAGTAACTAGACCAATGTAAACGGACAATAGCATAGATGTCCGTTTAGTATCACGCTCTAATAAATAGCTTTTACAAGTAAGTGGTATTATACGTCTATGGCAAAATATAGGTATATTATTAAACAAATATAGTTTTTATCATTTATATAAATATAGAATGAAAAATAAACCGACACGGGCAGGGATTCGAACCCGTGACTACTGGGAAACCGTCCCGTTGCTCTACCAACTGAGCTACCGTGTCGCTGACCGTGTTTTTTTTTTATGTAAATTAATCATTTACCTCTCTATATCGTAGAAAAAAATATAAATAGGCTTGAAAAGATACTAGTTTTTTTTCAAAGTGAAAATTAAAAAAATCAGTAAATTTGAGCCGTTCAAACGCCGACATTTTGCGCGCGCCCTGCGTGACGTCAAATGACACGTCCAGTCAATGTTTACTATGAACTTTTTATTTACTTCATACATATTTTAAGTTTTAAGTGCTTTACAAGTCATGGAAGAAGATAGAATATAGAAAAACACCCGACAAAGTGTTTTTTATATTCCAAGAGATACGAAAATACAAAAATAATGTGCTATGGTAATTAAAAGGGATGATAATATATGTCTTAAATTGTGTTTATATTGTTGTGAACATCAATTTAACGTAAGTATATTTTATTTATAATAAGTTTAATTTAATAGTTTAAAATTATTGTAAGTTGCATTAGCTAGTATGAGTTTAAAATTAACCTAACCTAGTTTACAAAAGTTCAGTATAAATTTCTATAAAAACCGTATTCTTTTTTATGGTTTTACGAAATTTTTATGGTTGTCGATTTATTTCAGGTTAAGGTAGATACAGCTAATAATATTGAATATAATATGTATAACGAAACAACAAGGAGAAAATAAATAAATAAATAAATAAAAATATAATCTAAGTTTGAAGAAAGGAGTTGTTCCTCATATATTTTTGTGGCAAAAACACCAGCTGATAGAATGAGAATGTGCGTAGTCAAAAGGCAAAGATTGACATCGGTTAATGAAGCCTTTTCAGAGTTAGCTATCTAAAGTAGTGTTTAAAAAAATTGATGACCTTTACAAAGAAATGAAATAGTAAGTAAGTCCTAGTACGGCCCATACAAATGTCTGTGATATTAATCAGCCAAGACAATATTAAATGTGATCACAAGGCAGAGCCTTGCTTTTCGCATATTAAAGATAAATTACCAAGTAACTAAGCTGTGCAAGTTAATATTAAGCCGAAGTACAGAAGTAAAGGTGTCAATGTAATATACTTGCTGAAAACAAAATGTAGCATTGTTACCATTTCCTCATTCAACATACAATACTTTTACTTTACCAGTAAATCTATGTTTTAAAAAGAAAATTGTTTACTGAAAACACAGCTGATAACACTTCTATAGCATCTTATATTTTCTATATCTGCTGATTATCAACAAAGTTATTTATCTGAGTCAAGTGAAGTGGAAAATGATTACCTAAACAATCGTATCATTTAATAAAACCTTTAAGCACGAAAATATAGGTTTAAATTATTTATTTTTCTCAGTAACACTAATAACACAGTATGAACTTCGACGCCGATAATTTGAATGGCGTATCAAATGAAGTCACATTTCCTTTCGACCAATGGTGGCCCGTTTTCTTATAATAAGATGATAATAAGTATCCGAAAAAAAAGTATTTGAGACCATTTAAAATTTTATGCATATTCCCTATTCCTTCAATAATTAATCGAAAGGAACTTCGTTCCATTCGGGTGTCCCTTGACACCTCTAAGTTTTTTACATTATATGTGAATACAAACTTTTTAAGTCTTAGTGACTTTTATAGGAGATAAAATAATAATATTACAAAGACCTTTTAAACCTAAGACTAACTATTAAGTTGGAAGGCATACAAAAGTTTAAAAGTTATGAATCTTTCTACTCACGAAAGCTTCGTTTAAATTATACATTTAAAATAATAAAATATTGTACTGATTGTTTCATTAATAATCATAATATCTAATTGTAATTCAGCTTCTTTATTAAAAAGTTTAAATTCGAAGTTTTTTATTACTCTTTTACAGAGATTCTTAAGGAAAGGAAGGAAGAGGTGACCCTTCTCCTAGTACGTCACATCCATCTTTGTAGTCTCAGCAGGCAGCTGACCGCACTCACTTGGACACCAGAATGATCGTAGAGCCGTCACCTTCAGTATCGGGCACTCTGACTCCACACTGAGCACGCCTAACGCTTATCCATTCTTCATCATACACGCTTCCGTATTGATAGTACCTAAAAGCACCCGTTATTATTTAATACGCGCACTTAGTGAAGAAAACAGTTTAAATATTGACAGCACATAGCTAATTAATTTGATTCTTTACACGTGTTGTTGTTGTTGTTGTTGTTGTTAAACTCTTTATTGTACACAATAACACAATGTAAATTACAATATATATAAAATACAAAAATAAAAAACAATTATTTAAGTATACAAAGGCGGACTTATCCCTTGAAGAGATCTCTGTGTTTGCGTCGTCTCGGTTTAAAATCTAATCGCATAACCCTAGGGTAATAGGGTAATCTTTAAACATTAGGTACCATACGTATTCTATTTTATTATTGCTTTAAAAATTAAATATTTAACGAAATCGGAAGATATCGGAGATAAGAATATTTTTAAATATGTTCACAGAAATCTTACATCAATAGGCCAGTTTATATTATTCTTTACTTGTAAATTAATTAATAAATAATTTATAGCTAATTATAGATTTGTTGATTAGAGTGTAACTATACAACATACCACATTTTTAAAATAAAACATATTCTAACATTGGATCTTCTTGTGTCTGGAATCAATGTTGTGTTATTGCAATCATTATGGGCAACTATTATTGTTACAACTACCTTATTAATAAGTTCTGGGAGATAAATGAAGTCTGATATTTATAGCTGCAACACTACTCGCAATCCTAATGGTAGATATATCGTCGTTTTACGATTCAAGAGAGAGAGACATTGGCTGGTAAGGACAAACACATCATAGCAAAATATCGCTTTTAAATTTAATAATATTTATCCCTAACTATTGAGGAAATATTTATGCAGCCTTTTTTTGGGCGGTTTGCTCGGTTTTAATCATGATCACAAAAACACATTTCAGTAACTCGTACTACTGAACCTAAACTCGTTAATGATTTTTCGGATACTACAGCTCACGTATCGATATTAACGTTGGGTTTAACCTGATTGCATCGCTGGGGTATGTTTATGGCGAGCAGAGTATATAAATTTCAATCGGAAGTTACTTTAAACATTTTTTTTTATTTTCCCGACTGTGACAATCCCGCTGATTGTCTATCCGGGGGATTAATGTCTAGTCCAATATTCAGTTATCCGCAATGGTTTACAGGTTCATGGCTAGTATCAAACATTTCAGACTAACCCAATGGTTTTTTTAATTCATGTCAAAATAAGTATTCAAGAAGCCAAACTAAAAACAAAAACTATTTCCTCGTTTTATTATAGAAATATAGAAAACTGTGCACCAAATTGTTTAGAAAATCTACCTATTTCAACTAACTATCCACTAACTTTATTGGGCGGAATTTAAATTCCTCTTATTTTTGCAGATGGACATGCCTATAATCATTAGTCTTACAACAGCCGCAGTAGTGCCTTTTTTAATTTTTAGAACGCTTTAAATAACATCCCCCAGGTATTTAACAACTATTAACATTATTATCTAAGTAATTAACAGCTCCAGATACCGAGGTCAGATTTTCCGATTATCTGAACCCACATCGCGCATCATCCTACTACCACACCACCATGAAACTATAAAAAAAAGAAAAAATGGACATGCATTTTGTATATATATTTATATTTTCAAAATGTGGTCTTGTCCTCTCACACAGTTGGATTTAGAAAATAAGTGCTAAATACGTTTCTTTCTTGAATGTTCATTATAGAGTTTCTTATTCGACCTAATTTTAATTATAAGTAATAATATTTCAAGTTGTATAATTTTAGTAATAAACGGGAATTATCTTTCATCCCGGATTTCGTATTACAAAATGTCGTTAATCCGGTATTGTACTTTGAATGCTTTCCACCTAATTATATCCCAGGTAGAATTAATTTCCAACTCCATTGTATGCTATAACAATTGCTCGTGAAATATTACTTCTGATTCTCCTTCGTATTAAATCCATATAAAATTTATTATATCATATTTTTAACTTCTATTACGTCTTGCTTCTGATTATTTAATAAATTTCCATCTATGTTTAATTATTTATATTTTCATCCGTTACCTCATGAGCTTTGCTCCAAGAAAAGAATCTTATGTCATATTACATTACCCAGCAACAAAAGAATGGCCAGTAAAGTAACAGAAGATTGAATAAGCTTTACAAGAAACGTTCCTTATTCTTGTATTGTTAAGGCTGAATTTCCATTTATTTAATCTATCTCAAACAAGTAGCTAGTGAGGTGGACAGTCAAAGCTCGTTTTACTAAAACTAAGGCTTTAAAAAACATAATAATAGTTGTTTGTGGAATGTGGGTCAGGGGATGATCGAAAATTCATTTCATCACTCAGCTGCAGCGGGTTTGCCAAAATCGTTATTTCTGTTGCCAAGACTTTTAGTGCAGTTATTTTTAAAAGCTGACGTTTACCCAGCTATAAATTAAATACATCAAGGCTATTATGTTTGTTTCTAATTAATATTACTCCAAGTATGTTTTAGATCGTTGTACCTTTCGTTATTAATGTAATTGATCAGTTTTCTGTTGATATTTTAAGTTAAATCCAGCATTTTTATTTCTAATACTATTAAGCGTTTATCTGTTCCTATCACACCCTGTATCTTATTTAAATTATATTATTAAATCAAAATTAAATATATAATTTTGACCTTTGATGAATTAAAGACTTAAAAATTAAACTATACTTAATTTATAGGGGTGATTATAGATAAGTTCTATCACAAAATGAGTAATATCAATGTCTCTTTTCTTGTAGGCAGATATTGAAATAGTAACAATCTGTCATCAGTTGGGCTTATAAGGAGCTAACCAAGAGGTAAGCCAATTTGTCAGACGAGCGCGCTCTGTAACCTGAGAGGCTGGCGTCACTGACGTGCGATATTAGATAGGTGTCTTGTCACTCTCGTCACCTTTGAAGTCACTTTATTGTATAAAATTATATAACACAATTCCATAATATTTATTAGCCTCTATTTTGCATATTGAAAATCTTTAACTCATTAGCTATATATTATAAAATTTTATTCGCTGATAACTAATAGATAAGATCACAAAATACATACATGTATCTATATGTAAATTTTCTTATTTATTATACTATCTTTTAAAATATATGTACATGTAAAGAGACTTGTATTTTATTTGAATAAATATATTTCAAAAGTCAGTAATCCCACGTAAGATTTTCTTATTCAACAAGAACTTTCCTTTCGTAGCTTTGAACAAATCGGATGATTTAAGAACGTTTGAGCGACTAAGTGTTCCTAAGTACAGTTTGTAAACCGATTAGCATATTATTAAGAGACGGAAGGACTTTAAAATTTACATATATTTTTGTTTTTAACAGTTACTATTCTTGGTGTATCAATAGTGTTATAGCGTGTGTTCTGTCTATAGTACAAAATTATCAAACAAAAAACCAATATTTTATTAATTCTGACCTCTTAGTCTTTGTTTTTTTTTTAGATTTATTTAAATAAATAAGTTATTTAATAAGAGGATTATTTTGATTTACTTACACATGCCTGTGGATATTTAAAAAAATAAATAGATACTGTAAATTTTGGTAGTTCTGTAATATTAGCACATATAGCTAAAAAAAGTTATTTGTTTGGAAAATATTCTCCTAAAAATGCAAATCGGTACTCATTAAATATAGCAGGTAATCTTACCTTCATCTTTTCCTTAACCAATCAAACATTATTGTATGTGTAACTAAAACACACATTATAGTTTGAATGGTTTTGTTAGTGATCGTGTAATTTCTGAACGTCTTCCTATTCAGGTCTCATTCAATAAATATACAAAAGGTCAAATATATTTGCATATAGCAACTGGATTGGACTGAATATTTCAAAAATCGTTATAACAAGGGAGGTCAGAACGCTTCATGCAATTTGATTATGCTTCACGACAGAGCGCTCCACAACAGTTGTTGTTACTCTTTGTGTGTGTGTGTGTGTTACTACTTCACAAAAACAATTTGTCATACTTTACTGTACAGCTTCTATTTAGAATTCTATACGAATTATACTATGTATCAGGCTGAACCTTTTCCGGTCGGCCAAATGAGAAGACCGACTTGGAAGGTATGCCTGCATAGTCAAATGTGGAAAGTGTGGAAGTCCCTTTCAAGAAGCTATAAGCGCATGCCATCATCCTCTAGGGTCCCTAGGGCTCGCCATGGAGACCAACTAGTTGTCTACTATGAGAAATTTAGCCTGGACATCCTCATATGGGGGTTTTGATGTCACACTCAGACGATGAGGACTACCATTTTTTTTTGTGTTTAACCTTACAAATAGTGAGACCAAACAGTTATATCTACAAAACACAAACACATAACGGCATCATCTTTTTGGCCGACAAAGGATAAGAGATTTTTCTTACAAAACAAAAATTAAAAAAGTTCCGAATAGTTGCACTTGTGAGAATTTCCGGGGGCTGACCTGAGCTATGACTTGTATTTTAACATAACATACTAGTATTTTCGGGGGCTGACCTGAGCTATGACTTGTATTTTAACATAATGTACAACATAACATAGAGTGTATTAACCATTGTCTTGTATTAAAGTTAAAGATCAAGTAAACAAAGACGTTTAGCTCTCATCGTCTTAATTATATCTTCTTAGTCGTGATTTCACATTTTTATTTTCCCCAAGCCCCTTACCCTTTGAAGAGACCTTCTGTTCTAATTGCTTTGGCCAAAAATAAAAGAAATACCAGCCATCCTTTGTAGTGCAGCCACAGTGTAAGCGTTTTATTGCCGAAAGATAATAGAAATATCCAAAAAAGGTATATCAGTTTAGTCAAATATATATAGATCAATGTTATGGCTAAAGATCGTTGTCATAGATTTAATGATAGTTTTTTAACTTGAATTTATTACCTTCACTTGAGTCTCGGACTCCAATCTTAATGAACCAATCATAATTTTGTGCCATAAAACAATATGACAAAATTTCTTACTAAATAATACATGTACTAATAAATATTTGTCTAAATCCAAAATCCCCGCTATCAAGTCCACGCAAACACAGGGTCTGAAGATAATGATGCTCTGGGTGCACTCGTCCTTAACGACCTTTATATTTAGGACAAGCCCTTCCCTTGTTTAATTAATTGACGGAAGCGCCTTTGCATTTTTGAATTCTAATTTCTAATTTCCGTATAACTTTATTGAGATTTAGTTTCTTTATTACATGGTAATGTTATAATAAAAAATTAATTAACCCTCTACACCGTTTTTTGTAACAACAGATAGTTCGTTAACATCGTGTTTTTTACTTTTAATTTTATTTATAGGAGATGAGAGGATCTCCGTTCTGTTACAATCTGTTTAATCTGTCTGTCACATCTCGCGAGAAAATATAATAATTTTATAAATACCACCACACAAATTTTATGGGAATAAGATAACAATGAAATAACAATACTATATATTTTTTACCTAGACAGGTGATCTCTAGTACGATTACGAAATGAAAAAATGTTATAAATAAATAACTAAAAAATACAATAACTATGGTATGCAATATATGCAGACATAATTATAACATAACTTACTTGATTTTTTTTGTTCATAAGTAAAAGGTTCAATGACACTCAACAGATGGTTTATTAAAAAAAATACCAAAAAAGTTCACATAGAACTTGGGTTTGTTAAAAAAATACTTCGATATTTAAGGGTCAAGAAGTCCGCTGGTATGTTAGAGAACTACAGCTATTTCATTTACGTGGGTATGGTTCTCTGAGAAGGCTTCATAAACGCCTGGAATTTATACCTTCTACTTTATATTAATAAAATATATAATATTAATCTATAAATAATATAACAATATAACATTCAGGATGTGTTTTTTTTATATATATTGTTTATTTAAATAATGACTTTACAAATTTTCAGTACTTTATTCTCCTACTTATACAGTCAGTCCAAAAAAACATATAAAAGAGCGAGGAAAAATCTTTCGGATAAAAGTCGAGCTTCAAGATTTATTACAACTGGTTTAAGATCTTACTAACTTTTTTTAATTAAAGTTCTACTGAAAATACCTCATTTGAGACGAAAAAGAAAGTCGTATTTTTGTGAAGTTTATTCATCGAGTTGAGTTTTAAATATATTTTTTATTTTTTCTTGAAATTCGATTTAACGAGCATTTTTAAAAATACACTTTGATAACTTATTAAAATACCTGCACATTTTTCTAGAGAAATCCATTCCAATTCAGACATTTTTACTTTATATATGAAGAGCAAATATCAAAGCGGATGTCATCTCGGATGTCCGCGGGGCCTGTGCAGCAAATTCGAAGAGATCTAAAGCATATTGCATTTTATATTGCCAAATATATTTTATTGATTTATTACATAAAAGATGAAATATAATATTCCATTCTATGATTCAAATTTTATATGTTACTTCTAATCAAGAATAAGATCAAACGAATATAAGCCGCAGTAGACTCGTAAAACTATACTCCCAGTGCGGCAACCGGAGCTTTAGGAGGCGCAAAATAAAAACCATATTCCAACAAGTAAAAAGGCCATTCCATCAGTATAAAATAATACGATACCGTACGCATATCATTCCAGTTCTGTAAAACCCTGTAATATGAAAATAAAGAGTGTTTTTTGTAAATAAAAATTCACCGAGAGCCCACTACGAGCAATTTCATTCTCTGTAGTGAAATAAAAAATCTGGGTCAGGCAGGTTGTTGTACAACTATTTGTATAGATAAAGGATGGAAAATGGATATTGCTGGAAACGCTTTGATGAAGTATTTAAACGTGGATTAAGTTTTGTGGAAGTTTTTACCATTTAAGTAATTTAATGTTTTTTACCCTTCTCACGATGCAATTGTCGTGAGAACCTTAAATGAAAATGGATATTTAAATTCAGAATATATACTTTGGTATATATTTAAGTAAATAATTAAATTTAATTATTTCATTTGCCAAAATGAAATCGATGATGATATAGTTGTATGATTCATTTTCATACCAAAATAACTTATAATAACTCGTTTATTACCTTAAAACATTATTAACATATTTGTAAGGTTTCAAGGTAATAATCGATTCCTTATAATCGATAGACTATTATACCTTAAAACAAAGATCACGCTTCGAGGTTGAATTATATTTTTGAAATAAGAAGTAAAGAGTTATAGTAATTGTGAACAAAAGTTGTCTGTTCCGAAATTCTACATCCTTGTGGGAAAGTAGGCTAGCGGAGTGCAATTTGATGCGGCAGCATGACTGCGCTCAGACGCTGCGGCATCCGCGATGGCCGTGCTTAACCGAGGTTTAATTAGCGGTTATGGATTACATATTTGTTACAATCTTTTATTACATATACAGGAAATATGTTCTCTATATAACGTTCAATATTCAAGCAAGTTGTGTTTGAAAATATCTTTAGACATATTAAGCTTATTTAATTTGAAATAAATATATAATGTAAAATAAAACGATACAGGCAGGGGTTTATTTTTCGTTCGTTATATATATTTAGAAATAAGTTTTGTTTATGAAAATTAAAAAAAAAATCATAGAACTTAATTGCCAAACAAAATATTTTCTATTTGCAACATCTAACGATTAAAAACCTGATATAGTTGGTGAAATCCCTGTTTATAAAAACTTATAATGATTTTGCTTTTAATGTACTTTTAAAAATCCAGGACGCAGCATCCATTATTCTCAGGTTTAAAGGATTTTGTGATGATATACAACATTCATCGACCGCAAGCTCCTACTTATATCTTACCGTTACGGAGATTTACAGTGGAACCTTAAACCAGATCTCTTGCACTTTATACTGCTATTATCAAAAATTACTTCATACCTTCTTATATTATTTGATTCTCACACATTTCTTACGTCTTGTAATATTTGTCTTAATATTATCTTTTCTTATCTTCATTATCTTATCTTTATATCCATATTTTTACTCTACTGCTTATCCATTTTAATATTTCAGAAATTATAGATCGAATAGTCTTAAAATTATACTGTATTTGAAGATAAAAACTTGAAAAGACCTTATGTTTTCAGTATTAAAGTAGGTCTTTACAGTTAGTTAAACGAAATGGTGAGAAGTGTAGACAGAGACTTGAACCAACTTTAGTGCTAATGAAAGTACGGGGTGAAGGATTCTGTTTTCAACGCATCTGAGAGTTAGTACTCATTGCTTGGAAATTTAAGTTCTCTTATGTGGTTGTTGTTCGTAGAGGAAAGTTTTATATCACAGTGTTTTCTATGTAAACAGAGTCTTGACTATATCATATGAATAATAAGTACGTATTTTTTTTTAATTTATGCTAATTGCTATACTTTTATATTTATAGAACAGGAGTAACTATACTAAATGTTGAATTGAAAGGTCCTGGATTCGGTCCCGGGCAGTGACAAAATATTCGGGCGTTGGCGAAAATTATTGACATGACAGAAATACTCAATCAGAAAATCTACATAAATTAACTAGCTAATAACTCACCAAATTTTAATGAAGTGACGTGGTAGGTTATTTTATATTAATTACAAAAATAAAAGTTCTCCCAAAAGTGGGACTAAATGCGCCAAATTTTTACGTTAATACATGTATTATAACTGCAGGAGTTTAAGGTTAAACAAACAAAAAAGTTTTTTTTACCTTTATTTCGTACTGCGGAACAAACTTTATAAAGTTATCAGAAACGACGTGATTTATAGTATAATTCTTATCGAATTTATAGCTTTTTGTTTGATTTATATCTGGAGATATTTTAGTATCAATAATATTAGATTACGGATCTTACGATCTTACGATTATTTGTAAAATATTACCAAATATTTACTACAAGAATCGTCGAATTATCCATTGTAAATATGAATTAGAAAAAAAGGGGTTGGTCATCACATATATTTATATTTACTATTTTGAATTATATGAGATTTTTATAAATTAATTTTCTGTTATAAAATATAGACAATATATGTCTTTATTTTAATATATACCTTAAATTATAATATCGTATGTTGCCAGTTTAACACTTTAATTACCTGTAATAGTAAATCAGAATGCAGCTGTATGTAAATTTATTTATGGTATGCTAATGTAGGGATAGTTGGGTTATGAAAATTACTTTAAATATGAAAATTACTTTAAATATGAAAATAAAGGCTCACAAACCAAAATCACTCAAAGTACTAGGACATAAATTTAATGTTTATGTAGATCTGACCTTTTACTTAGAGTTAGTTTATCTAAAACTCCCGAAATTTACACAAGCAAAGCTAATAGAGGAAAATGAAAATTTAGAGTATTTCAGAGCAAGTTTATCTCAAGAGCGCCGAGTTTCTAACTATTTAAAACTGGAATCGAAGTGAACGGCCAAGTTGCTCGGACAAAGCCTGTGGTCTGGAAGTTTTAAGTCATTTTCGTATTGGTGTTTTGTAATGGACATAAAATATTCGTAAACTTGACTCAAATTTTTGATTTGATTTGAGAGCAGCGAATCATTAATATATTTTAAATTATCTAAGTTTTGGTTGCAGAATCTCCTCTTACAAATTACGGAATCTCATGCAAACTTTAATCTCTTATAACTTCTAAGTGGCGTTAATAAATTAATATAAAAAGTAACAAATTAATAAAGCGATCATTACTAGACTTGATTAATTATTTGTTACTTTATTAACAACTTTGTAACACTATAACAATACACTTATTTATTGTAAAATAACGTGTTTTAAATATAGAATATATTCATTTTGAAACCTAATTCCTGGAAACTTTTAAGTTGCAAAAGATTTATGATTCAACTTAAGAAGTTTCTTACTTGTAGACAGTTGTATTTGTTAGGTCCCATTCTTTAAATGGTTTTAGTTGTACATATCTACACTTCGTACAAGTTAATCGGGATAATATTCCTCGGGAAACTAATTACATACAATCAGGTCACAGCCCAAATAATATTTAACGTATAATTGCTCGCTATAAAGCGTTACTGTAAAACGAATATGAGTAATGAGTATCAAAGGAACGTCTTAATTAATGCTAACAAACTCATTAACCACGGCAAAAGCCAAAGTTTCAAATTTATACGTTTATTATTGTGAGAAAGTCATCCCGTAAGAAACACCGGTTTTAATTACTGGCATAGAGAATTGGCCCCTGTCTTCAAGGGATAAGAAATATTATTGCGTGTACAATTTGTGAATATTTATAAATCTTAGCGTTAGTTCGCGGATACAGTAATAAAGATGAAATTATTTAATGTATGGATTTTCTGATTATTTGATTGGAAACACTTTTGTTTCCTTTCAAGGCTGAAATTGTTTGTTTCAGTTAATAAAGCATACTTGAATGTCAGTGTAAATAATAATTATTTAATTAAAAGAAGCGAATAAGTGATACTAAACATATTTAACGAAAATTCGGAATTATGAAATTAGAAATCCTATCATTACTAGAATGAGAACAAAGTATCTCGGACTATGATATCTAACGACTACTTTTATTTCGACAACACATAACTAGGAACCATCACAGACATTGATAACAAAAAACGCACTCAAATCTGATCATCCGGAGTTATAATGCCTCGGACAGATAAACAATTATATCAATAATTATAACACCCACAAAAATACATTGTTAAATTATATTAAAAAGAATATTCCCCTAAAATATCTTTAGTAATTGTTAACATAATCCAGTTAAATATAAAATTGTTCTGTTTTCAAATATATGGTAACTATACACAATCAAATATAAAGATAATCTTCCAGACTCCCTTCAAGTAGCATCAATGTTGCCATCAGCGATTTCCCCAACGATTTACGCCGACATGGACTATTAGAGCAACCGGTCGGAATCCCCGAAAACATTATTATTTATACCCGAGACACATTAATATCAAGAATTGTTATTGTGTTGACAGCCTCCAATAAACTTCAGAATAATGCACATGAAAGATGGAAGCCATATATTATACTTGCAAATATCATAACACTAGATGATTTACCTCTTTGGGTATTATAATATTCATATGTTGTATATTTACATATATATATAGTCATATGATGTATTAATTAAATTGTTGTAATAAAGATCAGTGCTGAAATCGTTTTGAATACATGGAGTAAGCGTTGTAAATCAATGACAGAACAGATCCACTGACAAATAACTTTATCTCATCAATTGGAAATAGACGGCAGTGGAATCTATTTGTAATAGTTTTATTGAGATTTTCTTTATGTAATATAGATAAGCTCGCTAACACAATAGATCGTAGTTTGATAGTATGTAGTGTTAACACTTAACTATACTGGTGTAGTGACTTAACACGGCTTAGTCCTTACCCACGGTCTTAATGACCGCCTAATTGGCAACTTGATATCTAAGCTCTAGGTAGTTCTATTGTCTGAGTTAGTAATCTATAGCCTAGAACTGCAAACCAATGATTTAAGTATATAAATTGATAATTATTACTAAAAATTGTTTGTTATTACTCTTATCTGTTAGTGATAAAATAACTGTGTACAAAAAATATAAATTAAAATATATGAATAACAAAATGAGACAACATACAAAATCAAATAGCTCTCGGTATATAAGAAACATTTCAATTGCTCCTCGATGACAGCCCTTAGCGGACACCCTCAGTCATTAGACGCATTCACTGGACCAGCCACTAGACATGCCAAGTTTGTTGCATTTAGGATATACTCCAAGAGCCATTACTATTACAATAAGGAAGACGTTTACTATAGAAGTATATCTTCATTTGTTTTTTTTTTTAATTTTTATTTGGATTTGGATTTCATTTTTTTGTCATAAGCCATAGAACGCACTAAATAAAGAGGTTTATTGTATAATCAGAGTCATGTACCCAAATAATCTACAACTTTTATCTAAATATATGTTCGATAATACGTCTCACAAAACAATACCATATATTTGTCCAAACAATGGTAATATCGATGAAAGGTTAATTCAGCGAACTCGTGAGTAACTTGCGTTCGAGGCATTTTGTGAAAAGAAATCTTTTTTCGCAACGACTCTTCAATAGTTGCATTGAATACTCCCTGCTAAGTGGGACCCTCTCCCCTCTGATTTGAGTTTAATATCCCTGCAGAGTGGGTCTGCATTCTTTTATAAGGGAAAAGGCAAGCGGAAAGACTTTGACGTGTCGGGGAAAGTTAGTGACTGATGCTTGCAATGACAGGGTAGAAATCTTCGACAGTTTTGTTTTTAATGTTAGTACTTGTAAAGTTTGAAATGCTTTTAGAGCCCTCTTTTTGTTAATGCAAAACGCAAAAGTGCACTTCTATACATATAATTAAAATACAAGAGTCCCTTCAAATGTAAATACAATGCTAGCTGCGACATGTGATAATAATTTTATTTTTATTTTTCGCTAAATACCTAAAAATTAAAAGGCACAATCGTAAACATATTAGAGTTTAGGGTCGATTGCTCTAATAGCCCGTGACGTCATAAATTACAGACCTTAGGGACATACTATCCGTTCCCGATTTAAAAACGAGGGTGCAAATGTATGGATGGTTACATTTTCTCTTTCTATTATGCATAGACCTTATTTATAATAATGTAAGAGTCATAATTCTAAGCGAAAAATAAAAGAAAATGACTTCTAGTTATCAATTCTTTATTAGACATAATTGTGAAATTATAGCAACACAGACATTTTAATTTAATAATAAATATTACTAAATAAAGACCTAGGGACGAATATCATATTTTTTTATAAATACACAAACAGTTTTAGCCATATAGAATATTATTCAGAATATTTTTTTAAGATTTATGAAGTTCTATCTTTAAAGAATTTTAATATAATAATATTACTATTAAACACAAAACCACTCATATAAATATACCATTTATTAAACCCCGATTATTATTTTAGGTTGTAGCAAATACAATATTATTCGTAGCAATTTCGTAGAATTTCGTAGACTTCTGTTAATGTATGAAATATAATGTTAATATTATTATAATAACCCCTTAATTAAACGTGCGTATTTTCTCATATATCTTAATATTCATGATATGTATCTCTGTGTATAAATCAACATTGTTTCCAACAAACTCTATATGTAGGTTAACTTTTATATTAGACATGGAGTTTAATAAACCTTTCCTCTGACCGTTAGCAGATTTTTACATTTAATAATATAAGTCCTTTTGACTCCTAAAAAATTGCATAGAAATAATGGTTTGTTTCGACGTAAACAAACACCAATACTTTCCCATTCATAGTATTATTTTAATTTGAATTAAACTAAAACAATATTCTATCAGTAACATATATATATATAACGTCACGCTAAGAAACTATAAAAGCAAAGCTAGTACACAAAACTACAGCTAGTACACAAAACAACTCCTAGAATAGACCCTGTTTGAAAAAATATACTAACGAAAAAAATAAACTAAAGGTTAAAAACTTATTATAAAAAAATAAATAAATTTATTACGGTTTCCCAGAGGTTCAATTCCCTGCCCGTGTCGGTTTATTTTTCATTCTATATTTATTTTAATTTAAGAAGCTTAATATGGCTATATTATGATCATTTCTATATTTTTAAACAAATATCATGATCAATCAATGATCAATGTTCATTCAAATGTTTCCATATTACTAATTGTGTGTATGTAAGTATAGAGGTGTGAGTGAACGGGTTTATATTTAATATCAAAATCATAGAATAGTTACATTAAAGTAATCCTTGTCCTAAACATTTACATTTGCCCTGAGCTAACACAGTTTCACCGCTTACTCGAGGATTGAGAGGATTATTTAGTTCAATTGAATTAATTTGTTGGCTTAACATCAAAATTAAATATTGAAATAGAAGGTGAAGTAAATAGTATAATTAAACGTGACAATTACAAAATTCTGTTTAAAATTATTATTTTATATTTATTACCATAAGTGTTCTAAATTGTGTTAAGTAGTAATCACATACCAAAAAAATAAATTTATTGTCTGTTTATTCGAAGAATCGTAAAATGCCAATAAAATAAAATAGAAAGAACTTAACATCTTTAAAATCTTCCTCACGTTTTTACGAAAAACTACGTTTGACATTACGTACGTTTTTTACGAACGAAACCGTAGCATCTGTTTAAATATGGACTTACTTGAATACAAAATGCAAGTTCTTTTTAATAAACATTACATTTCGACTTCTATACTCATTTCGACAAAATATTACAAAGGAACTATATACAAGTCCTAATTTCTCTTATATCGTCACTAATGAGTCACGAAATTCATTGAATATGTTGCTTATGTAATTTAAGTGGTTTCTTTCCTATTTTTATTTCTATTCTACATCATTTTGTTTTCGCTAAGTAGAAATCAATAAAGTAGGGGTAATTATTTTTCTTTTTATTATTTCCTATGTGGCTTACACGTAATAATGTAATGTAATTACAGATTTTTAAATAATTATTGTAGGTTGCATGTACAGTAACCCCATGTATCAAGCTATTCACTGTAAAATAGAATGTCGACAAAATCCTAGCAGTTAAAAGTTATTTATTTTACAATAAATAAACAAAAAAAATACACTAACATGGGTAGGATTTGAATGTCGCGATGTTTTACTTATTTATATCTAACATATTTATACACAAACATTTCTTTCAATGTTATTCTTTACTACAAAGTTAGAAATATTAGTAAGGATTTTTGCAAGAAACCTAGCTGACGTTGCTTCCGTCCTGAAGAGGATGACATACTAAACTAGTTTTGACATAGGCTTTGGTCGCGGTAAAGGTATATTTGAAAGAATAGTTTTGTTATTTCGAACAAATATTCGAATGACAAAACAGATAAACAAACCAAAAATAGTCGTCTGTAATAACTGTGTACATACCAAGTTGTAATAACTTTTATCAAAAAGTATTTTATTTACAGATACATCGTTGTTGTTATTATATAGTAATAAAAAGCGCATAACAGAAAATAAGCTGTACTTGCGGACTGAAAGCACATCGGTTCTTTAAAAATATAAATTCTTCCCCGCACGTATAACTATCTACACTGTTACAGCCAACCACTCGTAGACGTTAAGCCATTTAAAGCATTATCGCCTCTACTGTTATGGTTTTAAGACTTACTGAGCATGGTTGTCCAGTATACACTAAGGCCCGTATCGGAAGCAAGGGACTTCTTTTGTGGTATGCAGCCCCCTCCATTGTCGAGCGACAAGTGCCTCTACCTTTGAAGGAAGAACGCGTTCATATTTACACCACTTGTATAGCGGAAATAAAACTAATAATTGGCTAATGAGGGGTACAAACACTTACTTTTCTATTAAATATTTATACATACATATATATCTATCCAATTTCATTATATATAAAAATGATATTTAAAACTTGTAGATAATTTTGTTATAAGCAATATAGCAAAAAAAATCAAATTAATACAAAAATTCTGAATATTTAATAAGGACCAATAAAACTAAAAAAATATATTAATCATAACTAATATAATATAATTTATAAAATAAAGAAATAATCACAAGAATTATAAAAAGAAAGTAGCGCTAACCGTACACTCATGTACAGGAAACGTCTAGGATACGTCGCAGTACAAAATGGCCTGTCATTTCAAGCAGCCCATTGTACTGCCTCATGTCACTCCGACTGTCGCTTCCGTACTAATTCCTAAATAATATATCATATGTTTCAATGATATTTATGGGTTTTATTTATTAATATTATTTTTCCGCTGCGTTTATTATATAGGTGGTTTGATCATAACCATACAACTACATAATTCAGAATGTATTTAAGAAACCTATCTATTGTAGGAATAGGGTTTTCGTAATTTTGTTGCATTAATTTGTTAAGTCAGTGATTAGGACTTTTGTTCCTATCAGAAATATAATATCCATCCACGTAATAATAGTTTAATAATAGGAGTATTCAGGATAATGCTACTGACTATTAATAATTGTTCAGCATATATGATTATACCTACGTCTTTGTATTAGCATATAAAAGCTCCCCTCAACGAACCTATCATTTATTCTAAAGTAGAGAGCTGTACTCAGTCAAAGTAGTAAAATAGGAATGGAACGTTATATTTTTAAAACAACAGCTGAATTCTTTAAAAAACGAAACAGGTTATTAACATTCTTTACTATTTTCTCAAGGAAATAAAGTTACATCACTTCATTCTTTACAATACTTGTTAAAAACATTATTCCTTTCAAAGCATTATAAGAAACCAATGTTTTGACATTTCACATAGAATTACAAAGAAAACCAATAACAGGTTACAAAACGAATGAGAATCTGTGACCTATAAAATAAAAGTCATATCTGTATGCCAAGAAGTTTGGGAGCGATTAGCGGGTATATCTACATTTGCAACTCCGGAGAGGATGAACAGATACAAGGGATATACCGGGGGATGCACACCCCTTATGTTTCATTAACGACGGGTTACCATAGATTGTTAAGGCTCTAGATAGACTCTAACTTTAAAAAAAAGAAAAAGCTATTGACTTAAATACTTTAATTTATTCAAACATCGCCCGTGAAGTGAATTTTCAAATGTTGTTATACACCTATCATTATTTTTAATATGCATATATACATATAATTAAATAAAAAAAAATAAAGAAAACTCCATAATATTTTACCAAATTTCGTATAAAATTTTGTCGTAAGGAATAATAATAAAAATGTCCTATCTAAAGGTTCGAAATTCACTCATGCCTAGACCGGGAACCGACACAATGACCCCGCGTAAATCTCCCGTCCCTAGCAACCGGTCGGACACCGGAATTCATAAATTATGATTCACTTGCTCACTGAAAACCTTTTTTATGGTAACGCTTATTCGTTGAAAGCGACCATTTTTATTTTACTCGTTTGTCCCTTATCGGAGGGGCGGGTATTTTCTTGTTTTTCTATTGTTATTACAATTTTAGTTTGTCTTTTAATACAGTTTGTTCGTTGTTATTAAACAATTACTAAAGATATTATATATTTAAAGTTTATATTCCTGCGCTTTAGCATAAAACTATTCCAATATTCAAAAATGTTGATAACAACTTAATACAGTAGTGATTGCGTAAGAAACAATTTATTTTATAGAAAACGTTAAATACTTCGGAATTTAAGTAAATATATGCCGACAGGGGTTTTAATATTTCGTGACTAAGGATATTTAGATTTCGCGATGTGTAATGTTTTAATTATATTCCAGCGCATGTCAGCGGATACAGTACACCCAAGGGTTACGCGTTGACATAAATTTTATATCTTTCCTACGTTCGTTCGAAATGTATACTTGTGAATGTTGAGGAATATCATAAAGTTTACGAACTGTAAGAATATTCACACTGACTTTTTATGTATTACGATATTCTTCTGTAATAATAAGTTATGGACTTTCAGCGACAGTAACTTTACATTCCGAGGCTTCGTATAGATGTTTAAATCTCTTTTAACAATAAATATCTGATATTTAAGTCAACGATATATTTATTGTGTATTCTAATTTTTACAAAATAAAAAAAATATTATCTTACAAAATAAAGAATATACTAGTCAGTCAGCTTTACCATGTCTTTATCATCAATGGTCATAGGCAACATAATAAATGTTCACGTTTACGAAACAGGAAGAGATATAAGAATTTAGTTTCTGGCTTAAAATCTATTACCAATAAAATGATTCAGTCCGAACACCGAACCAGTTCAATACGGCGTGTACATTACTAGTTTCATAGATATAAACATTATAATAACAGTTAAATAACGCTATACGCTTTACACTTGCAATGTGTTATCCGGTTGAAGAAGTTAGTGGTGACGAATGACAGAAGTTCAGCAAAGAATATGTCGTGCGTACACACATGGCGCATCATCGTAAAACAGTCCTATAAAATAATCGTAAACATCTGTATTGTCGTGATTTAAATCAGTTTTATGTGAAACATAGTGATTCCATGATTATATAATTTTACTGGTTTTTGTTATAAAATCAGTTATTAAATTTATTTTGTCATCAGTTGAAATAATATTTCGTGGTAATTCATCCACTTTTTCGACTGGCGCCGGTCATAATTGTTTTATGCAAAACATTATTCGCAGCTGTAATCTCTAATGACTGCTTAGTCAACAAGCTACCCCTTTTGTGTTCAGTCAAGATATATCAGACACTTTTTATCGTATAAGGGAGTTTTAAAACGCACCATTTAATTACATTAGTAACGGTTCTTGAAATCGTGAATCATTTGTAGTCGGAAAAGTATTCATCACTATGGATTGTTGATGGATTTCTCTTTATATTTAATTCAATCCATCCAAATGCAGATGTATTTCGATTTTCCGTTTTTCAAAATATTAGTTATGTATATTGAAAAGATTGCGACTTCTGTTCATGTTCGAGTTCTATTACAAAGATAATATCCGATATATTTTTTTATATAAATATTTTGTTTTAAAGTTAACGTAGTAAACTAGTTATTCAGAATGTCCGCCCTAAGCTATAAAGCACGTTTTTAAACGGTCGGGTCATTCGTCCATGGATTTACGAACGGTTTGCATTGGAAACTTGTTTACTGCTGCCTCCAAAGATTTGTTCTGTGACGCTTAGAGCAGGCCATGACCTCTAGCACAGGTGACAATTTATAGTTCAAAGTGTTTAAGTCCGGACTAGCCGAAGGCCAATCATCAGCGTTTATAAAGTCTGGAACATTTTACTCATGCCAAATTTGGGTAGTGCGCGCCTTATGTCCCGGGGGTGAATCCTGTTGGAATGTCCACACTTCGTTTTTTAATAAGGTGCTGTTGAGAAGTTTAACTAACGCTTCTAACACGGTATCTTGATACACTTTGGCTGAACTTTTCATTCCTTTTTCGCAAAAAAGGGGGTTCGTAACCTTTTTCGACTATTTTGTTTTAGTGGCTCATTTAAGGTACGTCCTATGTATCTCCGATAAGCCCCTAGACCTAAGTCTTGTTTCATAATCCGAAAAAATGTCCTCGGTTTTCATTTCTCTGGAAAGGAATTTCTGCTTCCTTATGGGATTTCAACAAATTCTGGCCTTGACTGCATTAATGGCCTGGTTTTTTCGAATAGACCGCTGTCGGATCTCTCACGGTCATCAACAGACATGATTTCAGTGTACCTTTGTATGGTATGATACACAAACATTCGGCTAACTCCTAGCTTTTTCAATGTATCAAAAATGTCGGCTTGCTCTTTATCTATTTTGTACAGTGCAATTACTGCAATCCTATTCTCTTTAGTATCTCACTTCATTTTCAAAACAAATAATTTCTAAACCAAAAACATACAATAATGGAGGGAAAGAAGGCAATTTTTTTATCGTAGAAGCTAATGTTCGAAATTCTAATTAAAGTTTTTTTTATGTATGTAAACAGCGAGTAACAAAATTTATGGCTAGACTAGTTACATGTGTATTGAAAAGGCTTATTTTATGTGTGAAGCACTTCACGTTTAAGAATAAAGTATTAAGTCACCATATGACCACCATATAGTAGCATATTTATAATATAATTTTAGTAATGTAATGGTTATTTTCCTTGCATAGAATTCAAATATTTTCGTGCAGAACTAAAACACATCGATCCATAATAATAATCTAACTAAATAAATTCACTGTTTGAGTACTCGTTATATTTAATTTAAGTATGGATTGTATCAAAAAATAATCCCCGTTGTTTTTCTCAACCAAGGCAATCGCCTAACAAGACTCATAACTGCCTTAAACGAGTTACTGAGTTAAATTATCCAACAAAAGTGGTGTTTTCGGAACCCCTCTCCTTTCCCAATGAAATGGAGATCAAAGTGGACGCTTTTATTTTTAGAGGCTCGGGAAAAACCGACAATAAAAATAAATTATGGTTTTTAATTTCAGAGAAACGATACTCGTAATGACAGAGAGTAGGTTTATTGAAACACTTTATCTTGATTTTTGAAGTATGAAAAATTGCAGCCTTCATAAACTTATTTTAAAATGGTCTTCCATCTTATAAAGCTTTTAATATTATTTAGATTTGGATATTACCCCATAGTTACACACATTTTATCTAAAAAATTCGTCTTTCATTTCATAAATTAAGTAAGATAGACTATAGTAGGTTGAGATACATACATTTTAATATTTCAAGTAATAAAAAACTAAATGTACTAAAACTCTACAATATATAATATGCCATTAATTTAATAAAGCACTTACACACATAAATTTTCGTTAGTAATATTTTAGAGTTAAATAAAATCAGTAGTAATAAATGAAGATCCGAGTAGAACCACAGGACTCATATTGTATTTCTCGTTCGGATTACATATTTCATACCCCAAAAAACGCTATCACTAAAAATATTGGAAAATCAAATATGGAAATGGATGTTCTGAATACAAAAAAAATATTTAACAAAATAGAGTGCGTTGCAAAAAGATCGCATTTTCAGAGATTTTCTCAAAGCTTTTTCAGTCAAATCATGAACCCAGGTGATTTGCCAAAATCACAATACAAATGCTCGTGTTAATGATTTTTCTTTCTATATTTATTACACAAAATGCTTGAAATCTAAACAGGTTTATAGACAATTTCATACATTAATTTCGTCTATTTTCTAAAGAAACCTCATAAGTTAAATAAAGATAATATATAAAATTTTAGATTCATCAAGGCAGGTAACGACATGGTAGCTTATATGGCAGAGCGACGGAATGGTGTCGTAGAGGTCGAAGTTCCAGTTCCGTGTTGATATTTTTTTAGTCTACAATCAATCAGTAATAATTTTCTAATGATCATACTTATGTTTAAATAAGTATGGTTTTGAAAGTTAATTTGTATTCTAAGCTATAGAACCGTAAGTATTTATATCCTTAATAATATTATAGAAACACTGTATAACTTTCTTATTACAATTTATTTAGTGATGACGTGTTCATTAGAATACATCTTTATCGAGAAGATTCACCCCATTAACCATGGGATAATTTATCAAACTACCATTAATCTCCGAGAAAAGAACGATTGAGATGTCTTGGCGTTTCGGTCGCTATCTCGAAATATAATTAAGTTCGACTTAGTCATGCATTTATATTCCTTCTCAATTTTCAAGTCAAGTTAAAATTAATTCACACATATACACTTTAAATCTCAAATCTCAATCCCCAGCTACTCTTGTTACAATCAAACATATAATGATTAAAAACATACAAGATTACCAATTTAGAGTTTATTTAGATACACGAAATAAGATTGAATTCTCGAAACCCCAAGTTGCCTTCACTTGTAATTTCCAAAAACTAATGTCGTAGAAAATTTGCTATCCATCAGAGCGAAATTTTTCTCCGGAGAGTATTTTAAACGTACTCTAGGGAACGATCTATCAATCAATTCTTTCACGCTCCTTGACTTTTAAATTGAGTGATTCTATGAACATTATGCAAATCATATCAAGAATAAACATTATTTTGTGAGATTCATGACATGTCACATTGTGACAATATGACGAGATATTCATGACATGTCATATTGTGATAGTGTGAAATATAGTTTTACAACACTATTTATATCTTACTTTAATTTGTCTTACTTTGCAACTGTTTCATAGTTCTAACCCCATGAAGATTTAAATGAAATCGGATGTTATTGTTGCTATTTTAATGTATTTTGTTCTGCAATTATGAGTTTAACTGACTTTACACATATTGATCAATGTTAGGTATATTAGGCATAGGAATTAAGAAACCAGTTTAATATCTTGCTACGTTTTAAAATTGCTATACATTCAGAAATGTAGACTGATCGCATTGGTAAGTCATATATGATGGTTCATATAATCATAACATTCTAGAACCTGTTTTCATTATTCAAACAGAGCTTATTAACCTGAACATTATGTGTTTAATATCTGTGTCTGAGACTACAAATACGAAGTAACCACAAGCGTAAAATTATTGTACAATAAATCCTAGCACACGTTACGCTAATCAGGGATATGTAAATGGACTAAGGACCAATTATCATAAATTGCGTGTATCTAATGCTCAGTGAATTTACGTAACTGACGTCTGCAGACAAGGAGTTAGGACTTAGGATTCGAGCAATGTGATAATAACAATGTGTTTGACCCGCATTATCATCTTCCTCGAAGCTGATGGCCTAAATTTGTAATTTTTATTAAAAACTTCATAAGCTGTGTCTATTTATTCAAATTGTACTTTTTACAATTAGCTTTAACGGTCTAAAACTCAATATTATGAGTGGTAGTATATTTCATTAAAGGTACGACTGGGATATATTTCATCTAGAAACTTATTAAAAACATTTATAAATATAACATTTTCATTTACTTTTCTTTTATGACAAAAATGTAACTAATGTACAATAAGACTCAAGATTGTAGACGTTTTAGAATTTTCTAGTCTACCTCAAACAATAATAACAAAAGAATCCATTAAAGCGACAGACTTCCGAGAACAGTTCCTTAAGAACAATATTATTTCATATAATAGTAGGATATTACTTCTAGTAGAAAATCACAATAAAGCAATCATAGACTCTTCCGGGAGAGACATTAAATCTTACATAACAGGAATCAATTTGTATGTATGTAGGGTGACTCCTAAACAAAATAAATAGGGAAAATCTTAGATCAATTCTAGTAACAACAGGTAGATAATATGTGTAATTAATAATTATCGACCATGACATCATTCATAACTAGATTTTTAAAATTTACTAGATCACTAAGCGTTGTCATGACAACGACATCTGGTAGGATTTTGAATGGGACTCTTTTCATTTCCTAATTTTTTCTCTTTATCAAAATCTTCAAGGAGTATATATAAAACTGCTAAAATGGCCAAATCGTTCTCAAACTATGGCGTGACCAAGGGAAATAGGAATTCGTAATACATTTTTATATATGAAGATTGTTTATTTTTGCAATATTTATATTATGCAGATAATTAACAACTCTTTGTTAATTGTCTAATGAATGGGAGCAAATGTAGGAAATAAGATACTATTTAGTTTATTCAACATTATAAAATTAAGAACAGCGAATTTATGTTAAATTTACGATATGGAGCGGCTCCAACAATTTGTCATAACTAAAACTAAGAAACTAAGTAACTAACTACAACAAGGAACATAGTTATGCTACTGAGTTAAGCAGAAATTTGTATGGTTGAAGTAACACTGAGATATCGAACCAGACTCAGCCGAAGACGAAGAATCAGTCAAGGAAAGAAAAAGTTTAAAGGTATATCTATCATTAATATATATATATATATATAAAAGTCTTCACAGGGTCCCCAGCTGTGTCCACAGTTGTCAAAAATGGTAGGTGTATTTTACAGTTCTCAATGAAAATGTTTTTGAAATGTTTGGAATGTTGGTCAACCTAACAGTTCTCACAATTGGAGTTATAACGTAAATCGCTGTTTTAGTACTTATGCGTAATAAAATACTGTCATGTCGCCGTTCATCCTATTTGTTTATTGATCTAAAAAGGTTAGTTATATAGAAACTTTCACTTAACAATACGCTTAATGAGTTCTACCAACGTTCTGATAAAAAAAAAGTATTACATGTTTTGAAAACCGCCATACTCTATAGCCAAGTAATTTAATTGAATACGAAATCAGTCGACTGAAGTATTGTTTTTAGGAAGCAATTTCTGAGAAAGAAATGTTATTTTATGAGATTATTTTTTATTTGCCAATTCAAACCGTCTCGTAATTTTTCCGTACAACTTATAAATTCAATTTTAATCCCCAAATTGCCAATAATACACAAGCCAATTATGGTACCCTAAGAATTACATCAATTTCCTAAAGAAGTGATCGAACTTTTAAACTTAATCTACGGCACCCGGCTGTTGCCGATCTGAAATTCAATTTATAAACAAGTTAGCGTCTTGTTAAAATTCTTCCGATGTAATAAGCCATGTTGGTTTAGGGTTAGCAGTTTTGGCTTTTTAAAAGCAATCAAAGTAACCTAAGAACAAATTTCTCTGATATTAATTATCATATCAAAAATATGTAGCAGTATACAAAGTTACAACTTTGTAACTGTGTATACTGCTATATAACATTACGAATATATATATAACTATACATATGGAGAACCGTAGAAGGCATCTATTACAATCAGTAACATATTATTCTACTTCTAACTGGACAAGTTAATTAATTACAAGAAAGGAAAAGCGAAACAAAAACAAAATCTAATTACTTATACACGATATAAAACGTTGCAACCCTGGGTACCTTTTGGGTGTTTGTTTTATTTTAGTCAGTCGCTGAGCTCCGATCTATTAAAGTTCGACGTAATCACTGAGTATCGGTTAACCCTCCTTTAAGACTTTGCCAAATTATACTTTTTATGCATTTGTATTGAACCCTACTATTTAAATAAAAAGAATGATCATACAATATGTAAAAAATACAGTTTTACAAACAAAAACATATGCTACCACTTACAAGGCTTCCTCTGTGTCGCAACATAGATACTATAAGGTAACATGACTGCCCAATCAAACGACTATTAGTAATTTGATCCTCTTACCGGATCTGTTATGGGGAAATTACGATCGTGAAAGTCCATACCAAATATGGAAGGAAGCTTTCTCTGGATAATACGGATAGATTATAAATTAATGTTGTTGTTAGTAAATAAAATTGAACAGATTAAAAATGACTAATTATAACTTTATTTTATTCATGTTTGTTCTAATTTAATGATGTTGAATACATTTTTTTTAGAATTAAACAAATCAATCATACATAATACTATATAATTATTATGAAAAAATACCTATTTTACAATAACCTCCCTGGGTTACATACCTCAGTTCAAAACATTTTGTCTCTTATTATAATTAATTTGTCAATGCAGTAGAAATTATATTAATATATTTACTAGGCAACATACAAATATCCTAATCGGATATCTAACTACAACTACAATCATCTTTAATCCAAATTTGGTGTGACCAATCGCCTCATTGATTGATATTGATTTTAAATCATACAAGCGATGATCTTAATACCTGTTCCAAAGTTAGATATGTTTCTCTCTATATATGGCATCTTACCCAATAATTTAATTCTATACAAGGTACCCGGAAATGTCATATTTATCTAGTTTTTTATTTTTTTTTTATTTTATTTAATTAAAGTAATTTCGTTCTTATTATATTCAAACTCATTATCTGTCTGTCTAATGTTACCTATATATAATTCTACCTATACTATTTAACCATTTGACGTATATCATTTTATTTTAATCTATAATTGATAAAAAATAAATAACTTATTAAGAACATTAACACCATTAATTAATATAAATACCATCACCATAATCATCTAAGATCGTTTTATTATAATAGCACCCTATTTCTACAATTACTCGTATTTCGTGTACGATCTAACACCCCCATTAGGTCAGGTTCCGTCTTTATTGTGGCATTATCACGTTAATGTTTTACGTCGTATTCATTATAATTGAGTGTTCTAATGAAGATTTAATTACGTTGCCGCCATTTTGTTTTATAATATGTTGTCTGGTGTAACAAAGGGCATTTTATTGTACAATATATGGCGATAAATAACGCAAATTAATAAAATTGTCTGTGTTTAACAATTTTTGTTTTGTTTTTTTGTTTTTGTGTACTTGTTTTTAGTTAGTAGAATTACAAATAAATAATCTAGTATAACATCGAGTTGGAGTTATAAAATTATTCTCTTTAATATATAACTATCTTGTAGCATTTAAGTAATCTATTATGCCAGGTAAATAATGTATTGTATTGTTATTTACACTGAACCAATAAAGACCCTAGTTAATTTATTTTTATTGCTTACCAAAGAGCGCAAGTTTATTACCTCTATGAGTCCAGACCTTCGGATTTATTCGTACCCTCAACCTCTGCACCTATAAATAAAGCTCTTTTACTGCAAGCAGCTTTTATGTTTTCAGACGTATGCTTTGTGCTTTCACCGGGTTAGGAAAATATATGATGAAATTTTTTGTTTAGGCAACAGATAACTTATTTTTTTCTTAAAAAAACATTTGTACAAGTACGTGAGGTAAAAATATTATCTGAAAAATTCAATCTACACTTAATCCACTTAAAGTGAACAGAATGTCATATAATAAATGCCTATAATGACCATGCACCCTAACTCAGACTGCAGTTAATGTGGTGGCCTAAGGCAATAGTGCTAGATTTTCTTAAATACAATGAACTCTCAGCCTTATGTCACTCATCAGTAATTTATATTGAAAGAGTAACAATTATAAATTATAATGAACCAATAATTTGTCACCTCTATTTTGTTATTATAATAACGAAATTTAATATAATTAAATGAACTCAATGATTGATATTAATCGTTTGCAATGTACCCTTATTAAATGTAAAATTAATTATCAACACCATTCAATAATAGTAAATTAAATGCTATTAATATTAAATATAATATAAATGAGTCGAAAATTAACAAAGTAACGACTCACATTCCAATTGTCAGTTGGTAACGTGTAATCAGGAGTGTCGCGTGGAGTGTCGAGTATCGTGCAGAGTGTCAAGTGTCGACCGCAGAGAGTCCTCCAAACAAGCACCCTCGAACATCTGTCGAAGCTTAAGTTTAAGCGGTAGAACTGAAAAACGCTCTTAGACTATTGAGAATTTTTACACTCCGATGAACTTCTAGTATGTAAAATGTTTCTTTGGCTAGTTTTATTTTGTTAAGTAGTTCAATTTATTGTACAAAATTATCAGAATGCTACGTAAAAAATATGGGTTGTTTTTATTAATAAATACTAATTATCTATTTATTTATTTATTTAATCTTTATTGCCCAAAATATAAGAGGTGCAATAGGCGGACTTAATGCAACAAGGCATTCTCTACCAGTCAACCCGAGGAAAAAAAAAATAAATATGAACAATAAGGCGGTAAAGTTAGAATAATCGAATTTATACTTAATTTACATTACTATTTTAGTTATAATATTCATTATATCAAAACATACAGTCCAATATATACTTAAATACACAACATACACACACATATATATATCTACATATATACACACACATACACAAAAATATACATATATATATATTATATACATACAAACATATACATAAATAAATATAAATAAATATAATTAAGTTACATACGATATTAAGAAAATATATTAATTTGATGAAAAATACATAAAACTCATATAAGTAAACTAACGGACCCGACAGACGTTGTCTTGTACACGCGTCTTTAATTTAAAAAAAAAATAGAAAGTTATCTCAATGTCTAACGTCATTACATGTACATTTATCATAATTCGACCAATCGATACCGTATAAATATGTAAATAAAGATTTTTTGTTTGAATAAATTAATTTGTTTCAATATTTTTTTTAAATTTCACTTTTTACGTAGCGAAGCACGTATCGGGCCGCTAGTACTAAAATATTTTTCTTATTTCTATCGCAACGCCAACTGACAGGGCACACTATAATTAAAATATAATATTATTTAATATTTGACATTGCCATGGTAACGCAGTCCGTCGGAAAAAATGTGAAACATTCTAAAATCACCACCTACTTACATATTAAAAATTAATCAAAAAACCATTTTCCAGTGGACCATATTGTGAATCTAAACAATTCTCAAGTCCCCTTGAACACACACAAAGAATTTCATAAAAATCGGTCCAGTCGTTTAGGAGGAGATAAGTGACATAAACACGCACACAAGAAACATATATATCAAGATGTATACCATACATATAATATCAATCATTAATACTCTCCCAAAGATATTTGTATACGGATTTCTTAAAAACTAGTTTATTCGGAGAACGTCTAATATGTTCTGGTAAGCCGTTCCAGAGTTTTATTGCTTAATCTGTGAAGGAACTTGCGCAAAAATTGAAGTGATGGGAAGGAACAAAAAGCTTAAGATTAGACGAGGAGCGAAGATGAAAGTTATGAGTGTTACTTAATAATTTGAAATTACGCTGTAAATACAAGGGAGAAAGTGGATCGTTGAGAATAGAGAATAATTAACATAAATATCTTGAAATTCTTCGCTCACGGATAGGAAGCCATTTTAACTGCGAAAGGTAGCAGGATATTTACGGAGACCGAAGATAAAGCGTATGCAGCTATTTAGGAGACGATCTAATTTATTAAGATGGTGTTCAGGGATATTAGAGCAACAGACATAGATAGAGCAGCATAGTCAATGAGAGGAAGAATCAGAAATTGCACTAGCGGAGTTTTGGTCCGTATGGGTAGAAAGTTTTTGTGACGATAAAGCGCGCGTAGTGAGAAAGTTACTTTACGGCAAACTTCAGAAACGTGAACTCTCCAACTAATTGTAGGGTCGATGTAGAGGCCAAGATTTTTAACTGATTGTGCAGACGGAATCGGTAAGTTGTCTAATTTTACTGAAAGAAGGTCCAAATCATTCAATTTGCACAATTGACGCTGGCTACCTAGAACTATGGCCTGACATTTTAGCGGATTTACACTGATTCCAAACATACAGCACCATTTCAGAATGTGATTTAAGTCCTTATTAATGAAATTGATGGCATCATTCAGGCTACTTTCTGTCGGATTAGCGTGTGCATAGGTTTGTAGGTCGTCAGCATACAGATGATAAGAGGATTTGAGATCATTGGTGATAGAGTAAATAAATAAGGAGAGCAGAAGGGGAGAAAGAATACCGCCTTGTGGCACGCCAGCAGTCAAATTACGCCACCCTGAGATAGTATTATCAATGGGTATGGCTCGCTGTCGACCACGATGGTCGAGGATCACGATTGAAAAATTTGAAATAGTTATTTCTTCGCTAATTTTTACGGCAATATAGGTTTATATGGATGTGATGAAGCCGACTTATAGGATTTCTAAGTTAGCAGTGGCAATAGAGGTGGGTCGTGTGCACCTAACTATGAAAATTTTTTTTTTTTTTATAATACACTATCTAAAGTAAAAGGTTTATGGTACAAGACAGATCTGCTTGAGAATATAAAACTATGCAGAAAATATATAATGATTAATAAACATGTTTAACAACTACTATTTTTTCAGTATCCTTTTTATTTAGTTTATGTTTTTCAATTTGCTAAATGCTGCTCTATTTGATAAATGCTTTTATAAAAATCTAAATCGGCTTATTGGAGATTGCGAGAGAGAATTGTGATTTACTAGAGTGATATCAATTTATTGCTTTAAAATAATAAAGCTGAAATGTTTAATACATTAACGACAGCCAATTCCGCGAAAGTTTAAAATACATAAATAGACATTGACCATTACAGCGTACCATTGACCATTGATCAACAATTCTTACATTTATACCATTCCAAATGACATTACAGCATAAGTTGCCCCTTTCGAAACAAAAGATCATCTGTGACGATAGATCGTGTGAATTAACCTCGTTTGTGCGACGGTTCCTTATATGGGGAGTGGAAAGCGCACTCGCCTTATTAAACGAGGCACAATAGAGGACTAATGTACGTTGAAAACCCCAAAAGGCATGCTTAGCGCTTACGGTGTTGGGCTTTTGATAGCTGCAGTGTTTTACATCGCTTATTAGGTAACTATGATACAAGCGTTGTAGTGTAAGTTCATTGTAGTGTTTTTATAAGCAAGCTAATTAGTTCAAACTTATGTTCCAAATTGTGTAGATTCAGTATTTTTTATTTATGAGAGATAAACGATCCAAAAATTCTCTCGACGATCAGTGGTGCTGTTAATATAAGAAATTGTATTCCTATAAAACCGAAGGTTGAGCAATAAAGGGTGGCAGGGTGTGGTTTTAATCATCCAGGTGTCTGACTCACCTTTCAAAAAGCATATCATAATAGTTTTTTATGAGATGGTGATACTGCCCTCGCGTAACCTAAAAGCTGTTCACAAAGTAAGACATATATATATACACTATATCATATAAATCTAATTCCGAAGTAAGAAGACATGTCAAAGACCACCCCTCTATTAATCTCAATTCACTTACCATCCCATTCTAAACTCCAATGCGTTTTGGAATTATTCTCGAATCACGGAATAAGATGTCGTAATAGAATTACGATCCCCAAGTAAATAGTTTTGAGATGTGGCTGTGGATCGCTAAATAGGATTGGTGTCAGGGTACTGATTCGATTTGCAAACCGAGATTTCTGATAGATTTATCTTACAATGCTTCTTGAGAAATGTGGTTTTGCCGTTAAAACTTATAATAGACACTTTAACTTGAGGTTTTGCGGCTGGTTTGATAAGCCATATTAAAGTAGATAAGATTATGATTATTAGAAAATTGTTAATGTTGGTTATTTAAAAAAAATCATATATTCGTTACAGACGCATGAAAGATATTATAATTTATTATGTCTATATTTATTTGATAAACTTATGATCTGAACCTATATAATTGAGTATATGATAAAAACACCTAACAAATTGAATCCTTAGTAAATATTTACCACTCAGAACAATAACAAATGCTTTAATTATTATTCTGAGTTTTTAACCCCCGACTAAAAAGAGGGGTGTTATAATTTAGGATTTGAATGTGGTTTTGTTTAATCAAAAGCTATTTACGTCGAGATGTTTTTTATCCATATTTGATCGAAATAAAAATAGCCGTTTTCAAGATATTGACGTTTTATTCGTGCAGGGGAGAGGTTCTTATGCAATAATTAGCTGTTTGCAACCAAACGCGTGAACGGATTTGAATGCGGTTTTTTTTAATCGAAAGCTATGCTTGTCGAGATGTTTTTTATTCATGTTTGATTGAAATTAAAATAGCCGTTTTCAAGATATTGACGTTTTATTCGTGCGGGGAAGAGGTTCTTATGCAATAATTAGCTGTTTGCGTCCAAACGCGTGGACGGATTTGTATGCGGTTTTTTTAATCGAAAGCTATGCTCGTCGAGATGGTTCTTATCCATATTTGATTGAAATAGAAATAGTCATCTCTAAGATATTGACGTTGTTCCCAGCGGCGTCGCCCGCGCTATATAGGAAAAAAGCCTATTTATGAAGGCTAAAAGGTTTTTACACTTACATACTGAGGTAAAGTACTTTATTAGGAATAACTGTTGCCCGTGACTGCATCCACGAAGAATGTTAAAATATATTTATATGGCTTATGATCGTAGTCGTAAAGAATCACGGGCAACAGCTAGTGATAATAAAAATCTCTTCATCATAGTGCTATTAGTTATTGTAAGTCATTTTGACTCTAAATGTTTATACTTATTAATATTCGTATTAATACATTTATAATTTATTACATTGTCGAAACTTTCACGTGGATCCTTATTTTATTAAATATTATATATATTTCTCGTATTAAATATAACCTTTGTACATCATAATATAGGATTCTAATACTAAAAGATTTTTTAAAAATCGGTCTCGCAATTTTGGAGCCTATTCAATTCAAACAAACAAACAAATCTTTCCTACTAAAACAATTGAAAATTCAGAAACTAATGACATAACTTTAAAAAGCAGAAAAAAAAAAATTAAAAATTTAAAAAACCCCCGATACAAAAAGACCTCTAAAAATAGTAAAAATAATATTTTTATGTACTTATTGAACTCGTTGCGTCGGGGGGCCGTTTAATTTATTAAACGGCCCCCCGGAAGAAATTAAAATGCAAGTAAGTTAACAAGGCAAATAAAGAAATTACGATATCGAATCGTATAGTCTAAGTCCTCAATGATTAACTTCGTAATATAGTATACACTATCAACGTACGTACAACGGTCCCCCGATACAACGAGTTCAATAAGTACATAAAAATATTATTTTTACTCTTTTTAGAGGTCTTTTTGTATCGGGGGTTTTTTAAATTTTTAATTTAATTTTTACCATCAGTCTTTGATTTACGCAATGATTACCGTAAAGTGTAAAATGGCGTACAATTTATAGTCTATATCTTATTCTAATTTAGATGTAGCACTTCTGAGTTATGATTCAAAATATAAAAAAAGCATCAGAAAACGTCAGAGGAGTCCTCTTCATCTGTTTATAGCATCGTAAAATACAAGACGACGTTCTGAGACGCAGCAACGCCTGCCGTGACAAATGTAAACCACAACTCAATGGTGTGTTGTTAGTGATAGCGGAAAGGACCGAGGCTTATTATCCCATTTAATTAATAATATTATTTATATACATATCCAATATTTTAATAATAAAAACTATGTAAACGACAAGATGTCTATATGATATATATATAACACTAATAAAATTATTATTGCATTAATTTGGTACAACGTTTTTAGAAAACGTAAATTAATAATAATACTTATTTCAATTTATTTTATATTTAGATTTTATATTTAGGTTTTATATTTATTTTATTAAAAACCTAATATATCTTTATTCTTTATATAATAAGGCAATAATTTGTATACTGTATATTTATAGTATAACTTACATAAATGTAACAAATTCGCTTTAAATAGCACCACAGATTTATATTTATAATGCTCCAACGCAGGCATCCCTGCGCTTGACTACACTGGTTATGATGTGGTTTTGATATATCTAAGGGCTGGGCCCTTGAAATAGTTTTATTACAATATTTTATTACCGTCTTATGTTTACTGGGTCCTAAATAACGTTTATGACTGACTGATTGATTTACAAAAAGTATAACCAACATTTTAATGACTGTTTTATTCATATTTTATTAAAATTGTTGTTTTTACTAAAATGTACTACATAAATTTAAAGTGTTTTTGGCAAACTAAATTAATATAAAAAATATTTTTTGGTTAGAACAACATTATGATTATATGATTATAAGTAAATTAAATAAAGTTTTGGGACATTATATATAACGAAAACAAAGGTATTCAATATTAAAATCATATTTATTTCTCTCGCCAAACAAACATTAAAGAGAAAATGATTAACGACTTGTCATGACAGTCGCCTTTAGAATTGTTTTGAGGAAACCCAATACTATTGATAGAGTTCAGTCAGAGCGAATAGCAGAGGCACAAAGCGCTCAATGTTGAACTTAGAAGTGTCAAATTTCTTTTCTCTCAAGCGAAAATACTTGAATATTGTTTAATTTACAAACTTCGCAGCCATTTACTTAAGCTTCACTGTTTTTTTTTTGCTTAAACTTTTCACTCTATCTATTTCACCTAATGGATTCTAAGATATTAGACTACGTTTCAAAAAATATATATTTAACTTTAGAACCTAATTTATTTCTCTTACAAAGTTACTTGTTAGTTTATAGGATTTATAGATTACTCTTTCATCTATAAGTAAATTATTTTAAAATGGTTAAATTAACGTTATACTCTTATTGAGTATATGTACCTTACAAATCTTTTTCAGGTGTGTAATTGCAGATTTTTATTCCTCCATCACGGATTCTTCAACACGCACGCGAGATTTCATTGAATCGTATAATGGATTTTTAAAGGCCGTACTCGAAGTAGAAGCTGTCGGTGCAACGGAATCTCTTCGGGCCAAAGAGACAACACTTTCGGTCCTCCTATTAAATCTGGTAAACATTCTAGGATGATTTCTATCAATTACTGAAAAATGTATCTGAGGCATTTTATAATAATATAAGTAAATAACTCCCATTACAAAAGCGACTAAGAAGAACATAGATATAAATATCTTTGCTCCATAACCAGATTTGGAGATAGGGCTTCCGCTCATTTGGGTTAGTGGTGCAAAATGTTTCTCAATACGATAATTAATATTGTTCACAACTTCAGCACTTATGCCAGAATATTCGTCCTTATCAACAACGACTAGTTGAACTTTATTAGAAAATCTGCCGATGTGGTACACTAAATATTCTTTACCATAGCTTTCCACGACAGAGTCCACGAGCTCTTTGAACGATAAAATATCGAAACGCTGATCAACATCGAAGGCGATGACGCCTCCACATATTTCACAACAATGGCCAATAGGTTGCACAGGATCTATACACGACAGCATTGGACAAAATTTTGCAGAACAATCCATTTCAAGCACATTTTTTTGACATGGACAGCCTGATAGTGATTTGCAATATTCGTGTGCTACAACGACTCCGGTATCCTGTCTGATGTTCCTTATGAATTGTTGAGTTCGATCTCTCTGTGTAATGATGAAATCTTTGAATTTATAGGTACCAAATGTTTTTCCATTAATTAACAATTCCCGAATTCCTTGAGTGTGGTCTGGTAAAAGCAGAGTAAAGGTAGAATTTACCGGAAATTCTACTGTATCATCATAACAAGGTATCTTCTCAGCATCTGGGGTTGCTTCATTAAACCTAGACGAACTCCATACATCTGGTTGGTTCCAAGAGGATACAGAGTTATCAAAGTAAAAAACATTACCATCACGCATACAATCCTCTTTTGGCCCAAATTCAATAAATCCATTTTCCATAATTAACTCTCCATCGACAGGCAGTATTAGAGCACTTACTGAGATTCCTGACTCTATTCTGACGGCAGCCATTAGTGTCTCAGGGAATATAACAGTTTGCTTTGAGCAGGGAAGTTTCCCACCTTTAAAATTTTGAGGCAAATTAAAACTTGTATTAGGTATGAACGTCACTCTTGAAGTTAAAGTAACAGATACAGTCATTAAAAAAGAAAGAATTAACTGACGATACATTTTCGATTATGTGCAATTACCGAACGAATGCTGATTAATGAATAGCAAATTCGAGACCAGACTGTAATTGGATATTAAATGATGTCTGCTCGTTTGTTATCTGCGTTCCATTTCACACTGACGCGGCCTATCAATTTAAAACGCACGCGGTGGGTGGACACTTAATTGCAAGCATCTATCTATGTATCAATACAAATTGCTCTAAACTACGATTTCTGCACTTAATAACTTACAATCCATTATGTTAACAAGATACCATGTAACGATGACGTAAACAATACTTGTGTGATTCAGTGAGCTTATGCAAGTTCGTATAACATATAAAAGATGCGAATTCAATTTATTATCATACAAAACTAAAATAAAATAAACAGTTATATCAATTAAAACACAATTATTATTTTGTTCCCTTCCAATTAACAAATAATTATTTGGTTCACCGCTATAAAGCATCCAAATTAAAAAGATTATCCCACCCTAATAGTCTGCAATAATTTGCGCATAACTGTTATACAGAACAATATCTCAAATATCAGTATAAACAAAAGATTACTGGTAATCCTTATCACGCTGCTCTCAAATCCCATGGCTTACTTTGATCTTGAACGCGCAATAAAAGTCAGCGAGGCCATACACTACGCCTTTCTTGATACCTTATGATTTATAATAGTGTACCGCTAGGTGGTTAAGTACAAACCATTAATGAGTTTCAGAGGGGCGGAAATTTAATAAGTGACTGCAGCCGTGCCAAGGAGCGTAGTTATGCAAATTTTATTGCTGGAAAAGCCTCAAACTGAAATATACGGGACAGTTTCACTTGTACAAGTAACGGAAACAGGTGTTCAAGACACACTACAATAATGTGGTAAGAACTCGGTGAGAACACGAACACAAGACATTATTTTACTCAACAATATCACTGATATTTAGTATACCGGTAAAAGACACATACTACCAAAAATCTTTTACACTTATTTTTTTTTACAAATTAATAAATAATAAAAAGAAAAATACTTTTAGAAAAGCAATATCTAACAATTTTTGATTGAGAAAATAAATATAATATGATTATATATATATTAAACATAACTACTGATCATTTATTTGAAATAATTACAACAAATTACAAAAAAACTGTCCGTATGTACACTAGTACAGTAATCGTAACAAGCTAGCTGAAACGCACAATATGGTAGATGGGTAGATAACAGTGCTGTAAGCGTTCAGCTTTTACGGTCACATAAAACCATGGGGACGTTTTGGTGAAGAAGGGTGCAAAGCCTTATTGGAATTGTTACGGTGGTTTACCGCACAATATACGCGGTTGTCAGGACGCCTTGAATTTAGACCGTTTAACAATTGAGTAGAAAATATATTATTATTGTTTATTAAGAAGAAATTATATTGTTTATTTTAGATACTACATTTTTATTCTGATATTATCCAATTATCTCCGCGGTGTACAAATTTATAAATTAAACCAGAACAATTTTTAAAAAACATGTAACCAAAAAAAAATATCCCGCAAAGCCAGACAGACAGGAATGATAATCCATAGGACTTCACATATAAATACCTTTGGGGATTGAAATTTTACGAGCCTTTTAACATAACGCTTTTATTTGGAAGGGAAATGTTGTAAATTTTATGTCCACGCTAAAAGCATTAGTTTGAAGCGCGAAATATTCCTGATAATAAAAGGCTAATCGTTAACACCCTAATTGGCTATAACATTCGAATTTGTTTATTGCTCCATCGGTTCCTACCCAGCATTGTAATGTACATAATATATTAAACAGATAATGAATTTCTTTGGAGAATATTTTATTTATAATTACAACAAACAATTTTTGTTATTAAACTTCTGTGAAGCATGAGTATTATTAAATATATATTTGCGTAAATTAATCGGAATTTTTAATCGACTTCTTGCAACGAGTGAGGAAGATCTGAATGAGACGTCACTAAATCCTCCTTCTCAGTCACACCACTACTTACGCAGTTCAAGAGATCTCATGAATAGGAACCTCGAACAGGTTCGAAACTAGTAATATATTTTGAATACAACAAACAAAACAACAATTTATTACTGATAATGAATATTAATATTATATTATTATATCATTATTATTAAAACAAATAGCTTTGTTAAATATAAAATATATTTCATCAATGCATTTCTGAATCTAGAATATAGTTAAGTGCAAAGAGAATTTTTAAATAATGTAGTCAAAAGCGTGGAGCTTGTTTCGAGGGTTTTTATTACAAACAGAATATGAATCATATGTGCAATTTAAATATCAAAAGCGATCTAATTCGTCACGTACTAAATAAAGCCTGATCTGGTTTCAGCTCATACATCTCATCTCATCTCATCTCATCTCTATAAACATTTCCTACTGGAGGTAATTGAATATTTTACTTTTATTTACCCACTGCTGGACAAAGACCTAAAAAAAAATTTATATATTTTTAGTAACATTTTAATAAACTCTGCGATTGACATGTTATATAGCTATTTTATTATTTTAAATAAATATATAATGTAAATTATCAATACGGCAGGTTTTAAGCTCTCCAAACAGATCAATTGAGATACCAATTGAGATAATTATAAAAAGTGAAATTCAAACATATTTGTAGATAATTTTCAAAATATACATATCATGGTTTTTATTTCTTTGCTAAAAAAATCTTTGGCGAGAAGATATCAGATAACCTGATAGTAAAGAACAGAGACCCTTCTAAGTCATATGAAACTAGAACACATTTTAATATTTATTTCAATTAAGCGACAAGAGTTAATAAGAATAAATTATTACACAAATTTTGTTTATTTTCTTACAGCTGACAAACACTACCATTAGTTTTAAGTTGTTGAGACAATAACAGCTGTAAAGTCAGTGAAGAAATTCGTTCCTTTGAAAGGAAATAAAGGACTGCTTATATCTGTGCGCTTTAAAAATAATATTATTATTATTCATTCAGAAACATATGAATAAAAAGTCAATAAAACGCTCTTTATATTTCATAAACGTCATCATTTCTTTTAAATAAATCTGACTTAAACAAAACGTATATCTCCATTCTTAACATCACGAAATTCAAGTTATGTTATGGTTTTTTTACACCATAATACCTAAACTGAAATATTGTATTATATTCTAGAATAATAACGATAAGACAACCACATTTTTCATGTCGGTTTTATCATCGCAAACCTGAATACGGAGAGATATATACAAAGTGAATACTGAAATACACAGATGTTTTTAGTTTCAGCAGCGCCCTGGGACAACTATTGTTCTCTCAGATATAAAATAATCATAATCCTGACCAAATATCTTGAATAGACATAATACGCATATGTAACATTGGCAAGTAGTATTAAATGTTAACAATTCATTTAACTTTAACAAAAATAAAACAGAAAAATCTACGTTTGAATAAAGCCTTATAAATTTAGCGGGAAATTTATTAATCTTCTGGATTATTAAGTTCTCCCTGTCTTCAATTCTTGGCAATAACTTGTATACCATTTATTATTAATTGAGTTACTGATATTCAATATTAATATATTTAAACGTTTTAAAAAAACAGCAAACAAAAATAATGATATATTAAATTCAAGTAGTTGGATTTTTAAGATTTTTTTTTACTGAATTTCCCAGACCAATTCCCAACATAAATGAGTAGAGGAAACCAACAAAGAAATCAATTTATCAGGAACCACTGAAAGGTCACACACAATGTACGCTATTGATTTGAGTTCTTTTACCTTTACGTAGAGCTTCAATCAAACCACTTTATACCTTTATTAGACATTTTCTATTATACTAACCTTTCGCCTTCTTTATATGACGTCATGTGTGATTTTTTCGTCATCATTTTTCATCTTAAGTTCTAAATTCAAAACTGATATTACAATTGTTTTAAAAGTGTTTTAGCTTTTTCTATCTTCCTGATTTTTTCACATTAACTTAACATACACGAAAAAAATATATATATTAATTTACTTATTGTTTATTATACTTCAATTCTATAAAACGTAACTTTATATTTCTACCAAAGAGTTTTTAAGACTGCAAAGCTGATAAAAATATATGACATACTATTTACGTTATAATTTAGTTAATAGAAAAAACATGAAATTAATAATATTTCAAAGTGTTTATACTAAATGAAAACCAATGCATTTTATGTAGTATTTAATTATATCCTAACTTAGTTTACAACTTGTTGCGTTTGTGGAACACGATCACGAACGTTACTAAACCTTGTAACTTTAGATTATTTATCAGCATAGTTGATTATTATTTGTCTGCATAGAAATTTATACAAGTGTATTTGTGAGGTCCGCACTAATAAGGATTTATGTTTCCACGTATTTAAACACCCATTTGTATACAAAATATTATTACGTTAAATGTATTCCGTTCTCAAATTTTAGTCCTATTCAATGTATTGACCAGAAATATATATAATCAATATACATATTACTTTAAAAAAATATATATATTTTTTTTTATTTAATATATGGTCGTAAGAATTTCGTGGCTTTTATTTTTCAATAAAATGCAAATATTTGCAAAGGTAAATATAACGAAACACGAAAAATCTATTAAAATAGCGCAAAGTGAAATACAACAAAAACGAAGAAGAGAATGAATATAGCGTTACAAAGAAAATAAATTATTATCACTTGTCGTAACATTGCAAAATATTACGAAGATGTTACCAGCTAGCATTTAATTTTAAATTACTTTAAACAGACTAAATTAAACCTAATCCCTTATGATTAAAGATTCAAAGTCTTTTAAATTAATCTGTTTTCATTATTCTCTCCATAATTGTTACAGCAATAACGTTTAGTTTCGTTTGTTTTGCGATTTTGGCAGTAAAATGTTTAGTTAAAGGTATTTAGAGCTTGTTGGAACATGTTTAGGTTGAATTTTAATTGTGTTTTGTAAGTTGATGCAGTTTCGGCCGCCCGCTGAGTGCAGCCGCGGTGATCATAACAAATCATTGTGTCATTACTTACGCTGAGAACACACTAGCTTTTCTTAATCATATTTGATAAGACTTTAAATTTAATATTTTATTATAAAATTATCAACATAATGACGGTTTAATGTCCCTCATTCTCATTATGACTGAATCCTAAGGCTAACATTAAGGTTTGATTTGTAAAAAATAATGTAGAGCCGAGCTTTTGTGATAAATTATATTTTTAATTGGGTTTAATTTTATTCCAATCATTTAATCAAGTAAATGTATTCATAGCTTTATACAAATATAATCTATAATGCCGTAGATATCAAGATTCGTGATAAATTATTCCTTGGATGTGAGGGCGTCTCAAGGGATGCGTATTATTTAATACCACTGAGTAATGTAACTGCGCTAGTGTTGAGTTGTAACGATTATTGGTAACTAAGTAGAACAGTATTGAATAATATAGATATATACATGTTAGGAAAAAATCATAATAATATTATAACCGCAGAAGGTTATAAATATAAATAGATGGGTTTTAAAAAATATAATTTGTCGACAATCAAATATGTACATAACAATCTATCTGTAACTTAATATGACTTTATTTTAATTAGAATTTCTCTTAAATTTGTATAAAATAATAGTATTTAAAAGTTATAAATTAAACAATGCTAATTACAGAAGTCATCTCTTTTAATGAAAGAAGATATTTTTTTAAGATTTGTAGTTCTTTTGTATTATTTTAAAATGTATATATTTTTAAGAATGCTGCGAGCTTTTGTTCCAATGAGTCTCGGAGTTTACGAAAAAGATGAATACAAAAGGATCTTAATTTTATATAACTTTTATATTATATATATATGTGTTTATGTATAAGAAATATAATATTTTATGCATAATAATAGCAGTAAAGGTACGTCCCTACAAATTCGTCGCGAATCGCTGGCGGCGTGGGGCGATATAATTTAATACTCGTGTACACTATTAGCGCAACTTTACCTTATTATAGTATTATTTATAGCTTCTCTGACTTAACATCCACTGTTACAACTAGCAATCGCCCGCTAGCTTTACCAAGGCAGGATGATTTTAAATAATCTTTACAAACGTTAATCATTTAACATAAACCATGGATCTAAACTATATTATTTTAAATTTGAGAAAACATTTTTCCTGTCATATATTTGTTCTAGCACTTATGTTTCCTATGCATACTTTTCACTCCATTTTCGCTATATTACCTCTATGATCCGATTCCTTTGAATCTGAAAAGAAGGCGTCATCTCAAATTAATCTCGTCAAAACCATCTTTGAGAAGGGAAGATAATTTAATTTCCACATTTTCACTTAAAAAACTGAATGACACTCAAAAAAGTAAACCGTTTGAGTTCAAAATAAAACAGCAATTAGAATAATGAATTTGAAGGGCCTTTAGGGTGGAACGACCATTTTAGAATGACATTTTCGTTAAGCTGCTTATGAGATGTGGGTAGATTAAGTTATATTGGATTATGAAGAATGTGCTACCTATTTCGTCGTCTCACACTCAGGGCGCTAAGATTTGGTCCACAATCACTTTAATAAGTTGAAGTGCTCCCATTGCCTTTATTAAAAGATTTTGGTGTTCGTTTTTTTGACAGGTGCGAGATCTGTTATCCCCTTTGTTAATAAGATGAATGGAAATCTAATTTACTACAACATTTAAGGGCCATTATTAAATCTGTAAATGTTTAGGGACTGCATTTAATCTTAATTACGAAACATAAAAGACTTAATTTACGAACATAACAATATAGAAAAACACTTAAATAACATAATATATTTACTGAACAGACAGAGGTACTAATGCAACCAGTTAGACAAGTTGGGTAAAAGTACAATTATAAAAATATACAATTAAGTAAAAAACTGTCATAACCAAAAAGTTTTTGCTGACGTCATGTCCAACTTCCGAATTAGATGGCAAGTCACGTCCGTTTCCCAATTAATCCGCAGCCAATAAATTATACTTGCCCGAATTAGCAAAAAGAATCCTTATTTCCAAGGTCATAAGTATCATATGGGGTAGATGCAATTTTTCATCCCGGTGTAGAACACTCTGATAGAACTTCTAGAAAAGACAATGATGGATGACGTAAAAATACTTAATAATAATAACTTTAATATATATATAAATATAGAGGTAGTATAAATTATAGGATAAAATATAATAAATGTACATAATATTTTCACCAGGCACACTTCTAATCCAATATAAAAAAATATTTAAATAAAATTGATGTCTCCTCTGTTCTATTAAGAACGAAGATGTAAAATATTTAGTATGTTAGATTCATCAAGGCGAATAGAAATAAGATAGCTCAATTGGTAGACCATCTGTACGGTATCCAGAAGTAGTAGATTCGAATTTTACCAGTAATAGAGTATTTTATTTAACTTTAAAATAAACTTAACATGTCTAAAGTGTTTGTAGACTACCTTAGTAAAAACTGTAAGTAACTGTTTAGTAAAAACTAATTTCAGTAAAAACAATATATTTTATATTTTTCTGACTGTCTACAGATAAACTTTGCAAGAAGTATTATTTATTGTTTGTAATTAAACAATAACATTAATTAATTATTTACGTAATGATAAAACTGTAGAAAAAAAAGGATAATCAAAGCCTCTAGCATGACATAACATGTATGAAAATTATAAAAAAAGATTATTTTTTAGTAAGAAAACCTTTTAATAAATTTATGTAAAGATTAAGAAATATATAATCAACGTTCCATAATAACGCTCGGGCAATTCCAGTAGGCTGTACGTACATTCAATGTAGCGTTTCACGAACCAATTAGCAAAAGAATCGACGGTGAATTAGAGCGAGTGAAGTCCGAATACAAAAACTGAAAGCCAATTTCCTGGCCAATTCAGTGTTTTGAATAACAATACCGAATATAACAATGACATCGTTTGAATAAACCAAGTTGTCTTAAGTTAATCCCTGGTTTATATTGGTTTTTGACTTTTAATATTCCAGCATCATCATTCGAAAACGACTCAACGGAAGTATTTTTTACAAATTTACATTTTGCGCTTTCAAAATATGAAATTAACTTCAATTTTTCAGGTCTCTTCGTTAAGTTAGTTCAGGTCAATTTCCGTTTGCATCTTTTCAATGTTATTCTATACTATGAATTTAAAAACTTCGGTTAGGATTTTTGAAGTCTTATAGATGTTGATAAATATAAAGAACGCTTTACAATGGTAAATTCACCGAATAGCGATACGATATCTTAATTGATATAATTAATAAATAATTAAATTAAATTAAAATTAAATAATTAAAATTGCAAGTTAGCAGGGTTGAATACTATCCGAAAGCGATTTTTTTTATTCCATATTTACTTATAAAAAAAGTTTAAATATGTTTATAACCAATAACTTGCATAAGCTGATAATACAATAAATAATACACTAGAAATAAAATTGTAGGGAAGTAGAAATAGATCGTATACTTTACTTGTACTTATTATTTGTATTATGTATTAGAAATAAAATAAACAGAATATTAAACAGCATTCAGCAAAGGACTGTAAAAATATAGTATTATCTGAAAGTTTGGTACTTTTAGTAGCTCAATTTTGTCAAAATGACTTTCTATTTATCAACTCGTAAATTCCTCAGCTGATTACAATTGTACTCGGTGTTCCAAAATTTTAAAAGGACTTCAGCATTTATTAAGCTCATAAGAAAGTTTCTTATCAGAATTTTGTATATCTTCAATTGAAAAAGTTACTCGTTCCTTGTTACTTAAGAAATGTTAAATATGGCGTGATGTTCCAAATTTAAAACCATTATAGAGGAAAATAGACATTAAGACAAATTTAAAACCATTATAGAGGAAAATAGACTTTTCGGGCAAAGTCGTGCCGCAAAGCGACCTAGTCGTGTTCCGGCACGTTGCTCGATGAAGCCGTTAATGGGAAATGGGTCTGAACAGCTGCGGTGCGTTGGCGAACCGGTTTGACGTCGAGTTGGTGTTTGTTTTGTCGGGTGTCTAGTCGAGGAGGGTAGCGGGATCCGAAGCAACGGCTGTCCGCTGGCCGCCCGCAGATAGTTGGGGGCCCAATTAGTGGGTTAGCCACCCACGAAAGGCTGCCCCGCCAGCTGCGAAAAATCCCAGGGTGGCTCCAGCGTGCTGGTTGGCGACCAGACGAGGAGGCCCGATGGCGATCCCTGGGGGGGTTCGGGCGTCCCCGCAGTCTCCAGACTAGCCTCCCAGTGGCAAGACATCACCAATTTCGACGTCGGGTTCGATACGTACCGCCTCGTTCAACTGCCATTTCCCATCCCTATTCACTTTTATTTTATTTTTTTTTATGAGTAAAGTTAAAAAGAAGAAAATGTTTTTACAGCGGTTGCACTCCTCCTCATTTAAAGTGCACCTCACTAATATCAGGGGTTTGCACTCTAATATCCTAGCTGTCCATCACCACCTGGAGACAGAGCAGCCGCACCTCTTCTTTTTGACGGAGACGCAGATACAATGTCCTTTGAGCGCGGCGCACCTGCATTATCCCGGATACACGTTAGAGCACAATTTTCGCTCACGTGCCGGATTCTGCGTGTACGCGCGGAACGACCTCTGTATCCAGCGTCTCCGTCACCTTGAAGACCCCACTTTTTCTTCTATATGGGTTTTAGTAGACACAGGAAACGAAAAAATCCTGTATTCCTGTGTCTACCGTTCGCACAGCGGTGACCAGGAGACAACTAGATTATTTGAGTATCTCGGTGAGGCTGCTGATATGGCTTTGCATCAGTACCCTTCAGCGCAGCTTGTTTTTCTGGGGGACTTTAATGCTTGTCATCAAGACTGGCTGTTCCCGTACCAGAAAACCGACCATGCTGGAAGAGAAGCGCGGAACTTTGCGTTGTCCTTGGACCTCTTTCAGCTGGTGAGGCAAGCGACAAGGGTACCAGATGTGGTAGGCCATACAGCCAATTGCCTGGACCTTCTGCTGACAACTGATCCGGACAGGTATCGTGTTGAGGTCACCTCCCCCTTGGGAACCTCCGATCACTGTCTGGTGAAATCTGTGTTTACATATTCCCCACCAGCTCTCGAACCACATGGTGTTAGGCGAGTATGGAAATACAAGTCAGCAGATTGGGATGAGATGCGGCACTTTTTTGCATCTTATCCTTGGCGGCAGGTCTGCTTCTCTTCTTTGGATCCGTCGAGTTGCGCGGATGCTATAACCGATGTGGTGCATCAGGCAATGGAGTATTTTATTCCTTTTGCTGACGTACCCATCGGTGGCAAAGCTCGCCCATGGTTTAAGGCCGAATGTGGTCATGCTCAAGACCGAAAACATTCGGCATATCTCATTTGGGCTGATGCTCGAAGCCGCAAAACTCCGGATGTAAGTACAAAGAAGAGAGCCTTTAACCTAGCTGCCAAGTCCTACAAAAAGGCATTGCGGAAGGCTCGTCTCGATCGAATCGCTAAGAATGGCGAAAAGCTCTCTGTCAAACCAACCGGCAGTCGAGCTTTCTGGTCTCTTGCGAAAGCGATCGAGTCGAATTTCTGCCAACCCTCACTGCCTGCTTTGCTGAAGCCGGATGGATCCCTGGCCCACACAGCAACAGAGAAAGCGAATGTATTTGCTTCTCTGTTTGCTGATAATTCGCATCTAGATACTGGCAATGCTTCTCCAGCACATCTTCCTCACTGCGGTATTTCGATGCCTGAAATCCGCATCACTAACAAAGAGGTATGGAGAACATTGTGTCGTTTAGATGTGAATAAAGCCAGTGGTCCTGATGGTATACCAGCCATTCTGCTCAAGACATGTGCAGCTGAGTTGTCTCCTGTACTGACACGTCTGTATCGCCTCTCTTTCAAGACTGGAATAGTGCCGAAATCCTGGAAGCTTGCCAACGTGCAACCCGTGCCCAAAAAAGGCAGCCGTGCTGATCCTGTCAACTACAGACCGATTTCAATCACCTCCATACTCTGCAAGATTATGGAGCGTGTATTGAACTCGCGCCTTCTAGCATACCTAGAAGGTAACGATCTCCTCAGTGACCGACAGTACGGGTTTCGCCGTAATAGGTCTACTGGGGACCTCCTAGTGTATGCTACACACATTCTAGGCGAGGCCATCGAGAAGAACGGAGAAGCGGTCGCCGTCTCTCTGGACGTCTCGAGGGCATTTGACAGGGTCTGGCATGCGAGCCTTATAAGCAAGCTTTCAGCGTACGGTATATCTCCTGGTCTGATCGGCTGGGTAACGGACTTTCTGAGCCAGAGATCTCTCCGAGTAGTTGTCGATGGGTGTTCCTCGGAATCCTTGACAATAAATGCCGAGTGAGTGCCTCAGGGGTCCGTTCTTTCTGCAACTCTTTTTCTGCTGCACATTAACGATCTGTTGAAGCCCGGTATCTATGGGTACGCAGACGACAGCACAGTTGTAGAAAGATATCTGCCGAGTACTCGGGCTAGTCGAGATCAAGTACAGTCTGAAAGAGAAGCCATGGTGCAGCGTTTGAATGACAAACTTCAGGCAGTCTCCGCATGGAGCAATGCCAATCTTGTCAAATTCAACGCCACCAAAATGCAGACGTGTCTGTTCACCGCCAAAAAGAGCCCTTTCACCTTGGCTCCTACTTTCCAGAATGTATCCTTGGAATACAGTGACCGGCTTCAGTTGTTAGGTTTAGAGATTTCCTCGAACCTCAACTTTGGTCGGTTCATTGAGTCCAGAGCAAGAGCAGCAGCAGCAAAGCTTGCCATTCTTGCGAAGGTTCGGCAGTACTTTACACCGGGACAGCTTCTTGTTTTATACAAAGCACAGATCCGGTCGTGTGTAGAGTACTGTGGCCACATATTTGCTGGTGCCACAAAGTCTCATCTTGCGGTTCTGGACTCAATTGAGAGGCGAGCAATGAGGCTCATAGGAGATCCCGAGTTGGTCGAAGCCGACCTCCAAAGCCTTGAACACAGGCGTAGAATTGCTAGCCTCTCAGTATTCTATAGGATACATTTTGGTGAGTGTGCGCAGGAATTACACGATCTAATTCCCCCGGCCCCCTTCCATCATCGGACTTTCCGACGCACGGCAGGAATCCATCCTTTTGTTGTGGACATTCCACCTATCCGAACGAAGCGTTTTGCCTCGTCTTTTTTACTGCGTACAGCAAAGGATTGGAACAGCTTGCCTGCCTCGGTATTTCCGAAAGAATACAATGTGGTTAAATTCAAGAGAAGAGTGAATAGGCTGCTAGGGTAATGCGCCTTACCACCTTAGACTACATTCCACTTACCATCAGGTGGAATGTAGTCAAGCATTGCCCTAGATTATATAAAAAAAAAAAAAAAAAAAAAAGTCTGTAGGACGTTTGATTCTGGATTCGTGACGTCACAAACGATTCCGATATATGATATGTATTATAAAGTCATTCGATATTCAAATCCTAAATTACTAAGAAGCAGTACGCACAATGTTATGCAAAACACGATATACCTCACAGAACACGGCTGAAGGTACCGCCTACCCTCCATCACACTCGCCTCATTTCCTCACCTATCACCTTTTCGCACGTGAAACTTTAATATTTTCATTTTCATAAGACTTGTCATATAAAAACAAACTTTATCTCCTTATGTTTAGACATGTTATCGTTCAACACCAAGATGTGCGTGAAAATTGAACGCGTACGTTACAAAAAGGTGTTGAAAGTATCACTTGGATAAATAACCCTTTCCGTGAGATATGTAGTTTTTCACAAGTGCTCAGTACTTGTGAACAACATAAGCCTAACACGAATTCACTGGGAATTTCGTTGTTTTTTCGTTTCTTTTTAAAGACAGAAATCAACATTGAAAATAATATAAACTATGACGGATATCCGTTTAGGATGATTTCTCTGTAAGAAAACATTTGTTTGGTTCATTTTATCTTTCTTGACTTTTTTCTATTCTCTTTTTGTTTATATTATTTTCGTAATGTCATATTCTGTGTATAGATTGATCTATTATTTTTTATTCGCCCCAGGAAATAAGATATCATGTTATTGAGGAAACAAAGAAAATTCCTACTCAATTAAGAATACACCGCTCGTTATCCCTGGGTTTAATCAATCAAAGAATCCAGAATGTATCAGTGAAGGGCCAAGTTAAGACGGTTATTTTTGCTTTGGTTTTAATGATAATGATAGATAAAAATACTGATATATGCATAAATATAAAATATTACTCAGTCTACGTAAAGGCAAAATAAATATAATGTACTTTTGTAAAATGTATAAAGATGGAAAGACATATAAAAACAATTTACTAATTGAAATATTTGTATTTGGACGGTTAACACATCATTAATTGATATGAAGAATAACATAACTTGACCCTCCAATTATTGTTATAAGTTCGACGAATAGATTGTATTTCCTGAATGATTCTTTCTCTAAGGAGATAAAAATTATGATCAATAACAATTTATGCTTAAGGAAAATAAACAATACCATGGCAAATATAATAGACTTTCCTTTTACTATAAATAAACAAAAACAGTTCGGTAAAAGTTTAATTACAAAACAAATATTCAATAGCATCCATAAATGTGTATATTGTAATTGATCAATACGTAACAATATATATTCTAACATCTGTATAACGGTCATAATCACCTGTCAATGTGTCACAGCCTCTGTATAAATTGAACGCGTTAACGCTTTTCGATGTCACGGTATTTTCGCTCTAAAGGGTAGAACATTAGACTAATGCTTGCGTTCCATCCACGTCTGAAGCGAATCGAGTTAGCTCCAAACCTTATTTTGTCAACCTCAAGGTTATTTTTTCTTTCATCAATAGAAAACAATATTACATTTGTGTACATGCTTTCTTTAACCGCCATTACTAACATTCGATCTATCAACTCACAAATGAATAGATGATCACCCCATTATCAGCTTTACCATTTAACCGCGTATAATCAAAAGCCATTCGGATTGTCAGACTCCTGTGGTCTGAATGTGAAAGAAAATAATTGGCGTTAAGTAGTAAGTAACTTGCATTTCATCGATTATTTAGAAGTGCTAATTTATCTTTGTCAGATTCCTGCCGCTGATTTCCATTATCAAATTGCACACTGTCACTCGCAATACCATTTCTAAGATGTACGTAAAGTTTTCAAACACTCTGATTTTTTAGGAACTTTCTACCACGAACCACCCTGTGTGGAGTGAAGTTCCTTCGATGGTGTTCCAAGTCGATATTACAAGTACACTATAATTTGGAAACTCCCACCTCAAAGGCCGACTAAGCTATTTTGCATTCTCTGATATTGCAAAAGACCACTAAGAGACTCAAGCATTCTTCATCTTCCATCTTTTAATGTACGAATATACGAAAATTCGGCTGTTTTTGTTTACTATCGAATATATTGATATTGATATTAGTCTTGATTATCTGCTATATACTGTTAGAAAATTGGTTATTTATATGAAATATCTTAATATTTTGAAAAAATATTAAACAAGTATCATTCGCAAAATTGTCTTAACCCTTGTTAGTTTCGACGAGTATCAGAAAACAACAAAACATTCAAAGCAAATTTTAATAGCAGTTGAAATCCGAATCGCTTTTCAGAACTATTTATTGAGAATTTATAAAATCGTACTTGTTTTTCCACTAGAAAACCGACCGAGACCAAACCATAGACAGTAATTGTCTGCCAAAGACTGTTAGTTTAACAATTGGAAGAATATTTGAAGCTATCGTAAATCTTATAATTGCTTATGAAACGATAAAATGTACTTAATTAAGTTAATTTCATTTTCTATTACAAATTAATATTTTAAATTCAATTTGAATAGATAATATAAACTATTATTGAACATTAGATTATATTCAAACTTTATTTATATTTTTAAATAACTACATTATTAAAATTATCTCTATACTAAAATAAAGTGAATATAGTATAGGTCTAATGTTACAAAAATATATAAGATTTAAGTGTAGAGGTAGCTGCGGTAGTTCTTACATAGGCGTTCTATTTCGGAAAGGGTCAATGAACATATCGTTGCTGTAAAGAACCGACAGAAGAACAAATCAGTGATCGCAGAACATGCATTGGAAGCGGGATTCAATCATTGGATTGAATTTCATCATACCCATCATCATACCCCTCCACAGAACAGAACTTTTATGCTCAAGTTGTACGTGAAGAGATTGAATCAAGAAAAACAGAACTTTCAATTGGGAAGATGAATTTAAGTTATCGGCATCGTGGAATCCAGTTACAAACAGTATAACACCTCGCTTTTTGCGCAGTCTGTTAAATACCTGAATAGGGTCGCGTCGGTTAACTTGCAGAATAGGGATACTCTGAGTGTAGTATGTGACGGTACATGGCGGAAAGACAATAATAACGAAGATGTGCGGGTAGATGAAGAAATTTTGTTCCCACGGATTCGACGAAGGAGAGCCTGCACTGCTAAGACAGTCAGCCTGTGACCACGGCCGGTGCAACCTGGTCGAAACGTCAGGCAAATAAAAGGTATGTGATACCTATTCCGGATGCGTTAATTCCGGATTTTTAATAATTATGTAGAGGCACAATTAAAAATGGCCACAAACTATAATAAATTAAAAATAAACTGGATTTTTACGTATTTAATTATGATACTCTGACCTCAAAAACAAATATATAAGTTATCTTTAAACAGTAACTATTTCCTTATGGTATTTTTTTTAAGGCCAACAAACTGTAGCTCTATACGCGACAGTCAACAAAAAAGATAATTTATTAGTTTTGTAACAAACTATTTTTTATTTTTATTATAATTATTATTTATTGAGATTCACAATTATTTATGATATACCTTAACAAAAACATTGGTATTTTTTTTGAACAACCCAATTAATAGAAATAAATACTATCAATTTGAAACGCAAAGGTTACGTACCTCTGAATTGAGGCATTATGTATGCAGGTCTGTAATCCCCACCATCTAGGACAAACAGCACGGACTAGACTAAATCATTGAATTTGCAAATTCTTTAATTTATTAAGCGTTCTACCACTGTTCGACATTTCTATAGCATTTACTTAATTTACTTACAGAATAAATAATACTCAACGTTGAACTGTATTTAAATTTACGTCTTAAGCCATGTCGAAACCTTACAGTCAAAATAGTTAGTTCATATATATTTAATGTATATGTATATAAAATGTATTAAATGTATTTTTTGGTTACAGAGTTTTGCAATGCAAAATGCATGCATGCAAAAAGCAATGCATATGCAAAATTAATACATATTATATAAGGGTAGTGATAAATATGAAAACCTAGATTTTCATTTTATATTACTTTGTCACCGAACGATAGCATACTTAAAAAATAGTATTAAAAGATATAAAATTAACATATTTTACTAAATATCAGGAACAGAATATTAAGCAGCTCATAATTATTACACAAATATATAATAACCCTAGAGATTTATAGACACCATTTCGCCTAAACGTTGCTATCGTTTGGGAAGGAAAATTGTCTTATAAAATTCTTTTACTTTTTGTCAGTAAAATATTGTGCGTAAGTGACGGGGCGGCGGAGAATAATGACGTCACGCTATGACGTAATGTGGAGTGACGTGACATGCGCTTCGTGGACAGAGATGTATGCCATGTGTGGGAAATATCTCATAAATAGCCCTTAAATATTCTCATAGTTTACCTGGTATAGATACGGCAATAGGAAATTAACATTTCGTATTTTCGGTACCGCATTATAGGCGCAATACAAAGTAGTATTACTTAAAGAATACTTCACCTGCTCTACTCTATCTAATTTCTAAACGAAAAAGATATAGAAAAGATAACAAATGTCGAATCTTGTACAATCGCCTCCAGCGAAGAATGAGTTATCCGTTGTGTTCAGATAAATTGCTTTTGCCGAGTGTTCTCGACGATATTTCTCGCTTGTGAACTGAAAATAGGGTTAAATCATAAATCAAAGAACGTATCAATTTATTTTTAAATTCGTAGTATATATACTCTATTTACTTATATATCATTTATGATCAAATTATGTAATATAATCAAAACTTCTGATCCTAATGAAACTACAGTAGGTACTTCTGCTGATAACTAACCGTTTGGGGTGATTTGATAGCTAAACTTTGTGGAACAAATACAATCCAATTTCTGTTGCTATAATAAAAACTTATAATGGCTGATAAAATGAAAATACGACTATTATTTCTCCTAAGCAATAAACACAAAATCTTATATTGGGGTTATGAGAAAATTATTATTTCTATTATTTATTAAATAATATTTTTTATAAATATATTTAGAAACTTTTGTAGCGCAATGTAAGTAGAAATAACCTTAAACGACATAAATCCTGTTTCATTGGGACATTGGTACAAATGAGTCTAACAAGTAAATACTCCACCCTACACCAACATCTTGTGCCAACTTTGTTAACATATGTTCCTTCGTATGATATATATCTTAAAAGTAACTTTAACATACTTATTTATTCTATAATTATTTTTAAGAATATTTATAAAACCTATTTGTTTAAATGTTTATTTTTCACCAAAACTCATAAATATTAAGAGTTTCTATAACACCACAAACAGATAAAAAATACTATATTACAGATAAAGATATGGTGTCCAATACTGTTAAAAAAATTAAAAGTATAACTAAACTAATGTAGAGGTTAATCCAGAACTCTGTGTTAATAGTATTTGTCTCATCTAATAAAATAAAATTGTACTTAAATAAAAAATAAACAAAAAATAATATGAATAATTGTATGAAGATGTGGAATTAATTTAATTAAATCTGCAATAATAATATGTTTTTCAAACATTGTAATAAGGACCTATCAGAATGTAAGTACAAAAATTAGAGCCCTTAGTAAATGCTGGGTTCTTAGTTAATGATCTAAAACTACAATTCAATTACACTGAACTAAAATAAACTCATAAAACAGTATAACTCAAAAGCTTTCATAACATGTCGTTTTTAGTATTTAATTTCAATTCTTTGAATTGTTAGTTTTTGAAATATTAAATATCATATTCTTATTTGTGCTACTCAAAAAACTCTACTCAGTATTATTACTTAAAATATTTAAAGAGATGTCAGCTTTTGATTTTTTATTGTTTCTATTCAGATTTTGTAATTTGTGCATATGGTAGCATTAAAAGAAGTCGTGAAAAATAGAATTCGTCACATTCACAGCAGCATTTAAAAACTATACGTTTTAACCCTTAAACCTTGGAATGATAAGAAGCATCGTCTCTGTGGACTATACGCTCGGAAACTTAGGAACCATTGGAGGAAGATGACTAATTAACTGACTTACTGACAGACATCTCATGACTCTGACTTACTGACATTATCGTGAACACGATTGCTGCAAAGCATTCGAAACGTCGGTTTAAATTATAATGTAAATATAATAATCGAGTTAAATACTTAAAAAATTTAATTAAAAATTGAAAAAACCCCCGATACAAAAAGACCTCTAAAAAGAATAACAATAGTATTATTATGTACTTATTGAAGTCGATGCGTCGGGGACCATTGTACGTACAATGACGATGGTGTCTATTTTACGAAGTTACGATGTCTTAAACTATATGATTCGATATCATAATTTCTTTATTTGCCTTGGTAACTTACTTGCATTTAAATTTATTAAACGGTTTCTTAATTGCACTTAATGAACCTACAGACACACAAATTTTCAGTTGTTTAAGTATTTCTATTATTCTACCCTAATATTATAAAGAGGAATGATTTGTTTGTTTGTTTGAACTAAATAGACTCCAAAACTACAGGACCGATTTAAAAAATATTTTACCTTTAGAATCCTACATTATCCCTGATGACCATAGGTTATATTCAATACGAGAAAAAATACGGAGCCGCGTGAAAATTTCGACAACGTAATAAATTATAAATGTATTAAGTAACACGATTCAAGACTTTTTCATATAGGTATATACGAATATTAATAAATATAAACATTTAGAGTTAAAATGATTTACAAATACTAATACCACTATGATGAAAGGATTTATATTATCACTAGCTGTTCTCCGTGACTCTTTATGACTACGATCATAAGCCATATAAATATATATTTTACAATCTACGTGGACGCAGTCACAGGCAACAGCTATCCCTAATAAAGTACTTTACCTGAGTAAGTAAGTGTAAAAACCTTTTGGTCTTTAGCTTTAGCTAAGCGAAGCCGCTGGGAACAAATTATTGCATGAGAACCTTTCATCGGCACCAATAAAACGTGAATACCTTGGAGACGACTGTTTCTATTTCGACGACCATCTCGACGAACATAGCTTTCGAATAAAAAAACTGTACTCAAATCCGTCCACGCGTTTGGCCGCTACATTAACACAGACAGACACACAGATACACAGATACACAGATCGACAGGTCAAACTTATAACACCCCTCTCTTTAGTCATAGTTTTAATCCAATGTGTAGTACCTACTCTTGAAAATATTAGAAAATACTATCATATAAAAATGTTATAACAATTATTTATTGTTATAAAAAAAACCTACTTGGATTCCTAATTTCCAATTTCGGGATTAATAACACAATATTTTCTAAATTAAGTCTATACTAGTTAATCTGACATAAATCATAATTCCTATGTTTGAGAAACCTATTAAAATAAACTTTACGAAAACAACTTTCTTATTTTATTGTGGTATGTTTTTTCCTTGTTCTTCCAACAAAGAATAATTAGGTCAGTTAATGTTATTAGGGAGTCCATTGTGACGCGGGTTTATTTGATTTGTGACGAATTTTATTCATTTAAAAGTCATAGCCGGAAAATTAGGGAGATTTCTTGGGATTTATTATAATCTCATTATGGAGTCATCTATTTAAATAATAATTTATATTATTTATATAATTTGATTCTTGTTATTGATTATTCATTTGTTATATATTCTATTTATTTAAAATAATGATATTAAGTATATAAAAAAATTAAGCAGAATTAAAACTAGTAATCTTTTATTATTAATGTAATAAACATTTAATATATGCAATAATGGTTATTTTTTTTTTTTTGTTATGGTATGTCGGTTATATAAATAATTAATAATATATATCTGTTATTTAGGTGACACTAATATATTTGATGTACGTTTGTATTATTTACTTGCTATAGTTATTGTTATTATAATTATAACTACTTATAAGATATCCTAATTATTTCTCTATTTCTTTATGTAAAGACGATGTATGAAATTAAATAATTATACTATTTACGGCAATGATACCTTGAAAAGAAAGGAAACTTAAATTGAATCCATAATGTAACTGGCCACAAAAAAAGATCGTAACTGATCTTCTATGTTTTTTTTAACTTTTAAATATTACTCATAGTTAGTTTTTACGCAACCTTAATGATATATAAACAAAATTATTTAATATGAACATAAACATTTTCTTATCCTTAGTATTATGTTTTATGATTATACATATTTTTATAGTACGTAGGTAACGATTATTTTACTGTCTGTATGATCTAAAATAATCTTTTTGAATGTCGTTTAAAAAGTAAAGCCGAAAGTAAGAACTACCATAGTCTTTAATAAATAGAAGAAAACACAAGTCAACCCACTGAATTACTCGTCCAACTGGTCGCATATAAACGACCTTAAGCAGCTGCTTAGAAACCTTTTACACAGTGTATCCCCAACCAAATCTATTTTGAACTTTTGGCATTTAAATATAAACTTTAAGACCTTAATGACAAGGGTTAATTCAGGACTCGACTGCATGTTGCCCTGTGTACATTTTACATCATCAAATATACATTTCGGGTTAAGTCTAGGGGACAGAGAAAATAAAGCCTCTGAATATATACAGTGATGGTAGATTCAAACAAGACATCTTTGTACATACATAAGAATTAATTATAGAATAAAACATTTATATTGGAAATTATTTTTATTATTATTTTAATTGGAGACGACTAAATCGAATATATTCTTTGAAATGATGTTTATTTACGTCTTATACTTTTGTATGGCTCACTGTGTTTTTAACTTATATATAAAATATTAATACATTATTAATAAATATGTAAAGCTAACTTTCTTTATATCATTAAATTGAGATGAAATATATAGAATATGAATAAATTGAACACGGTCCTTTTATAAGCATCCTTAACCCTTTCAGACCTCGCGTGCACAATTGAGGACATAAAAGTTTTGAGTCTTTTTACTACTAAATTTAAATTTTACGTAAATAAAAACTGTTGTCATCGCTTGCGAACATTCTAAATTATTAAAAATGAAACAACTAGCGGCATCTATTGATACGTGTGTGCACTTCTAAGCCATTTTCGGTCAGTTACCAGCGAAACTTTGAACTGAGTAGATAAGTCATTTTTATTTTATTGAAATTTCAAGTTTTTCTGCTAGATATGTTTTGAAATAAATATAAATGGATAAGTTATACTATATAGGCAAAGAACAAAGTATTTTACATCAACATTTTTAGTTATTTGTACAATAAATCGCGAATATTCGTTATGTCCACAAACGTGGACAGTAGGTATTGGTTAAACATTTTTTTCAAAATAGGTACTTTGCTGCTGTTAGTAAATAAAGTTATTTTCTGGTAATAAATGTTATAATTTATTATAAAATTTGCGTGGTAAAGTCTTAAATTGTGTTTATTACAGGTAAATTTATGATCAAATTATAATCATGTTTTCGAGGGATGCTTTGAGAGCTTTGGAAAAGGATAACCAGTCGGAATTTGAGCTATCTTCGGATGATGAGGATGTGGGAAATAATAATAATGTCCCATTTGCGAGACACGTTAGGTTGGGAGCCGATGTAGTAACTCAGAATCAAAGAGAGTACACCCCACTTGACCCCCCTGACGAACAAGAAGACGAAAGTGAAGACGAAGAAAGGTCAGCTTTCAATTACGAGTCCGAGCCTGAGGCGCCAAGAGAGCCGGATATTGTGGAGGGCGAAGAGGAGCAAGTTACGCCGAATGCTGAACTTTTCGATTACCTTACGCCAAAACCGAACATAAAGTGGAGGCATAGACAAATAAATAACACAATACCAACGGATTTCTTGCTACCAATAGCTTTAGAACCCATCGTGCAAGATCCCATTTGTTATTATAATAGATATGTTCCTGTAGAGCTTTTTGAACAAATGGCCGAAATGACAAACTTATATGCAGTACAGTCAGGAAAAACCAGGTTTAAGCCTACGTCCAGCTATGAAATTAAAATTTAATTTGGTTTGCACATGGCAACGGGAGTTTTCAACTATCCAGTTTTGAAAATGTACTGGGAAAATCATATTAGCATTCCATTTTTCACTAACAATATGGCAAGAGATAGGTTCTTTGAACTTCGTAACAATCTCCATTTAGTAGATAATATGAAAAAGCCTACTAATTGCACTGACGTGTTTTATAAAGTAAGACCAATCTATAATGCGATCCGAAGCCGATGCTTAGAAATACCGCTAGAAAAAGAATTGTGTGTCGATGAACAAATAGTTCCTTTTACAGGGAAACATTCTGCTAAGCAGTACATCAAAGGAAAACCTTGTCCATGGGGAATCAAGCTTTTCTTTTTGTGTGGGAAAAATGGCCGTGCCTATGACTTTATTATTTATCAAAATTCTATTCCAGAATTAGACAGGTCACTGATAAAGAAAGTAGGCTTTGGAGCTGCGGTAGTATTACATCTAATGAAAAGAGTCGGTGACAGTAGAGGTCATGAGTTATATTGCGATAATTACTTCTCGTCTTATTACATGCTCCAAATTTTGAAACACAAAGGCATAATGGCTACCTGCACTGCGCGTGTCAATAGATTTACAAGGCCACCGTTGCTTAGTGACAAAGATATAAAAAAGAAACCAAGGGGTTTTGCCGAAGAGATTTGTAGTACGGATGGAGATGTCACCATGGTGAAATGGCTTGATAACAAACCAGCCAACTTAGCTTCCAATTTCGTTGGTATAGGAGAAAAAGATATGGTGAAAAGATGGTCCAAAACAGAGAAGAGATTTATAGAAGTCGAGAGGCCTGAAATTGTAAAAAAGTACAATCACGCCATGGGAGGGGTAGATCTCCTTGATCAACTTATGAGTTATTATAGAACGTTTATAAAGTCAAAGAAGTGGCCTTTGCGTATGATATTCCACGCATCAGATTTGGCAGTTGTTCAAGCCTACCGCGAGTATGATATGGATTGTGACTTGCTTGGGATACCAAAAGCAAAACGGCTCGCACTTCTTCACTTTCGTCGACGCTTAGCTGAAAGTTTAGTTCTTCGAAACAAAATATCAGGTGCTAAAAGGGGTCGTCCAAGTAGTTTGAGCAGTCCTTTACCAGTAGTTGTTCCTAGAAGACCAGGAGAAGTACGTCCGTCAACTGAAATTGCTCGAGATGGTATTGGTCACTTTCCAGCTCATGACGATGGTTGTGGAACGCGCTGTAAGTTAACGGGGTGTAAAGGGAAATCCCGCATCAAATGCATAAAGTGCAAAGTGCACTTATGTCTGACTAAAGACAAAAATTGCTTCCTAAGTTTTCATACCTAAGTAACTAAAGTTCCTACTATTTTGTTTTCTTTTTAGAAGATTTTTTATGTTGTTTTATTTTGTAAGAAGATTTATTTTTGTTTTGAAGATGTTTAATTATTTTTAGTTTGAATTTCATACTTTTGTAATAATAAAAATGGCCAAAATCAAGCTATTTGTTATTTGTTCAATTATACCCATACATCAGTTATTATAATCACTTAGGCCGAATGTCCACATTTGATCACATAAAGAAAACATCAATTTTCTCGGAAAATAATCTAATAATCATTTTTTTTTTTGTTTTTCCATGCTCAATAGGCGAATATCTAACTGAAATAAAATCGGCTCAAACAAATTCTAAAAAATAAAAAATCAGGTCTGAAAGGGTTAAGAAGATCAAAGGTGTTTTGATAAATGAAAATCAAAACAAATTTAGCAAAGTACCTCCAGTCATTAGATATAAAAAATACCCACTTTTGTATATTTTTCTTATAATTTTTATAAAATTGTAAAATTTAACAAAAACGAAGGTAATAATATTTATTTTTTTTTTTTTTTTACCATTCTCAAGACGAGTCAAAGTATAGGCTTAAGAACAATATTTGAACCCTTAGCAGTACTTATACTTATAAAGTTACACAGCAATACAAGGAAAGGAAGTTTGGAAAGCGCCCCTAATTCCAAATGTCCATAAACCCACCATTTAAAAACTTCGAGACAGATAAATAAAAGTTATAAGAAATGGCTGTAACTTAAACATAACTGGGTCAATATGCGGGAACCTTTTTCATTAAGTCTGAAAACTGAAACAAAAGACAGTAAAATAAAAAAGCGTATTTATCAGGGTATTGTTTACTTTGCTTAAGTTTTCAGATCTTGTGAAGGACTGTCAACTTTCAAGAATTTATATTCAACAATATTAATTTCGAAGACATTTTGTATTTTTAGCTACGGTTTATTTATAAGTTAAAAATGCTGCCATTATAGATATCAATAGACTCCTCTTATAATAAAAAATAATAGTGATATAAACTTGGGTAAAACCTAGTCGCCCAATATGTGAATGTCTTTCACGCTTTTCTAGCATAAGTCATATCAGTAGAGACTTACCATATATTAATCACATATTCCATTTATGATTCTCCTCAGTCAGCCTCTCTTCTTTGCAACTTCTTCTTCTTTGATATGTATTTGTATGTAAAATGCAGTCGCGGTGTTGGATAAGACAGCCCCATTTCTTTACCAGGGTTCACCACCATTCTACATCACCATATAAATGGTGAAAGCATCCCATACCACTCATTCTCAAGGAGGGTTGAGGTCACGCCGGGCGGGTACCATTACGCAATCAGATGGATTACAATATAAAATATATATATAGTAATTAGACTATTTAATTGATTACTGAATTTATCATTAGATTAAACTCAAACCAAATCAAAGTAAAATAGGAAGTGTACTCGAAATGGGTACCACCAATTTAATTTTATAACCAATAAGATTTATTATAATCCGTTCCAATTATAATAAAGCCCCAAATCCTCGCAGGACCCATCGAGATTTGCCGAAAAAACGATTTAATTCCGCCATAATGAATGCACGTATGCGGACCACTTTAAACATCGTTTAAGCAGTTACAATGAATTCAATTAGCAACGCAAACAAGGGTCTTTTTGTGTCACATCCCTTTGTGTTCGGAATTTATTTACAAACGGCTTCGACTTTCATAGACAATTCTCTTCAAATTAAAAATCTACAAACAAACGGTTCCCAAGAGACCTGCGCAGCCTAAGAGCCTACATTCTGACACATTGAAACTTTTTATCTGCTCTTTAAAACGATATCTGGCTAAAATACTTATTTATATTTCATAACATAACAAAACTTTAACACACAAATATGTGGATTAGGAGATTTTTAAAACCCGCCTGAATTTTCGATTTAAAAGAAAATAAAAAAATATGTACACAGTATTTTAAAACAGTTTAATAATAAAAATATTAAATTCAATGAATAAATAAGCTTCAATAATTCAATATCGACACAACGAAAATAAATCGGGAAAATGAAAAATTTAATAAATTTCAATGGATTTTAAAATATACGATGACACGAAGTTCTCATAAATTACGATACAGACTTCAGCCGGTAATAAATCTGGAGAGTTGGAAAATTTCGAAGCATCCCAGCATCCGTGTTTGTGTTTCAAACTTTCTCGTATAAAAACTTTACGTGTATATTAAGAAATATTGCGAATCACAGCGAATTGTTGGAATTACTTTCATTTTATATGTGATACGATTTTTTATAGGGATCAGCAAATTCTTTTCTTGTTCTCATTTTATATAAATGTAATAAAATTATAACGTAATAAATTATTCACATAATAACACTTACTGACCACAAAAAAAACGAATACAAATAATAAAAGAAAATATGACCACCCAAGGACAATAATCTTCTAAAGGAAATTAAAACGATAATTGAAATAATTGATGTAATCAAACTAAGTAACAAAAATACATACAGAACCTTAATTTATCTCAAATCAGGGGAATGTGTCAGAAAACTCTGCACATGTTATCCTGACATAAACTCGACACAAATTGGAACATTCGTGAAACGTTGCCTGAATAATTTCTTAATAACTTAAGATATTGTCTTCAAGTTAAAACTTATCCGAGGAGTCGGTGTTTGTTTGTGAACAGATGTTCAAGTCAGGCTTTCGATAATCTCCTTGCTGAATTTTAAAGGTATTTCGTTTTTTGGTCTCTATTTGGGTTGTATTTTTGGAATATACTAGCTTTTGCCAGCGGATTAAACCGCGAATTATAGTTAAAAATCTGCCTGGTTATGTCAAAACAGTATATTTTTCGCAAAGAAAGATACCCTACGTCCTTCCTTTAACCTCAAACTACCTATTTATAACGTTTTAATATAATCAGCCCGGCTTTTTGGGCTACTAACTGCTACAAACAGAGAGACAGAGTGGCTTTTGTATTTATTATATCAGTAAAGACGAAAGACCCGCTGCATGTTTTAATTCTTAGAGTCATAGTATAATTTGTGTTGTAAAACATTTGAAACACGTGGGACATATTATACATAATATTTAAATCATATTAACACTAATGAAATAAGAAATGTTGGAGTTGGAAACGAACTTTCGAGAGAAATATTCTGTATAAATTAAAAAATATATATTTTTTTATAAAAAGTTCTGATATATTTTTTATACATTTAAATGTAAATATAAGTTCTAATATACCGATAATACAAAAAACATTTTTCTTAACATAGAAAAAAAGCAAAATAAAATAACAAATCTTATACTGTTCTATATTTCGCTGTTATCTAAAGAGGTCTTATTTTATATCTGCTTACGGAAATAAAACGCCCATTCTTGTTTCATGGCAGACACGCGATCTGGCGGTTTTTTCATATATTGAGGTGTTCTCGATATAAATATCGCGCTAAGCACATGCCAACTAGACGCCATTGTCATTGTAAGTTGAGTTATGGATATACTTTTATACTTTGATTAGCCTTTGTGTATTCACGACAGTAATCCATTTGATAATGTATGTATGATTAGTATCTCTATCTAGAAATGTAGCTAACTTGCCAGGAAGATGAAAATGGATTACAATAAATTATTTTTGTTTTTTTTTATATTATTTAAATATATATAAAAATGCTCAAACAGAAAATAATCTCTTGGAAGAAATTAATGAATCTAAAAAATATATCCGTAACTTTTTAAACAGAACACCTAATAAAGTGAATGTTACCAAAATACAGACCAAATTATTCCCTATAGAATATTCAATGTGCAAATTTCTAGCCTGGAGCCGAACTTCGCAACTATAAATATTATGAAGTGGTGTGTCTCAGTATTGAAAACAGAAGCACATGAAAGCCGCAAGCGGTCTATAATTTACGTCTACCCACGACTTGCAATGATCTATTTGTAGGTAACTTATATAACTATGAACACGCACCACATTATATAACATTAATTACTCAACTTAAGACTATCAAAAACAGTCGGAAACTATGTCAACTCGAAATTCATAGACTGATGTTTTATTCATTTCACCCTGTTCTCATAGAAGTCGGCAAACCAAATATGATACAATTTACAAGAACTATACAAAACTATTATATTTTACAATGAAAACTTTTAATTATGCTTATCACGTATAACCTTTAAAATATTTATTACGTTTAAAATAGCATAACTACAAATATTTCGAATAAAATATCTTAATCCCTATACTAAAATATTTTAAATAAGTTAACAAAAGTATTTAATTATTAACAGACTGACTTTAATAAAACATCATGTAACTAAAGAGAGGCACTAAAAATCATCAAATAAACTGAATTCCTTAAGGATTTAATTAACTTCCTAAGCAAAATTCTACATATATCTACTTTAAGAATCTAAAGTTATCATAATACATAGACGACTAAACTTGACGCGCTCGTTCATTCATCAAGCAGATCCAGTAGCATCGATCCATCAGTATACCTTCAGATAACTCCATGAAGTCAATACAAATTGATAACAATCTTATAATAGCAGCAACACAAAATACTAAAATGCTAATTATTTTTTTTCTCCTGACAACAAAGCATATATTGAATAACTGAAAAGTATTACATTATATTTATTATAATATATTTACAGTAATATATACCGTATTATGAACAGAAACTTTTGATTATACGTTATACAGGGGATCCCTGTTGCAAGTCGCCCGAAGTTGGCCGATATTAGCCGAACACTAGAAGTGACGGCGCCGAGACACTGTCCTCAGCACAATCTCCTACTCTTAACACTTATCGGAGTTGTCGAATCGTCCATACTCCTACTCTTAGCGTGGCAATTTTAGTTGAACAAACGACTTTGCTGATCCCATACCCTATATGGAGCATTACCTAAAATCTCCTGTTTCGTTAACTGTTCCGGGATCAGCAATTTGAATAGCTCTAGAAGCCTAGCGCCAGTAGCAGAGCGGCACACGGTCATCGAGTACCTTTGCATAGGTAACCCCTTTTGCCACTGCGTCCTTCCGCAGAGTCACCGCTATTAAAGCGAAGCTTGGTCGATAGAAAGCCTACAGATCGTCTGGTTGGACTTGTCCATTATATACAACAGTTTCCAGATGCTGACTCAAAGTGCTTGAGGAAACTGCCCCTATCATTAACTTATCTCCCTTCCCTTTGGATTTTAAACTAATCGGAGTTGGATGTAATATCTTTACACATTAATAATATTAGATTTCAAACAGTTCAGTAGGTACATACCGCTAAGAAAATTTTAATATAATTAGTAGGCAACAGTTAAGTATAAAAATATTATATAAGTATTTGTAGAATGTTCCTGTACGGAATTCAATTTATTTAACGGTTTTTAATTTTTTGTTTTTATTTTCCATTTTTCATATAAATAATATTATGTAGGTATTTGTGGAATGTTCAATTGAATAGTTAGTTAACGAGATCGGTATTATAGGTTTGAAAATTTTCCAAAACTTTAATGTTTATGTCACTATGCATTTTAATAATATTTAGGAAGAGAATAGACAAAGAAAATTTCATCTCACTGAAACTTTTTGACAGTTGAATACAATGTAATTCAACTCTGGTGGTTGGCTATTTTGCTCAATAAATTATTTTACATACATAACTGAACATAAACATAAAATACCTCAAGAAAAATAAAAAAGCAAAATTACGTGGAATGCAATTATTAGGACTATTATAAATACCGATAATAAAAATAGAATAAATAACATTTTGTTTTGCTTCTTGTTCACATACCTCTATATAAGTAGCCCGGCGCAAATACCTGCATAGCAGAAAAAAAGTTTCTATAGAATTCCTATAAAAGTTGATACAGGACATCAATTTACCAGGAATGCCAACATCATATGGTAACTTCGTGACAATCTGACCATCGGAGGAGTACATATACTAAATCGATGATTACATAAATACTTATATCATTAATTTAGTGCCTAATATCAACAAAACATGGCTAACTTAACGTAGAACTGGAAGATACTCTACTTGACACTCATGATACAATATTATAGGTAACTTCAGAGCTCTAAGATAAAGCAGGTCCAGTGGCTCCGTCCAGACACGTACCAGATGTTCCACGTGCGGTCACGTAACTTTGTATCTGAACAAATTTATTTTCAAGCTATCGCTGCTTGGTCAGTGAAAATATATAATATATTGTTTTGTTGTTTTGTATTTTGTTTTACATCAATGGATGCGGTTTATATAATATTTACATAGTGTATAACACAAACATTCCATACTATGGTTACTAAAATAAGTAATGCAAATAAAAATAACATAAGATTAGTGATTCGGTATAATCAACCTATTAGGTTTTACATGAAGTCTAAATAAGTAATAATGAATAATGTTTGAAAATGTGTAAGCATGTACAGCAATGCTAAGCTTATTTTTTTTAATAAGCTTAATTGACAGCTTAATTTTTAATAAGCTTAAAATTAAAACAAGATATATTATTATTACTCTGAAAATTACGGCATCAATTTATAGAGACATAAATTTCAAACTTATAATTAAGATAATCCCTAAATACATCTTGCAATACATTTCTCGTAGTATTTCGATTTAACTAAGTTGACCTAAATAACTCAATTGGACGCTATTCAATACAAGACCTCTGATATGTTAGCGATAACTAGAAAATCGCATTGCCATTAGGGCTGTCAGATGCAAATAATTCTAATAAAAATTAAGATTCTCCTTTATCTTCTGTTAGAATTGTAAGTGTTTTGTTGCGTTATAATAATTGTCATGCTTAAATAATAAAAAAAATACTAAAAAAAATTTTCATCTCGTGACAGATCCTTTCACCAATAATCCAACAGTTGTGGTAACCCTAAGAAAAAGCGAACTGAAATGAATAAGAATAGAGAGTTCACATCAGTATTACTTACATTCAACTTAAAGTTGACTATCGTAGCTCGTTAAGTGAGACTCAATATAACAACTTAAGTAAATGTAAGTAACAAACTTCTTGAATGCATTTGAACCGGGGTAAAGAGCCGCTTGGAGACACTTTAACTGTTATTAAGTGTAAATACTGGAGTTAAAACTCGCTCGGTGAGTTTGTTGAAGTTTTGTTAGTAATGAGAAACGAGAATAGATATTGAGCCGTCTGCTATAACTCATAGCACACCTTTATCAGTAATCAATTCTGGCGCAATTTATGTTATAATATGTCAAGGACCAGATTTTGTTTTATCCACAAAGTTATAACACGTATTCAACTAAAGCTTCCAAATTTTATTTTTATAATGCTGGAAATGGAAAACATTAAAAACTTATAATTTTACTTAACATTATTATCACGCTCTGCGGAAAATGGAGCATTTGTAAAAGTGGAGCAAAGTAAAACTGATTAAAATGAATTTTTCTCGAGTCAATATTTTTTTGCAGAATTTTCGAGATATCTAGGGCATTTCAGAGCCTAGTAAAAAGTTTTTATTCTTTCTTTAACAGATCTTAATGAACATAAATTGTAACAGTATATTTTATTATGAGTAAAATGACATAAAAGTAAATAAAAAATAGAGTAAATATAAAGTCTGTAATCAAGAGTTGAAAGCATGCAGTATCATAAATTCAAAGCGTTAAGCTGTTCACAGACGACACGACATTTAAAACTATCGTCAGATAGATTGTGCACTAGACACCGTTAGACTGACGGCTTGTGTCATACATCACCGCGTTTGATCTCTGACAGCTGATACATCGCTATTGTTACACAAAAAATTGCTTCAGTAGCTTTGAAAGTTTGAATTTTAATTACACTTTAATTTATAAAGACAAGATTTTAGTTTGGTTTATTTAAATTGATATAAGAACGGAAGTCTGTCTGGAAAAAAATATCTATTATTAAATATAAATTAACAGTTTATATTAAATGTAAAATTCACTTTATTTACAGTTTCTTTAAATCTATATTGTTTCATCTACAAAACTGAACAAGCTAAACAGCAGGTGTTCTAAATATGAATTTATAAAAGTTTACCATCATAGCCGGTTCGAGTGAAAAACGCGCTTGTCAAAATGTCTACCGGACCGATGCTTGCTACGCTACGTTGGATGGCTTATACACACGAATATTTAAAGTTGACATTTTAAATATTAATTATTGATACTTGTATATTTATCTGGCTGACTTCTTAATTTTCCAGACCAGTTTCAAATCCGTTCGGTTCTTATTCACGACCTAAAAGTATGGCGAATTCGCGGCTTATTCAATATTTAAGTATCATATTTCAAATACTGTTGTCAATTATCTTTGTATTTTTTTATTTCTTTGTTTCAGTTGAATAAAAAATGTAAATATTAAGAAAAGACAAAACTACTTTCAAACATAGATATTCTGTTTAAAAATGCTGATGATCAGTAACAGTCTGTGTGTGTCAAATCTGAGGCAAATAGTTTGTACGACGGCTGACGTTTCAGCCGATATTTTCCCGAAGCCGCCGGCGTTGCCAAACTGTGCGACAAAGCTATGTTTTATTAAAGCTAGACCATATTTTAAGCACAAACATACGAAGCTTGAAAAGCTCAACAACAAAAAAATATGAAAAAAAACTTATCTGAGCTTTTTTAATAACAAAATACCCTTATATTCAATAACGTTTTAACATTTTAAGATAATTTACAATACATCAATGTTCAGAACATTCTATACAATTTTGACAACTGATTAATTGAAAGAAAGTATATGGAACAATAGATATATAATAATTTAGAAGACTTGTACAAAAGAGGATCATCCCCTTGATTGGCCACAATCAATTCTGCTACCGAAATGTTCGGAGTAAAAAAAATTAATGATGGGAAATCGGGAAGAGGGGCGAATTGATCAGTCCGGTCACTGGGGAGACACGCCATATTGATTTTGAAGATTCTTCATAATGCTTTTATTTAATATTCATTATAATTTATCTATTTTATATATGCTTGATTTATAGATTCGTCTTTCTTTTAGAAACTACCCAATGTGTTATTGAACTAATTGTAAAAACACGTGTGTTATTACATTATAAACTAAGCACTTAGATGCTTTTAATATTTATTCAAAACCGCAACTATACTCGAAAAACAATTCCACTACGAGAGATAACTAAAAGATTAATTGTAAAGTGGGGTGAGGGACCGGACATCCGGTCCACGGGGTGTTTGCGAGGGATGCTGCGATCTTGAAGTTATATTTGAGCTGACTTTTACATTAGAGCATATTTTATGTCCATATTTTATTTTCTATTGATATAGTAATATTTTGAATAGATAGTGACGTAGTGTAGCAAAAATATAAAATATATATGAGCTAAATATACATATCTCAATTTATATTATTATAATAATACATACATCCATTTTAACTTATACCAAAAATCGTGGAATAAGTTGGTTCTAACGATGTTTAGAACAATAACTACTAATTATTGTTTTTTTTAAAGTATCTATCAAAATCATATTACGCGCTCTTTTCTTCTCCTATTTCTTTTTGGAAGTCTGTCTTTCAAAGGACTATTTTACTATTTTTAGATTTTTAAAATGATCACATCAAGCTAAGGTGAAGTACGAAAAAAAAATATTAGTTATAAAACTATGAACCGCAAAAACAATTCTATGCAAAAAAATCAATAAAAGAAAGTTAAACATATCTTATTTGCGCTTTAACAAAAAAGGTTTTTCTCAAGGATGTTAGAGGGTGTAACGCATCACAATTACAATTTAGCATCCATTCAGAGCTCGGTTGCGCAACAAAACTCATAAAAGTTCTGTAACTCTCTTCCACTATAAAATTACAAACGAGCAAGTTTTAGTAAACTCGTCCTGGCAAGAACACAGATGAACTGTACTGGATGTGATTCATCTTATGATTATATATATTATTCAAGCTTAATGATAGAAATATTATTTTAGTATGGATATTTCTTATAACTAATAATCCCAGTTTACGATTAGGAAATTCAATGTTATTAATTTCTAGACATTTTATGCAAAGTTATTCGGAACATCCAGTATTGTAATTATCCTAGTCGTTCGTAGTTCACACATGTAGCAAAGTTTAACCAACACATAGGAGCGTGTATGGACATGGTTGCCATATTTTCCAACAAAGATCTAAACGCAGGCTTTATAAATACGTCTATAATTAAAAAATATTTATTAATTCGTTTTCAAACGGAGTTTTATTTAACAATTTTTATAGACAATACTAAATTAGAATTTGAAATTATGGTGCTCGAGGAGGGTTATACTTAAAGTTATATTAACTTAATAGTATTGTATACAAAAATAATTATTCTGATCGTAAACATGAGCAGTCTCTCAAGAGGGAGATAAGTTCGCGAACTACAGCCAAAGTGCGCGGTAAATTGAAAAGCTTCTATAAAAACAAGATGCCGCGACAACCGTCGTCATTTCCATTTATATGGGCTAACTTCTCATCTATTTCACGAATAAGGGTAAAGATAAACATAAGACAATTAAGGGCTTAAAACTCGCAATAACAAGAAATTGCGACAAAGTTTTTGTTTAAAAGTGCCTAAAGAATGTATGTTCGAAATCAAATAAAGATTTCAATTCGAACTTTAGTAGATATTGTAAATGTATTTAAATAATGTATTAATTATAATTATGTTACAAATTACATGGCGTTGCGAATTATTTTTTTCTCTATATTATTTTCTGCATCTTCGTCTTCGAGCAGACTACAGTACACAATGAAGAGATAAACTTAACAATTGAAATGTTAGCAAAAGCAACGAGTTTCCCAAAGTATGATATAACAGTACACATACAAATCACTTAGGGACGTCATTGTATTTGGGGTTTGTACTACAGTGGTTTAGACTAACTTTAGTGAAACAAGACCATAGTCGAAATAATTTAAATACCTATAACAAATCCTTATAACCACACCATACCAAATTAATAAAGTATGCTATATAATATATAAGTAAAATAATTTACATAAATCCAATGCATATTAAAACCAATTTTCCATTAATTACATTACATATTTATTAAAATTCAGAAACTTTTTGTTTTCCAGTTTACAAAACAAAATAAAAATTACAAAAATATAAAATAGACTCATGTTGAAAATATAAAAAAATACTTGGAGAGGTTCTAGATTTAAGAACTACTTATAACAACAATAGAACGTATTACCAAAGAAAACTACTGGACTTGTTTTGATGAAGTTTAGAATGGTTATAACATATTCCCTTGCTAAAATATACCTTTGTACAAATTCACATTCTGTAATAGTACGCAACTCTAAAACAGTTATGTAATATAATGCAAGAAACAAAGCAACAGTATTATAATATATTTAAAGATATCTTTGATTCAAATCATAAAAGCCACACAATACATCATAATACAACAAATCTGCAAAATTCTGTACAACTTGTATTATCACTTCGCTTGTATATCGCGTGAGGCACGCTACGTCGCATGAGTCCGTGGTCTCCTCCGACTTAGAGACACAGACGTCACTGCAAATCGTGTATATCTGATAGTTGTAAACATGTGCAAGTGTAAGCTACTTGTAAGACATGTGGCTGAATAAAAAACAATCTCAACAATAAACTCTTAGTTTATAGCCAATAACAACAATGTTTTGTTGTGTTCACAATTAACTTTGTTTCATGTTTAGCTTACTAAGTCTTATTAATTATGAATTATTCAAATAACTCTTACCAAAATAATACGAGTACCAAAATCAAAAACAAAATTGTCCCTAGCGTTAATATTGAAAAATATATTTTAATTTCGTGTTTTATTATATTTATTTATTATTAATAAGCAAAATGTTAAACTCAACATTGAATCCTCTTAATTTAGATTTTTTAATGACTATCTTTTATCCGTATTTTAGCAATTTTAATTTAAAATATAGTTATAACATTGTATCCAAGTTTGGTTCCAATTTTAATAACGGGGATGCCGCTATCCCGTAAGCCGCTCTGATTTATATCGTGCCAGGTGGATCTTTGTAAAATGAATACTGAATATTTTCATTGAATATACCGTTATAACCTGAATAATACTTCTCCCCTCCGTTAAAGATATTTAGACACTGTCATCTTTTATTAAAAATATAATATTTATTATGTATAATATTTAAAATAATTCCTTTATTGTTTTACATTATTATCTTAGTATAACTAAAATAGTGATAATGACATTTTACAGTGATGCCTATGTAGTACCTACATCTGCAGTATGTACCGATTTTTATGTCATTTTACTGTATATAAAATACCATAAAAACAGGTGTATATAATGGTATTGTCATAAGTTAAGGAAGCATTTTTTTTATTCTACAATTAATAAAGTAACCATCAAAAATCATTATTTAATCACTAATTAATTTTGAAAATAGCCAACTGTGTATACCATTAAAAATATATATATAAATAAACCATTATATAATAATACGAACAAAAAAATTAACAAACTCCTAACAAGTAAACGATATTCAATATCGAAGCAAGAAGCCATACTGCATTTGAATATTCTATTAAGTCTAGCACAAGTACCAAGGAACACTTTGTTTCATTGTTACCTTGTGTTACATTACGAAATTTTGGTTCCGTATATTAAATCATAGTAATTGTAACATAATGGTCAAACTTAACGCTTGCCAAATGCTGATTCACTAAATTTATAAAAAAAAATAAAAAGTCAGATTTTCTTTAACAAATTTAAAAAGTAATTATGGAACGTTTGTGTGCTAACGGATGCTAGAATATTTACGAATAAATAATAAGAGAATGATGCACCATGGGTATGAAGCGAGTGTTGCCAGATATTTATTATTAATGTATTTTAGGGTTTAAGAATGGCTTAAAAAGAAATAAATATACAAATAAAAAATAATAAATAAAAAAAAAACAAAAAATTACATAAACCCATTGAGTTTTTGTCAGCTCTGTAGCAAATAATTTTAGATGCTAAATAAAAAAAGTGTTTATAGTAAAGTTAATAAAGAATTTAATATCAATGATTTATAATTATATTTTCTAAACTTTCATTTTATAATAAAGATACCTCAAGATATAAATTATATGCAATAAGCTTCATCTATAAGTTATTTCCTGCAGAAGTGGTTATTGTAAGCGGTGATTGTCAACCGAGTCTGGGCGAGGCTTAAGGAGGTGTAAATCACCGCAAATTGACAACTGGCTGCCTAACGAGGATCTAATGCTTGACTTTGTTCTCACTTGCCCCATCGACTTTGACGTGTTTAATAAATATTATACCTTTATCATTAGATTAGTCACTGCAATTTGTATTATAACATATTGCACCAAAGATTTCTTACAACTTTTAAGCTAAATAAGTTCAATACTCTTAATGAAAGTTAAAATATACATTAAAAAAATATGAAAAGTAAATTTAAAAGGAAAAAAACAATTCTTAAAGTCATATGTAGAAATTATATTACACAGCCAAAAAATCCTTATACAGTAAAATTATTATTATAATCATACTTTATTTGGAACATGTTAAATGATTAAATATTGAATCATCAACACAATATGTCAAATATTAATTAATCTCACGAAAAAGGATTTCAAATATTCAACCAATATCTACACTGTTAAATTGAATAATGCAAGTTCTCATATAAAAAATAAAGAAACTTTTAAGCCACGGAGAACAAGGACTAACTTAGGTTTGAACGCTCCTATTAACAGAATATTACTCGCGTATAATAACATTTTTAAAAAAGGTAAATTAGATATTTTTTGTCAGTCATCCTCATTATTTAAGCGAATACTTAAAAATGAATTGAAGGCTTAAGGCTACCTCATATTTTTTTTTGATACTAAGGATCAGATTTATTTACTTCTCAACTTTGTTATATTTTTTGTAGTTTTTAAGTTTTTTTTTTTGTATGAATATTTTGTTTTTTTTTACGATCTGTTTTTACTTTTTAGGCGGGCAAAATGATTTTTCTTTCATAAATGCTGAGTTAGCCTTTAAGTGTTTATACAATGTTAATAAGTTAAGAAATTTAATGTTTTGTGTTACATAGAGTAAGATTATAAATATTGTATAAGTGTTGGCTTCCTACTTAATAAATAAATAAATAAATAAATAAATAATGATTTACTATTGATTATAGAATACAAACCGGAGCAACGACCCATACAATTTGTTTATAGTTATTAGAGTTGTTCTACTTGTATATGTAATATAATAATACCTAGAGTAATGTACCGCTAATTCTGAGTCGTTCGAAAACCTTCAAGCACCTACCTACATAGCACATGCTAGTGATATTATACGCCGGTCGATTTTTAGAGGAAACAGCGAATTATAATGCTCGCTTACACCGCGTTCCTAGTGACGAACAAACAATAAGAACGTGGAATAATTGGATGGTTTACTTCACCAAATACACTCGTCATATTTCACCATATATAAACTCCTTGTTATAAAGAAAACTACTCAAATTAGTGGAGCTAACTCTGAGCTCAGAGTCTCGAAACATTTTACGTTATATTTTCATATTTTTAATGATATTAGAGCGAATAGAAGAGCAGACCTGGCTTGTGATTTTATTCCTTGTTACTTATTCCATAAACTGCTGATGTATCGAATACCTATAGTATTCGATACATCATCAGTTTATGGACTATATTTGGTTCAGACATTAATTGGATCTCATGGTTTCTAAGGAGTTCGTGTTAAAGTATTTAATTCCATTTATTAGAAGTGATGCTTATTACAGGTACTAATTTCACACATTCCACATTGTAATGTTATACCTGTATAATACCTATGTTTAGCATTCTTGGACATAAATCCATGCTCCAGCCTCCAAGTAAGCAAGTCGTAAATAAGTAATAATATATTTATTAAATCATTATCAAGTAATGCGTTTAAAAATACAAACTTTTGGACATCCGCGGTAAGGTCAATCCTAAATTGGTTTAGCATATATTTTAAGACTTATTTTTGCCACTCTCTACGGGTTTTTATTAAAAAAAACAAATGTTCTTCCAACTGTATATTCATTTGCTTGTACATATTCCAAAGTATGAATTATTCCAACAGTGAGAAGTTCGAATAGCAGTCCAAATAAAAAAATCTAGCGGTAGACTAATGAGGGTTATGACTCAAAACATTTAACATAAAGTGTTGGACTGTCACACTTGATTTACCGCTTATCAAATAAGAACCAACAATATTTCACTTTCATTTCAAAACCATCTTAAATTCATATGATTTTTGTTAACAGCGCCATCTGTTTAACTTGTTCAGAACTAGAGTTTAAAATCGTGTGACATAAAATAGTACTTATTATATAGTAGATGGTAGTAAAAACAGTTAATGATATGTTCTTATGCCAACTGCATGACAGTACATACCTTACTTCATAGAGTATTATAAGTAGAAGAATATCGAGAGTCCTCTTCTATGATTTTTTTTCTGAAATTTTGATCACGTAGCAATGTCCGTAAATTAAAGCGCAACGAATGCGAGGAAGCATATAAATTTACTAAAAATATTTGCATTAAAAATAAATATTTAATAATTTAAAACCATTTGTGAAGAGAAAACAAAAATAAAAATAAAGAAAACAAACGAAATATAAATATTAAAAATGAAACATTATTTTATATCTAGCTTTTATTTTATAATTTTGATAATAATACAAATGTGCTGCAATATATATACGTAGTTAATGTTTAATGTTCAATGACTTAGAGTCAGATGTCCGTTCAAGTTTTTTACCAGCAAGCCATGATTCGTTAAGATATTCTTAGGATTTTTGAAAAGCTACGTAGACGTTGACACCTGAAAACAATAAAGTGTCATTTCTTACATTAAATTAATTCAGATTATAATATTATGTTAATTAGTCGTTATATCGTGAAAATGGTAGGTATAATACGAATTATATTTTGAGTATAAGCTAAGTATAAGCTAGAGGTAAATATAATGCACTTACGTCTTACAGCTTACTACTAGGCGAACATACAAATGAGCACAACTTAGACGTTTTCAAATAAAATAGTTTACTTATACACAACACAAAAACAATGTCTTTTGCTATATTGTAACAGACTTTTTGTAACCAGCTCGAATATAGTGAAGAGGAGAGGCAAAAGAAGCTTGACTCAAGCACTTTCTTAATAAGCTTCACAAATCACAGCCAAAATAAAATTTTAAAAATTCAAAGACCCACAAAATTGAGGTTTTTAGTGACGTTTAGTCAACCGACATCTATTGAGGAATAGCAATAATCCATATATTTCTGGATTTTGAGTACAGGTGGCGCTTCAATTTGAAAATTCCTTGCACTACGTAACAGTCTCCTCCTTGACTTACTTATAATATATATTTATAATATTATTAATTGATTACAGTTATTATTAGACACAAAGAATATTTGTTAATGTAAACTAATATCATGCAGGACAATGTGCGTTACTACTTAACCAATACAAACAGCATTTAATTTTACAAAGGTAGAAAAAGTATATAAGGTACTTTCCTAACTGAATAAGACTACTGTTCCCAAATGATTGAAAAATTACCTTTTGAAATAACAAAACTGTTTGTTTTATCAATACAAAGTCATGGAAGAATGTGGCAAAATCTATAAAATTTTATTAAGACCAAAATGTAAATATAGCTAAAACAATGTTTATATAACTATGTGTATGAACATTAATAACACAAATTAATTTGATAGGTAATACTATATTATTAACCCTTCAACTACAATATCTTATAAGTAATAGATTTCATCAATTTGTATCATTAAATCAATAAAGGGTCATATAGCTTATATACTCGAAGACATCCGGCTTATATTCAATAATCTAGAGCTTCAGTATTGAATAACATTTTTAAATATATTTTTTTATAAAGTTGACTTATTGTACCTAGATACAATAACAAGCACATTTTAATCACACATTCTTATACCGTTAATATAAAAATATTATGGTAAATAAATATATATTTTTTATATAACAATGATTCATGTCTTCTAGGTGTCCAGGTAAAGCCATAAGCTGAACCCTAGTTTATTAAAAACAGTGAGTATAGCGATGCATTATTCAATTAGACTGATAACACTTAAGGAGATTACTGCTAATAAAATTGTAATGTCTTGTTTCCGACGCGTGGGCACTCGAGATGGTAAAGACCGAAGCCCCGGCGGCCACTGATACCCAAATTACAGCCAAATAAAATTAATCTTTGAGTGGAAATACTATCATATTTATTTTGATAAAATAAAATATACATATTCAACTTAATTCTGACAGTAATAAATGCTCGTTTAAGTACAACTTGAAACAATACAAACTAGTTTTAAATTTTATCGCACTGGATTTATTTTTAATTAAAATCATAATAAGTATACCCTTGACAGTTTTCAAATTAAACTCTGTTTTATCTAAATAAAATATTATTTTAAGTGTGCAATATTAAAACTTATTATCATTATCTCATTATCTAGGTTATTTTGAAACTGTTTGAAATAACCTGTTGTAGTGTTAAATACCAGGTACTTCCCGATGATTTATTCTTAGAAAACTAGCACTAATGGTTTTAGGTTTCCATTTGTTTTTGTAATAATAACATCATACTAAAGTTTCTTTATTTATTAATAAAAGAAAGGCCGGTTTAATGGTGGATTATTTAAATATTAACTACCTGCCTACACTAAGTAACCATTTGTTTATAGTTTTATAATGTGTTCTGAGTATCTGCCAGTGAGTCATAAAATCAAGTGATTTCTTACTCCAATAATTCAGTGCTGAGAGAGTTCAGAATAATTTGGTAAACCCCTACTCTAAAACTTCATAAGTAAAAGTAGGTTTATAGATTATAGAACAATCATTAGTAATCCATATTATGATAATGGTACTTGACTTCGTCACAGTTTTCAGATAACTCGTAAACCCCTACGTCATTGTGTCGTTAGTAAACAGTGGATGAGTCATTGGCTGCGTCTGTAGGTATAATAGTATTTCCCAGTATTTAATGTAAGCAGAAACAGTACAGAGTAATTACACAATGTGTTGTTATTATTTATTTAGCCACAGACAATCTGATTTACATTATTTATTCTGTCTTTGATTCCTACTATAAAGAGTACTTATTAGTTACAGGACATAATTTTTTTAATGTTCAAAAACATAATATTATTATATACCTAATCTATGGTACATGTCAATTTGAGTTTTTATATTTTCGTTAACTACCTATTATATTATTGATTTTTAATATGATAAATAACAAGAATTTTATTTCATATCTTTTTTTTTAAGTTTGAAGTATCTATCGAGTACCTAAGTTTGTTAATCATTTATACACTCATTGTTCATAATTTAAATTTTAGGTACCTAATCTTTGACTTTTTATTTTTAATCTTTCGTTATTGCTTACCTAGATTCTGAAAGTTGTAAATTTATTGACTCGGATTCTAAGATACGGTAGAAATAAGCCCTTTGACGTATGGACATGATAATGAAAATTATGATGATGATGATAAAAATACAAGATCTATATATACACCTAAGTTTTTAATATATTTGAACAAATGTACTTTTAAATTAAACTCAAATTATCTGATTGGTACATCATACAGCGGTGGTAGAGTGGCGGATTATATCAATCTAACTCGTTTGAAATTGATGACACATTTAGTTAGTAATTTTCACAAGGACCTGCCACCTCTAACCCGTTGTCTTTCGCATTGTCTTAAGAAATTCAGTTTTTTATTTTTGTATTCTAAGAAATATCTCATATTTATGTCTGAAGTAGGCATATAAAAATGCTTATTATAAAATAACATTAAGAAGTTTAGAATTGTTTTTGTCAACTTTCAACAATATTTAATTAATAACTAAATTATACCATAAATTTAATCTAAATATAGATATAATTTATAATTTCTGACAAATAGAAATTACTACGTAACTAATTGTTGAAAAGATATCTATAAAAATTAGGGAGAACCCCAGCGATAATCTAATTACACGATTGTCTATCAATTAGAAACGACAAAAAATTCCCCTTAATCCTGAGGGAACGTTTGACGGTTAAGTGTTGGAGTTTAATAAACTGTTTAATTAAGAACGCGTCAGATGGCAAGGGAACAGTATCGTGCGCGCGCGCATCCCGAAAACATGCTGGTCACCGCACTATTCCTCCTAACAAGCTTTGCGCAAGCACGACCTTTCAACATAACACACCTCATAGTGCCCGAGGTCATAGCTCCAGGACAAGAGGAGGTGGAAATCGAGTGTCGATACGACGCAAACTTCACACTCCTTAATTGGTTCAAGGGACCGAACGAATTCTTCCGCTACAGACCGGGATCAGCTCCAAGCACGCGGTCTTTTCCGGTCTTGGGCGTCGGAAGAGTGGAACTGGTAGCATGTGGTCCCACAGCGTGCAGGCTGAAGCTGGGTGCTCTTACTGAAGAAGCAACAGGGCTGTTCAGGTGTGATATCGAACGAGATGTTCCACCTTATAGGTTTGCGACTCGAACAGCATACATGGAAGTACATGGCCATGAACACAGGCGGCCTTTGCTCGAAGGTTTAGATGAAGAGTTCGGAGAAGGTGATGATATGCAAGCGTACTGTCGTGGTGATCCTGAAACTGAAATTCGGTGGTATATAAATGGCCGTGAGTTAGAAGAAATGAGAGGAGCCACTTCCTTGAAAAGAAAGAGTTCACGTTTAATCTTCTTGGGGATCCCGCCAATGGTGACGGTTCAATGCGCGGAATATAAATTTGGCAAATTATTTGGTTCCAATCAAGAGAAAGCTCGTTGGAAGGATCTTTTGGGAAGCAAAGATGAAAGACCTCAAGAGCAGAGAAATATGTGTAATAAAATTGAAATAGGTCTAAGTTTAATTTGTATTTTAAGCTTGTGTTGTTTTATTAATTTGTTAAAGTTGTGAAAAGATAAAATAATTACAGTAAGTTTTAAAATAGTGTTCCTTTTATATTAAATAATTGTGAAAGATTATTTGTATAGTACAGAATATATTATCAGCTATTAAAATACAGTATTTATTAATGTCTTTGTTTAAAATTTAATCCTTCTTCCTCTTAGAATGATGTCCTAAATTATACAGTCGTCGAAGTACTAATTTACTCAATAATCTCAGGTAACATATCCGCTTTCATTTGCCTCATCTATTATAACTTTAGTATTAAAAAATCCGAGCAACTTTATATTTATTGATTTCATCACCTAAGTACATAGATCAAATTCTTGACTTGAGTCACTGTTGCTTAACACCTTTGTTTTATATCTATAGTTACTAGTTACAGTATTAATAAATTATATTAGAACACGTAGTAAGAAAGTATTATATTAGTACACATAGTAAGAAAGTATTATATTAGTAGTAAAACATACTACAATATAAAAAAAATACTTCGTGCTTAAAACATAATTAAATTAATATTGTGTAAGCATGTTTACATGTTGACGATGTTTTTTTTTTAATTGACGAAATTAATGTGATTATAGATTATTGCCTCGCTCAATAATAATTACCTACAAGAACAATTTTATCTGTTTTTTTTTACATTAACACTAGAACTGAATTGGGTTATAGTTAGGTAGCTCTTGTATTTGTATACCTACAACTTTTAAACTTTAGTTCGGGCTGTAAGTAATTTGACAACAGCTAGTTGTATATAAAAGGTTACATTTCAAATGACTATTAGGTACATATAAAGTATTTAGTACTTGATAAAGTATTTGAAAGAAGGTCATCAAGACAATTTGAGGTAATTTTATGAATATAATTAATTATTTTTTGGTTTAAATTACTGGTAATTTAAAGTATTTAGATACTTTAGAAAATAACATATTACTTTATGAAAATACGTCACCTCTTTTGTAGTTGAATATTGCGTAAAATAAAATATATAAAATAATAAATAATAGCGTAAAATAATATATTCGGTTATCTAAATTTCAGTTGTTTTGTGCCAAAAGCTTTAAAACCAAATTAGGCCATTTTAACACGCTTTTATTAGCTTGGGTTGTATGTATGTATGTATGTATGAATGTAACGGAATCTTCGAGCTTAATTTTCACCAGGTTCCAGCGATCCGATTAAATTGAAACTTTGCACACGTATCAAGGACCGATGACAATGCAATAATTTGATAAAAGTTTCCCATTATCCTTATTAGGACCACCAGGATTAATAAATTCTTTCATAGATCCTCTGTGGGAGAGTAAGAGAGATAGAGCTAGTTCGCGATCTGCGCGCGCCACAGACTAAAAAATGAAAAATAAACAATAGTTTAAAAAACTAACAAAACACGATTTTATTGCTAACCGAACTAAAAACTAGAAAATAATTTTTAATGACAAAGAGTATAAAATTACAGTAGTAGAAGATCGAACAATTAATCATAGTGAATCGCCTTAATATAAAATTATAATAAAATTTAAGTTATTAACAGAATAATTCAATTCTGAGTAAAAAGCGTGGGGTGCTCGATATTTAAGGTATTACAATCATTCTATTAGCAACTATCTATGAGAGGATAGTTATGAATCACAGTAAAATGCACCCCACGATTTTTACTGAGAATTGAATTATTCTGTTAATAACTTAAATTTTATTATAATTTTATATTAAGGCGATTCACTATGATTAATTGTTCGATCTTCTACTACTGTAATTTTATACTCTTTGTCATTAAAAATTATTTTCTAGTTTTTAATTCGGTTAGCAATAAAAGCGTGTTTTTTTAGTTTTTTAAACTATTGTTTATTTATACTATTAACAGAACGCAGGATCAATATAGTCGCCTGTCACGCTCGCCTGGAATCGATATTGACATGTCTTACTCCTTACATAAATTTAAATCAATTTTATACAAGGAAATTGCAAATAATTGCAATCCTTAGTCATACCAGCTGCATTCCGAGTTTTATATTTTTATTATTTATCTTATATTGTTATTTTTTTTGTTTAATATTTATATTTCATTATTGTGTAACTTACGATAGTCTTATTTAATTTCGGGTTTTTTCTGTATAACTAATTAAATAACTAATTTAGTCACACCTGTTTATGCATGCCGTGGCAGCCTTCAAGTAAGGCTGCACTATATAAATGTATAAAACAATTGTAATTTCTTCTTTTCCATGATGTTTTATTGTATGCTTTGTTGGTTATCCTATAAATAAATAAATAAAAAATAAATAGGTAATATTGCCCAATTGAAAATTGCGTTGTGAAGGTACAAATATAGTACATAATATTGCCCAACAAAAAATCTAAAGGGACTATTATAATATTCAAAACTTATTGCACTTAATAGAACAACATTTAAACTTACAAATATTAAAATCAAACAAAAATATTAATGTTAAATTTTTAATTAAAGTTTTAATTTATTATAGTTGATTATTAGTCATAATTTTATTATTAAGCGCTGTTTATGTGTATATAAATCTTTCAAAATAATAAATCAATATTTATTTATTTTTTATATTCATCCAGTATTTTTATATGCTCCCTAAGAAGTACTTAATAATTACCTCTTAGTAATTACCTCTTATAAAAATAATCATAATTAGCCTTGTTTATACTTTGGAAAACTAATACAGACAAAAAACGAACACACCCCCCTTTACACACACACACCAACTAAGTTTGGAAAATACACCAGCAATATTTATTGGAGACACGGGGATAGTTGCAAAGAGCCTTCAGTTATACTACGACCACATATAGATATGGTCTGTTTTTGGAATATACATATACGTATACCTACTCCAAAAACAGACCATAAAACAAACACAATAATGGCTGAAGTTCGGGGAAACACTACCTCCCTAGAACATTAGTAATAGTTAGAAAGCTGAACCTTCCTTTCTTTGACGGTCTCGAGGCAGGTGGTCGGAAATTACCAGCCGACAGACTCTGAATACACCAGTCCCGCCAAAATATAATAATAATTATTTTCCATATTTAAAAAGAAATAATAAATATCTAAGTACCAAAATCACGTATATAATCCTTATGTAGGTATTCACTAATATATTTTTGTTATAATTTTATTAAAACTTTTATTATAATTGTTTATTAATTATAATATTTCATTACGTAAAAGAAATTAATTCATGTTATTTTCATAGTAAAATAAATAACTAGGTACCTATCTATATTTTCTTGAAACAAATACGTACTCGTATATTAAGTAACATAAATTACTTATTTTTATTTAATAACAATGAATTATTTGAAATTTTGTATTTTTTTTATATTACTCAATGATTATATTTCAACTATTTTAAAATGTTGTGTAAATCAAGAAAAAGTTGTATAATATTTTGCTTCAAGTTTGTCCAATTTCAAATTATTGCACCACTTAAATACAGTGAACGCATACTGATTCTCGAAATTATCATTGCCACACAACAAAATTTACTGTTTTGGGGTAAGTAAAAATTATGACGAAATGTTATATTCATTTAACTTATCACAAATTTTAGATTATTTAAAATAATTATAGGGTAGTGAAATACCTAATATAACTTTTTAATTCATACTTTTATTATTCGTAACCAAATAAAGTTGAAAGTTAAACATTAGTAACCCTATACAAATGTAGAAAATGAATAAGTAACTATAAAACTCCAACTCAAGTAAAAAAAAATTTTATTAATTTTTTTTTAAAGTGAGAACTGCATTTTTTAAAACACTTTTCTCATTTGAGCGACTGGTATCAGAAAAGAAATATGATGATATTATCATGCCAGGGATTGCATCCAGTTTCAAGTTAATGTAAACCGAATTTTAATAAATATTACCTTATTTGTAATTTTTATTATTGTTAAGGTTTAAGTAATAAATGGGTAAATTAAATATTAGATATAGCCACACCAATTTCAAAATGGCGTCATAAGTGTAAAAATTTGCCCTTTTTATGACAAGCGTAAGCTGTCAGATTACATTACGCATATAAGCGGAGTCGCGTGTGCATGTTACACAATTAAACATGTTAAAAAGTTCTTCTGAAATTTTAGTTTTATGTTATATTCGGTGCCCAAATTGTACTATAGGAACTGATATACTAAACTTTTCTCCATCTTGATTAAGTGAGAAACGTAGTTTAATTAACTAGTGAATATATTGTAGTTTTACGTTACAAGTTTTCCAGAAGCAATAATCACCATGCCTAAAGGAAAGAAAAAAGGAAAATATGGTAAGCTTATACAAATACTAGATATGATGTAGTGTTGATAATACATTTTAAATCGAATATAAGTTTTGGAATTTGCCAAGATTGAGATCACATGTGACCTTGTGTTCTAGGCCTGTCTGCGCTTATGACGAACGAGTCCACGTTTATTTGCACGCTAGAACTAACGATATATCTCATTATAGCTTGGCTGCCAGCTTAAATAAGTTAGATTACTTGGATTTTACATAATCAGCGTCCTTCCTAATCTAAACGTAACAGCTTGGTTACTTTCCCTATTTCATAACATTATACCCGCGTGCGAGTAACCTTTGGGTATGCACATTTGTTCGCTAATAATCAGTGACCTTGAAGGGGCTCAGATAATAGGGTTACAATTACATAATATGCTTTGTTTACTGTAACTTAGATAACTTTCTTTCAAGCTAAATAAAAACGAATAATAATCAAATGTAAATTGTTCATCCATATAACATTGAATAACTAATAAATGTACACAATATAATATAAATAAAGAAAGTTTAAACTACCATATGGTAAAAAAAATAAACCTTTTTTCATTTAAACATTTGGCAAAGACATTTATTGTTTTTTTATTTATGTCAGAGTAATAAATAATTGATAAGACATTTCTAACAACCACTTGTCAGCACATGAATTTTTTTGTTACATTCATATCTCCTTTTTTAAAAAGACTCATTACATCATTCTATATCAATATTTTGTACAGAGCACAGAAGGACGGAGGTTTCATACTCAGATGAAGATGAAGATGCTGGTATTGATATGACCAATGACAACTATTCAGAGACTTCGGGGCAGTCTGATCTTAGAAGCCATGATGATGCAGGTAGGTTATTTACTGACACACTATTTAAAATCAAGTATTCAAATCGGTAGTCTTATTTTAGATATAATATGCTATATACTGTAACAGATGTTTGCTTATTTTATATTGAGACCTGTAATGTCAAAAGATTTATCTAATTATCCCTAATAGTATTTTTGTAGTAATATAATTGTATATTTGTTCATACTTTACTAAAAATAAAAAGGCATTAATAATAAAGGTAACATGGATGTGTCAGGATTTGAATATTGTCAAATATAGTATACTGTGTTGCTTAGTCATTAGTAAATTTGTATACATATATTTGGCAGGCATTCAATTACAATATAGAAAACGACAAAGAAAACCGAGATATCCACCTCTATCAGTTAATATACCTACACAATTTACATACCCAGGACAGTTGCTTCTACATACAGAGTCCATGGGTTAGTTGGTCTGTGTATGTCTATTCCATGTTAGTTGTGCTGTTATGAAACTGAATGTACCCTGTGTTTCATTGCTACCCATTATCATAATAACTGTTTTCCTGTAAAATCTTTATTCTAATTATTTTTAACACGAAAATTAACATTTCAGAAAATGAAATTCAGGAAAAATTAGAAGAAAAAGTTCTAGAAATCATAGATGCACTTAGTGCTAGAGCAAACACAGCTCGGGCAGCTGCCCTGGTTGCACTTCGTAATGCTCTACAAAGACGATACTTGGCACATTTACTGAGTGGACAAAGAGTTACTTTAGCCGAGCACATAACTAAGGCCCTTCGGAGAGGCAAGGATGGGGAGAGAAAGGCTGCTGCAGCTGTTGCACCCTTATTAGCATTGCAGGTATAGTTTAAAATAAATAATGTTTTTTTTTTTAATTTTATTGTTTCTTGTCATAAGCGATTATACTTAATTATAGATAATAGATTCAAAAAATGATTAATTAAATGACACTAATGAAATTATTTGAATTGATTAAGTAAATATTAATTAGTTCTAAAAAATTTAATACATGTGGAATGAAATACACAGTTATTTTTTTGTCAACAGATAGGAGAAGAGGGCACTGATGAATTTATGTCTGAAGTACGTCCAGCGCTATTTGCAGCTGCCACAGACAAGTCTGGCTCCTTAGAAACACGCACTGAGGTATTTATATTAGTTATCATTTAATATATTCAGATATAGTTTTTTTTTCATACTAATACAAGATATTGATTGAATGATTGTTATTTTATCAGTAAATGAGCCAGATGAATAATATTTTTCATTAATTTGCAAATTGTGAAATAAACCAAAATTTGCAAATATTGATATATATACTATAACTAAATTGCAGTGTTGTTCTTCACTGGCTGTTCTCTGTTATTTGCTGGAAGAAGATCTTAATGAAATACTTGAAGTTATGAAAATGTTCGAGACAATATTCAGTGGCAGTTACCTCAAGGTAAATACATATCATTATTTTGTGCTTTGTGTATAACAAACAATACATGCATTAAAACATATAACGTGTATTATATGCTTTAATGTATGTATTGTTAGTCACAAAGCATTATTATAGGCAGGAAGCAAACAAGATTTACAAACTAGTTTTTTTAACCTTTAATGTTTGAGGAAGTCTTGCTACATTTTTTCTCACCTATGTGTTATATATGCTAATTTATCTATACTAAATGGATAAAAATATGAGTGTTTGTTTATTAAATTTTTAGAATATATAAAATATGTCAAAAAAGTATATAAATACTTTCAAATAATCTTATTATTCATATCTATGAAACAACAAGTTACAATTGCTCGAACAAAACACCCATTTATTGTCTAATTAAATCATGAGACATTGACCCTCACATTCTCAATGTCACCTGTGTTAAGTGTGAATCATTGCAGTTGTTTTGAAATCTTTTTACGATTTAATGGTGGAAACAGATTAATACTTGCTTATACTATTATTTATCTGAAACTATTTCAAGTAATTTAATTGCTAAATTTTAAAAGTGAGACAAAACATCTGCCTTGGAACATTTAAAACAGAGTTAGCCTTGATGGGTTTCAATGCCGTGTATTCTTGCGTATCGTGTACTAAGAGTAGCCTTCCCTCCCCAGGGTGACGGCAGTGTGAAGGTGTCTGGTGCTGCGGTGGAGGAGGGCGGCTGGCACGCGGCGGCGCTGGACGGCTGGGCGCTGCTGTTGGCGGCCACCGACGCGCCGCACGCCGCCTCGCTGCTGCGGGAGCGCGCGCCCTCCTTCACGCGCCTGGCCGAGATGCTGGACGCCTGCAGCCTCGAAGTGCGCATGTCCGCCGGCTGCGCGCTGGCGGCGGCGCACGAGCGCGCGGCGGCCGCGGGCGGCGAGGTGTGCTGGGACGAGCCCGCCGCCGCGCCGCGCCTGCTGCTGCTGGCGAGAGACTCGCATAAGTACCGTGCCAAGCGGGACCGCAAAGTGCAGCGAGCCACCTTCCGCGACATACTCAAGTACTTCGAGGTAACCGTCCGACACGTCATTCAAATATCTTCTCGGCTCAGTATCAAACTTTAAAGATATTTGATGATACCAATATCATAAAATCCATTTATCTTCCAGGAGGGCACTATAGACGAGGAGCGAGTGCGCGTCGGCGTCGAGAGCGTTTGCCTCGACAGCTGGTCGTCTCGCGGCGCGTACTCCGCTCTGGCGGGTGCGCTGGGTGCGGGCCTGGCGCTGCTGGCGCCGCACTGCACCCCCCTGCGGGACGCGCTCGACCTGCCGCCCGCAGCGCCCGCCGCCGCGCCAAGAGCCAAGCTTAACAAGCTGCAGCGGGTGAGTACACCGACCGTGCTGGCCGGCTTAACTATTTTCGAATCCCAGGTCGAGGAAATCTACTCGAGAGAATATGTCGATGGTCTCACGTCCTTTGGTGTCATTGGACAGAAAGAACGTTATTGTATAACAATGGTTGGATACAGTGCACCCTTGCGACCCACTCTTCGCGTAAAGTAAACATCCATTACTGCTGTTTATTTCCACATTCTCGTCTTTCATTGAAATATCCAAATAAATGCGTATATAACATTACTAACGAGTTCCTCGTTCCGCAGCACTTGCAGAACACGGCGGCATGCAAGGCGCGCACGTTGGCCCGCAACAAGAGTCGCGACAAGCGCTCGGCCGCGCTGGCGTTGTGAGTGAGGAGTCGGCGGGAGTTAATTTATTTACGTTGACGACTGTAGTCTGAAAATAAGAACCAGAAAAATCGCATCGGTAACCACGTGTCGACAGACACCTTCGTCGCTGATCCCTTTACAGCCCCGTAAGGGATCGACCGAATACTTCTTCAAATTTACACTGAATCGATCATTGAAGTGATAATGTTTTTATTATTTTGTTAGTTATACATTTTTACCCATTGTTGTATGAGTGCGCCCATCACTTACTCTTAAAATTGGTGACTCGTTTCGCTCCAGACATACTGCCATTAGCTATCGCGATTGTATCTAATTTTACATTTCTTTATTTTAATATTGATATTTATTATGAGGCGCTTGTGACGCCGGAGTTATATTGATTAGCCCAATTGAGAGTATTTCGTAACGGTTGTTTTATTGATTATTTTTAATAATATTGCAATAATGGAGTTTGTAGTAAGGGACATTATGTTTTGATTATATTTGTATAATTTGTACCGTCTCGGGTCTCGGATGGTGGTCAGTTCGGCCCATTATGTATTATACCTATGTTTAAGAAACTTCTCTGTAAATATTATTTTGATGTGTCTGCGGCCCAATACTGTACATTAACTAGGCTACGAAAACACTAATGTTGAAATAATATTTATTAAGAGAATATTTTTTTGTATTATTTTCTAACCCCTTCCAATTGACATCATGATAAAATATCACGCAGTTTAACTTGATCTAGAAATAATTGCTAAACACAAACAAAAAATACAACTCTAAAAAAAAGTTTCAATACTTTGATCAATGGATTTAAATTACTTCTAAAATAGGATTTTTCTATGTTTACTAATATATGTTTGATACGTATAAACTTAGATGTGTTAATATGTATCTCAACAACAGTAAAGCACGTTAATATTAAAATCAAAGTCAAATATATCGTAGACAGATTGCATTCTGTCTACTTATTATATGCACTTGGAAGGCGACACGACGACATCAAAAAAAATACACGTAAATATTACACAAGATAATAATATAAAATAATGCGTTATTACGTTATACTGGTGTTTCATTTTCATAAATCCTGTATGAAAATTGAACTAAAGTTTTATATTTACATATTTCCGTTAAATAAAGTCAACTGGAGTTATTATTTTATAGATGGCGTTATGAACGAATTACATAATAGGCTATATGACAATGAGAAAAATAATGTCAATTACTGATATCAGTATTTATTATGAGTTTAAAAATTGTTATTTATTCCCATAACTTGAAAATAATCATTTATATATTTAAAAATTCGAATATAAAAATGGCTACATTTGTCACGTGACATCGAGGACTCCTGTACTCCTAGTACCAGTTTTGACATTACGAAAACTATGGCAGTTTACTAAATAGTAAAATCGAAACATAGATTTTGAATATACTCTAGAAAACAAAATTAATTGAAATATTCAAGATAACCTGTTAAAAAAATATATTTATCTTTAGTTATTTAGGATCATACATAAATTATCTTAAATAATACAATTATTAACAGATTTTATGAATATTTAAATATATTTTGATGCATAGAGTGTATAATAATTATGTGTTTCGATTTTATTATTTCGTAAACTCATAGTTTTCGTAACGTCTAAACTCGTAGTAAGAGTACTGATAGGTCGAGTTTATGATGACGTCACTTGCTCGTAAAACTCCTTTGCCTAATAGGGAACATGCAAAAAAATTTAAATGGTCTCAAATATTTTTTTTTCGATTACTTTTTATCATCTTATTATAATAAAATCATTTTTTTTAAATTTACTAATCATTTAAGGCCATAAAATAATTTATGAAAAGTGTAACTTTGGGGAGCGAAATTCAAAATTCCAAAACGCGCCACCATTGGTCGAAAGGAAATGTGACGTCATTTGACACACCATTCAATATATCGGCGTTCATACTGTGGTATCAGTGTGACTGAGAAAATAAATAATTTAAACCTATATTTTCGTGCTTAAAGGTTTTATTAAATGATACAATTGTTTAGGTAATCTTAAAAACATTTTCTAAATACTCAAACAACTATAACAAAACAAATACCTACAAACTCTTTTTGAATAGCAGTTAGCATGCTACTACACAATACATTTTTAAAATGTTTCTGCCTCTGAATCATTTTTCACTTCACTTGACTCAGATAAATAACTTGGTTGATAATCAGCAGATATAGAAGATATAAGATGCTATAGAAGTATTATCAGCTGTGTTTTCAGTAAACAATTTTCTTTTTAAAACAGATAGTTTTACTTTTAAAACTGTTGTGTAACAATGTTGTGTGTTAAATGAGGAAATGGTGACAATGCTACATTTTGTTTTTCAGCAGGTATATTTACATTGACACCTTTACTTAAATACTTCGGTTTAATATTAACTTGCACAGCTTAGTCACTTGGTAATTTATCTTTAATGTGCGAAAAGCAAGGCTCTGCCTTATGATCATCACATTCAATAGGAGAAGTACTGAGTCTTGGCTGATTAATATCACAGACATTTGTAAGGGCAGTACTAGTACTTACTACCTATATCACTTCTTCGTAAAGGTCATCAATTTTTTTAAACACTACTTTTGATAGCTAACTCTTAAAAGGCTTCATTAACCGATGTCAATCTTTGCCTTTGACTATGCACATTCTCATTCTATCAGCTGTTGTTTTTGCCACAAAAATATATAAGGAACAACTCCTTTCTTCAAACTTAGATTACATCTTTCTCCTTGTTGTTTCGTTACACATATTATATTCAATACAATTTGCTGTATCTTCCTTAACCTGAAATAAATCGACAGACCATAAAAATTGCGTAAAACAAAAAAAGATTACGGTTTTTATAGAAAGTTATACTGAAATTTGTAAGATAGGTTAGGTTAATTTTAAACTCAAATTTTCTAATGTTTAATACTTTCTATAAATTTAAACTATTAGATTAAACTTATTATAAATAAAGTATACTTACGTTAAATTGATCTTCACAACCATATAAACACGATTTAGGACATATATTATCCCTTTTAATTACCATACACCATTGTTTTTGTATTTTCGCATCTCTTGGAATACAAAAAACACTTTGTCGGGTGTTTTTCTAATACTATTTTTGCACTCCGGTACTATACAATACTCGTAAGATGATTTTTATCTTCTTCCATGACTTGTAAAGCAATTAAAATTTAAAATATCTATGAAATTGCTAAAAAGTTCATAGTAAACATTCACTGGATGTATCATTTGACGTCACGCAAAGCGCGCGCTAAATGGCGGTGTTTAAACGGGTCAAATTTACTCAATGTTTTAATTTTCACTTTGAAAAAAAACTAGAATCTTTTCAAGCCTATTAATATTTTTTTCTACGGTATAGAGAGGTAAATGATTAATTTAAGTCAAAAAAAAAATACGTGAATGTTCCCTATTGTTATATTAGCATTCGAACTATTTTAATAAGATCTTCCTACATTATTGTTTTTGAGTGACTTTTTTGTGATATTTTACAAATTCTGTCAAGTACTTTTACAATGAGCTACAATTTTGTAAACGCATACAGCAAAAACCTGCCGTTGAATTATTTTTAAAAATAGTTCAAATTTCTATGCTTCGACGCTGAGAACAGCAAATAGCCTATCGCCCGCTTTGTCGAATGATTCTATAAAAGAAAGGTTAATAAAATAATAAAGTAATGAAACACATGACTAGCTTTATTTCAGACAATACATAATCTTATAACGCTGACGTCAGCGTTCCAATGATGTACGTACAACAATAGATACATAGAATACAGAGGCTTATAAACTAACATCAACTTTCATGAACCACGCTCATCACCGTTTTCTTAGTATTTACTACAATTAAATGATAATTCTTTAAAATGAGCCACTATCAAGAGCGCAGTTCATTCATTCTTTGCCCTCTTAAACATCTGACCTTCAAACAAATCGATAGATCTTACCTAGCTTTGTATAAAAGATAAGCTCATTTTGCAGTCCGCCTGTAGCTGACAGTGATGTTATTCACAACCGTAATCTATGTCTAAATAAAATATCTATAGTTTTTCGATATTTCTCTCTTTGAATTGTAAATATATCCATGAAACTTAAAGATTTTAAGACTCATTAAAGAAATAGTAGATATTGATATTATAGTGATAAATAAATTTGTTAGCTACAGCCGGTCTGGCATTTATCAAGACACTCATTACATATCATACCTTAATTACATATAGTATATGCTTAGTACATAGTATATACTGTGACAATAACATTTATATACAAACTTCACTTCAACTACTATTTTGAGAGTAAAGTTTGCATTCACACAACATCCATTTACTAAGAGTGCGATTAACATAAATACTTATTCAGATACTAAATTGGAATTTAAACACAAACATACTAAACAATTTCAATATGTTTGTACTTTGTAGGCACGGTTGATCTGCTTGTGGCGGTATCACTAAACTATTGTCATCTTAAAATAAACTTAGATACTCACACTATGATAGATTTCTAATAAATTATATATATAGGTGATTTTTGATATAATTATTTATTTTGTGGACATTGTATTTGACTGATTTCAATATTAATCAGGAATACAATAAGATTATTGGAGTACACTTTGAATTTATTTTTTAATGTGAGGATTGAAAACCGACGCTAAAAGAGATTTATTAAATGGTTCATATTATTACAATGACGCAACTATTATTTTCTTTAAAACACAACCGACTTTAAACTTTATCCAAGCAATAGTGTTAATATGAGACAGCAAAAAAATCAATAAAAAAATATACACGATATGATAACACAATATAATAAATGATATATTTTTAGGAATGTGAATAAAATGGTCAACGAGCTGCAGTGATATATCTACAAATAATATAATATTATAACCCAGTGAAATTAGGTAAAAAAAGGGGTCAACCTCGGAATGAAGGATAATAAGCTGGAAATTTGTAAAAACCTTTGTTTTGTCGCCCTAAATATTGTCTCAAAAATCACAAATGCTATCGTGTCCGCGTCTTAAGATATTGAAGGTCAAAGGTCACAAAAAATGATTTCTCGCGAATATCTCGGTTCCTATTGCTTAAATGATATTTTTACTTATTATAAAAGTTGTAGAGTATAAAATTCTCTACCACTTTTGTCTAAACTTTTTTTTTATACGATCAACCGTTTTTGAGGTAGAGCGCGAAGAGTGCGCAGCGTACAGTCATATATGAGCTAATGCAGGGTCAAGCGTGAGTTACGGTTATCAGTACGTTGTATAAAGTCAATTATTGACAAAAAAAATATAATTATTAAGCAATGCCCATTATTTCTGTACTTATTCTTAATTATTTATATTTAATTATTCAACTACAGTATATTATTAATTCTGGATTATCTATTTTAGTTATATTTTAAAATAAAACGACATTATATATGTTTCCTTTAAAACGTGTAAATTTTTAAATACTTATATAACTGGAAATACTTGTCCCTACCCTATTTGAAAATGGAGTGCGCATCTTTTTGGCATTATAAAATGCTCCAAAATCTGAGGACAACCATGATTATTTCCGCTACACGCAATTCATCAAATTAACAAAACTAAATAAACCTGTACAGTTGTCAACACTTCCACCAACAAGTGTAGCAGCCCGTCAACATATCAATCGTGTCTACTACCAGATTCAAACGTGGCTAGGGAAGAACTTAGAACCTCAAGAATGGGGCTGGAAGCTTGAAAATGAAATCCTGAATGCCCATAACAACTTTATTACCTCCAGCACCAGCTGAACTACTAAACACAATATTTTGCAATTGCAAAAATGGTTGTGGTTTCCGCTGTGGATGCAGAAAATCAGGGCTACTATGTTCTTTACCTTGTGGCCAGTGCAATGGACAAGCATGCCTTAACGCTCCACTATATCCAAGTAATCCCGATGAAGAAAGCACATACGATCCTGAAATTCTAGAAGGTTTGGAAATGAATATGACCGATAATGAGGATGATGACAATGAATTGAATATTTTAGACCGACAACAAGAAGAAGACGACGAAGAAGAAGATAACTAGCTTCCATTCGCAATTTCATTCAATTCACAAATTATTTTAATATTTAAACTCACATTTTAATAAATGTATAATATATATATATTTAATGATAAATAAAGGTATATCTAAAATATATTTCCTTACTGTCTTTTTATTTTAAAATATAATTAAAATAGATAAACCAGAATTAATAATATACTATAGTTGAATAATTAAATATAAATAATTAAGAATAAGTACAGAAATAATGGGCATTGCTTAATAATTATATTTTTTTTGTCAATAATTGACTTTATACAACGTACTGATAACCGTAACTCACGCTTGACCCTGCATTAGCTCATATATGACTGTACGCTGCGCACTCTTCGCGCTCTACCTCAAAAACGGTTGATCGTATAAAAAAAAAGTTTAGACAAAAGTGGTAGAGAATTTTATACTCTACAACTTTTATAATAAGTAAAAATATCATTTAAGCAATAGGAACCGAGATATTCGCGAAAAATCATTTTTTGTGACCTTTGACCTTCAATATCTTAAGACGCGGACACGATAGCATTTGTGACTTTTGAGACAATATTTAGGGCGACAAAACAAAGGTTTTTACCAATTTCCAGCTTATTATCTTTCATTCCGAGGTGAAACCCCTAATATGACTGGGCTATTATTCAATAGCAAAACAAGTAACAGCCCCTTTACAGATATAACAAGTACCATTCACAACATACTACAATTATTAAAAGGGCGATTAAATATTATTAATATAATAAACACCAATATACTACAATTAAATAATTATATTACGTAGTCTTGTATTCGGTTTATTGCGGATATGGTGTGCTTGTAAAATTATTTTGATATGTCATGGCTTACAAAAATTGTACACCTCTATTTATTTAACTTGGTATATAATACTGTGCTATTTATTAATGGCACACGTATATATTGTTTTAGAATTTAATTAATTCTAAATTTACAACTACATTTAAAAATATATTTTGACTTAGATCCGACGGTAACAGACATACATGCATGTAGATAAGACAAAATGAATGGACAGAATTATTTTCATCTTTACCACTAAATCCAGACACTACTCTGATATATATTTATATATATATATCTTATCTTAGGAAATGTAAAGCGTTACATTAAGTACAGTCTATGCTACATCTTTATAATATTTTTTTAGTAACAATTATTAATGTATGTATAATATGAGCAAATGCATTTTACACTCTTTGGTATACTACATCTAGATCATAAATATGTGCCATCAGCAATTATATATACTACATGTTTTTTACAACTAACAGAGTTTAAGAAACTGCATAATTATATAAAAAAAGGAAATTCTGTGTACAATTAATATTTCACAGTTTATAATAATATTACATTATTTCAGACAAATTAACTCAAGTATGCAAATTATTATATAACTATATAGTTGAAGTTAAATACTAACACATTGTAATCAATATATCTTATAATACTAAACAATGATTTAATAATATTAATGAATGAATGCTTGCAGTTTTTTTCCACTAAAACTGACAGTTAAGTACAGTATTGAGCGTGTATGAGATAACATCAGACTATGACTAGATAGATATATCATGCTATATACAGACTTCTAGGATTTAGTGACTTTATAAGTTATAACCTATCTCCTTAATTAAAATTTTATTGATGACATATATTTTAAAATTACAGAAACGTGTTAATTTGAAAGTTTGATTTGAATATATTTCCTTCAAACAATAAGTTACACTCGTAATACCTGGAAAAAGAAATTCTAAATTAAATTTGAAATATAATTCAAATGATAATTTTAAGGAATTTTAAAGGTAACTTTATTTTATATGGCTCGAAATAATATATTATGTGACGTAGTACGTTGAATACGTAACAGTGGACTAAACTAAAAAAGTTAACAGTTACAGTGAACCAAAATAAAAGTGTGCCTGGCGCCAAACCAAGAATAGAATCTGTAGCTCGTGTATATATAAGGTGTTTATAAAGGTATCTCCACACACCCGTCACTTGTCCCAGCGCGCTACCCGCGGTCGAGTCGTGCGCGCTTGGCGGGCTCGCGCTCGTCATGCTCCTCCTCCTCGTCGTCCCACTCCCACTCTCCCTCCTCGGCCGCGTCGCCTCCCTCTCCCTCCCCTTCACCCTCCCCCTCGCCCGGGTCTACGGCTTCCTCTCCTAGGTTGTCCTCCTCCTCCAACAGCACCTCGTCCGGTAACTCCTCGTCGTCGTCCTATTTTTAAATACAAAATCAATATAGCATTTACCTAACTTATTTTTTAATTATTAATATATTTGTGTAACAGGAAAGATATATAATATAATAGTAGAAATCTGAGTAAATATTATTTTATTCTTTTCTCTGAACATGCTTACAACACAAGCAGGGCTTGAACCGGCGACCTCTGTGATAACATTATATCGTATGTATATAATATACAAGTACATAAATCCTATTAAAATACCATATGAAATATGCAAGTGCTCAAAGTTTTTAAATAGACATACATTACACTTATAAAACATCAGACTGCACTTAGTCAACTTACTTAACATAAAAAATAAATATTAATTTTTTTGGTAAATTTAAATTACCATAAGATCACAATAATAACAGATGAGAGAGTAGACTAGGGTAGTTTTCCAATTACAGGCATTATGCGGCATAATGCTTAACGTTGAATGTTTCAACGACAGCAACGCTTCGCACAATCGAGCACTCTTGAGTTGGCATCGATTGCATGTATCACGCGAAAACATTACTTTTAATGTATAATGCGCTCTAGTGCTGTAATTGGAAAACTACCGAGAATTCAGTAAAACACCAACACCAACAGACTAGTAGAGGTGCCCAAGTACCCACCATGGCGCGCTGCATGACGGCGATGGGCGGCTCCCCGCGGTGCTCGGCCACGCGCCGCTCGATCAGGAACGACACGTACTCGTCGTACAGCAGCCGGATGAGGTGGAACGAGCCGAACGACGCCGCCGACCTGACCACACGCGACGACACTGAGAACCTGTCCGACCGTGCACGACACACACCACGCCACGACCACACCACGCCACAGCCACGCCGCCACACTGGCCACACTAGCCACACTAGCCACGCACTCGCGGGGTCGGGTTACAAGCGGTAAGCGGAACACGTGCGCCTTATCTAAGGTGAAAGCATCACTCGAGCGATGTTCGATGGTGTGGTATGATTTATGGCCACAATATGATTAGTATACAAGCAATGTACATGACTTTATTATATTTTGTATAAATAAAATGTTATTATTTATACATTATTATTAACTTAATATATATGTAACTATAATATTACAAAGTATTTTTAAAGTCATGAGCATTTTAATATGAAAATGATATGTTAAGCTTAATTTTAGCATGATAATTATAACATAATTTTATAGTGTTTTAAAATGAAATGCATATGAAATGCATATAAAATATTGTTATTGAAACAACGGTATTGTTAGCGCTTAACTCTTTTACATGAACAAATATAAAATTAAAAAACAAACTTACACACAACACTCATAATTTAATATATAATTACGGGTATTACTTAAAATATGATAAACAGCTTGAGAATTAAGCAGCACTCAATACAGTCGTAAGAATGTGCGTGATCGTGAGAGTGAATGTGTGTGCGTGTGAGAGTGAGTGTGTGTGCGTGTGAGAGTGAGTGTGCGTGCGTGTGAGAGTGAGTGTGCGTGGGTGTGAGAGTGAGTGTGCGTGCGTGTGAGAGTGAGTGTGCGTGCGTGTGAGAGTGCCTGCATGTGAGAGTGAGTGTGCATGCTCATGAGGGTGAATGTGTGTGCGTGTGAGAGTGAGTATGCCTGCGTGTAAGTGTGCATGCGTGTGCAAGTGTGCGTGCGTGGTGTACCTCAGTGTGAGCTCTCTGATGACGAGTGAGGAGTAGAAGGACCAGTCGAGCAGCAGGCGTCTCGCGCGCGGCGTGTAATCTGCGCGACGCTCGTGCGGGGCCAGTGCGGCGCGCACACAGCCTTCCAGCCACGCCGCCCACGCCTCTAACGACGCGCCGCGACCCAACCGCGCCTGAGGACCGATATAGTTCGTATAGTTCACTTCGGTTATTCTGCAAATTGAGCTGTACTTCTATCAACATTTTAATAAATATAGAACGTTTATCAGTGTCATATTAAAACGTTTTTTTTTGTGTTCTGATCTGATTGGTACCTTGAAGTCAGCCTCAAGCCTGTGTGCTGTGGCCGCGCTACCGCAGGCGCAGGCCCAGGCCGCCTGCTCGCGCACCACTCGGAAATCTACTCGATTTAGATCTGATAGCATCTGAAATTTATTTTCAAGTCATCGAAGAACATACGACATTTAACTAGTTATTTTTTGAGAGTCTGTCTGTAAATTATGAAAGGGCATTACTTTCGAATTATTAGAAGTAGTGATGGGAGCCTTAGTGTTACATTTTTATAAAAGGAAGATATATCTTTAAGAGGCAGCTTTTTAAACGAATCTTAAACTGATAATTAACGGGCAATCAAATACAAAAATATTTTTCCAGTAATTATATATAATATAAAAAATAGACAAATGTAATAATAAGAGGTGTATCCTCGGCACCTGTTGTATCTGATGGTGGTTGTTGAGCACGGCGCGCGCGGCCTGCGCCAGGTGGTTGAGCGAGGTGTAGCGGCGCAGGGCAGCCGCCAGCGCGCCCGCCGCCAGCGCCTGGGCCCGCGCCGCTCCCGCTGGCGCTCCAGACGCGCCCGCAGCCAGTGCCCCCTCCAAGCTCTTGGCGAAGTTGCGGATGGCCTGCGTGAGCTGCGAGGGAATGGGTCGCAGCACGTCGGGCAGCAGCAGGTCAACGGCGCGCTGGTGCAGGCGCAGCTCGGCGCGCCGCAGCCACGCGCAAACGTCGCGCCGCGCCGCCAGCCGCGCGCCCGCCCGCCCCGCGCGCCGCCAGAACCAGCGCCGCGCGCGCTCCGCCGCCGCCGTGTCCAGCGCAGCCACCGCCTCCAGAAACTCGATGCCGTGCTGTCTGCACACCACACACACGGATCAGTACGCACTTGCTCGTTCCCCTTACTTTATACCGGCGCCAGACTTCGCCTAGACTCGGTGCATTTATTATTTAAGTTGAACTACTAAAATTATATTTAGTGTTAAAGTGGCGCACGAGTTTTACTACCATTTAAAAGTGTTTTTTAATCTATATTCGTTTCATTTCAACTTACCGGTGGTGGTCCCTGAACTGCTGTACAGCGTCGGGCGGCAGGTCCTCGGGCAGGTCGGCCAGCAGCAGCTCGGGTGGCTCGGGCGCGCTCACGGCGCCCAGGTATTGGCGGTGCGCCAAACCGGACAGACCCACGGGGCTCTCCGGCTCGCGGGACCGGGATTCCTGTGAGAATGAATCGCATCAGACCGGGATCGACAGAAGTCAAATGACATAGTTAAACGATTACGACTACTCTTCATTACCACCAGATATTCTTATTCGTCAATGTTAAATTCGTTAGAAACCATGGGCTGAAGAAACTCACGTCGGACGACTGCGGCTCCTCCGGGTCGATCTTCTGCACGGCGGCGGGTGGCTCCCGGGCGGCGGAGGGCTTGGCTCGTATCCCGTAGTAGTGATACTTGGAGTTCCCGCGCGTGCCCAGGCGGCGCGTGCGCAGCCCCACGAACACAGAGCGGATTAGTTTGCCGAACGAAGCTGCGTTCACGGGCTCCAGGCGGTGGGACGAGCAGTGCCGCAGGTAGTGCGCGTACAGCGTGGAGCGCGGCAGGGACACGCCTGAGGAGGTACTTCACATTAACAAGTGTCCGTGTGTCAGAAGCACGGTGTGTTGGTGTAGCCGGTGGAAGGCGACGGCTACCTTCGGCGGTCTCGTAGTGGTCGAGCAGCCACTGCACGGTGGCGGGCGGCATGCGGGCGGCCGGCGCGGGCGAGGCGGGCTGGTCGCTGGTGAAGGAGTATTCGGCGGGCCAGGCGTCGTGGTCGGGCGCGGTGACGGCCGTGACGGCGGTGACGGTGCCGTCTGCGGGCACGGTCGTGACGCCGTACACCGGGTACGTGCGAAGCGTCTCCCTGTGTTATGGGACCTTTCTTAAGATACGGCATAGTTTTGAAGATAAAACACCTTAAAAAGATGTTACAACTGATAAAAAAATTAACAAAATATGCTGAATAATGAAAGAAGCTTTACTAATTTAATTATAATTTAAGAACATTATAATTTTTAAATAATAACAATTATTCGGATCCTCACATGGATTTATTTAATTTTATATAATTTATGAAACAAACAAAAAAACAACCATTTCAAAGTCGGAGATATAGAAAATTAATTAAATTTGTGTTTTTCAAAAAAAGTTTATTTAATAAATCTTACATGTGTGTCTGGTGACCCGTCTGTGTGTATATCTCCTGCGGCTCCACATACTGAACGTGATAGTTGACTCCATTTCCACCCTCACCTGAAACACAAAGAAATTAACAATTACACAAAGAAACAAACACAATTTATAATTTTATCGACCGAAAAAAAAACCATTAGTAAAAAAAAATACAATTTAATATTTTTCATTCAGTATAGATCGCTAGCCACCAAGTACAGCTAGAGTCAGTCAGTACAAAGGTAGTGTTAGTAGCAACCCAGTGTCTTGGTAACTCACAGGGGTAGTAGGCGCGGTACCTGGGCACCTCCATGCCGCACCACGTCACCCGGGCAACTCGCGCTCCGCACAGACAAGCGACCCGGTAAGGATGTGAAACACTCGGCGAGCGAGGATATGTATTTTGAAGCTATGCTTCTTTTATGTAGATAATATTTTGAACGATGTTTGTTTCATAGCACATTGGTTTTATAATAACATTTATTTATATCGTTTTAATATCTTATCTATAACGATACCAATTTCTTTGAATATCCTTGATTCGAGATTTAAAATTTTAGACAAGTTGGAATTTGATAAAAAATACTAGTATGTTCTAGTACATGCCTAGCCTGCCTAGTTATGTTCTAGACAAATTGTAATCTATTTCCCGATCGATATTTCAGGTCTAGTTGTTTATTTATTTTTTATTTTAATAAAAAAACAAAACATTGTAAGTCTCTTAGCCAAACTTGTTTTCTACAATTATTGAAGATTAAATTATATGTAACTCCAGTATTCGATATACAAATAAAACAAATAATAACTTTCCTAATTAGGTTAATATTGAATGCTATAAAACAACAAACTCTCATAGCTATCAATGTGATACAGGCAAATAAAGATGCTGCATCTCGCTCGCACTCTCCCCACCTGTACACGCCCATTGTGATAATGTAATCCCTATATAATTGTGTATTACCCTTTATATATTGTTTAATATTCACTTATAGGGTTGCATAATGAGGAACAAGAGGTCAGTCACCGAAAAACTTTATTTTTGTCAGAAGAAAAATATAAAAAAAAATACTTCATTAAAATATACATATATTCCTTCTTCAATGAATATATTACGTATATATTTAACAACAACCACATTGAGCTAAGACTAAATTATCTAATTCTTTTATTAAAAAATACTATACTAGGTTTTTAGGATCTGATCTATCATTAATTTAGAAAAATATCACTTAGTTTATTTTTATAAAAGTAAATAATAATATTTAAAAATATCCTAAAGTATTCTCAGAAACCAATATAAAATATTGAATATTAATAAAGCAATAAGTTCGCTCTTGTACGAAATAACACAAATGCTTATGTACGTATATAAGACACCTAATAAATATAAAGACGCAGACACATAGGCTCGTGGCGCGCGTTACATCAAAGGTAGCCAAGTATTGTGTCCAATATAATAATCACTCAGGTAGATAATCCGAAGGGGCACAATTATAGTTTATTAGAACATCCCTATTATTAAAAGTTTCATCTTTATTAGTATAGCACAAGGTTCGATTTTGTTGAATATTAACATAAGATAGGGACAAGATTGACAGGTGGGATAATCAGATTGAATTTCAGAGGGTAGTTTGATGTTTGTATTCGGACAGTCTATCAAAGGTTTTGCAAGTGCATAGTTCAAAGATTTAGCGATAATATTGTTTGGATTTTTTGTTAAAAACATTTATTTGTAAAACGTTTAATCTGCTTGTTAGAAGAAATGGTAAGTTTTTTATTGTTAATAATTTTTAAGACGAGATTAATGTAATATTCCACTAATTTGTTAAATTAAGCCGTTAGTAGGTGTTACTAATTCAAATTAAGAGTTTTTTCATAAATCGACTCATGCGCATGTTTTAGTACCGACACCCATGCCAAGCGTGTAAAACAAAAGTGACTTGCTGTCGTGGTCGCTGAGCGGCTCGGACTTGACGTGCGGCGCCTCCCAGGCGTCCTGGACTGTGCACAGGGTGCGATACAATATACCACATCACACATGCTAATTGCACAGACCTCTTTAGTTCAAACATTAGTTATCAATTATATACGATATAACAATTTTTATACTATCTATATCGAATTATTTTTATCTTGGACAAGAGTTAAATCTGTTCATTCGATGTGTGTTTAGAACTTAAAATAGCAAAAAAACAAAGTATATTATATTAAATTTACAGTTGAAGCTTCACTTTTAATTGCAATCAGTGTAACAACACAACACTTTAAAGACAATACGAAAGCCTATAAATAAATAACTCTTATAAGACTTGCATACGTACTTGTAACAATGTAGGTGTGTTGAGCTTCAGTGGTGGGGCTGGAGTGACCAGAGCTGTCACCGTTCACATCTACCACCGTACTTGAGACCTGGTGATATAGGTTCCTTTAGGTTTTATCATCTAGAATTCTAGAACTATTTGAAATGTTTAAACACGTAGTTGTATGCGAATCACTCGGCGATAAGGCAGATTCATTATGAAGAAATCATACAGTTTCACTTCTAAATAAAATTCATAGTATCAAATTAAAGAAATGTAACATATATTTTTGAGACGATTGTTTTTGTGTGTGTTGTGTGTATTTGTATGTGTCTTTATGAGTTGAGTGAGGCATGCAACTGTGAAAATTGATGATTATCTATATTAGTCTTACTTCATCAGAAATATTAGTTCAGAGATATCTGTAATTTGATTCCATTTATCGTATGGTATTCGTTAGAAAGATTTAATTTTCTCATGTTTGTTTGTTACTTCTCACGTTTCACAACAGTTCAATAGTTTTCGTCTATCAATGAGCGACAATTTGAAATTATTTGCACAATAAGTCATTTCGTCGTGAACTTTTCTACCAGTTACTCCCCAAGCCTACATTGACATATTTTGTAACTGTATAAGTATGTAGAAAACATCAGAAATCTATGGATTTTGCAAACTTTAAAGCCTCAAAAAGAAATCTTAGACTAAATGCCATCATACAAACCAAGATAATCAAAAGTTTCAAGACTATAATTGGTCTGAGCATTACCTACCAACTAATCAATGGAGATTATTACCTACCTACTCATCAATGGTGATTATTACCTACCTACTCATCAATGGTGATTATTACCTACCTACTCATCAATGGTGATTATTACCTACCTACTCATCAATGGTGATTATTACCTACCTACTCATCAATGGTGATTATTACCTACCTACTCATCAATGGTGATTATTACCTACCAACTCATCAATGGTGATTATTACCTACCAACTCATCAATGGTGATTATTACCTACCTACTCATCAATGCTCTTGTTGTTCAATTGTTTCAGGTAGTTTGTGGTTAAGAATAGTTGTTCTTATTATTGTCAACTAGCATCTCGAGTTCATTGAAATAGGCAAAGTACAAGTATCTAAAGGAACACGTATTCTTATTTTTTTATTGGAATTGTTGTACTTACTGTATTTCTATGTTATATTGCTTTGTCGTTTTTTTTTAATAATGACTTCATTATTATCTAAATCTGTTTGTACTATAGTACTCTATAAAATGAATCTAAGTAATAAGACTTCCAATAATGAAACTCATCATCATGTCATGCCGAAAAACATGCAAATATTGTGATATATTATCAACAAAAAAAATGTTGACATTTAACAAAAAAGCAAGTCCCCAATGCAAGTCCCGTATTAAAGGCTACCGTGAAGGTAATTTACATATAGCGCCAACCCAAACATTTGAGGGATAGGGGCAGATGAGGATGACATGTGTAAAAAGAATAAGGTTTTCAACTACAAATCTGGTTGCAAAGTGAAACAACTCTTAAATAACCTAATAGTGCACCGGATAAAAACATACACAATAAATGAACTTTCAAAAATCTGATTTACGTTCGAAAAGTAAGCGTGAAATTTACTTAGAAAATAAGGAATTATTCGTAATACAAAACTACTTTCCTATGAAGAAAATCTAAACAATACAATAATAAGCTCACCTGCTGTATAGCGTGCTGTAAGTGTATGTTAGGTATCTCCGGGATCACGATGAGTTCACGCACGGAGCTCGGCGACGCGCCGCCCGCGCCCTACGTACCACACTATTATTATTTGTACAATGTGCACTATATGTCTATTCGTTGATAACCACCGAACCATTCATATTGTTCAGGTTAATTCATCTATTAAAGATTAAATTTAATTTAAGTGCAATGTTAATTATTATCGTAAATCATTAGCTCTCAATCTTAATCTAAAAGTTTTCAGCTGTATTTTAAACCATAAAATACCGACGACAAACATTGTCTTATAACCGACTTAATAATATTCTTTTAAACAAAACTCCCAATGTTGTACAGTATACTATTTATGTGTGTAGTAAAAAGCTTCTGTAGCCTACAAAAGTGTATATAATGGCTAGTTAACCTGCGCGGGCGCAGCGAGCCGCGCCGCCATGTCTGGCGAGGCGGGCGGAGATGACTCCACCAACACTTCGTCACCCGCGCACTCAAAGTCTGCAATCAAAATATGTCGTCGTGTTATAAACTTTATTTTTAAGATTTGATCCTAATAATAACTAACCTGAAAAGGGCAATATAGTAGTTTTAGAATATAATATTTCTTTTAAATTAATCAATAAAAATGACAACAAGACATATTCTTAATAATCTTAATGTGTACATTTTAAATATATCTTACAAGAATTTAAATATTAAGTATTATTATATTTTTATAAAGTATTATTTAACTATCTGATTTTTAAATATTGCTATGTCATGTTACATATTGATAAAGAAATATAAAATAATTTTGATTATATATTTTACCAATAGATAGAAATGAATGAATAAGATGTAAAAAATGTTGGTCAATTTAAAAGGGTAGCATTTAATCTTGGCTTAAACATCCCCTTCATCTCCTGGCTCTAATTAATTGGAAATTTTACCTCCCCATTACTATGATACCTGTTATTTGTAATTTAATCCCTAACTAACAAGGGTTTTAAAAGAATATCTAAACAAGATACCTAAAAATAGTTTTATGAATCAAAAATATACTTAATTAAATGGTGTTTTATGAAACCATAATTATAATTAAAAAATAAATTTGTAATTAGTATATGATAGTAATATTGTTTACCTTTTGTAAGGATATAAAAAATTAAGAACTCCATGTATGAACTGAGTATTTCTGATAAATAAACTTCTGATATACAAATCAAATTAAACATAATGCTATATAAAAATTTGATCTTTGGTCAAGAAAATTAAAGCACAAATTAATCTTAATTTAAATGCCAAAACATTGCATAACACTATCCAAGATGATAGAGATGTTATTGATCTGTTACAATCTCGGTGCCGAGTATCTGGGGAGTGTAACCTGGCAACACCATCCCTCCTTCACCGTCCCGCTATACTTACTCTCCAAGTAAAACACGTTCTCAAATCCCATCTCCGACATTTTACACAATATTTAAAAATCAAAACACTCTTACACCACATTTACATTATTTTGACTCAGTGCAGACAAGCAACTGATATTGATCAAACTGTTTCTAGGATACCGTTGATAGTCTTATTGTATTGGGAAGCTAGTTAGTGTGTTTGTGATATTAGGTGGGGGAGTGCAGGTGGTGTGCCGCTTGGCCGACATCACCTGTCATTTGTGTGTTATGCATGGTTGAACAATATCACCCCATTGTAGATAAATTGGTAGTTATGTTACTTATGTGTTGTGTTATAAAATATTTAGCCACAAGTGTATAGATATTTAATTTAGTTTTAGGGATGTATTTGTGATTGATATCAGAGTTTATGTTGTTATATAAAGATATATGTATATTTGCTTTATTTGGGTATTCATTATTTTTAAAGAATAGTTTTTCTTTAGGTGAATATAATTATATGAAAAGGTAACCAGGTGATAAGTCAGTCCTTGTATTTTATAGATCTTTATGGATATTAAGGAAAATTGGAGCGGTTTATCTACCTACGCATATGTAGAGTTACTCGTACCAGGCACCGGTAACCCTCCTATCCGGATTACTTTGATAAAATTGATACGCATTTTGGTATTTTGAATTGATAAGCCATTGAAAGTAGGGGTGCGTTTCACGACAGTTCTATATTTTCCGAAGCAAAGGGATAGGTGAGGTTTACTATTATTTTATTTAACCCATTAAATTTTATACATATTATTAAAAATAAATATAAGTCGAAAAATTAATAACCCACCTGCCAGCCATTCTAAGCTGTCAAAAAATAATCACTTGAAACAGCAACCGAAATCACTTATATAGAAATTTAACAAAAAAAAATTTCAAGAAATTGCAATCAAATGAGGCAGAAATATAAGTTTTATCAAAATTTTTATGTAACTCTAAAGTGTTGTTGTAGCTACACCCGTTTCCTAGGCTACGGTTCCATCCGGGCTACAAAAGTCAATCGCGTAATTTTACTATACTCGATAGAGGGCGTTCCTTTAGAAGATATTTTTATAAAACACGAACCCAAAAAAAATTACATGATTATATTTTCAAATATAGTTTTTATTTACTTATTGTTGATAGTTTAATTGAAAATATTATTTGTATTATAGTCGTAATAAATAAAAACAACATGATGTTTTACGTACATAACATAAAAAAAAATACTTTATGTATCTTTAGAACACCGAATTATTTGTGTGAACACCTGAAGACTTTTATTGTTATTATGAAAGGTTTTATTTAAGCTGAAAAAATATTATACCTTCAACATCAACATCGTACACATATACTTCTAAGTTTGTCCCATCGTTAATATAAACTATGCCTTCGCTTGTTACTTGACTCATACTTAGTTAATTATAAAAACTTCGATTCATCAATTTTATACACACATTTAACAAAGTGGCTTTAACTTAACTATCACCTTGGTAATTAATTTTATTTATCTCTAAATAAAAAACGACAAGGAATTGACGTGATTGTGTAATATCTTTCCTCTTTTTTATTATTAAAATATCCAAATCTAGATGGCCAGTACCCCTAGTGTGAGTTTTATGGTATCGTACGAGTTTCATACTATACCAGATTGTTCATTCATAAATAATTGAAAACGGTTGTCAATTTGTAAACCGTAGTGTGAGTTGCATAGATCGTTTCAGGAAACCATATGGTTGACGTTTCAGACTATATTGCATGAAATTGGTAGTGTGAGTTGCAATTTTGACAGTTAAGAGTCCGTAAAGTTTTAAAAATCTCGTACTTTGTCAGTTTTTTCCCTCGCTAAACAATTATCGGTGAGAAGTGAGAACTGTGAGCGTATCTTGTACTTTTTAAAAATGGCTGCTAGAAATTGTTTGGCTTTGAGATTAGTAAGGTGGTCTGTGGAATGTAAATTGCTGGATTTAGAAGGCAAAATTGTTCTAAAAAGCAGCTGGAATTATCGGCTATCATATCCGATACACATTTCGTACACCGGTACCGTATAAGAAAATGTGCATTTACATATTTATGCTCCCTCCTCCGAGAAAAAAGCGGCCAGAAAAGGTCAAAAAGAGTGTTTTTGAAGACGAAGGTAAATATATATTTATATTTTTTTTTTTAACGTAATTACTAAAAATTAGATTTTATCATAATAACAATATTACAAAAGTAGTAATTATTATAAAAAATGGCGTCTGCAAATTATTGAATGTACCTTTGATTTAATTTTAACCCTTTGTTTGTTACAGATCAAGTTTATATAATTTTACATATTTTAATTTTGCAGGTTTTAAATGAATTCTTTTATGTGAAGAGTGATTACCAAAAGGTTATTGGTATAGCCTTTCGTACGAAACAGTGAGTGAGTAGGAATGTGGAAGAGGTTACGGAGGCTCTAAATCACCCCGACGAAAGTAAAGGCTACATACGATTTTCTGACACGACTGAAGCTAGAAATAAGAGAACAAATAAAGCAAAAGTTAGTATATGGTCTCTATTTTATAGAATATTCATGTTCAATAATATGATTAATACCTATGACTTTTTAAAACAAACATGGGTTTCCTGGGGTAGTTAGCTCAGACTGTATAGATAGGAGTCACTTTAGAATTGTAAAACCTTTAAAGCAGAATGTGCATCCTTATTATTCTATAAAGCATTACTATTCCTTGAATGTGCAAATGGTAAACAAAAATCATATTTCAAAAGAATTATCAATTTATTTCATAATTAGCTTTCAAAATGTATATTAATACAATAATGTATTATAACTTTCAAATGATCAAGGAAGAATTTTAAGTGTTAACCCTACACTTGGAAGAGTTATCCATGATGCCTTAATCTAAGAATATTAGTAATAATTCACTGCAGAGCTTGTACAGTCATGAGGAACCTCCATGGTAAGCATTTTCTTAAAAAAATAAGACTGCTATGTTACATCTCATAATTTTTTCACTAAGGGTTTTCATTAACAGATGACCTTGGCTACCCCCCAAAGGCCATGTCTTATGACTCCCTACAGTAATCCCTTGCCTAATACAAACTTAAACATGATTATAACATAACACACTGTCGGGCAAGGCTTATTAAAAATGCTTTTGGGAACTTAAAGACTAGATGGACATGTGTGTGCAAGGACAGAATACTGCATTATAAGCCCCATCTGGTAAATAGTACTTTTGTACCCAGTTAATGTTATTTTATTGACCATTTACACATGTAATAATATAATTTCTTATACTTAGAGACATTCAAGAGTTTTACATTGCTGTGGTGCAGGAATACGGTTCTTCTTTGCTGACCCTGGGCCGTTTGATGAGAGCCAGGTTGGCTGGTAAAATTTCATATATTATATATTTATTTATTTTTTTGTCATATTTTAAGTTACAATCCTTAAAATCTTTGTGAATGTCTCTCTTTGATTTCAGAGGATTCAGTACAAAATTTTCGGATATACCTCCAATAAATAAGAGGAAGCTACCCACGATGCCTTTATCTGGAAGAATAGCAAGCTACTAGGTAAGCATTTTTCAAATAATGAAAAAATGTGCTATGTATATTTTATATTATATCTACCAAGTTTTTTTAATATATAATTTTATATTTTAGGTGACTTGCTGCCTGCAATGAAAACAAGAAGAAGATTATGATATTATAATTGCTTCATTGGTCGAGTGGTGTAGGGGTTAGATGTGTATAATTTGTTCTGTGATATGTTGAATGTTTTAAGTCAGCTTCCATTAAAAGCCTTGAAAATGTGATAACATCAAAGAACTAATAATGGTAAAAATAGTTGGTGAGCCTAGTAATCATTTCGTAGTACCACACTTTACTTAAATTCTAAATGGTTCTCACATATTAAATCTGATGTATATACTATGGACAATTGCAATTATATAAATAAGTTAAGAGAGTACTCATGAAGTTTCTTGCCAGTGCAACTCAAGTCTGACGTTTTGTGCAATATAGGTACTATTTGCATTTATAAAAAAAATACCACTACTTAAGTTGTTTCATTTAATTTCATAATATACGTATTTAAATTAAAAGTCAATTGTTTTATACCTATATAATATTACTTTACTATATATTAACATTATTATTAATTATTTTTACTTTGTATAATATTATTATTAATACTTCATACAATGTTACATTAACAATTATTATATTTCAATTACTTTAAGAAGAAATTCAGTTATTGTATTATAATTACTTATAATAAATCAAGGGAGCTTATTCACATACTCCCCCCACATAATATATATTATAAGTCATTGAATCTCTGTTATAAATGATATAAAAGGAAGTGATTTTAAGATCACTCTACACTTAAATGCAAAGCAAATGCTGACAACTAATACCAGTCATTAGGGTTTAAGAAGCGCAATATTTTATCACTAGAAAGATAATATTCTTACCTTTTTCCACTTCTCGATAGATTTTCTTAAAAACCAATTATTTTTTTGTTTACACTGCCCTCTATTTTTGAATAGAGTAAACTGGATATAAATTGAAGGACCATGACGACCCTACGACATCTTATAATGTCTTTTATTTAAAGTAGCTTAGAGATCCCGAGGATATTCATTGTCATCATTATTATTAAGATATTAAGATATTTACCTCCCACTAAAAAACCAACGGTTGACGGGACGCCACGGGATCGCTTTCGCACTCACCGTGTGTTGAAGCACCTGAGGATTCTTAAGAGCAATAGCTACTATACTGATACTGCTCTTATTATTTTTTAATTATTTTGATATACCGTATGTTTTATATTTTTTCTTGTTATCTTAATGTAAAATTATCGTCACTTAGCGATATGAAAGGCTATAAGACACTCCTGTGATTTTTGTTCTCTTCGAAGATCTTTTTAATCCCCAACACCGTGACAAAGACATCTTACCTCGTTATAACCTTGACTTATTACTAATAGCTTTCCTCCTAGACCTATTTTAAGTTAAACAAAATTATAAAGATTTAGGTATCCCCTAATATACATCAATACTTGAAGGCACTATTTGTCATTGATAAATGATTAACTTACTCTAAAATGTTCTTGTAATACCTATATAGGTATAAGTCAATCAATCTCTTCTAATTATTTGCATACGTTATTTAAATAAATTTATAATAATATAAAAAGTTAATAATTTGATATTTAAGCAACATTTTTTGTTTCACCAGCACCCATACCCACGACCAATTACTAATTTTGTTGATATCTTTATTTTAAAATTGATTTATTATTTATTTCGCTATTGTGTACATCGCATTCTATGCGCAATTATATGAGAATTTATGTGTTTTCTATTATAATTATTATTTGGGTTATAATTCTACAGATCCTAGTCCACGAAAATTAAATTAAAAAAAATAGAAAGATGACTAACAGACAACTCATATACCTACTCAAATAAAATACACTCTCTTACGGAACCATTTACTATGGTTTTAATAAAAAAGATTACATTGATCTTAATAAATTTTTTATACTAATAGAAATTTTAATTATATGAGGCTGTTTCAAAAGCATTGTAACTTTAAATTTTAATTAGGAACATAACATTTTATAGTAATATAAAATTTTTAATAAATACATACATTAGTAATATTATGTACAATTAATAAAACTACAACAAATAAACATTTTATTAGATATAAAAAATGCAAGCATCTAACGACGGCGTTAAAAGAGTGGATTGAAAATTTATAGATACAGCACTGGGGTATCCTAATTCAGGATAAATTTGTTAGGGATGATGGATCCTTATACTAATATTTAAGTGCTAGAAAGTATATAAATATTAGTATAATAATAATATAACATAGTACCATTATGAGCAAAATACCTATTTCACTCTCATCAAGCAGTCACTCCATAATTAATAAGTGAATTAAGGATTTGAAATGAACATAAGTAAATTGAATTTTAAACAAATAGAAATATATAAAAATTGCTTTTTAAAAAATATTCTTATAATGTATTGTATTAGGAACATGTGTAAATTTAAAACATTGTAAATAAATTATAACTTACACTTCTCTACACCGAACATTTGTAAATTTGGTTTCTTTGGAGTTGATACAGACTTGGAGGAATACTGAAACATAATCATGCACGTACTTATAATTAATAAAACATAAAATAGGTTAACTAGTTAATATTATTCATATAAAATCATTTACGTATTAAAAACCTTGAGAACTAATACTACTATGTACATATATATTATACTCTTAAGACTTTAAATTGGAGCAAAATATATCACTACATCCCAAAATAATAAAATTTCTTAAACAAACTAAATAATTGCGATGTTTCTAACTTATAGAATTAAAACAATACAAAACTTTGAGATGTGTATAGACTTATAAAATGTATTAATGATAATATTTATATTATTAACCAAGATTTTCAAACAGATTTTAAAGTAATAATGTGTATATTAAACATTAGTAAAATATATAATTGTTGATACTTTTTTGAATTCAATTGAATGATTTACATTGTACATAGTGGAATAGAGTATCAATTAACTAAATAATAGTTAGGGATTCCCTTTGTGAAATTTCCTTGCATGTTCAATAAATAATAATTTAAATACAAACATTAGTAATATAATGTACCATTATTAAAACGACAACAATTAAATAAATATTTTATTAGATATGAAAATGCAAGCATCTTGAAACGACGTCGTGAAAAAAACGGCGACATCGTGAAGAGATATAGCACCGGAGCATCCTCTTTCAGATGGAACTTCCATACTGTCGTGGATCCTTGGTGGTAAAATGTATTTGAATATTAATGTAATAATATACATACGTAAATAAAGGTACTATTACCATTATAAGCTCATTCACTCATTTAACCATGAATAATAAAATAATTAAGTTTTGAAATGTGTGTACAATGTAATTTGAAACAGAAGACAAAAAATGGAAATAAAAATATAAAGAATTAAAAACTAAACTTTGTTATTTCATTACAGTAATGATTGTATAAGAAACGTATATTATATTCTAAAACTACTCCTTATACATTTCTTTTTGAAACATTTGTAAATTTGGTTTTCTTTCAAATGGTGTGGCGGAGAGTGGAGTTGATACAGACTGTGAGGAATGCTGAAACATAAACATTAAACATACATATTTATAAAGATAAAGTTAACAAGTTACTTTTTAATTCATATTCATTTAAGTTATAAAAGCCATGAAATAAATTTTGTATACACTTTAAATTGGAACAAATTTTTATCATTATATCACAAGATATAAAAAATTCTGAACCAAACTTAATAAATTTAATGTTCGTTAATTTATAAACTTGAAACATAATACAATACAAAACTATAAGATGTGTATATGTAAACTTATAAAATATTTTAATGATAATATTTATATTATGTTAAACATTATATATATATATTTATTATATATTATTATACAAGGTATAATTGTGGGTATTTAGTTTTATGCATTAAATTGGATGATTTATATTGTAAATAGTGGAATAGAGCATTGATGAACTACTTAAATAAAAGTTAATGATTTGTTAAGAGAGTAAACAAGATATTATTATATTTATTTGGATTAACAGTTATAATAAAATAAATCATATTGTGAATGGTTTATTTAGGATGCCAAGCAAGAAAACTCATAAAGCACATAACGATGTCTATCTTGAAGCATTACTTTGTTAAATTTCAAAGAATGCTAATAGTTATCAAAGAGAAAATAAGAATATGTTTTGTTTTACCTTGAATAGTCCTTGTTCTATTATGAGAACTACCATTCTAATATTTAACTCGTTTCTGCAGGCCAAGTGTTCAATCGTAGTTGTTAGTCTCCTTCATAACATAGTAATTGTCTATAAGTTATAGTTTCCATTATAATTTTCTCTTGACAAGATACTTTCTATGTAAATACTACATTCAATGTTAATTTTAAAGTAGAATTAACCTTCTAAGATTTGAATTCAATGGAGAAAATACTCTAATAACAACATAATATTATTATACTAGATCCAAATTGTCAATTGTCAAATAATACGACTAAAAATAGAAGAATATGTTTATCTCTTTCATTTTCAACGTACGTAAGGGAGAAACAATGAAGTAAATGAAACATATATGAAGTTGCTGCGATCGACCTAAAATTTGGTCGATATAGTCTGAACTATTTGAACTCATACTACCATTGATAGCCAAAAACTCAGACTTTCCTGTCTGCACCATATAGGCCAAACGCTACGATACCATAAAACTCACACTAGGGGTACAGAACTTTTTTAACCATCGGTAAAGCTGTGATGTGTCAAAAGCTAAATTTTTGTATCCAAATATATTATAATATGAATGTACATTCAAAACAAAAATTAATAATCTCTCTTCTCTCAAATATCCACCAAATTCAACAGGTTTGCATTTAATAATTTTGCTACTATGGTTTACATAATTCATATTTATTAGTCGTTAGAAGACCTTAAAAAATATTTAAGGGAATGAAAAATTTTCGGGATCTTGCAACATTGACTAAAATGGCAATTGTCAATGTCATTTACAAAGAAATACCATTGAAATGAAATGAGTAAATGACAAATTTTTATGTTATAAAAAACATAATAAATATTGCTAATGCTTAGTTATATTTAACAAAACTTACTCGCCATGAATGTTATTATAAAACAATTAAAGGGTGGTGAATGTCGTCTAGAGGTAAATATAGTGGCTTGACGGCTATTTCAATTAATCACGTTTGCAAAATCCGATTTCGCCATTTATACTTTCAGGTGTCTCCAGCAACGAAAATTTTAGAAATAAAGCGACAAATTGCATCAAAGCTTAGGATACCTATTGAGGAACAGAAATTGCTACTCCTTGGTAGAGCCCTTGCTGATGATCAAGCTGTTCAATCTTATCCCTCAATCAAAAACGGTACAAAACTAAACCTTATTGTAAAGAAACCAGAGGGTTTATTAGAGGTTTCCGTAAAATACTTTAAGCACAATGGCATGTCTGATGTTGACGCAAGAAATGCAGCAAATCATTTACTAAAAGTAGTTGAAGAAAAATTTAATAAGCTATCCTGGGATGACATTGAGAGATTGAGTTTCGACTGCATGCTGGAGGAGTGCGGTCACCAGCATCCCGTTGTGGACCAGGATCAAGACATGGACTGTGATGATGCATTTGGATTGTGACCAAACTCTCTCAACTTGTTGCAATTTATAGATCACCTTTCTGAATTTCTATAACATATAACAAATGATACTGCAAGTTAACCAGAACCTGAGCCAACCACAGCTGAATTATATAAGACAGATAACCATTAAAGACTTGTGTTACAAAGTATGTATGTTAGAAACCCAGTTTTATGAAGTTGAAATGTATATATTAATTATAACTACATAGGATTTCTTATTTCATAATTATCAATGTTCTATATCCTATTCTTGTTATGTTATGTTATGAATAAGTTTTAATAACTTAGCAGAAATGGCAATCTAATAACAATGAATCAAATTTATTTTACTGATACAGAAAATAAATTGAATATATTCTAAAAATAGCAAGTTGTAATCATGTAAATACCACTTTAGGGTAAAAAAAAAGTTCTTTAAAAAAAACCACATGTAGTTATTTGCCAATTGTCTTTGGCTTAAACCTTTTCAATAGCATTTGTTGTTTTAAATTTTGACATATGGATTTATTACATAAATTTTGACATATGGATTTAAATTATGTATATGAGGAATTAATCTGAGAAACTACTTTATGCACTTCATTTTTCTGTTTTCCTTGATATAGTTTTGTTCATGCATGTTCCCTTTCTGTTGCTCAAATAAATTATGTATCATATTATTTTTATAATTAATAAATAATCTAAACTTCTAATAAACCAATATAATGTTAATAGGTTAAAATTGTGTAAGTTTGGAGTTTGAGGCATAAAATAAATGCATTTAAATATCAATTGTTTAATTCTTTTTTCAGTTTACATGTATAATAATGTTAACATTTATGGCAAGTTTTTACACAAATTAGTTATTTATGGAGAACTAATGGAATTAAATGCAATTCTTTGTGACACTAACATTCTGTTAACAGTGAAATAATTTCTAGAAAAATAAATATTACAATAATTCAGTGACATTTAGCGTAATACTGTAAGATAGTTCTGTCTAAATAGAAATCCAGTGATGTAAATAACAATATAGAAACCTATTATAGATTTCTACAAAAAATACATATAAAATTTATTATGTACACACAAAGGGAAATATAAAAAATGGTATATCAAGAGACAAATTGGATATCCGAGTATGTGGCAATAATTAAGAATAATTTGTTTTGCAAAATATACAAATCTTGCTATTATTTTATTTTGTTTATTATTCATTTAAAAAATCTTTAAAATCGAAAATTTCATTTCTATGAACTAAGCTGTCCAGATCATCATAGTATTAAAATAAGAATTATTTTTTGCAAATCATTTTATTACCCAATATTACCAGTGCACATTTATTTTCATGACTATTTTACAGTAATTGGCATTTCAAAAAGAATTGTTTAGGCACTTGGCTTAAACCAACTGCTAATATGTTCCTATCACAACCATACAATGAGCTATCCATCTACCCTCAAAAAGATAACAACATTGAAATTTCATTCAGGCAATTTTTTTCACTATCAAAATGCATTTTAAATTACATATATAATTATTATTGAATGTTATTTTATAAAAAGTAATAAGTCAAAATCTCAGGAATTTTTAACTTGCAAAAGTCAATTAATTATTTTTATGGAAGATATCTGAGATAAATTAAAAACAAACTTTTATATATTTAAGAAAGCAGTGGACTAGAAAAGTTATCAACTGTAAAATACAAAACATTGAATATCAAATCAAGTGATATTCTAATTGTTTGATAATATCATGAGTTTAATAATATCATGAGTCACAAAGTAATCTTAATTTCAACGTTAGCTCAGACTTCAGTCTAAAATAATTGTATTATACGTTTTTATTACTAAGACACTCAGATCCAATATTGAATTACATGTAACAATTACTGTTCTATACAAAAAATCTTCAACTACCCGCAGAATTCGCAAAAATTGTTGAATCTTCATTAAATCGTACATTTGAGTCTCCTTGGTCAATTCTCCACTAAGCATATCACTCATAGTCGCTATCGTCATCTGACGACTCCGATTCCGACTCTGAGCTGTCGGGGTGGTTCTTAGTTATCTCCACACAGTTATCTACATCTGTCAGTCTCTTGAGCGATTTTCCTGTAAAAAAAATATTTATTTTTTAACAATATTATTTTTGCATCTACCTAATCCTTTTTCTGGTAGAGTTTAAGCCTCTTTAACATATAATATTATGCTACAATTGGATCAAAATATCGACTAAGCAGAGTCGAAATAAATCGCCCCTCCCAGGTAGTGGATGCTGCAGTACCTGTGAGCGTGGACAGCAGTCGTGCGTGGTGGTGGGGGGCGGCCAGCGCACCCAGCGCCGCCGCGCGGGCACGAGCGCGCTCCACGCCCGACGCTGCGACACGGACACACGATATTATACATCAATGAGGTATGAGATCTGGGTAATATCATCGAATTTAACTACTCATACCTCGCGCACCCTCGTGACACGAATCCTCGGTCATGGATACCTTTTCAGTTCTGTACACGCCCGTTACTAGATCCCATACGAACAGACACTGAAAGATTTTAAACAATATATATTACTGTTTTAATGTCCCGCGACACGGGGATATATATATTCAATTGCGGGAAATATTTCTTTAAAAAAATAACAATAAATAATACATGTCACCGTTAACATCACATTCAAATAAAAAATAAACTCATGAATGACTGTTTTTGAACGAGTTTAAAGACGGGCGCGAGTTTGTGAACGGCGGGTACATTTTGAAATTTCTTCATAGGTTATATGGGTGTGTGTTTTTTTATATTTAAAAAAAGAACGAGCAAACGAGACCAACGATCCTGGTGGTCCATTGATGGTAAATGATCACGGCCACCTACGGTCTTTTGCACAAAATCCACAAGACCTTTGTTTCTTTGAGGAAGGGATAGGCGCTCTTTCTGAAAATGCCCGTATCTTATTTTTTTAGTCTTAAACGCAAGAGCTTGTGTCTTCTGAGGCCTAAACTGAAAAAGATTTACAGTTTACCCCATTTCGAAACCTACGCTAGGGAAGTCTCAAAAATTTGACACAAGTTTTCTTTTCTGCACGGTCGGTTTTCTGTATGTTCGGCCTCGTAAGAAAGCTGTAATCCACTTGCATAAATTGTCGGGAAGCCAGTAGAAAGGTAGTTTTGAACGAATCGCCGGTATGCACGATAGAATACTTTCAAAATATCCAAACAAACTGCCTGACCCTTTTCTCCCTCGGTTGGCTACTGCCCATCAAAGTTTTGACACTTGAAGATCGCTATAATGTATTGAAATAGGTCAATATTTACGCATATTTTAAGGATCTTTTAAGAGACAGGGTGCAAGAAAGAGACTTTCGTCTCTTTTCTTCTTAGAACGTTCTTTCGGATCGTTCGTGACTGCCCCTATTAAAAAGAAATGATAGTATAGACTCGTAAGATCATTTGGTAGTCATGTGCTTTGTTCGAAGTACAATTGGAGAAATGAAATCCAAACCGTTCGACTTATGAACGTCTAAGGCAGGAGTTCCAAATCAGACGCACCTCCCAAGGGCGGCAGAGAGAGATGTCAAGGGGGCAGAAAGTGTTTGGATTTTGCAGAGCAAAAATTACGTCTATTTCTCGTTCTTTACATCATACATGGTAGCTCTGGTAAAAACAGAACCTAGAATCAACCAACTGGTACAGAACATTCAGTCCAAATGTCTCGTTAGTACCTAGGTACTCCTATTTTATTTTATTTTTCCAATAAGAACATTTTTAGTTTAATTTATAATAATAATAATAAACTTTATTCTCAAAAATAATTTTACAGTGTTCAATGTGGCTCTGACTCACGAAGTAGTAAAACTGTGTTTGGGGAGCCAGTCCCTTCCCATTTAGCTTAATATAAAGTTATCAAATATAAAAAACATAATTGAAGTAATTTTTTTTTAAATAATAAAAAAACTGAGAAACTATATATGTATATGTGTGAAGGTCATCATTGAGTGCGTGTATATCTGTGTGTGTGTGCGTGTGTGTGTGTGTGTGTGTGAGTGTTTGTGTTAGGATGTCCATTCAATCACATTTTTTTATTTTTTTAGAATGAATAGAATCGATTTCTATTACTATAGGTTTAAACTTAAAACTTGTGAGACTGCGTATGCTATGTCTGTTATTTAACATGTTGTACAGCCGAGGTGTAATAAAATCATAGTGCCTTTGGGCATAAACACTTTTCGTCACACATGCGTGGATGTGTTCGCGTCTTTTAATATTTTTCTGTAATTTCGTAGTTTTGTGAAATCTATCAATGCATTTAAAAACAAATATTTTTCTAACTGAGAGTAATTTTGCGTAATTTAAACGTTTAAAGTGTGTTTTTTTAAAGTCAAAAGTGCACAAGTGTGTCTTGTGCGTTTTTTTTACTAATTGAAAAAAGAGTGGGCATGACAATATTATTTATATTTATTTAGAGCTTCAGATAAAAAAAGGTTTGGGAATACTGATCTAAGAAAAGTAGAGTTCGTCATATAAATTTCTGTTGAAACACAATTTTTAACATTGATCTCCGAAAGCGAAATGGATTGCGGTGGGTTTCCCTACTTCATAGTCAACCCATATCAGAGTTTGTGGCAACAAGAGTGCCAAGACCGGCTTTCGCTTTTGCAGTGTGAACCAGGCAGTGATTCCCCATCTGCAATGACACGAGGGAAGACTGACAGAAGTTACTAAGGGCAGCGTGTGAGAGAGCCTAGAATGTTCTTCTCGGGCGCATTGCGTCCCAGCTATTCATTATATTGATGACAAACTTGGATTTTAGCGATTTGTCGTTTTAAGAATCTGGAGACACGGTTGTTTATTTTTTTAGAATTAAAGTTTGGATCCTTGGTAATTAACTAATTAACGTCTCGGTTTAAGAACGTTACTCATGTAGTTTGCAAGCAGCAACTGCTTTAACACACGAATCGAATCAGGGCCGCATTTTAACCCAATTAAAATAAAATATTCCCTGTTGCAAAATCCAATACGGATCCCTGCAGTCAGTGGCTCGTGAAACAGGCCAATCAGTATGGTGCATTTAAGTCTCCAGGGACTATAACTTTGGAGGAGGGAGTTTATCTGTATGTAATGTGTGTATGGTATAGTGTGTGTGTATGTGTGTGCCTTTTATGTGTGTGGGTGTGTATGTGTTTGTGTGTGTACCCACCTCAGCGGAGTACTGTCCACGATGCTGTAGACAGCCGGCGGCCGCGTCCTCGCAGGCAGCGCACTGCCCACACGACGCGTCCTCGCTTGCCCACAGCCACATGGCGCACAGCTACAGAATATATCATATAATGATCATACACACATTATTATTAACCTTTAACCCGCGGCCCACACCCTCCACCGGGCACATATCGTACACACCCCGGACAGGCAGCCGCTGGACTGGCACACGTCGACCACGTGGCAGCCCCAGTCGAAGCAGTAGATGAACTTCTTCCCGCTGAGCTGACACAGGCGGCCGCACACCTCGTTGCACAGCAGCTCGGTGTCGAGGCTGCGCTGACGCGCGCGCAACGTTAGAGCGGGAGCGGGCCGCCGCCCCGCCTCATCCGCCCCGCCCCCCGCTCGCCTCCCGATTGCACTCGCACCTACGCCCTGAAGCGCGCGCCCGGCACCCTCGCCACACAGGGGCAGCGCCACGTGGTATCCAGACATGCAGTCGTCTGCGGTCGGAGAAGCCGGTATAGTACAATGTTTTCGAGTTAAGCGCACACGTGGTGGGATATATTTTCCCGTAAGTGTACCGCCCTTGGTATTAAACTGAGGGATAAGTGGTATATACGATAGTAGTAATTATTTTTGTGACGAAACCAATTGTGATGTGCTTTACCCTATTATATAGACAAAATAAATAAAAATATATATTGTACATATAAAATTACAAATGAAATAAATATGATAATATTACCTTCGGAATCCGTTATGATGGACGTAATCTCGTCGTCGCTTTCGAGGAAAAACCGTGTAAAGAATTTACTACATTTCGAATTGCCTGAATGCACCAAATAGGGATCTAGTGGACTGACCGGACAGTCTGATAAGGTTTTGGAGGTATTATCGTGTACCGAGACAGTTTTGAGAGAACCATCGTCCAACATTTCCATAACCCTGTACTCTGATTCACTATTTCTATCGGACTCCAGCGATGAGAACTCAGAGTCTTTGTGATCTATGCTAGTGGTGGGGGAAGGTGGTCTACTTATTTGATTGTGCGCTCTTAAAACAACATTCTCCACGGGCGGCGACTTCCCCCGTTTTGTTTGAGTCTTACTGGTGGACCCTGTGTAATATTTCCTGTTACTTCTTAATACTCTAAAAGGAACAATGTTTTCATTATTATCCTCTGAGAACTCGTATTTCTTATCTGCTAATCGTCGCTTCCTAAACATACTGAGTTTTTCGCATTTTGTTTCAGCTTCTTCCACAAATTCGTACGCTTTTTCCGCTATTATCCTATGAGTTTCATTGAATCTTGACATACTCTCCGCAGGTCTTCTTCTAGGAGACCTTAAGGGTGGGCTGATTAAAGTTCTAATGGACGGCGATGGTCCTTCCCATTCCTCAATCAAACTATGAGATATTGAAGAAGCCTGGATACACAATTCCTGTCCCATAACATCAGGTAAATGCACCGGCCTTGACATTTGATAAGGCTCTGCTTCAAAATCGGAAAAATCTGCTAAAATATTCTGGACGACATTGTTTTGATATTTTGGTGACTGGAAAGCTGCAGACACATCTGAAGCTGGCGTGCTTGGATTCGCATCTAAGTCATTTGTTTCTTCCCTATCTATTATTGAATTTCCTTCAGGTGGGTCATTTCTTTCTGGATCTGGTTTAACAAAGTCTATTTCTAATATGTGTATGAAGTCGGTATAGATAATAATTTGATTTGAATATGCTAATTGGACAACTGGTTCATACATGCTGGAATCAGAGGTACAGAAAAATTTAGTGTGTATTGCAAAACTGTGTTCTAAGCAACGTTTACTCCAGCTTAAATCTGTATCATCTGAAACAAATCAAAGATAGACCTAAATATTCTTTATGCAAGAGTTTTGTATGAAAGTTATATTTATTCCTAAAAAAAGGTTTCATCTTTCTTGGAAATAACAGAAACCTTTATTAATATTATAATCATCAGATGTAATATTGAACTCAACTCACCTTCTTCCTTAGAAATAGCTGAACATTTTCTACATCCTAAGCGAGGTACTCCAATAACACTGAGGTAGGATCGTTCTGAACACGAGTCTCTAAAACATGATTATTAATATAACACAGGCAGACTTTAAACACTCAAAACATTAAGCAGCAGCATTCTGAATAAAAAACTGGTATGTGAATATATAATTACCCCTATGGTATTGTAATAATATTAATATATACATTACATCTACACTCTATGTACCTTTACATAACTATTATTAATTATAAAAAAATATAAATACTTACGAAATACCATACACTACAAGTACTCCAGGGTTGTGCTTCCACTGTGCAATGGAAATGGTAACTTTACTGTCAACACAGTCATCACCAAACAATGGCACACTGTGCACTGGTCGCACCACTTTACCTGGCACCCAGCATAGGAAATGGAGTCTAAAATGATCATATTAATTTAATCATTTTTATATTATAGATTAAATTTGATAAATATTAATACATGAAATATACTTACTTGAACTTAGAACTTTCCCTAAAATATACTTGTGTATTACAACTGTAAGTAAAGCTTAGTAGATACTGGCCACATTGTGAAAAACCCATGAACACATGCTCTCTAAGATATGGTTTGGGAACAATGTCCATGAGACAGAAGCGGAGCCTTGTGGGGATCTTATCAAACATCTTGCGTGACCTATCATTTGATTTTCTGGAGGTGCTACCATATATCTAAAAAAATATTCAAAATGTTTACTATGCAAAAGCATGAATAACTTAAATGATTTGATATTTTAATAAACCTATTTATTATATCTAATTTTACGCAGGTTTTACACTTTCAAAAAGGGACACAGTAGAAATTTGTAAAGATTCAGTAATGTTTTTTAAAAAAACTCTTAAATCTAGAAACTCTTAGAATGAATTTAAAAATCCAATAAATCTTATATTTCTTGCCAAATAATACAAAGATTTTATTATTAAAGTAGTTTGTAATTGATTTATTAAACACTCCTGTTCAATAAATTATTTTAGGAAAAAAACTTACATTATAATTATAAACAAAAATATCGAAGACATTGCTAGACGATTTATTACATTTAAACTTACCTCCCTATTAAATAACTTATGTACGATATTATTACTATTATTGTTTGACATGTTCACTGAAGTATTATTGTTTGTTTTAAATAACTTATTTTTAGTTAACGAATCTAAATTTTCAGATTCATCAGAACCAGAAGTATCCATATTCGTTTGTTTGACTTCTGCTGTTTTGACACTTCAATCAATGTTACAAATTACAATTATTCATGACAAGATGCTAGATTTGTTTTTCTATAGTTCAAAATAAAATTTTGGTGTAAGCTATCTCAGATTAGCTGTAGCCTCTTATTTTATTAACCTGTGGTTATACTCACACCTCAGTACACAGCGTAAAAATATAATTAGCTTAGACAAATTAAACGTTGTCGCGAGATATTCATATAATTAATATACAATCTCTATGGAGATATTATCATAGAATCATTATACACTATGGATAGGGAAGCCAGCCGAAAATGTTTGGTCGAACTTAAAATAAATAGGTATCTAAATCTCGTTATATTTAGCTACTTGAACTTTTTATGAAATATATTTTAAAACAAGCGGAATATCTTGTTGTCTACTATTATAATTCGTTTTCTCCCCAAAAGTAAGTATTTTATTTAAATAAAAATATTTTTCCGATGACAGTTAAATTTCGCGCAAAAACACTAGGGCACATGACTTTAGACTTATATGAGCAATGACATCACGACACTACAAAAGCAACAATAACGTTTGTCTTCTCTGTTATTATACGGTTTTCATTGGAAATGGTTAAGAATGTGCTCGTATAAGACTTATGTATTGCCTATTAACATTTTGAAGCTAGGTGATCGAGCATATGAAAATGATACAACTATAATTTTCAATATATATATTATTTGTTTCCATTAAGGAATTGAAATATTTAAATTCGTTTGGAACCTTCTTACTACTTACCTAAATACTTTGCAGGGATAATAAAAAAACAATACTTAACGTAGAACGAAAAAATGTAACCTTTAAAAGCATATTTTCTTTATTTCCAATGGAAAACTTAGCGCTTTGAAAAAAATTACTCCGTTTTCATATTAAATGCACCAATAAAGCCTTGTTGAAAATGAGAGCTTTCTACATAATAAAAGAGAATAAAAAGGTTATGATGTGGCTGACATGTCCAAATAGGATAAAAGTCTCAAAAAAATAAATAAAAAAAGATTGTTTGAAAATATCTATAAACATTATGTCATCACAGCCATGTTAAGCTTATTTAAATTTATATAAATATAGAATGAAAAATAAACAGATACATCCCGATAAAGACGATCACATATAGAATGCTTAATTCACGGACAGCGATACGGTAGCTCAGTTGGTAGAGCGACGGGACGGTTTCCCAGTAGTCGCGGGTTCGAATCCCTGCCCGTATCTATCTATCGTATCGTATCGTATCGTATATATATATATATATATATATATATATATATATATATATATATATACCGGCGGAATTGACAACCTCCTCTTTTTTGAAGTCGGTAAAAAGATATATTAGTAGTATGTAATGTGTTAAAAATTATATAAGAATATATTTAAATTTACTTATTTCTCTTCAGATTTCCTAAGGATAGATAGATAAGTTATATCATAATACTGATGGATATATAACTTTAAGAAGATTACTATAAAATTCTGTACCTCTCGTGATATGAAGCAAATAACTATCACAAGATGTTACTAATAAATTTATTGAGACTCGCTTGTCTCTGCATATTTAACTGTATCCATGAATATTTCCAAATAACAGAAAACCATCATAATGTTAAAATATCAATTAAAATAAAAAAAATATATTAAAATCACAACATTCGAATATGATAACAGTAATGACATTTTGTTATGTTATTTTTAAAGGCCATTGCACAGAAGAAAAAAATTAGACGCCATGAATCTTCATATTACAAAAAAGAGAGAGACGAAGCTTCTTAGCAATCCATGGATTCACCGTGCGGGTGCCGGGCCCATCGCGTTGCAAGGAGAGGAGTGCAAGCAGTGCCTGGGACTTGCGACCCAGGAGTAGGTTTAAGGGGCCCCTTTATTATGCGCAAAAACGCTCACCTTCACCATCCACACTCCTCTCCCTACCTAACCAAATTTGGAAAGAACCTACTAATGCCGCCTTTGAAGTACGTTCTAGAAATGAACCGATGCTTGTTCTAGAAAGGCCAAGATCTTTAAGTAGGCTATAGAGAGATTTTGCTGTTATACCTCTCACTCCCACCTCTACCGCGTACAAACTAACTATAAATTTATTCCTGATCAGTTCGTTGTTTAGTTCGTAATACTTATTGAGCTTGAATGTGTGATCCCTTGGGATGTTTGTTTCCCAAGGAACAGTAAGCTCCACAAGTATCACGCGCCTCAGATGTTTCGAATACAGGAATAAGTCCGGTCTGGATGACGAAACGCCACATCCCCAGGGATTTTGTAATGCTTTTCATACGTGTCCATCATGAGAATCCAATCAGGAGCCGCGCCTAATATTGAATAAGGCTTCGCTTTTGATTTTTTGGAGGAGCCTTCTTTTGCGAATTCTATAGATCATTTGGTGGTTGTTATACCCTTCCGCGCTCTTGCTACTGAAAGACTAACCGCTTCCCGTATGATTTCTAATACCTTGTCGTGGCGACGCGAGTATTGACCTTTATCTAGCAGTACCCTACACCCTACTAATAGGTGTTTCGCGGTTCCTATTGCCTCCCCACAGATGTTGCAAGACTTTTCGGCAACATCTTTTCTATCATAACAAACGTATTTGTGAAAGTATATTGATTTATTGAAGACAAGTATTTATGATTTATTGCATACATTATGTGCAATGTGTTGTATGCACATAAGTTTTATTAAATTTATTCTAATGTTGTTTTCTTAATTGCTTTTTCCTGTATTAATGTTTTACATTTTAAGCGCCTTAATCTATGTTTGCACTGTATTCTCGGGTTGACTGGTAGAAAATGCTTTTAAGCATTAAGTCCGGCTATTGTACAATTTTAGGCAATAAAGACTAAATAAATAAATAAATAACAGAAACTTTAAAAATATTGCCACCGAAAGTTTTAAATAACATTGATCATATTTTAGTACAAGAACCTCTATATGATCACCGACAGCAACTACATAATACTTCTTATCTTTCTAAAATTACGTCGATATAAAGCACGAAAGTTATAAATTAAATGACACCAAATATAGAATAAGAATGTTTTAAAATAATCTAGTCATATTTAAAGGGCAATAATAATTGGTGTACCTTACTATAGGGAGACTCATTAACTGTTATAAATCTGATTTAACGTTATAATTATTATATAATATATTTTTACCTTAACTAAAATAATATAAACAACACATAAGAAAAATAAAATAGTTATCAAAAATACTGTATATTTATTAATAACTTTCGTTTCAGGCTAGAATAACTAATATTTTAATTTTTGTGTTGACTCAGTATAGTTTTCAAAATGTAGTGTCCAAAATGTTTTACACAAATGTTTTGACTCATCCTAAATAAAATAATAAAAAACTCAAACATTTAGAAGATGTTCTCAAAAAATTTCAAAGTATTTTAACATTTAAATTTAAAACGCGTCATAAATATTTTTTTGCGAATGTGGATTAGACAAGGACAAACCGTGTGTGATCTTGCATCTTTTTTTTTCATATACAATCTAGGTCAATGCTTGACTACTTTACACTTGATGGTAAGTGGAATGTAGTCTTAGGTGGTTAGGCGCATTAACCTAACAACCTATTCACTCTTCTCTTCAAGACACCCACATTTTATTCGGCCGGAAATACCGACGCAGGCAAGCTGTTCCAGTCCTTCGCTGCACGCATTTTTTTGTGCGAGGCATAGTGTTTCTTTCGGACAGGTGGAGTGTCCACAACGTAAGGATAGATACCTGCCGTGCGCGTGCGTCGGAATGTCGGGTGATGGAATTAGGCCGGGGGAATTAGGTCCTGTAATTCCAGCGCACACTTACGAAAATGCATTCTATAGAATACTGACAGGCTAGCAATTCGACGCCTGTGTTCAAGGCTGTGGAGGTCGGCTTCTACCAATTCGACCTCTTGAATTTGACAAGATTGGCATTGCTCCATGCGGAGACTGCCTGAAGTTTGTCACTCAAACGCACCATGGCTTCTCTTTCAGACTCTACTTGATCTCTACTGGTCCAAGTACTCGGCAGATATCTTTTTACAATTGTGCTGTCGTCTGCATACCCATAGATACCGGGCTTCAGCAGATCGTTAATGTGCAACAGAAAAAGAGTTGCAGAAAGAACGGACCCCTGAGGCACTCCGGAATTTATAGTGAAGGTTTCCGAGGAACACCCGTCGAAAACTACTTGGAGAGATGTCTGGCTCAAAAAGTCCGTTCCCCAGGCATAGAAATTCCGCAGTGATGAAGGTGTGCTGGAGAAGCATTGCCAGTGTCTAGATGCGAATTCTCAGCAAACAAAAAGCAAAAGTCTGACTGAGAGCTTTTCGCCATTCTTTACGATTCGATCGAGACGAGCCTTCGCAATGCCTTTTTGAAGAACACGACTAGATCGCTTTGCGGCACGACTTCGCCCGATAGGTGGTAATTTTACCGGCGACTCGATGTTCTGGTCTAGCACCGAAAATAATAATAATCTTTTTTAACTGTATGAAACTGAAGCTCATAGGAATGCCTATGGCTCACCTATTCCTTAGAAATTATATATGTATAATTTCTATGGAATAGGTGAGCATATATATTATATATGTATAATAATTATATGGATGAATGAATCACTTTATCTGAACAACGAGCTTAACTTTAATGCTTGAAATGTTAAAAAACTTAGATTTCTCAAACGCTTTTAATCGTTTTTATAGTCATAAAAGAAATATAACTAAATAAATAAATGAGTCCATTCGACCACAAAATTTTATTATTATTTTTTCTACTGACCTTCTTACATGAAAATCGATTAGAACTATGAAAAATATAATTAAATACAAAAGATTAATTAAAACCTAAAATATTCATTATTCGTAATGCAAAATGTAAAAAAGACCTCTAAAAAGGATGACAAAATTTTATTATGTACTTATTAAAGTTGTTGCATCGGGGGACTGTTGTACGTACATTGACGATGGTGTCTATTTTATGAATTATTCGAAGGTAATGAATAATGAAGAGATTGACCATACGATTTGCTTGTGATATTTCGTTATTTGCTTTTATAAACAATTGGCATTTTGATTTCTTCTTTTATTTAGCGATTTAGATGCTACTATGCCTCAGATAGACCGGTCACAGTTATAAAACCTCGCTTTTTGGATCGGAAGTTAAAAATAAAACAATAGTCTCATTCATGATATTATAATTTTTTTTTTAATATTTTAAAAAATAATCATATGTATACCATTCATCCATTTAACAATGAATCTTCCATTCCTGCACCGAAGAGTCGAGACGAGAATATCAGCGCATATTCATGCGACGAAAATGTATCGTTTTAAGCATATTTGATATTATTAAGGCTCATTTGATGTAAATGCTTGTTTATTAATTATTTTTCTCTAAGATATAGTCAGCTAACACTACAAAAATAATATTTTAGGTTCTAATAGATTATTTTTATTTTAGTTGAAGCTTTAAGCTTAAACGAGTTATTCAAATAGTCGCTTAATATACCTCCTGTCAATAGTCAATTATCTGTCATTGTCAATAAAATTTGATGATGGTCCGGTAAACTGGTTGTATTTAAAAATTTGAACCAGAAAACGCACATTAGAATTAATATTGCTTTTTGAAAATATTTACAACGACAAACAAATCAAGTAAAAAATATGGAACCAATGACATTGGGAAGTCCAACGCATTCTCCTTCGGGTAGTCCAAACGTGGGATATTTACCTCCTTTTCTACTGGGGGAGATAAATCCGCCAACACTTTCAAGTTTGTCTCCTAGAACTAATAGTCTTTCACCTACAAAAGGACGTAGTCTCGCATTCGGTAAAACCAATCAAAGTATATTTTAATATCATTTTTCATAAAAGAAAACATAAATAATTTTGTACACAATATCAATGGTAATAATAAGTTTTATTGCCAATTTTGTTACAGGTTCTCCAACGAGTCCAACCCAGACTTCAACTCCAGACGTAAAGCTGTATCGACAAAACCCATCAATGCACCAGCAGGCTCTATTCAACCAACAAAACTTGTATCCTAATTTGCCTGCTTCACCAAACATCTCATATTCTAGCAAAACAAATGGTCCGCCTATTGAAGATTTATTTGATACAATTAAAAGCAATGAGCCATCTGTAAACAAATCTCTGTTCCAAGAAAACAGTTTTATAGGTTATGGGAATAATAATTCATTGCTGCAAAACTCATACATGAACAATGTATCAGTTAACAATCAGTCATTGACAAATCAGTGGCAGGATGGTTGTCAGGAACAAGATGAGTATTGGGTTACTGTTTTTGGTTTTCCACCAAATGCAGCAAACACTGTCTTGGCTAGATTCAGCAATTGTGGTGCTATTCTTGGTAATTACAGTATAAACTCTAAACATTTTTAAATACTTTTATTTCATAATTATTATTGACAAGAAGGTCTTAACAGTTATCAACATATTTGGATATTTTTTTCATTTTTATATATACAATTTTCAGATAAACAATACCCAACCCAAGGTAACTGGGCTCACATAAGATATGCAACTAGAGCGGAAAAGGAGAGAGCCTTGTCATTGAATGGTAGACAGGTGTTGCCAGGAGTGATGGTTGGTGTGGTGGAGTGCCGGGAGCCTCCACGTGTGAATGCATCCAGCCCTGGAGGAAATTTTGAAAGGTGTGCTACTCATTTAATTTGTGTTTGAGATCTTTAACACATAGAAATGTATGTTTCTTGTCTGTGTTGTAAACCCAATAAAGTATAAGACTATAGAAAATCTGCTAGTGGGTCACAGGCATTTCTTTAATCATGGAAAGAATCAGAAGCCTCTTGCCACCACTTTGCTTCCCTGGAAATTTTCAGGTCTAAATGTATATAATTTCTCCTGAGATACAATGATTTCCAAATATTCTTTTCCAATATTCATCACATTCACTCCAATATTATTTTCACTATAAGACATTATTGTGTCATGGCTAGGTATCAAATAAGACTGACAATCAAGGATTAACACCCTCCTGCTTATTATAAGTGCAGCAATCATATGTTATTTGTTCTGTTTCAGGCAAAATGTTGCAAGATCTCTTTGTCCAACTCCTATTCCTTCAGCTCCAGTGCCTCAAAGATCCAGTGGTCTGATATCTAAAGCCCTTGACTATGTACTGGGCTGGTGACAAAAGTTCTAGCCAAGTGAGATAAATTGGTTGCAATTATGAAAATAAAATATCTAAGAGTTATATACAAATGACTGAATAATGTATATAGAACAATTACGATGCTTTTTAAATGGTGAATAAAATAATGAGATTGCATAATATATAACTTTAATTTTTTAATTAAATCCAGCTCTTAAAAATATAATTAAAGGTAGTTTCTATCATGTGAAGTGAAGAAGAACACTATGAGTATGCCTAAATAAGATAAAAAGTACTTCATATATTATATATATATATATATATATATATATATATATATACAGGGTTATTTGTAATTAATGTGCCACCTCTTGCAGGCAGCCTCTCTACATCAATCCCAAGAAGATTTGTACTACGACTTTTTAAAATTAATGGTTTCAGAACTTTTATTTTCCCATACAAATTTTATTTTTAGCATCTGAACGGGCATTTACTCTGAGCCTAGTTATGGCGCCCGGGTGTTGTTACTTACTACCTTTTAGTTACTTCTTACAAAATACAGAGTAGTACGTAACAGAGCCAGCAAAAAAATATTGTTTCGGTTTTTTTCTGTTGTTTATCAAGATTTGTAAAAAGTTGTAGAACCAATGTTGTTGAGATTGATGTAGAGAGGCTGTCTGTAAGAATATATTAGAGATACTTCGATATTCGGTATATTCGGCATCTTTTTCGGTATTCGTATTCGGCCGCATTATTCGGTTTTGGTACCGAATATATTTGGTTCAAGTATTTCTATTTTTTTTGGTTACACAACACGGTAAAGTACTAAATGACAAAACTAAGATGTATGTCCATTTTCATATTAGAAGTCAAAGAAATCTAATAAATAATGTGTTGAATAAAGCAATTTAGCTTCTAATCAATATTTATTTCGAAACATATTAAGTCAACATATTTATTTTATTATTCCTAACCTACTGTCAGTATTTAGTATAGTTAACAATTATTTTGAAACTTCAATCAGAATGTATTTTTAAGCCTCAAAACAATATTTTTAAACCACAAATCAACACCTTTATACATCTAGCCAGCAGCCACATGTAAGTTGTAACATACATGTTAGAACCTGTTTGTGACAAACAAACAATGAAATGGTAAACCGAATAGTATTCGGTGAAACTACTACTCGTCGGTTCTCTAATATAAAGGTTCATTTGTAATTAGTTGACCACCCTTGCAGGCAGTTGTTGCAAAATTTTGTTGGGATTGATGTAGAGAGGCTGCCTACAAGAGGTTGTCAACTAATTACAAATAACCCTGTATATTTTAAGACTAAACATTTGTATTAAGAATACTTTAAGGTTGCCATTTGCCATTGGTACACAATACATATATTTAATTAAACAAAAAAAAAGTTAAACTAGATTTAAAGTTGACTCTTGCTCTTGTACAACTGTCTCACAGATAGGCTGGTATTTTACACTATTTGTTTAATCCTAATATAATATTTATGGATCTAGAAGTTCATTGTCTATGGAAAAAATACTAATTCTAAAGTTAATATATAAAAACGCAATAATATTTAGAAATTAAAAACTTTTTGATATTGCATACCTATCATTAAGACAAATTAAGTTAAAAAGTGGTTCAAAGGTAATTTAATGAAAATGTTATTGAGCTATGAAAATTTCAATACCAATATTCAGAAATATATGCAACAGTATTATTAAAATGACAAACAGAGGCTAAATACTGCATCATATTTCTGTTATACTACAGCTAATAGCCTTACTTGTTATTAGGGGTACTTGATAAGTACTAAGAACAGATAATTTGTAGCTTTAAAAGCCCCACAGATCATAGTGTCTATGATTCTATGTGGCATATTTCATAATGTTGAAATGAACTAAGACATATAGTTGTTCTTAATAACTGAAACTTCATATGTATAGAAGGGTTGTTAATCATACTTATGAATGAATTAAAAATAAATTATTTTGCAAAAGTTATATACATATATATTTTTTTAACTCGTAATTTTAAATATTATTAAAAATAAATAAGTATTGAATGATAAATACATTTATATATAAAAAGTTTCAATAAAAATTGCATTATAGTAAATTGAAATCTGAAAATAAAGTTGCAAAATGTTAAAGATAAGTTACATATGTACGCATATAATTATACAATATATAATATATTAATACATCTAAAGAAAACAGTATTAACTAGAATTGTATCAGAACCAATTCACCAATAAAAAAAATAATGTTCTTGAGCAAACATTTTCATACTTGCAAGTGTTCCTTTTTCCATAAAAATATGCAGCAAGGTTATGGTCTTTATGCATGCAATTAGATTTTTTTTTTAAATGTGTCTTATTTACTTATTCATCAGTACCCTTATAACAGTTAAAAACTCCTAACATTAAGCTTCATTGCCAGCTTGAGTACTAAAAAATCATTCATCACATATTAGTAGTAAAATTAAACCTTGAAATTCTTATTGTTCACATAAATATAAGAGTACACATATATTTTAAAGAACTATATCTAAACTAAAATAAGCATATTAAAAACCCGAATGCCATAAAATGTAATGTACAAGATCTAGATATCTATAAATAAAATAAGAACCTCATTTATAGTTAATTTAAAATTTATGTTAAAAATACACAGATTCTAGAAATAAATTATTTCTACATATCATCAGTTGTCACTTTATACAACATATTGATTGATTGTCCTTCTATTTGATATCTCATCTATCATCATCAGGTCACTCTCCTCTCTTAGTTTACTTCATTTAGGTTGCTCTATGGTTGCATTAGCAAGATCTGTCATCTTTGGGTACTTGACATTGTGTTTGTCCAGTTCACTTTGTGACCAGAGAATCATTCGCAGGAGACTGCAGAGTTTTGGATTTGTATATTCTTGGTTCTCCATTTTAAGTATGGCTGCATTCAGTTCACTTGCAATCTGACAATAAGAGCATTGCAAAAATTAGATGTAAAATTTTAAGTGCATATAGAAATATATTGAATAAGATATTTATTTTTATCATCATTCAACAGCTTAATGAGAATAGTGAAAGTGTCGAAAATATTTTAAGTTGATACCTTTTGACTATGTGAAGGCAACAGCAGATCGGCAAATGGTGAGGTGTGAGGGTCTGGAAAGGCCAACAAGGCTAGTGACCTTTCAAGCTCTGTAAGGGCATTCCGATCATTAGCACCAGCTTCTGCTAGCGTGGCACTTGCAAATGCTAAAGCTTCCTCAGCCCGGCCAGCTCGAATCAATTCTAACAACTGTAGTTGCTGAAGTATAAGAACAAAATGTACATTTATGTCGTGTATAATATTTTACTATGTATATATAAATTAAACAAACATTTGAAATGCATTACACATGATACAATACTATTTACTTACTTGTAAATGAAAATATAGGTATCTATCATTATCTAGCAATTCAGGGTGTAAAGAATTAACCAATGATATGGCCTCTGGGATTCGGCCGCCCTGCACTGCTTCTCTAATCATAATCCTCTCATCCAGTGAACTACATAAGGCTGGTTCTTGTAATCCAGCCTCTTGTTGAAATTTCAATGCTGCTTCTTTAAAACCCTCTGCAAAATGTATAGCAAAAAGGGTCATATTTAATATGTCTACACAAATAAGAACAGTTACATTGCAATATAACAAAAGAATTACCTGTAACCAAATAATTCATTATCAACATATTCATGTCCGTCCTCGAAATTTGTAGATCATCTGATTTAGTTCGATCGTAGTATTTACGCTCAGGTTTACTGTTTCCATTACTTGGTTGAGTTTCAAAGCTCATTTTGGAATTAGAATTGAGGTTTTATTTTTAAGAATGAATTGAACGTTTTACAAAAATACACAAAAGTCAGAACTCTCAGATAAGTGAATGGTGACAATGACTTTGACAGACAATCACAAATGTCAACCAGTGTTTGTTTTTTTTTAATTTTATCCAACATTATTGAACAGGCTAAGGCCAAACACAACGCTGCCTCGACTTGTTAATTAACATTTAACAGACTATTTTTTTGAAAACATCCAAGTCCATCCAACCATTTCAACTTTTTTTGCATCATGCATATGAATGTTAACTTAGCTCCTCTCCATTCTAATGAAATAAATATTATTTGATTTAATAACAGGTTTCAATGTATAATGAAGAATATATAAATATAGCTTAAACCGCACTCATGAGCAAGCTAATTAGACAAGACCCTTTAAATTAATCTACCTGTAACCAGATGAGCCTGCGGAATAATAAAAAAAAAGATAAATCAAATACGTATATTTTATTCGCCATTTTAATTTTTGACACCTATTATATACATATTATTATACAAGCAGCCAGAGTCAATATTTTGTTAAACAAGACGTGAACCTCATAACCGTAGGCAAATTGTTATTGTTTCACGATTTTCATAATGTTTCTATGAAACTGTTCCGACATATAGTTTTTATTTTAATATTAAGGTTCTAAAGTGTACATGTACATAGTGTATTGAACATGTACACAGTAAACACTATATTGAGCGTCGATTTCTATCTAGTAAGTAGCATTCCATGGTTTCACCGTGCGGGTGCCGGGCCCATCGCGTTGCAAGGATAGGAGTGCAAGCAGTGCTTCACTTGCGACCCAGGAGTAAGTTTAAGGGGCCCCTTTATTATGCGCAAAAACGCTCACCTTCACCCTCCACACTCCCATCCCTACCTAACCAAATTTGGAAAGAACCTACTAATGCCGTCTTTGAAATACGTTCTAGAAATAAACCGATGCTTGTTCTAGAAAGGCCAAGGTCTTTAAGTAGGCTATAGAGAGACTTCGCTGTTATACCTCTCGCTCCCACTTCTACCGCGTACAAACTAACTATAAATTTATTCCTGATCAGTTCGTTGGTCAGTTCGTAATACTTATTGAGCTTGAATGTGTGATCCCTTGGGATGTTTGTTTCCCAAGGAACAGTAAGCTCCACAAGTATCACTCGCCTCAGATGTTTCGAATACAGGAATAAGTCCGGTCTGGATGACGAAACACCAACATCCCCAGGGATTTTGTAATGCTTTTCATACGTGTCCATCATGAGAATCCAATCAGAAGCCGTGCCTAAAATTGAACAAGGCTTCGCTTTTGATTTTTTGGAGGAGCCTTCTTTTGAATTCTAGAGATCGTTTGGTGGTTGTTATACCCTTCCGCGCTCTTGTTACTGAAAGACTAACCGCTTCCCGTATAATTTCTAATACCTTGTCGTGGCGACGCGAGTATTACCCTACACCCTACTAATAGGTGTTTCGCGGTTCCTATTGCCTTCCCATAGATGTTGCAAGACTTTTCGGTGGCTTTGCCCCATCTTACTAAATTACTTTGATCTGGGAGAGTCATTTGGAATGCATTAAGATAAAATTTTAATAATGCTGGGGACCAATCATAAATTAAGGTGCGCACCTTAAAAGCTAGTGGAATACAAAAATCTCCTATGGTCACCCATACGTTTTGAATTTCTAGGCTCATCGCGTGGAGTCGGTAATTATCGTTTTCGTCTTGTCGAGTAAAAGATTTTGTTATGTCTTGAACTTTCCTACTTGATCCTAGCCCTACTATATTCGTTTGAGCACCTATCATAATTTTTTTATGGAATTGAAGTCGTGACTCGAGCTCTGAGGCAACTTTGTCTTTTGGGAGAGAAGTTACAGTATCATCTTTAGATTTTCCGATGATATGTCTTTTGGTAACTCTTATATGTTTGTAGAGCTCCGATGGTTTCTTTAATTTTAATCCAAAATTGTTTCGGTCTCTAAATAAGGTTGAAGAGTCCGCTGAGTTCGCTAACCCGAGCCATAACTTCAATGTATTTATGACGCTTGCATCTAACTTTGACAAAAGGGTTTTATTAATATCATAAACGAGGAAAGGCCAATTTAGACGTGATGTTAAAAAATTATCGTAAATCCAAGCTTTTTTGACGTTACTTATTGGTTGGTTGTCTACCTTTTTGAGATCATTTAAAAAGCTATCGACTATTACATCCAACGATGGAGTACGGCCTTGGTAATCGATTTTTTTACCTAAAAATTTAAACGGAGCTGCTTCCGTAACCGTACTAACTCACTGACCGCCTATTATAAGACCCGGATCGTAAGAGGTATATTTGGTATTCCGTCTACCCAGACACAGATTAAAACATTTACTTGGTTTTGTCCTCAATCCGCCCGTCCACGTACTGAAATCCTCAACTACATTTAACTATATATATCTTACGTATCGTATATATATATATATGTCGCAGATCACGATAATTTAACTATATTTAGTAACTCAATTGATATCATTGTAACAGTGGGGTGTGAGCGCCGTGACGTAACGAGTCACGTGATCGGAATCGTTTGGAGGGGCACCGAAGACATTTTAAATATCCGAGAGCACCGAGACGAGATGATTATTGATTAGTGTGAGCCTTACAGTCCGGACCCCCCAAACGGGACCGGTGGTTCACGAAACTCTGATAATTGTATACCTACTAAGTAATTTGTGATTACCTACATTTAATACAAGTAATTGTCATATTGTGTCTGTGTGGTTTAATTGCCTGAGACCTACGCTTCGGATCCTGTACCAGAAGACTCCATCAATACCGAACAAGCCACCAATATACCTCCTATCTCCGACACCAGAAGTGAGATTCACTCGGGCATCAAAACCACAAACTACCTACGAGATAAGTTTATTGAAGCTGCAATATCACGTCAAGCAAAAATGAAGTGATTTTATTATTTGAAACGCACACTACAAGATAATAACAATGAAGTTCAAGAAATAACAATCAATCAATATTTGATAATCAATGGTTGTAAATCAATCAATCAAGTTAAATTTATGTTATCACAAAACTTCAAGATTGAGATCTACCCACATATCAAGAAAATCGAGTGAAAATACCTATTTAATCGCTTATGCAAGTCGTTTATTAGATTATATGACAAAGCGTTGGAAGAATTCTACGAAAGAAGGAATCGTTGCTAATGAAGAAAGAAGGAAATGAAAAATTATGGCGCTGATAATGCGGAGCGAATGGCGATAATGGCGCGGCGCGGATGGCGATGACGGCGTAGCGTGAACGGTGCTGATGGCGCTGATGGCGCGGATGGCGCTGATGGCGCTGATGGCGCGGATGGCGCTGATGGCGCTGATGGCGCGGATGGCGCTGATGGTGCTGATAGTGCTGATGGTGGTGACTGCTTTCGTGGCGATGACTGCTATGACAGCGGTGCTGGTATAGTGCGGTGCGAGCAAAGCGTTGTTGTCTGCGCAATTTATCCACCATCGATCACGTCACAGCATAAAGGTGATTCGTTTCCATTTACATCCATTTTTTTGTGCTAAATACTCGCTAGTTAAAGAAAATTAAGCGATTAAATATAGTGGTAAGCTCTTTTTTATTGTTATTGAGATAACTAACATTGAGATTAGCGATCAACCCTCACGATCTTGTTTTTTAAATTTTTACTGATAATTATTTTACTTTAACTTTACGTCGTTTTGTTACGTATGAAAAGACGCGAAATTATTTTATCCCGGATTTTCGTAAACGTGAATGTTTGTTTTAAACTCGGAAAACAATGTTTTAAACTTTTGTTTTAAATAACTTTGTTTTAAATTCGGTAAACAATGGTAACGCGATAGCTCCAAAGATTCAACCGGTTAAGACCAGTCAAGACTTTAAAAAAAATGTAATTCGATTTTCGGAATATTTTATTTCTTGTCTACCTACATGTGTAGGAATCACGGTCGAACTTACAATTATTAATTAATCGTATATTGTGAATGCGTATTATTGCCGATCAAGGCCCGTAAATGCTGTAAAATAAAGCGGTTAGTTAATTTAGCAAAAGTAATAACTTATTATTTACGTCTTGTAAATGTTTTCCGCAACAGAGACTAGCAATATTCGATCGGGGCAAGATGCCATAGATAAAGTTCAACCCGCGACAAATTGTATAATGACCAGGGTTGCAAAAGTTTCTTCTTTAGAGTTTTTGATAGGTAAAGTTAAAAAAACCTTTGTTTTTGATATATAGCGATGCCAGAGGGTTAATTACCACTTGAAGTAGAGCTTGTAGTAAAAGCGATTTAGTAAAAGTGATAGTAGTGAATCTTAGTTCAATTGGGAGTCCGTGGGACTCGGAATTGAAAGCAATGCCATGAAACAAACAGGAGGTTTGTTGGTAGGGCTTAGTGAAAAGCCATATGTGACGAATAAGATTCATGTTTTTGTGTTTTATTATGTTTTTAAAATAGATTTTTGGTTTAAAATGGAATGAAAAGTGGCGCTTTATTTAGTTTAGTGGTCATTTATTTTGATACAGAATTCTGATTATGATCAACTTTACTGTAGTGATTGTTTAAATTTAAGTAAGTGTTAAGAATATGGATAGGCGCTTTTTAATTCTATTTTCACTATTTATTATTACAAACGTAACCGTATATGAGAAATATAAGCAGATTAAGTTAGATCCAAAATATAAAGGGACTTTTCAAGGAATATCGTTATACTTTAAGATCATTAAATTCTAACCGTACCACAGGTTAAATTAAGTAGAAACCACGGGATCTAGGAGAGACTTGACGCCAATGATGGTTGTCTATCTCTATCTTGACTTGACGCCTATGTGGGTTGTCTATCTTGACTTGACGCCAATGATGGTTGTCTATCTTGACTTGACGCCTATGTGGGTTGTCTATCTTGACTTGACGCCAATGATGGTTGTCTATCTTGACTTGACGCCAATGCAGGTTGTCTATCTTGACGCCAATGCGGGTTGTCTATCTTAACTTGACGCCAATGCAAATCTTGACTTGACGCCAGTGCAGGTTGTCTATCTTGTATACTTATATACGCCAATGCAAATCTTGACTTGACGCCAGTGCAGGTTGTCTATCTTGTATACTTATATACGCCAATGCAAATCTTGACTTGACGCCAGTGCAGGTTGTCTATCTTGACGCCAATGCGGGTTGTCTATCTTGACGCCAATGCGGGTTGTCTATCTTGACTTGACGCTAATGCAGGTTGTCTATCTTGACTTGACACACTAGGATGTCTATATTGACTCCGAAGTTTTGAATGTTGGTCTTGACTCCTGTTTGGGATGTCTATCTTGACTCCAATGCGGGTTGTCTATCTTGACGCCAATGCGGTTTCTCTATCTTGACCTGACACACTAGGATGTCTATATTGACTCCGAAGTTTTGAATGTTGGTCTTGACTCCTGTTTGGGATGTCTATCTTGACTCCAATGCGGGTTGTCTATCTTGACGCCAATGCGGTTTCTCTATCTTGACCTGACACCCTAGGATGTCTATATTGACTCCGAAGTTTTGAATGTTGATCTTGACTCTTGTTTGGGATGTCTATCTTGACTCCAATACGGGAAGTCTATCTTGACTCCAGTTATTTGAATCCCATGGAATGACTTAAATTGAGTTATGTTCTTTGTAACAGCTTGAGTTATCATGATTTTTTTATGTGGTCAGAAAGGCCGAGCGAAGTAACATCTACAGTTGTATATTGTTTGGATTTCAGATACATATGCACACGAGGGCGTGTGACTTGTCAGTATGGCCGTGTCGCAGATCACGATAATTTAACGATAATTAGTAACTCAATTGATATCATTGTAACAGTGGGGTGTGAACGCCGTGACGTAACGAGTCACGTGATCGGAATCGTTTGGAGGGGCACCGTAGACATTTTAAATATCCGAGAGCATCGAGACGAGATGATTATTGATTAGTGTGAGTGAGCCTTACAGTCCGGACCCCCCAAACGGGACCGGTGGTTCACGAAACTCTGATAATTGTATACCTACTAAGTAATTTGTGATTACCTACATTTAACACAAGTAATTGTCATATTGTGTCTGTGTGGTTTAATTGCCTGAGACCTACGCTTCGGATCCTGTACCAGAAGACTCCATCAATACCGAACAAGCCACCAATATACCTCCTATCTCCGACATATATATATATATATATATATATATATATATATATATATATATATATATATATATATATATATATATATATATATATATATGACGTATCGTATATATATATATAATAGTGAACCTATTTTTATATTTTTAATAGTGAAAATACTTTTCTATGACAAGAGGTTATGTTCGTGAAACATTAAAATAATCTTTCGATCGTAGATGTTTAAATATATGTCATTACTATTTGTACCGCACAAGTTTTCAAAGGAATTATCAAATGCATAACATTTATCAAAAGCAAAAAGGTGTAAACAAATATTTCAATGTCTGCTACATATTACGTTATAGGTGCTCATGGAGATTTCATAGATTTTCTTATCATATTACTATAATTGAATATGGCACCAAATAAAGAAATAGTGGACGAGCAAAACAGGGGAATTTTTTTTTTTTGGTTTTTACACGATACGAACATGGATGACAATATGACGGACGACTCATTAGCGCCGCCCACAATGTCTTGAAACATCTGGATCACTAGAGCAATGCCAGCCTTTGAGGTAGAAGTAAGTTTTCCCCATTTTCTATTAAACTGAAAATACTCCCGACGAAAGTTCATTCCATATTTTGCGTTCAAGAAAGTTTCTCGAAAACAGCACTGTAGACGAATCACAAGATGGTAGGGATAATGTTGTAACCGGCGATATCCGACCAAATAACGGCGCCTCGTTAAGTGGTCGGTAAAGTATTGCACTGTTGATCAATCCAAGTTTCTTTGAGACCAACTTGATCTTTAGATGAGCGCGTACAACAATACTTACTCAGGAATTAAGTAGTGTTCCCGAAGACCAGTGATACGACGAATGGGATGTTTTTGCGCGATATTCAGTTTATCCTATACAATCAATCAATCAATTAGGCTATACCCAAAATAGAAGACACAAATTTCGGCATTTGTCGACGTTTTACTAAAAGAAAAAACGGCGGAAATTTATATTAACCCCGGCGCTTTCATAAAATTGAATGTATATCCATAATATTATTGATATTTAAAAGGAATAGTGTTGGGGATAAAACGCAGCCCAGGGAATACCAAAATTCACGGGCTTGGGGTTCGTGCAAAAAAAATCATACTTACTTTTACTCTACGATTTGTTATTGATATTTCGTTATTTGCCTTGGTAAATTACTTGGACTTTGATTTATTCCTTTAATTAGAGGTCGATTTAGTTTCTTCCTTAATTGTATCGGGGGTTTTTAATTTTTTTTTCGGATTTTTAAAGTTTTTGTTACTGGTTTCTATATTGTACCAAATTAATATACCAACACACCAGTTTTCACTTGTTATTGTTGCCATTATTTCACAGTATTCACTATCAATATTGCATAAAAACTATTCACCAGCCCGAATAAAAGCTCAATATTTTGGAGATAACTGTTTTTATTTCGACCATACACATCTTAGAACCATCTAGAAGGACCAGACTTTCTATTAATAAAAACCGTATTCAAATCAGTTCGTTAGTTTGGCTACTACGAGGCCACAGATACGCATGTCAAACTTATAACACCCCTCTATTTGGGTCGGGGGTTAAAAATTAACAATTAGTGATAACACGTTTTGTAAATTTATCGGCATCTTTTTTGTGGTAAGTCTGTGAAGAAAGCAGTGCGCCCATACCACCTGAGCTGCGGCTTGATATCTTTTAATTTTACAATCACGCGACTGTGACTCCCCGTTTTTTCATTTTCCTGGATTTGCAAAAATGCATATTTTCTTTAATATAGTCCTCATATTCATATTAAACAAAACATAAAACTTGTGGCTATGTTCGATATTTCTGGTGACTTGCCAAACTAATTAGCAAAAAAAATACTTATTTAAACTTTTTTAATTATATGGTTCTTAATATCGACAGGCATTTCATTATATGCCTATATTGAAGGATTTGAAAGAGACATAGTTTTTAATTTTTTTTAGCTTTTTCTGGATTTATATACTATGGATCATACCAATGGCAACATTACCTGCTGAAATGAGCCTTTCCGCAATAATATGGGGCTTAGAAGTTGGATTCCCTGGCGAATCGCAGTGCTACTAAGTAGGGTGCATGACGTGCTAGAGTATCATTACGGCTGGATTTTTATAGCACTTTTGTGTTTTTTCAAAAGTGACTTACGCTCGAAGAATTTCAAATATTTCCCGTTGTAAAAACGGGTGTGTTGGTTTTCAGGTACCGGTATTTGAATAGCCGGTAATTTTGAAGGCTTCATGCTTTTCGCATATTTAAAACAAGCAACACATTCTGATTTGTCGTCCAACGCATTACGCAATAAATGCATATTTTGAATGTGTCGTCATATAACCTGTTGTTTTTCTACTCCGTTTCACCGGATGTAGGAAGAGCATTTCGTTTTGTCACATATTTGCCCATTTTTATTTAACTTTTTAACCCACTTTGTAGTTTTTTCTATTTATGAGAATTAAAAACTGAGTAAGATAAACTTCAAGGGGTTTTCCCAAAAGTACTTAGAACGTGCTGAGCGACACCCGAACCCACTGGTGGCTGACGCCGCAGAGTATAAACTACGTAAGACTACTTTAGTCAGAAAAAGAAGACCCAAGTCGGTACTCGTTGTCCCCGACGACACGTTCACAGTAGGTAATAACGTACGCGTAGGCATAAGTGAAACCACACAACGTACAGACGTAAACCGTCTCTATACCGGTATAGACCAGGTCCCAACTAAGTAAGTGCTCTGTTGCTCCGGCGTTCTGCTGTCGGAGGACGCTAGTGTCCAAATTTCCTTAGCTTCCCTCCTGACTAACGACGCCCCGAGCCCTCGGGACGTCGTTCCCCATGGGGGCCCGTCGGGCCCCTCCCTCTTTGAAGGGTGGGTCTCCTGACCCGCTCCCCCGGTGACGCTGTAATAGCCAACAGGGCTAACAGTATAGACAGACAAAAAAAAAAAAGTGTAAGATAAGATATTGTGGAATGTATTATTACGTACTTAAAATGTAAATAAAAATCGAGCTTCAATAAACATATACGGACCTACCCTAAAACATGTGCGGGATGTTTGACAAGTTCGTGCCAGTACACCGCAAGTTACAACCAGTGGAAAACTCGCGCGCTATGAAAGTGCATATTATTATAATTTTATACTGTTTTGGTCGTAACTTTTTGGCCGTTTCGTGGGTCGCGACTCGGGACATAAAAATTGCTGAGAAACGTTGTAAAGGATCTAAGTTACTTGATAATATCGTATAGACAAAAACTGTCCGTATATTATTACTCCACTATAAGAAAAAATAGTTTAAATTTAGTTTTAAGGAAAATTTATTGAAATTATGCGAATTAGACATAGGTATTTCAACTTAAAAAGTATACAACGTGAAAAGGTACATCTCCGATAAGATGGAGGTTTTATTATAATATAATTCCTCCTTGATCTGATATGACGTCAGTTAAAGAGGTTAACTTTTAAACTTTATCATATTTATAAATCATCAATAAGGCGGATGAAAGGAAAATCAATTGTAGTGGTGTTTAGCTAATTTATTTTCAGTTCTTAAACGCCAATAACCTACTAATGAGCTGATAATACAATTTTAAAAAGACCTATCCTAATTTTTATTGAATAATGCTTGGTAACAAATTATATCCTGTTTGTATTCAATAAAAACCTTTAACTAAATTAATGTAAAAAACAAAAGCCCAATAATGCTTAAAAAATGAACTCAGTTACGTAATTAACAATGCAACACATTACTGAGAAAAATATAACTTAAAAATTTAAATAAAGCTACTTATCATCATCTATTAAAAGCCATTTTGTATCAGTGTTGAGTTTTTTAGGAGTAGACCAATACATTAGCGTAGTAAAATTCATAATTATAGATAATTAACATTTCACTATAAAGAAAAGAAAAGAATATCAAATTGTCTGATACAAAGGCCATTTTGTCATAAGAGAATCTGTATTACACCAAACACAGTACAAACTTGACAAAATAAAATATAATTTATATAGGTACTACAACTATATTTCGACAACGCTAAAGTAAATTAAAAATAATTAAACAAAAAAAATAATTATGGCTAACTAATTCGCAATCAACACATGAGAATGATTCTTAACAGGCACTCGGTGTGAATTTATTTGTGTTATTAGATATTCTAATCTATCTATAGTATCTGTCACGTACATTTTAAAAAAACAAACTGTTTATTTGTTCCACAGCTGCCTACTGAACCTGTGAATGGGGGATCCGTCCCCATAGTCGCGTCTTTTTCTTGAATCTCTCAGTCTATGAACACAATTATGCAGCAAATCTTAACTAAGCATTATAAGCTAATTTATGTTTATGTGGCATGAACATTCCGTGGAACTTTGCTGTCATGATATTGTAACTTTTAGGTTTACAAACAAATCAACCGACTGACATTGTAACTTGACAATTTATAATACTGCAATGAAGGCTTGTCATTTACACAATATACACCACAGTCAAGTTCCACTAATCACAATGTACATTTTGAATCATTAGGATATTCTATATTACTCCTGCACATAATATTCACATATACCAAAATATGTTTGTCTTGATATTTTTGCAGTGTTACACCACAAATCTTATCCTTCATTATTAGGACAGATCTGAAACAGAAAATAGATAATTAGTTACAAATAAATAAAACTTAAATAATTGAAACATGTTTTGTTTCAACTTACAGCTGGGAACAAGATCTTGATGCATGTGGTGTTCAGCATCCATTCCAAGTGGCATGCAGGTGTTGGCCGGGGGTCGGCGTTGTACCTGACATATTAACAGATTAAAACGGAAACTGGATACATTTATAGATATAGAGAACGAGTTCCTTAATGGCGTTTTCATCGCGGGGGAAATAACTGTAACTAGTATTCGCGGATGACGGATATTTATGCGGATGCAATCGGAAAACGGAAGGAATAGATAGAACGGAAGTCAATGTCGTTTATTGACTTGACGGCATCCTCGAGTAATGCACGTCCTGAGGAAGCTTTTAAAAAAGTGACGCGATATTAATATAAAACCTCATTTATTAAGGATAAATTATTATTGCACCTATCATGTCCTATTTATAAAACTCATTAAAAAAAACAAGAAAAATATATTTGCTCGAAGTAGATAATAACGAGCGTTTATATTAACAAATAACTTATTGATTTTAAAATATATTGCTTTTACTTTGGACTCAGGTATTCCTATGATTCCTTCCTAATAACCATTTCATACGGATGACCGTCTATCCACGGTTTCTATACTCGAGGCGTAAAAAGCTTCACTGCAGTTATTAAAGTAATTGTTTTATTACAATTGTTTTGACATTATAGTTATTGGTAGAACCGGTAACACACACACATACACATTTCACAAAAGTTGCTTACTATCATATTTTAGAGTAGTCAAGCAAAATACATTCAAAAAGTATAACAAAAGTCTTCACTAAACTACTCAAGCAATGTTCAATGTCCTAATATCAAGGTTCTCACATTCTGTACCTGGTCGATATTGAAGCGCACGAAGGAGGCGTACTGTTCGTCCAGCTTAGTGTGCAGTACCGAGTTGTACTCCGCACGCAGCGCCGCCTCCTGCTCGCGCAACATGCGTTCACAGATAGCACGCACCTGCAAGAGAGGACACGGGCTGTATATTATTGTTTTGGAACATTTTTACTTTACGTGTGGGAAAAATATGATGAATATTTTTTTTTATTGTAGTTGGCATCAATGCGATCTACCTGATGCTTCTTCTCAAAAACTACTGAACCAATTGTCATCCGGTCTTGGTTTTATTTGATAGCGGCATCGTCATCGATGGTTTAGCAAAAAAAAATCGGTGGTCGGTCATTTACTTGTGGAATAATCTTCACCACAATCACCGAAAAACCAAATTTCGCAATATCTATACCTATAATAAAATCGTCACTGAGTCATTCCTGTACATGGAATTAAAAAAAAACATCATAGGGGGACTTTATAAGAGCAAGAGAACCCAAAACAATGGTTTTTAAGTTTGTCTGTATGTCTGTATGTTTGTGCACGCTAATCTCAGAAACGGCTTAACCAATTTGAATGCGGTTTTCAGTAATATATTATCACAGTCTTAAGGGTCAGTTAACATTTAGGGTTTATTTCATCTAAATCGGTTTAAAAATAAAAAAGTTATGACTATTTATGTCAATGACGTAATAGGTACCATGAAAATCTTATTCTATTCATGTAATAAATCTGTACAGGAGTAGTCTTTGTACATTAAAAATATTTTAAAAAAATATACCAGGATGTGAAGTAATAACTAACAGAATCCATTTTCAGCATTTTTAAAATCTTTGCCTGTTTATCTGTTTGTCTTTTAGTTGTGCAAACAACACAAAAAAAAAAATCAAAAATTCATACAGGCGGACCTTTATATAAGCAAGAGAACCCAAAACAATGTTTTTTTTTATTTTGTTCGTCTGAATGTCTGTATGTTAGTGCACGCTAATCTCAGAAACGAGTTAGTCGATTTGGATACAGTTTTCGGGAATATATAGTCATGGGATTCACTTTATATTTTGTTTTTTTTCTAACTATCGGTTAACAAATAAAGAAGTTAATAATCTCTTATTGTCGTACCATTGCTTCTTACCGGTTTGAAGGCTTATAGTTTTTACATACATTAGTAAGCACAAAGGGTACTTTTTATCAAAATAAAAAAAAAATTGTTGATGCATATATCTAATTCAATGTTTATCATTTAAAATAGATTTTATTAAAAATAAAACTAGCCCTGCAAGTTGACGGTGAAAATAACGTCGACTATGTAGCTCAGAATTCCTCAAGTTTACAGGGTAATATTTTGATTATGTTCAATGAAAATCTGTAAGTGTGATATATGGTTAGAATGGTTATTAAGTACTCTATAAAAACAAGAGAGGTATAAAAATAATTACAGCACCTAATATTGTATCCTTATTAAAAACTTTAAATATACTTTTGACAGTGAGTGATGTCTGCCGATGTCGTAATTTTGATCGTATCACTTAAAATAAGTCATATAGAAACCAATACAAAAAAAGGCAAGTGGGAATTGTTTTACTACGAATTTAAGGCGTGCGAAGCCGCGGGCAAAAGCTAGTGTACGAATAAAATCATTGAATCTGCGCTCAACTAGCGGTCAGAGTGGCTGTCAATATAGTTTGTATGTATAAAATTGGAACCCCGAACGTGTACAAATTTTTAATTCCTTTTTATTTAATAAATATTAATTAGTTTATAGAAGATTTAAATTTAAACATGATTTGAAATGTTTGAATACTTCCCAACCCAAATCCAACACTAACCTGTTTGAACGTAAAGAGCGCGCGCTGGTGAACCTTCTTGGTGTGCGCGCGCGGCGGGCTGCTGCAGTCGCCCTCGCTGCCGCTGGACGAGGAGCACGAGGCTGCCACGCCGGACGCCAGCCGCAGCTGCCGACGACGACGGAGCCGCATTATCTCGTCGCAGATCTCTTGTGCCATGCGCTCTGTGGAATGGTTCTTAGTTTTATGTTATGCTTCCATGTTCGTTAAAACCAAGGATTAAGCTAGCTTAAAGAATGTTATTATCACATTTGTTTTTTAGTCTAGACTAGAAAACAACATCATTTATAATTTTTTATTCGCGACTTGTATCTGGTGCGGTACATATAAGGAACATGAGTATGATACTGTTAAAACATGTTTATCTACAAATGTTTTGCATTTTGTAAAAATATGTGTTATATGTTTATCTGGATATCAGTAGAACTCCACTATCATTATATTAAAATTAAGAAAAACCTTAGATTAGTTTTTGAGTAATTTTCAATTTATTTAAAACAAAATATTTTGTTTTGGGAAATAAAAAAAGATTTACCAAATACCCTTTTTTTTTCAAAAACTTTGTAATATGTTTATGTTTTGGTTTTTCCTGGTGAAAATGATTATATTACTTTATTGTTTTACAAAATATTCTAGCATTTTCAAAAGAATGAAAACTTGGATAGCCAATAAGATAAACTCACAATAGTGATGACAATGTCAAATGCTACCCTACAATTTTGAGTGAATGACAAGTTTTCAGGATGTAAAATGTTATTTAAAGTTTGTTTCTAAATGTTTTAAACACAAACAACAAATTTTCATAAAATGTTTAAGTAACTCATAACTATGTATTTTACTATAACATCCCAAAATAGTGAAAAAAAATCAGCATAATATAGGCAACAAACTATTCCACCATCAAGTAATGGTTTGTGTACTGTCCATGTTGATTTTTCATTCTATATTTATTTAAAAACTTTATAAGCTTAGCTAAGTCAACAGAACTACATTACACTATAAGTAACTAAGATTTGTGGCTATTTCAAAAAGAATACTTGTTACAAAAATATATAGGGTATTTGTAATTAATTGGTCACCTTTTGGATTGATGTAGAGAGGCTGCCTGCAAGAGATGGCCAATTAATTACAAATAACCCTGTAACTATATATATACTTCTCAGAATTACAGTTTATAAAGTTTATCTTAGAAATAATATAATTAAGTATTTTTATATTGATAGTATCATAACAATGGGGTTTTTAATGATTAAATACAGTTTTCTAGCATTATTTTACCGATTAAAACAATACAAAAAAAATAATAGATACTTGACAGCAATACTTATAATAACTTTTATTATTAAATATGTATGAATTTCCTTTTTTTATAGACATCCATAAATTGGGATTAATAAGCTAATAGTATCTATACAAAATAATTGTTTAAATCTAAATCATGATAACCAGTACCCACCTCAACAATGGCCGATTCTTATTTTTTCATTTAAATCCACAAATAAAATATTTTGAAAGAGAAAATAAGTTATGAGTGACATAACTCATTAATAAAAACCTATAAGTTATAAACTATTGATAAATTCATTGCAACTATTGAAAGAAGAACAGTTTTTGAATTTAAACTTCTAGTTATAAAATTCCCATAAAAATTGAATAAGAAAAATCAGAACAGTTTATTTTCAAAGCTGAATAAGTAAAGAATATTTCATTAAAACAATATCATAACAAATAGGTTTTAAAAGATAATAAATACATATGACGGTTCCAAAAGTTTATTTATACCAAATAGCCCTGGAACAGTTAATATTTAAATTTATCCTATAGATAAACAAGTTTCTACAGGATGAAAATTTATAGCTAATTAAATTATTATGGGACTTCATTATAATTAATTAATGACCATTACTAATATCATATATATATAGTATTATATAGTGTAGTAACAGGCAAATGTATCAATAATAAATTAATTATATAGGAAATCATATTAATAACAGACCAAACTATTTAAGTATTAAAAGAAAAGTAAAATTGGTAATGTAATAGAATAATAAAGTACACAAAGAATAAACATACTCACATAACTGTATAATATAATATATAATTATTTAGAAAAATATATATATTCAAGTAATAAGTACACCTGCAATATTTTTTTGTTTATTAGCTGAGTACACAAACAATAAAATATTCACATAAAAGAATAATATATTAATTAATAATTAAGAAAAATATATCTTTTATATCTTTATTAAAGAAGTTAATTTATTCAAGTAATAAGTGCAGGCAATAATTTTATAAGTAAAATTGTAGCTTAGCAAGAATATTTCCAATGAATTTTAAAATATAATAGATTATTGCATTAAAAACCCTGAAGATTGAATAATGTATAGCAATTTTTATCCTTGTTCTAATTTTTGGTTTGATTGTTATAAAAACTAATTATAATACACAAAGGGCATCTGAAGACAAAAGTAGTTCAGTCTTAAATTCCTTATAATATATTAACTTATTTCTGAAAACCCTTATTTTAAACTAATCTTCAATTAAATTTTGTTTCATATATTTACAGACTTAACTTTTTGAACTTTACAACTTGAAATACTTTTATGGTATTAACTTTATTTAGAACAAATTATGGTATTTAGAACAATATAATACAAAGTAATCTAATATTTTAGATATTCATAAATAAACGTCGAATACATAACATTTGTATACCGTTTACCTATCGACGCAAGTAGTTTCATTGTAAATTTAAAATTTGTAATAAAAGTTTACCCGGACTGTTAACTGCATTGCGCTTACATTGTACAGGATTAGAGTAGGCCTTTCTCATTTTTTTTGGCAAATAGAGAAAAAAAAACAAAACCAATACGCCCAACGGTCATCATAAAATTCATATGCCATCTGTCTCTTTCTGACGCGATAAAAATAATATTCACGATTATAAAAAACAATGGCGATAAATAAAACAGCTGACTAATATATCATTATATTATGTGTTAGGTTTCAAGTTTTCTTTTATGTATATGATAATTCATTAAATTAGTCTTTGTTACTTAAAGCTACTAGCTATACAAAAATAAACAAACCTGGGGTATATTTTGCAGATGCACTAACGGTTTCTCCAAAAACAGAACTGCCAGTTTGAGACATTTTTATTCCGGGACTTGTGCTCGAGCTTGCAGCAAATGGAGCACATCTTCGCCGCTTTGAAGGCAGTTGTGCCATGGACATTGTGGAATCCAAATTCCTTTTGAGAGTAGCACACGCCATTTTCTTTTTACGCCCAAAGAACGTCCTATACCAATAAGTTACTACTAGTTTGTACTGGTCACAAAGAAGAAAAAAACAAAAATATTACAAGTAATAATTAAATATTAACACTAAAATTTAAAATAAACTATTAGTAAATTAAAAACTAAAGGGATTTCTATAAATATTTCAGATTATTCGACACAACTTTGTACACCCCCTTCCAATTCTAAAATCAGACTTCAATGACTTTTAGTATGTTTTTAATTTTGACAGTATCGCATAGCTTCGACAGATGTACCAACATTAAGATAATAATAGAAACTGATATCTGTACTAGCATATTCATCTCAAAGGTTGAAATAATTTAATAATTCTGAAACTTAATAAGTTATCAAATATAATATTAAAATACTATAAAATTAAATTAGTAAGCACAAACTATATTCTTCTGTATATTCTGCCCTACTAACTAGCAGTTTTAACTAGTCATTGTTACCGAATTTATCGTGTCGTGTCTTTTCCTTACTCCCGTTTTTAACTTTTTTTATATCTTAAATAAGTAGATAGTTATAGATATATAGCAGTTTTTAATTATCCATGTTGTTTTGATTCTTATGTAAATATAATAACTACGAATATGACGTGTCCATGAATCATGACTATTAATCCTAAGAAAAGAGAATGTGCTCCCAGCATTAGGAGTACAGATTCTGAAATATATTTTCTTCCTTTTATCTGTACCAATTAATAATTGACAAATGACATTTCATGTGACAAATGTTTACTGAAGTAAGATTGTTTGAATCTTGGGGTAAATCTGTGACTCATCCTAATAAAGTTTCTGATCCAATTATAAAAAGTAAAATATATTTTATTAAATATTTCATTCGGTAAAAGGCCTGTGCCTTTTTTGTATACATTTTTTAAAAAGCAGTCAAGCTGGGGAACGAAATGTCATCATCTGCAATGGAGAGTATCCTTTTAATAAATTTATATATATTGATTTGTGGACTGATCACCATGGTAAGGTCGTGTAATGTTTTATATTTAACTTGTGTTTAAAATAATATAACATCTTAAATCTACTGGCATTTGAATTTTTATTGAAAAAGCGTGCAATCGAGTAAATTCTACCTTACTGAAATTGTTACTACTTCCTTAACCTTATGCGCCAGAGCACCTATTTAATTTAAAATTTGCTGTAAAAGAGTTAGAAAGAAATTCAAAAAAATGTGACAAAGAAGAAAAGTTAGAAAAGGACAAAGCAAAGAAAGCGATTCAAAAAGGAAACATGGAAGTTGCAAGAATACATGCAGAAAATGCAATAAGACAAAAGAGTCAAGCTATCAACTATTTACGAATGTCTGCTAGAGTTGACGCTGTTTCTAGCAGAGTGCAGACAGCTCTTACTACAAGAAAGGTATGTTAGAAAATTCAATGTAACATGTTGCCAGGGATAAAATTTGTTTTGTTGACTTCTTATTTACCTTATAAATATTTGGCTATTTTGGTTACAAATATGTTTAAATACTATATTGGTAATATTAAAAAAATTATAGGTGACCAATTCAATGGCAGGAGTAGTAAAAGCAATGGATGCTGCAATGAAATCAATGAACCTTGAGAAAATTTCCACTCTTATGGACAAGTTTGAGAGTCAATTTGAGGATCTAGATGTCCAGTCTTCATACATGGAAAATGCAATGTCGCAAACTACCACCACTGCCGTCCCTCAGGGTGATGTAGAGAAGCTATTACAACAAGTAGCCGATGAAGCTGGGTAAGTCTTAATAATTACTTAATCCTATTAATGTTAAGTACAATAACGACCACTACTAAAAACATAAGAATTATCACATTTTATACAATAAAATATCATTTCCAGATTGGAGTTAAACATGGAACTGCCATCAGGAGTACCAAGCACATCTGTGGGTACAGCCTCTGTAGTGTCTCAAGAGCAGGATGAACTCACTCAGAGACTGGCAAGGTTGCGGCAGGCAGAATAAATATAATATGAAGCTTATTTATAAGATCATTGCTAATTAAGGATATTTTTTATTATTGTTAATAATTACTTGCATGCAGAAACATCTTGTTAAAGAATTCGAAGATATTAAAGGGGATGCATATTGACAATGACTTAGGATGAACATTTTTATTACTAACATTCAATCAGTATGCCACTTTGTTTGAAAACTCTTTTTGAAAAATATCTTATAAAATCATATTTTGTGTGGGTTGGGAGACATAAAACAAGCTAAAAATAGTATTTTCATTACCCTAACATATAGACTTGCGAGAGTTAGTCCCTTTCTAAGTATCTCTTGAGCAATATACAATGTATATTATGAAACAGTATACAGAATTGGATGATTTTTGATTGATTACTTAAAGTAAGGCAGTAAAATAAAACTCCTTCCTTTGTAACTGTAGTATTTTAATTATTTTCTTGTTTGAATTAGAAATTTCGAAAAATTCATTTAATATGCAGCCTCTAGAATATCATCAGCTATGTATAATCATAGTACTATATTTATGGTCCAGGTAAAAATGTAATAAAACAAAATGCTTTGCAATATCATTTTGTAATATAATTTTATTTTGTATATTAAATAAAATACTTAAGCAAATTTATTTTTTTTTGTTTTGTGGTATCTTTGGGTATAAAATAAATTTATAACAAAATAAAATAAAAACAATACTTTTAATCACAAAACATAGGAACAAGCAAAAATAAAATATGTGGACAAACAATAAACACTGCACTTAAATCTTAAAACTAACTATCACTTAGTCACTACAAAGCAACATTTGGCTTGGTCGTTTTGGTATTTGATGTGGGTTAACTACAACTAAGAAAACCATATAAATTCGAACCTTAAACTCGATCATGTTTAACATGCATTAAAGATAAGGCTGTCTGCACACAAAGTATGTACGCATTGTAACTATGATAATAATAGACAACAACATCCTCACATTATATATCATATATATTGTAATAGTATAACTTAAATATATAATACTGTTAAAAGTTTTACAAAAAATCATACATTTCATCACATAAATTTTATAACAAGCTCAGTGTGCAGGTGGCATTATAGATATTTTAAAAAGAATAATTTACAAACATTAAAATACCCGAGGTATTCAATAAGAGTGAATAACGACGGTCAAACACAACACCTCGGTTTGAGAGGACGGGAGGTGGTGAGAGAAGGTCTGCTAGTGCTTGTCCTGGAACTCGATCTGATAGAAGATCCACTCCTCGAGGAAGGAGGGTACGAAGGCCTGACATTTGCGGAAGCAGACGGCGGGCTGCATGTCGCGCAACACGCGCTCGTAGCGCTCCAAGGACGACGGAGACGTGGCACCGTTACCCTGGGGGGGAAGGGAGAACTTTAATTTTCTTAGACTACTTTTTGTAATGATTCAGTTAGTCAATTCGATAGAAACTGTTGTAACTAGTGTTTGGATAAATAGTATAAATACATATGTATTTATATTCTTCAAATGGTCTGTCTGTTCATTACCGGTAGACTTACATGGGTCATGAACTTTCCGGTTGGTTTGAGTATCCTGAAGGCGGCATGCAGGATGGTGATCATGAACTCCCACAGCTCCCCGCCCGGGCTCTCCGAGATGGGGATATCTGTGAGGTCCCCGAAGATGTAGTCCACCTTACGCTGCTGCTCAAACAGCTTGGCCACGGTCACCATGCAGTCCTCAACTATTATCTGGAATATGACCCAGTACAAGCATGTGGAATAAGAGGAGCATAAGTTATAGAAATTATAATATAAATTCTTGGAAGATAAGGGTTTTCTGAAGTATGGTAAAAGGGGGCTCTTTCTTATTGACTGTCTATACTAATGGACGATGTTCCGATACACAAATAACGAAATCTGGTATATAAGAACAATGTGTTCCAGAAAAGATTATTATACAGCATAACTAGATAAGTCAACACGCTTACTAAAGAAACAAAATAGCAAATAACTCAAAAATCGATTTTTATTTTATTTTACATTTGATTTGAAACCAATTATTAGGAGTGTTTTGTTAATTTTGGCGCAAGATAAAACTTATTGTAAAATTTATGATGTTAAAGTAATTAATTTAAATATAGAGATATGCAATTATCTTCATTGTATTTTACTACCTTTTATTTAATGGAATTTGGAATTCTATAATTAACATAAAAAACAAATGAATTCCAAATACTTATGTATACATATACATAATTAAAACATACTCAATATGCAGATGACATTATAGATATTTTAAAAATACTTAATATTTTTACAACGTCAAACATTATAAAGATATGTATATATATAATATATGTATTTTTATTCCTTTATATATAGAAATATATATATGTAATTATTAAATACTATTAATTACTGTGTATTAGCACGAAACTATTTTAAAAACCTAACTAGGTCTTGGCGAACTATTTTAGTAATATTCTAGTTATAGATGCTTTTGTTTTAGTTGTTTGTGCCAAATCTGAAGTTTAAAATATTAAAATAGTTTAACTGATGACGATTTTGAACTTCTTCCACTGTTCCAAGCAACAGAACCGGTAACAATACCGGATATTACAACACTAGGTACATAGTTGGTGTAGTTGACCCGTACCTCGTAGTTGGTCCCCGTGCGTCTCTCCAGCACGTCCCCGCAGATGGTCCGCAGGTGTGTGTCGCAGGCGCGCATCACCACCTCGTCTATCTCCAGCATCCACACGTGCTTGGGGTTCTCCTTCAGCAGCTCGTAAAGCAGAGCTCCGTCGCCTCCTCCTAGGAGTTTCGGTCGGTTAGAAGTGGTTGCGAATTCGGAATTTCGAAAAACAACTATTCGTACCTAATATATATTTTTTGCTGATTATGTTATTTATGAATAATGGTTGATTTGAATGTGTTTATGCACAAAAAATAATAAAAATCTTAAATGTTTTTTATAAGACAATGGTCGTCAAACAAAATATGAAAAAAAAACAAGTTGTTTTATAGAATATGGAGAATAAGCTACTCTCATCTCGGTGAAGCTTAACAATAATTATTAACTAAGTTAGATAAGCATTTTTCATTATCTAAAAGATGTCCGTAAACATCTACTTTGTTTATTCTTGAGTAATTTTAAACTTATTTCTTACCCCAGACGAAATACGTGCTACAAGTTTATAATGTATATGTGAATATGTGTATGTAGGTATAGTTTCCAAAATGGCGGACCGATTTTGTGATTTTTCAAAGACTGTCTATAGAGTTGGTTCTTATCTATTGTGTAATAAAAGTCGTCTCCTAAATATATTATTATGCTTTCATTGGAACTAGTCTCAATTTCCCTAGCAATATTAATAGTTGAAATACGAAAATCTTCCTGGTTGTCTGAAATATTATTATAAGTACCTATTAATTATTTATTTTTGATCAAACCCTAAAATCTGATAATTGCTGTTGGAATTGTTGAGCAATAAAAAACATATTAATTATCATTATGAAAACAATAAAGACTTTTTAATTTCTATTGTTCTAAACTATTTGTCTAGGTTGGTTTAATGTGATTTTTTAAACAGATGTATGATTTTTAAGTCAGCGTCGGTATATTAAGGGTAGAATGTAGGTACCTACGATTAGAAATGCTCAAAAATATACAAATATAATGAGAGAAGTAGTAATAATAATAATAAAGCTTTATTTAAATTTAGTGAAGTATAGACCACTAATAAAGAAGAATGCAATGGAACTTTCTAAATAGGTCGCAACGATGCTTCATCATCAATAGGGAAGCCATCTCAAAATGTGTCCATTAAAAGAAAAGAGAAAGCAAATGAAGCTACCTATCTGTCTCTCTTTCTTGCATGGGTGATTAGACAAAGATAAGCATGGGTCTCTCAGCTTGCCTCTTTTATGATTAGTCAGACACTGACACCTATTGGTCTTCCTGAGACTCCCTTATTCTATGTATATTCTTCTTTACTTTGAAATGGCTTTACTATGTATATTAATTTTATACCTATGCTGTATACTATCGGTTTTTTTTTAAATGATAAATTGACATAATGTAATTAAACTATCTAAAATGACTCGTAGTCCATCATTTACTAGGTATGAAACATTATCCTCGTACTCTTATCACTCGTGGCAGGTTTGTTGAATATTTTTCTCATTAGACAATCATGTTTCTTTTTAGAAATTCAAATTAGTTTTTATTAGAAACCCCGTTTATTCATCTAACTCCTGATAACATATCAGAAACATTCATATATTCAAATGTATATACATTTTAGTATTAATTTACGAATACCTAATTATTATGCGGCGTATAAAAGTTCCATAAGAATACTACCCTATCAAAAAGAAAAGCGTTTTGGCAATATTTTGTTATATATATAAACTTTTTGAACAGCCTTGGTTTGATACCTGGCGTGCTAGCAGGGTGTCGGTCTGTTTGTCCGTTTATTAACTAGGGTAGTGGAGCGGCCTTCGTGTAAACGGATAATGTCCATCATTCCCAGACGTTTACTGCAGTGGCGTAGGTTTTATGAAATATTTAGTTATGTTGTTTATTATAATCATTCGCCCTTATAAATTATCATTACACGACCATTACATTTTATGTTTAATAAATAATTCCTTTAAACAAGATATTCAACAACAATTATGTTTGTTTGTACATAATTCAATAATTAATTTAACTTTTAGCAATTTGTTAATAGAGTAATAATAGTTCTGTAGTATTGTAGATGTTATAAATGTAAGGTAAGTTATTACTTAAATGATTCTTCTGAGGCTTCCTGAAGGGGTTATAATTCACTAACTCGAACCGCATAGATCTTATATTCACGAGTATTAAGTAGATAGATAAAATAGACGTACCTAAAATAACAATTTCTTTTCCTTCATAACTTTCCTTTCCTCTCTGCATTAAAGTCTCTGTGTAAATAAGATCAGCCTCTGATATATCTGAAAACAATATATATAGTAAATGAATCTAGTACCTATATGGTCTGTCTAAATTTATCTTATCTAATACTAGCGAACACAGCCCGCTTCGCTAGGCTAACCCTTACTTTACCTGGTGGCGAGTTACATCAATAGGCATAGCATATTCGTTTTCTTCGAGGAAACATACATGGTCATACCAATTTTTATGACAATCGGTTGAACGGGGCGGAAGTCGATATTTGACAGCGCCCCCTGGTGGCGAGTTACATCAATGGGCATACCATATAAACCTTCTCCGTGGAAAAATACATATATATACCAATTTTCATAATCATCGGTCCAATAGTTTCTGAGTTCATCGATTTCATATATACAAACATCCTTCTTTATATATATAGATGTGCTACGTTGTACAAATTGTTTGCTAATTTTAAGTAATGCGTCAGGCATAATTAGTCAAGAGTTTGATCTTTATTTTAAGTAAAGTGATATTTTTAATAAGTTGTCACTCTTAATTACGTCAACTTTTTTAGCATCATTAATTATAATTATTTATTTCTTAAAATGGTCATTCAAGATACATTCACATTAATCGTTGAATTGCATATTCCAATAGTTTTTATAACGATAAGGTAAAAAGTAAGATAAACTTGCTTGTCCATTTTAGGCAACTTTTAAAAAAGGAAGGATGGAAAACTTAAATAAAAAAAAAAAAACAAAAACTTCTAATTACGGTAACTACAAAACGAATGACTTTGACCACAAAACGAATGACTTTGACCACAAAAGTAATGACTTTAAGCTACAAAGCTAATGACTTTGAGCTATATTTTTAGGACGCTTTGTCCTTAATAATCTCACTTTGCATGTCGTCCAGCACCAACATGTTCCCGAAGGACCTGGAGTGCACGACCTGCACCCTCTGGAAGGGCGAGCGCTCGTCAAACACCACGCCGTCGATGTCGTACTCCAGTAGACGCTCGTCTGGAATGTACAATGTAAATGGATAGGCTTACCACCTGTGGTTGATTGTTTTCGGTGCTGTGCTGTAATGATTTATCTATCTCTTAACTAAAGGTCTAAGTTTTATCTAAATTCAATACAAATAATTGTGTACGAGTGCTCTATAATCGTGACATACACTTCGAAGAAATCGAATTTATTACAATGGCATATCTAAAATCTAAGTAAACCATTATTTAAATGAAACATGTAACTTACCGGATGTGACGTAATACCTGCCAAATAAGCAACGTTTTACTGGGGGATACGACTGTGTCTTAAATACTGTGATGTATGTTTGCAGCTGATTTTCCAATAACTTCGCCGACTATTGAAATAACAAAAAAAAATATAAAGTGGAAAAGAAACAGCAAAATATGCAGGTAACATGCAGGTACACTAACAGCCACTCTCAATGACTTTCCCTAGATAGAAAAGCTATCTGAGATAAGCAAAAATTTTCAATACATTCATAGATTGTTCACTGATTTTAATCTATCTTTAAATATCACAATGTAATTTTCTAGGATATATGAAATTGTGTATGTCCAATAAGAGCGATGAAGAAGACAGAAGATATTGATTATAGCCACAAGAGAATGAAGGGTTGAGCGTCCCCAAATCATATTACACATATAGAATCAAATTATATACTGTGTAAGGGTTGAATTCCCCTAAATACCAATATTGTAGATTAAAGTAGATTGCAAAGACATTAAATAGTTTAGACAACAATTTTATCATTGCTTTTTGTTTATTAGTAAAGTTAAAATGTTTGTCAGTGCTTCTGAAACTATTTCTGGAATTAGTAGTGATAAAATAAATAACTATTTATAGATACAGGTAGAATGTACATTATAAAGTATAAACCTTTTAAAAATAAAAGCTTTTAAAAAAGTATATATATCCTTAAAATAAGTATTGAACTGTTTTTTTTTTTTATTGATTAGACTAAGAAAACAACTTATATTATTAAATATAAGGAATTGCAGTATGAGTTTGTTAGTCTACACAGGCTTAATGTTTTTTTAAAAGGGGTACAAAAGACTTATGGTATTATTTGAGGGGTGAGTGATAGTATGTGCATCATTATTAACAATAGTTAATTAATAACTGATTACCTAAAAGCTAATACATACAAAATAGTGAGTTAAGATTGATTCATTGAGGTCAAGGTGAACTAAAGTCTAATGTAGTAGGAATAGTTTATGCTACCTGAGCTGGTTAGGTATACATCATATTTATAGCCCCGTTTTATAGTTGGCATTAGTTTGAGTCTTTCACACTCCAATGACATTCTTACAGAATTTTCCAGTAGTTTTGTGGTCTAAAACAAGAAACGCTCAACCTTCATTCTGTTAATATTGAATAAAATAAATTTATTTACTATACTTTAATATGTTTAAATTATAATAATAATAATAATAATATCAGGACAAATTACACAAATTGATCTAACCCCTAAGTAAGCAAATTACTTGCTTGTGTTAAGGGTGTTAGACAATGATACAAATACATAGAAATACACATATAAATAATAAGAATATATTTAATAAACGACCAAACCCAGAAACACAGACATCTATGCTCATCACATAAAATGCCTGTCTCCGGCAGGAATCGAACCCGAGCCCCATTGCGCCGTGACACGTTAGGCGTCTGCGCTAACCACTCAACCAACGTTTTTTTTTATTTTTATTCTTAAAAAAAAATGTTCGGACATGTTATGCTTGTGGCAATTTGGATAATTAGACAATTAAAAATTCATAAGCATAGCGAGGACTCATTTTTCAATATCAAAGCTGGCAGTGACAGATTAGCTTAATAGACAGAGTGCCGGGACGGTTTCCCAGACTTTAAAGCTTTGAGTCCTACCAGTTTTGTTTAATTTATCCTTTTACATTAAGATGTCAACTACTTCCTAATAAAGACTATAGAATTATATTCTATAGAATTGTAGATTCATTAAATTAGATAGCGAAATGATAGCTCAATTGGTACAACGACGAAAATAATTTCCCAGAGATGGCAGGTTCGAGTTGGATATCGTTTTAGTGAATTTTGAATTCTAAATTTATTCAAAAAAATCATTACAAAATAGAGTAATATAATATATATTTTTTTTTTGGTTTCCAATACTGGATTCTAATTATAAGCTACCTTCAGACACGAATAGCAAAAATAGAGAAGCTATTTTGATCGCATTGAACTTACCTTGAAACTTATTAGTGGTTCCTCAGTGTCTTCCTTATAATACTCAATATTTACGGTGACCAGACCACGATCGAATAGTCTAACAGACACAGTTGTACCTCGTTTACCAGTCAACAGTTTTAAAGATCCATCATCTATTTTAATATCAGCGGCTAAGATGAGATTAGGGACATAATCTTTCAATACTGTTTCCAAGTGGTTAAATACGTTTTTCTGACCACTTTCATCACCTAAACGAGCTGGATCCATGGAAAAATCCAAGAGAACCGTTTGAACTGACATTGTACTTTCTTTTGATAATACTTCCAGTTTAATTTTAAAATTTGGACGGATACCGGCAAAACAGTGATAAGAAAAATCGAGTGAGGGAGACCGAACTCCGTAGACGCTCGGCATTGATTAACTTTGAAAATTATATTATTGATATTTGATAGATACAAGTCTGACATTTAATATATAATGTTGCAATAAATATACATATTATAATAATTAAATGGGTGACTCCAGGGTATTTAATATAATAAGTACATATTTGTAAATAATTAAAAGTTGTTATTATTTTATACAATTAATACATAAGGTCGTCGTTGACTTACAAATAGAAATATATATTTTAAAATTGTTTAAAATTCAAACCGAGTTTTACTGTATAGCAACACCAGTATCTCTGTCTTTTACAAAAAGTCGAGTGTAGAGAAGATTCTTGTGATATGGCTGGAAATACTGCTGAAGAAGTTGAGGTATATACCGACAACTTTTAAAGATAAATTTATTTATTTCTACCTTCAAAAATGCTTTTACAATGATTTGCAACCAGCCAAACCATCTAATTGTGCTGATGTGGCTTCAGCAACTTTCACTATATTTTTTAATTTGATTTTACAAATTAAATGCTTATTAACATTGTTACCGTTCTGTTATACATATGTACAATATAACATTGTAGTTTTTTGTTCATTGAAACTTAATCTGTTAATTTAATTAGTGTATAGGTTAGAATAAAAATTATGACTTGTGTCTTCAAGGGTTCAGCGCCTGCTGAAAGCAAAACAACAACAGTCAATGTGGAGGTTCCTCCGGAGTTTCTAATCAAGCATCCGCTGCAGAACACTTGGAGCCTCTGGTTCTATGACAATGATAGGACTAAATCATGGGAGGAGAACCAAATTGAATTAACTTCATTTGATACAGTTGAAGATTTCTGGAGGTTGGTTTTTATGACAATTGATCGTTATTAATATAATTAGGGTAACTGACATCAGAGGAACTAAAAATATAAATAATATATTAATTTATATATAACTCCCCAAATCCATTGATCTGAAGTTCAGAGCAGCCAAAGTCAATAAAAAGTAAGCATCGCTATGGTACATTCATACAGCTTGTTTACTGATGACTAAAACTGTTAACTGGTATATTTATACAATCAAATTTAATATAAAATACAAATACATAGTTTTAAACATCTATGATGTAACCTTGTAATTTCTTGTAATAACCTAACTTGATATTTGAAATTAAACTTTACAATATACAGTTTTGGTACCTGTCTTTCTTTAATTTGTTATCATGAATCACTAAAAACATCTTTCAGTACTTAAATGTTGAAATTTATATTAATTAAAAGAGCATTTTATATGCAAGATATATAATAATAATAATATTCATGAATTGTAGATTATATCATCATATAAAATTGCCATCGGAGCTTCGCCAAGGCCATGACTATGCAGTCTTCAAGCAAGGAGTCCGCCCTATGTGGGAGGATGATGCAAATAAAATGGGTGGTCGCTGGCTCATCAGTCTTGAAAAGAAGCAGCGCAATTCAGACTTAGATCGGTTTTGGTTGGATGTAGTAAGTTCAAACCCTTATTTTATTTTGTTTCTTTTGTACAAACTTTTAGTTTTTATCTCAACCAGGATTAGCTTGCACATTTTTTTCCCCCCCCGGTGACGCTGTAATAGCCAACAGGGCTAACAGCATAGACAGACATAAAAAAAAAATGTTTTTCAAGGAGCTGGAGACACAGTAAAAAGAATATAAGAAATGTGTTATTTATAAAAAATAATCAATTTACCCATTTAAAATTCCATGAATAATTACAAACTCACTCAAATGTGTGAGATTGAATTAACCACGGTCAAACCACTACTTAATGTCATAAGAGAATAAGATATTTTAAGTAATTAAGTTTTTAATCATTTATATTTAAAAAAGTTAATATTTATTTATTGACTTACTTATTTTCCCAAACACAATACAATAAATCATACAACTATAACAATATAAATAAATAATTACTGCTTATAATTACGGTGGTTAATGTGATTCATATTCAATTCTCATGATGGACACGTATGAAAAGCATTACAAAATCCCTGGGGATGTTGGTGTTTCGTCATCCAGACCGGACTTATTCCTGTATTCGAAACATCTGAGGCGCGTGATACTTGTGGAGCTTACTGTTCCTTGGGAAACAAACATCCCAAGGGATCACACATTCAAGCTCAATAAGTATTACGAACTAACCAACGAACTGATCAGGAATAAATTTATAGTTAGTTTGTACGCGGTAGAAGTGGGAGCGAGAGGTATAACAGCAAAATCTCTCTATAGCCTACTTAAAGATCTTGGCCTTTCTAGAACAAGCATCGGTTCATTTCTAGAACGTACTTCAAAGGCGGCATTAGTAGGTTCTTTCCAAATTTGGTTAGGTAGGGAGAGGAGTGTGGAGGGTGAAGGTGAGCGTTTTTGCGCATAATAAAGGGGCCCCTTAAACCTACTCCTGGGTCGCAAGTCCCAGGCACTGCTTGCACTCCTCTCCTTGCAACGCGATGGGCCCGGCACCCGCACGGTGAATCCATGGATTGCTAAGAAGCTTCGTCGTCTGTCAGAATTATTTGTAGTTAATTGGCCATCTCTTGCAGGAAGCCTATCTGCATTAATCCCAACAACATTAGTTCTACAACTTTTTTACAAATCTTGATTAACAATTCAAAAAAAAAAACGAAACTGAAAAATGTCTGCTCCCTCTTTTACTTTTTATTACTCTGTATTTTGTAAGAAGCTTTTAAAAGGTCAATGCCCGGGCGCCATACCTACGCTCATAGTTAATGCCAGTTCAGAGGTAACAAATTAATTTTGTATGGGGAAACTTAAATTATTTATATATTAGTCTGGTAAAATCAGATATATGTAACATAAATATATATGTAACATAAAAGTAAAAATTGATTTAAAGTTTAGTCCACTGAAAAAAAAAAATATTTTATCACTATGGGAACAGCAATGTGTCCTTGACAAATATAAAATAATAAAATGATACCATTATGGTACTGTAAAGAATATGATAAGCAATTGTAAGTGATACATATAAGCCATAGTAACTTAGCCTTAATAGAAGTTCAAAGAAACAATAAGTGAACACTTTGTTTATGTCAACAGATTAACTAGAATTTTGCAATCAATTCCGATATATCTTTTGTTTTGCATTCACTTAAAATAACAGTTTATGCTATAATATGCTGGTGTCATTAAAACATTTCTTTTAACTACTGAGGGCTAATACAGAAATTATTATGTGATCTATTATGGTTCAGTATTTTAAGTAATAGTGGTTCTGGGCCCCAGATAAAGAATTTTTTTTCTGACAATATAGTATTATAACTTGTGAAAGTTCAAGTTCTCAAAATGAATGAAAACTATTACATTTTGTAAATATTTTTATTTTTTGGATATTATAATAAAGTATAAAGAATAAATACCATTATATATTTTTTAATAAGGTCCTTCTTCTAATTGGTGAAAACTTCGAATTTGCTGAAGAAATTTGTGGTGCTGTAGTAAATGTGAGAGCCAAACTTGATAAAATTGGTGAGTTAACTTTGATTAATATCAACTTTGTATCATATGGGATACAAACTTTTTTACTTTTCCTTACTACTAATCTTATGTTACAGGTGTTTGGACAGCGGACACATCTAAACAGCAGGCTAATCTGGAAATTGGTAGAAAACTAAAAGATCAGCTCGGAATTCATGGAAAAATAGGGTTCCAACTCCACAGAGACACCATGGTCAAGCACAGTTCTGCAACCAAGAATCTTTACACTGTTTAGCTGTTAATGTTTACACCATATGTGACGACAGTATTCTTGCAATTCGTGTGAACTAACGGTGATTTAGATTATTATAATTAATAATAAAATAATTACACTTTTATACTATATGATAGAGTGTAATGTAACTCATATAAACACTAGTAGTTCACCAATATCGTGTAATGCTGTTGTCGCATTGAATAGAATAAAACTTTTATTTAACAGAAGTAGTATTTACGTTGACCTTTCATATATTACTTAAATTGAGGTAACTCTCGTAATTAACTCTATGGCATAATTAAAGTCTGATGTTTGTATTAAATCTTTGCTGTATGTGTCAGCTCGCTAGATATAAGTTTATATCCTTTGAATATAGTGTCCATTAATTACTTTTAACCTTGCAGTTTTATGTTTCAATGCACCCCTCGCTGACAGTTATGGCACTTATATGTTTCCACTGCATTGTTTCGATGTCTGTCTGTTATATTAAATATTTGGGTATTTCATATAAAAGTAACGAAAATATTTGACTTTTATTTTTCCCTTTTCATGGTAGCGATGATATGATTAACGGACATGTCAACACAAATATTATATATTATATTTCAGCCCGGTATGTCCCACTGCTGGGCAAAGGCCTCTCTACTCTCTTTATACGTCTCTCTGTTTTGTGCTAGACAGGGCAAATCCGTCCGGAAGGAGTCCAGCTCATCTCGCCATCGCCGTCGCGGTCTGCCACGTGGTCTTCGTGCATTCTGGGGCACCTACTGATATGTGATCTTAGCCCAGAGATCATCTGACATGCGGCATAAGTGACAAGCCCAGTTCCATTTTAAAATAGCAGCCTTCCGTGTGACATCTCTTATTCCAGTTTTAGAGCGTATTTCGGTATTCTTAACCCGGTCTATCAATTTGTTACCAAGAATACTTCGCTCCATGGATCTCTGGCAGACCGCGAGAGTGGATCTCTGTTGAAGTGTCAAAGACCATGTTTGGGAGCCATATGTCAATATATGGAGGATGCACACGTCCATGAGTTTCCTCTTAAGAGATAATGGTAAACCACCCTTCATAAGGTCTTTCATAGCCCAATAGCTTCTCCAGGCGTTTTCGGTGCGTCGAACAACTTCTTTATCTTGTCTTGCCTGAAAGGAGACTATTTGGCCAAGGTAGAGGTACTAATCGACGAATTCCAGCCTCTCGCTGCGAACGGTAATTGGTTGATGAAAGGTGTTGGTCATCAACTTGGTCTTCGACATGTTCATACATAGGCCCACCCCGCGGCCTGCTGTGCTAAGGTCTTCTAGCATTAGAGTCAATTCGGGCGCTGAAGACGAGAAAAGGACAATATCGTCGTCAAAATGGAGATTAGTTAATCTTTTGGCACCGAGGATAATACCTCATTCTGCCCAGCTGGTTGCTACTTTTCTAAAGACTTCCTCCAATACGGCTGTGAAAAGCTTCGGTGATAACAGATCTCCTTGCTTCACTTCTTTTTGTATGCGGAAGGCTTGTCCTGTGAATGAATGGATTCTGATTGCGGCTGTACTTTGGTTGTAAATATTCTGAATGAGTTGTATGTATGTGCTGTTTATCCCTTGACTATGTAATGCAGAAAAATATTGAGTTATGTGAGATACTATCAAAGCTTCAGAGTAATCAATGAAAGCTAAGTAGAGAGGTAGTTTGTATTCTGAGTGTTTTTCAATTATTTGGTTGATGGAATGTAGGTGGTCGGTGGTAGAGAGGCCGGGACGGAAGCCGGCTTGTTCAGGCGGCTGATGTTTATCTAGAGTTCGGGCAATTCTGTTTTCAATAACCTTTATAAAGATTTTATATAAATGTGAAACAAGACTGATGGCACGATAATTATTGATATCAGATTTTTCTCCTTTTTTATGTAGCAGTATTATTTCTGAGTGACAAAAATTGTTAGGTAATCTTCCAGTATTTAAAATATTATTGAAGAGTTTGTTGATATGGGGTAGGACTGCTGGTTCACCTATTTTTAATTGGTCTGTCGTAATGCCATCAGCTCCAGGACTTCTGTTGTTCTTCTTGCTAATAAGTGCACGATGTATTTCGGTAGCAGTAATCGGCACTTTGTCGTTCGAGCATGATTAGACAACAGGATCCTGAGGCTGACTTTGGTTATCATTACTATATAAATTAATAACACAAATATTATTAAATATATATTTTGATAATAATTATTGTAAATCATAGATGCTTTCAATATAATTTGAAAGATGATTTGTTATATATTACAACATTTCACATATTTGTTTGTAACAGTCACAAAAATAGATCTCTTAAATAGGGTTACCATTTTTTTTTTAATTTTCTTTAAGTATTTCTTTTACCATAAGTGGTAAAAACATAGTATTTTGACGAAATCCAGGAACATAAAAGTACTCTTATTTGTTTCTTTTTCATAAGTAAATATTATTATTTTTGGCTTTAGCCAACAAAGTTCAAAACTTAATACTTTTTTCTTCTAACTTAATGGATGCTGTTCCATTATGCTGCACTGCGGGAGCGTTGCAGTCACAGTCGAACCAGTGAAAATATTATATTTTCGTACTATATTACTTTTATAAAATATATGGTACAATGGACTAAAATATAGTACAATTGACTAAAATATAGTACAATGGACTAAAATATAGTACAATGGACTAAAATATAGTACAATGGACTAAAATATAGTACAATGGACTAAAATATAGTACAATGGACTAAAATATAGTACAATGGACTAAAATATAGTACAATGGACTAAAATATAGTACAATGGACTAAAATATAGTACAATGGACTAAAATATAGTACAATGGACTAAAATATAGTACAATTTACTAAAATATAGTACAATGGACTAAAATATAGTACAATGGACTAAAATATAGTACAATGGACTAAAATATAGTACAATGGACTAAAATATAGTACAATGGACTAAAATATAGTACAATGGACTAAAATATAGTACAATGGACTAAAATATAGTACAATGGACTAAAATATAGTACAATGGACTAAAATATAGTACAATGGACTAAAATATAGTACAATGGACTAAAATATAGTACAATGGACTAAAATATGGTACAATGGACTAAAATATGGTACAATGGACTAAAATATGGTACAATGGACTAAAATATAGTGCAATGGACTAAAATATAGTACAATGGACTAAAATATAGTACAATGGACTAAAATATAGTACAATGGACTAAAATATACTACAATGGACTAAAATATAGAACAATTGACTGAAATATAATACAATTGACTGAAATATAATACAATTGACTGAAATATAAAACAATTGACTGAAATATAGAACAATTGACTAAAATATGGTACAATTGACTGAAATATAGTACATATGAATAGAATATAGTACAATACTATATAATGGCAAGATGCCAACCCTACTTGAAAGTTGAATCAGTGCTGAACTTTAAAAATACGTATATTAAATACATACCTAATTTATTGTGTTTAAAAAAGGACGCGAACATCCAAAATTATAATGGCGAATAGTTTATTAAAAAAATATAGGTATATTTGGTAAGTATAAAATAACAATAGAGAAAATGCATTTGGTAGCGCCACCTTGTAGCTTTCGTTAACCAATAGTTAATGATTTATCATACAAGTATATGTGACTTTGCGTTTTGCAATCCACTTCTTTCATTTCAAAACCGTGCACACTTGAAAGTAGAGCCTTGAATATAGCTCCAGTGGCGTAGCGTAGTGGGGGCGGCGGGGGCAGCCCGCCCCGGGCGGCACTTTATAGGGGGCGGCAAAATTTAACAATAAATAAAAAATATATATTTTTATCGTAACTACAAATTTGGACCGATTGAAAGGAGCACGGAATTTTTCATTACTTATTTTGTGACTAATTCGGGGAATTCCTTTTCTTTGAATGATATTTTGTAGCGACTGGCAACAACGTCTATACTGACTTGTGGGAATTCCCCGTTTATGACTAACAATCAGCGAGAATGACTTCTATTACATATATATTAAGTTCAATATAGTTTATCACACGTACGAGAAAGCCCCTTTAAGGTACGGGGAATTACGTGCTTTTGCAAAGTTTGACAATTCAAAGAAAGTTTTATTGATGGATCGTCAGTTGTCCAATTCACATTGTCTCGTATTTTAATTATGTTACGCTTTCCAAATTGTGATTTTTGTGCAAATAAGTGCGTGTAGTGGTTGTGAAATTATTGAACAACTTTCAACTGAGTGAGTATTAAATATTATATTTATCTAATTGTATGTTGGACTATCTGATATGTTGTTCAAACTTCAAACTTTAATTTATTAAAATAAAAAAGAAACGCCGAAGTGCATAAAAGTATTTTCACATTTCAAAGGGATCTTGATCGGAAACTGTGATATAAATTTCAATTTAATATGTGTAAGTAAGTACTCGTTCCTATGAAAAAAGGTCTTGACAGACAGACGGTCAATGAAATGATTTAATAAAAGTAAAGATAGATAAAGGCTCAATTTTTTTCCTTTTGGGTACAAAACCCTAAAAACGGAAAATTTCAGTAAAGCAAGGTTTTTTTTTAATATCCTAGGTACTTCTTTTGAAATGTTCGATAATTTTGTTTACAACACTAACTTGTACTTTTCTCATTTAATATTTTTTTGATTTTAGCATCAAAAATGAAAAGAGTAAAAGAAAGTGGGGCTTCTTACCGTATTACGGTAAGAAGCCCCACTTAAGAGAAGAGCTAAGTTGGAAAATATTAGAGCAAATGAAGGAGCTTTACTTAAATATGTGAAAAGTGTTGTTCCTGACACGTCAGATTCCTCGTTAGGCTTAAATTCATCACAGACAACTGGGCCTTTAAACCCAGAACAAGCTGAAAAAATACAAGAACTTGACATTGTTCCTAAAGATCAAATTCCAACAACATCCACTGCATTAGTGTCTCCATCTGTATGTTCAGACATGGACATGCATAGTTCCGAAACAGAGATTGATACAACATCATCATTGTCTGCTATTCAGTACCAAAGACGAAAGGAAAATTTCGACGATATTGGAAAATGGCCTGAACACATAGACGACAATATTCGATTGCATCTCATTCAGCAAGGACAGGAAATTGTTCAGCATATTGATACTAATTTCGCTGAAATGTCAACAGTAACACGCTCAGATTCGTGCTCTTTAAAATCAAAAGGAGAGACAAGAAGGCTTACTAAGGATTGGTTTTATCGTACATTGACTAACGGCGAAAAAGTTTTACGTACTTGGATGGCTTATTCTCCAGCTAAAGCATCATTATTTTGCTTTTGTTGTCGTTTATTTGAGAACGTAAGTACACCGAATGGATCTAACTTTTGCTCATCTGATGGATTTAATACTTGGTGGAAATTAAATCCTAAGGTTTCAAGTCACGAATCAAGTGCACTACACATCCAAAATTATTGCAAATGGAAGGAGTTGGAGAGCAGACTTCAAAAATTACAGACTATTGACAAAAAAGAGCAAGACATAGTGGCAAAAAAAATAAAGAAATGGCAGGAAATTCTTATCAGAATGTTTGATATTATAAGATTCCTTGCCAAACAAAATTTGGCTTTACGTGGACATATAGAAAACGACACCGGTACCAATAGAGGAAACTTTTTAGAATTGGTTAATTTAATTGCAAAATACGATCCTGTACTTCGTGAACATCTTGTAAGGTCTAAAATATCTGGCAAAATTTCAATCACTTACATGTCACCACAAATACAAAACGAATTAATTGCCATTTTGGGAAATAAAGTTCGCCAACATATCATCGGACAAATAAAAAAGGCTAAGTATTATTCAATTATATTCGACAGCACTCCAGATCTTTCTCATAAAGATCAAACAAGTCAGGTATTAAGATACGTAGTAATTGAAAATCAGGAAGTAAAAGTAATGGAATCTTTTATAGATTTCATTGAAACTAAAGACAAAACTGCTGAAGGAATTTCAAAGATGATTTTGGACAAAATTCAAGCTGATGGCCTAGATATAAGCAACTGTAGAGGCCAAGCATATGATAATGCTGCTGTTATGGCTGGAAAGTATTCAGGAGTTCAGCAAAGAATTCGAGAAATAAACCCTAAAGCTGAATTCGTACCTTGCTCAAATCATTCGTTAAACCTAGTTTGTTTACACGCTGCCTCAGTTGAGGTGGATTCACTAACTTTTTTCGGCACTTTAGAACGTTGCTATTCTTTTTTTCCTCATCGACACATCGTTGGGAAGTTCTGATAACAGCTACAGGCAAAAGCTTAAAAAGGGTTCAAGACACGCGGTGGAGTGCAAGAGGCGATGCCGTAAATGTGACATGGCATCATTACAAAGATATTCTCGTCACTTTGGAAGAACTGACAGAGGCAGGTGAAAGCTTAAACACTAGGACAGATGCAGGTACTTTACTAGTTTCGATGCAGTCATTTTCCTTTCTTTGTTTTTTGGGCCTGTGGCAACCGGTGCTACATGAAGTGAATGATGCACAAAAATATTTACAAACAAGGGGACTTGACATAAGATTGTGCGCTCAGAAAGTAAATGCTTTGCAGATGATATTGACAGAGAAAAGAGAGGAATGGGCAAATGGCGCTGTAGGTTGTGCAAAAAATATGTATGAAGAACTTGGAATTTCCATAAAACCTCGGAGGCGCATAACAAGAAAGCATATTTTTGATGACGGAACTAGAGATGCTAACTTGTCTTGTGAAAATGAGTTGAGACGAAAGCTGTTTTCTTCGTTAGATAGAGTTATTGCAGAAATTCGTGAGCGTTTTCAACAGCTACAGAATTTAACGGATAAGTTTGCTTATCTAACACCGGCTATATTATTAGATCCAGACAACACTGAATGTAATCTAGACTACGCATCTGACGAAATTGACGAGCAGGATTTCAAGCTGGAAAGACTTCGACTGCGGACTTTCGTTGTTGCTACAGGCAACGAAAATGAATTGATTAATGCAGACTCACTTGAGTTATTTAAATTTATTGTTAAATCCAAGCTGGAAGATACTCTGCCCAATATTTTAATAATGTTCCGAATATTTTTCACAGTTGCTATAAGCAATGCCAGCTGTGAGAGAAGTTTTTCAAAATTGAAATTGATTAAAAATTATTTAAGATCGACAATGAGTACTCTAAGACTAACTAATTTGGCTATTTTGTCTATTGAGCAAGAGGTGTGTGATGCGATAGACATTGACGGTGCAATAAAAGACTTTGCTCTTAAAAAAAGTAGACGTATAAATTTTTAATTAAAGACGGAAGTTTTGTTTTGTTTTTTTAAGAAATACTCATAATACTTTTCAATAAAAATAAAAATTTTATATAATAGTATCGTTCTAGTTCTAAATAAAAATTGATTTTATTTAATCTTGTCGATCCTCAAGGTGTACCTAATCTTAAGTGATAGGTACCTAAGTTAAATCAATGTATGTAATTGGTTAAAGTAAAAGAATTTTTGTATTAATAAACGTGATTGTAAAACTTAGATAAACTGTTTTTTATTTAAAATCTAGCCTGTATAATACAAAATAATGATGACTGTTCTCTCCGAAAAGTTCTCTATAATTAATGTATGTAATGCATAGTATACATTAAAATAAAATACCTAAATAAGAGGGCGGCAAAATTGTCTTCCGCCCCGGGCAGCCGACACTCACGCTACGCCACTGTATAGCTCTGAAATCATCGGTAGAAGACGTAGCCCTACATCTTCTTCTTTACCTCCAGATTAACGACAGCTCTTCTTTACGACAGCACAGTTGTAGAAAGACATCTGCCGACTACTCGGACTAGTAGAGATCAAGTACAGTCTGCAAGAGAAGCCATGGTGTAACGTTTGATAAACTTCAGGCAGTCTCCGCATGGGGCAATGCCAATCTTGTCAAATGCAACGCCACCAAAGCCAAATTGTCACACACGTAGACGTGTCTGTTCACCGTCAAAATGAGCCCTTTCACCTTGGCTCCTACTTTCCAGAATGTATCCTTGGAATACAGTGAACGGCTTCAGTTGTTAGGCTTAGAGATTTCCTCGAACCTCAACTTTGGTCGATACATTGAGTCCAGAGCAAGAGCAGCTGCAGGGAATCTTGCCGTTCTTGCGTAGGTCCGACAGTACTTTACACCGGGATAGCTATTTGTATTATGCAAAGTACAGATCCGGTCGTGTGTGGAATACTGTGGTCACATATTTGCTGGTGCCGCAAAGTCTCATCTTGCGGTTCTGGACTCAATTGAGAGGCGACCAAAGAGGCTTATAGGCGATTCCGAGTTGGTCGAAGCCGACCTCCACAGCCTTGAACACAGGCGTAGAATTGCTAGCCTCTCAGTATTCTATAGGATACATTTTGGTGAGTGTGCTCAGGAATTACACGATTTAATTCCCCTGTTCCCGTTCCATCACCGGACGTTCCGACACACGACAGGTATCCATCCTTACGTTGTGAACACTCCATAATCAACTCCATAATCAACACTTAATCGTAGGGCGCTGACGGTTAGTGTCCAAGTACAAGGTGGTCCCCTTATCAGTAAGTAGGAACCAGGCTATGAATAAATTAAATAAACATATTTGTATATAATTTTAGAATAAAAGATTGATGGAGACGGTCAGAATTCTAACCCGACCCCTAAGAAGCCGTCCCAACACTCTACCAATTGAGCTACCGTATCGCTGAAGACGTATGATTTTATTCGAACATTTTGCAAAATGTGGTTTTCGGTGATTTCGTACCACTGATTTTTTGGTTGCTAAACTATCGATGATAATGCTATTAAATAAAAAACACGATGAAAATCGGTTCAGTAGTTCAGGTGAAAAAGCATCAGGGAGATCGCTTCGAATCCAATTACATAAACTTCGCTCAATTGTACACGTATTACAATTATCAGTATGGAGGTGACATCTACTTGGTTTCTTTCAAAATTATACCCTGTATAACTGGAATCGATGTTACGCTACGATTATAAAACGATCATATAGATATGGTTTATACAGTTTTATTTGAAAATTCTTTTACAACTATAGGCAGGACTTCGTTGGACGCACCCATTAAAACCAGACAATCAGCTTCCCTCGCCTCTATAGTGGAATGCCATCCAATATGATTGCGTATTTAGGTACGTCCGCCAAACAGCCGCCTCTTCAAAGAGGTTCACATTTGATTGACATGGGAGCTGCCCACTCAGTTGCCAACCTTGTTATTACGTGGTTTGTTATAGTTCTCTCCTGTCATCACACTCTCCCAAACCTTCAGAGTCGCTAGCGAGCCGCGATCGGAATCAGAGTTCCGATCCGATTCCGGCCCAGACTTCTAAAGGAACCCCGAAACCAAATCCGCTCGGAACCCTCGGAACCCTTCCAAACATTAGGTTAGGAGTACTAACTCAACATACCCGGAGCAAATCTGGTTATCTACACCTCTTTACCTGACATCCACGGGATACAGCGCTCTTGGAGACCCAAAGAAGCACCCTTGACTGTACTCGTAGCCCTGACCACGGTGCAGGGCCCAACAGTGCAGATATGGGATATTATAAGCTGAATGCGACCCACTGAGAAAGGCCAACCCGATATGTACAAACCGAATATATCTTGATACGAACCAGATATCTTCACTACCTTTGTGTAACTGTGATGCATAAGTACTATAAACATGGAATAGTATGTACATAAAAAAACATCTACATGTTTCGTTGTAAATAAAAATACCTTTATTTTTTCGTATATCACGTAAAAAGTACCAGAGGATTTTTTGCAATAAGACACTTTCTCAATTAGGTCCAGGAGTTTCTCAAGGAGTAATATTATAACCTATATTAATCTTGTATATAAAATATAAATTTAATTTAATCTTAGTGTGTCAGGTCAATCTGGTTCTTTATGCATCTGGGAACTATTAATAACAACTAGTTCAAAAAGTCAGTGAAGCATTGTCAAATCAATATCAATATTTCTGTTATCCTGATCTTAATGTCATCTATTCAACTGTAAAGTTGTAGTGTTAGTTAAAGTGCTATAATACGTTCTCAGTGCAATAATAGAGCATTATACATTTGATAAAGGTAACATTTTTGGTATTCTTGTTTCCACATTACTTGGAATAATTATAAAAACATAATAGGCACAATTAAGATTATATGAAATCTCAATCAAAACACAAAATTTTATGTATTTGTTTGTTGCTGTACAAATCAGTAGCTCAGTTTTTGAATATAGCTTAAAAGTGTGTGCAGCAAAGCAAATAAAACTGGACAATTTAAACATTCATGTTTTACAAAACAAAAAATATCATTTTTGTTATGCAAAATATTTGCATATTATTGCAAACATGAGTATTTCACATATTATTTTAGTATACAGAAGTGTTACTACAGATTTAATCCAGTTTGAATGCTTATAATTAATTACTTTAAAATATTTATCAAAAACATTATATTTTTAGTATTGTCTACCATTCAAGTTGCTGCCTTTAAGAACTAAATGCTTGTTTTAATTGTGTACATGTAATAAATTTGTGTATATCAATGCCTCCAACGTTTATAGAGTTATACCTTTAGCCACAAACCCAACTCGAATAAAGGTGTTGGTTAAAGATATTGTAATTCAGAATTTTTATCGCAGAATCTGTTGCTGTTGTAAGTGCTATGAAAGATATTACAACCACTGTTTAGTACATGCCAAATGAGTAGTAATAAGTGATAGTAGGTGCTTCAGAAAACGATGCACAAAAATTCATATTTTTACTATCTATGTATTTGATTATTTTTATTGAAGAATATATAATAAATATGAATTGAAGAAATTGTCTTTAGAAATTTGTGTTGAAAGGAGATGTAAAATCAAACTGAAAACAAATTAAAAAGTTCTCATCCCAAAGTACCATTTTATTTGCACTCTGCAGTCTTAGTTTGAAGTCTGGACTTCAGCGCAAGTACGTAATGACTTATCATTACAGTTTAAATTTTGGGGCCTGAATAATTGAAATTAGAGACAAAGGCGTTTCATATCTCGTTTTGACATTACAAAACTGGATTTATAAACTTTAATTAGGCTTTATTACGGAGGGCAAGATTTATTTTTCTAATGGTGCTTGCCAAACTATTGGCTAGTAGCTACTCTTTTGATTATTCCTCTGACCTCCTACTTACTTTAAGGATCAGATTACAGACAAACTTGTTAGTAATAACTAATAACTAGTATTCACAGTTAGTACAAACTATTCAGTACTCTGTAGTAACTAATAGCATTTTTAGTAGCTACCAGCTAGCAGTCCGTACTCCGTAGTATTAAGTATATAATATATATAATAAATTCTGTATTCGTTAAAGAATGACAAATCTAAAAAAAATGTAGGGTAGTGGAAAGGAGTACCAATTATGCAAGTATCCGTCAACAAGCATTACATTAGCAGCGCTACTGTTACATCAAAGTGTACACTTCAAAAACGCGCTAATAAAAACAATTACATTAGAATACATTTCTAGCAATTTTGTAGCAAATCATATATATTTTTTGGCTAATTAGGTAAAATAATATATTAAATTTAAAACCCTTAAAATCCTTCACACTAGTGACTTTTAGGCTATTCTCATTAATAAAATGATTTCTTTTAACAGATTTAGTCGATTGAAAGTCGGAATCGATAATTCATCGATTATGTAAATCATCATTTGATTGAATTGTGTACAATGTAACCTGTAGGTTGGGTTCAAATAAGGAATATCTTTCTTAGATTGTGTTTTTTGATCTATAGATCATTTATAGAATCATTTAGATCATTAATATAATATTAATGAAATTAATAGGTACAACTTGTTATGACTTATATAATATTATCACAAAATCAATATGCATTAAACATACAATTATTTATAAAAGTTGCTAAAATACATATTATATATGTATGTGCAAAATAGCTTTAACTTTTCTGTAAAAGTGTAAAAAAAGAAAACATATCCATTTAAGACGTCAGATTAAGAATCGATTACTATATTTTTACCGTCAACTATAGCAGAATTCATTGTCGATAGTCGATTATATACATCATTAGTACTACAATTACATAAATAATACATTATGATAAATATTACACATCTTATATACTATATATTTTATTACAATCCTCATTTGTACATTAAATATTACTACTAGCCATCGGCAGTAATATATTTTATATATAGAAATCGAACATGCTTAATTTATATAGCAACACTGGTAGGTATGGTCTGGGAATCCCGTAAATTAATTTGGGGAACCTACAAGAGATATTTTGCTATCTGTGAACGATCACAAGTATAAAAAAAATATTCGTAATCAAGTCATTTTAAACATCAGATCCACCTTAGTATATTGTGTGTTATATTGTATTCAATTATATTCACAAACATAACAATGAAAAGAAAAAGTGGAACCAAAGAGGTAGGTTTTTCTTATTTTTTGTTATAACAATTTAAAATGTTTTTTGTTTTTACTTTTATTCTTTTTTAACCGGGCCTTATTATTTTTTTATCGTAGAAAGCATTTGCGCAATATTTTTGAATTATTATATTCGAGATTCACAATTTAAAAGAGCTGATAGGTACATACCCATTATGTTAATTGTGCAATTTGAACAATTGATAAATATTATGACTAAGCGCAAGTTGTTCTAGGAATATTAGTGCTGTAAATCTATATAGGTATATATATGTTGTAAAACTTTTAAACATAAAAATGATGACGTGAACTAGTGAGTCCTAGGTTCGATCCTTGTATGATGATAAAATTTCGTATCTCGTGAAATCTTTAAAATGACGAATATCAAGCTACATATCTATTACTTGTGTTATATTAGACTAGATATCCAACTTGGGCTAGGCTCAAACAGTAGATAATCGAACGGGATATTCACTCCTTTTCTATATTTCTTAATTTTATTTATTTATATATATTTAAATTGATATTTAATTTCCTTATTGTAATCCTTATCGTGATACTTATCCACGTTTGATAAAATTTACGTCGTCAATAGTAATTATTCAGTAATCAAATTATTATATTCTATTCTAGCTGTTGTCAGCTACCTTATCTGATTTCCGTTCAAAATTAATTATATCTATTTTAAAACTTAATTGTGTAAGACGTGTCGGAGTAAAGCCCGATAGATTTTCTTACTAAAGTGTTATTGTTATATTTATTAATATTTATATTAGTGCTGAAGTTTTATTAGTAATTCTAATTTCTACTGAACTAGGTATAGGTATATATCGTAAAATTGTTATGTATAAATATAGTTAGATTTTAATATATGTTAGTTTAGTATTATAAGTGGAATAAGTACACCCACAAAGTATTTAATTAACTAATAAATAGGTAAGATATATTTTTTATTTTTATTAACCAACATTGCGATGAAGCGGCCGCTTCCTTCGTCCCTATGATAGGGCCGCGTTGGTGTTATTTTTTTTTTATTAATCTAATCTTTTTTGTATTACCTATATGTTTGTACAATAATTATACGTAACTTTTCGCATATGTTGAGTCAGACATTATGCACCACTAAATTTAATTAAAGTTAAAGCCATTTTTGGATGATGCAAGCAAACAAACATTAAAAAAAGTCAAGACAAATCTACATAAACCTCACAATGAACAATAAATTTATTTTAAAACCGAAAGTTTGTGTCTAGATCGAAACTATATTTTGAAATTTTTTAATGACGGATTGCAGGTTTTGAGAGATGTCCAGAATTCAAATAAAGTGATGGAACCAGTTAAGCATCCATTAGAAGACACCTGGAGCATCTGGCTCCACACCTACAATAGAAATAAGTGGGGGCAGAACCTTGTTAACCTCACCTCTTTTGACACTGTTGAAGACTATTGGTGGTAAATATATTATTTAAATAACTTAGATGGTTTTAAAAGAACATGGTCACTTATATGCAGTAGGTTTGTTGTAGCGAAATACAACTAAACTGAAGCTTTTTTTAGATTACATCGTTAATTGTTATTTATTATTTATTAGTAATAATAATTAATGTATTATTATTTGATTTTTAATGTCAACTTGTTTGTTTTTGGATCGTTTCTTTTAATTCCGGCTTAATTATATATTACCATTAACAGGCCATCAAAAAGTTACGCCTTTATTTTGTTTGTCTCTGGTATATGGTATATATTATATAGGCTCTGGTATATAATGGTCTCGGTAGAGGAAGTGTTTGTGCTTGGTATATATCTGTCGACGGTATAATGTACCAACTTTTGGCTGATACCAAGGTTTTGAAGGGTCTTGAAAGTGATAATCGGCTCCATTCCTACTTAGTTAAAATAATTATAATCTTATATTGCAATAATTGCAATCTTATATTGTGTATATTAATAAAAATCGCCATAAATTCTAAATAAATACCGAAGTTTTACAATTGTGTAAATTTTTATGACCAGTTATAAATACTTGTCTTTTATGTAATTTCCGTGAGTCACAGAAATAAAAAAAAATAAGCAATAAAACAGCGATTGTTGTTAAATAACTTAGAAATGACTAAAATTAATACAACTGTAATGATTTTAAATGTTTTGTGAAATTTTAAAAACATAGTATGCAACCTTTTTTTGATTTAAAATTTTCGTTCTGTATAATACTGCTATTTTATACGTTTATAATACTGCTATTTTATACATTGACGGTATAACTACGGGAATAGGGAACATTCACATATTTTTTTTTGACGTAAATTAATCATTTACTTCTCTATATCGTAGAAAAAAATATTAATAGGCTTGAAAAGATTCTAGTTTTTTTTCAAAGTGAAAATTAAAACATTGAGTAAATTTGACCCGTTTAAACACCGCCATTTTGCGCGCGCTTTGCGTGACGTCAAATGATACATCCAGTGAATGTTTACTATGAACTTTTTAGCAATTTCATAGATATTTTAAGTTTTAATTGCTTTACAAGTCATGGAAGAAGATAAAAATCATCTTACGAGTATTGTATAGTACCGGAGTGCAAAAATAGTATTAGAAAAACACCCGACAAAGTGTTTTTTGTATTCCAAGAGATGCGAAATACAAAAACAATGGTGTACGGTAATTAAAAGGGATAATATATGTCCTAAATCGTGTTTATATGGTTGTGAAGATCAATTTAACGTAAGTATACTTTATTTATAATAAGTTTAATCTAATAGTTTAAATTTATAGTAAGTATTAAACATTAGAAAATTTGAGTTTAAAATTAACCTAACCTTTCTTACAAATTTCAGTATAATTTTCTATAAAAACCGTAATCTTTTTTTGTTTTACGCAATTTTTATGGTCTGTCGATTTATTTCAGGTTAAGGAAGATACAGCAAATTGTATTGAATATAATATGTGTGACGAAACAACAAGGAGAAAGATGTAATCTAAGTTTGAAGAAAGGAGTTGTTCCTTATATATTTTTGTGGCAAAAACAACAGCTGATAGAATGAGAATGTCCATAGTCAAAAGGCAAAGATTGACATCGGTTAATGAAGCCTTTTCAGAGTTAGTTATCAAAAGTAGTGTTTAAAAATGATGACCTTCATAATGAAGTGATATACTCTAAGTAAGTCCTAGTACTGCCCATACAAATGTCTGTGATATTAATCAGCCAAGACTCAGTACTTCTCCTATTAAATGTGATGATCATAAGGCAGAGCCTTGCTTTTCGCATATTAAAGATAAATTACCAAGTGACTAAGCTGTGCAAGTTAATATTAAACCGAAGTATGGAAGTAAAGGTGTCAATGTAAATATACCTGCTGAAAAACAAAATGTAGCATTGTCACCATTTCCTCATTTAACACACAACATTGTTACACAACAGTTTTAAAAGTAAAACTATCTGTTTTAAAAAGAAAATTGTTTACTGAAAACACAGCTGATAATACTTCTATAGCATCTTATATCTTCTATATCTGCTGATTATCAACCAAGTTATTTATCTGAGTCAAGTGAAGTGAAAAATGATTCAGAGGCAGAAACATTTTAAAAATGTATTAATGTAGTAGCATGCTAACTGCTATTCAAAAAGAGTTTGTAGGTATTTGTTTTGTTAGAGTTGTTTGAGTATTTAGAAAATGTTTTTAAGATTACCTAAACAATTGTATCATTTAATAAAACCTTTAAGCACGAAAATATAGGTTTAAATTATTTATTTTTCTCAGTCACACTGATACCACAGTATGAACTTAAACGCCGATATATTGAATGGTGTGTCAAATGACGTCACATTTCCTTTCGACCAATGGTGGCGCGTTTTGGAATTTTGAATTTCGCTCCTTAAAGTTACACTTTTCATAAATTATTTTATGGCCTTAAATGATTAGTAAATTAAAAAAAAATGATTTTATTATAATAAGATGATAAAAAGTAATCGAAAAAAAAATATTTGAGACCATTTAAATTTTTTTGCATGTTCCCTATTGACTAAAAACTGAGCGAAATTTGAGGGGATAACTGCGCTTCTCTACTGTCGCGCACACAATACTTTGGAAACAAATATTTTTCTATTTATTTTAAAAATACGATAATGTAATAATTACCTAAAAGTCGTATGTACTAATTTAAAAATTATGTTGTAAAAAATTGTTGATAATTATTGATTACTTATGGTTTATATTGTATCTAAGACATGATTTATTAAAATGTATGAGGATTTATAGTAATAAAAACATAATCGAAATAGATTTTTGTTCAAAGACACAAACAAACTTAACAAAATTAAAAAAGACAAAAATAAAGGCGGAACTAAAAATAACAATAAAACATTAATAGCGATAACAATTGAGTACTCGATTGTACACTAGAAGTGAGTGGGGTGTCGTATTATTGCGCAATGATTATTACTCATAATCCCGAGTGATTTCGAAAGTAGTCCGGAAATATTGAGATATGACTGACTGGAATACAGCCGGGTATATATATGTTTATATATATGTTATGTAGGTATCATTCTATTAACACGACGTAAAAACTATGGACCTCTTTCTAGGAGAAACGGTCATAGTTAAAGTTTATATAGAGGAAGAACAGAAAGCTAATAGGTATAGGTATATAATAATCCACTTTTGATAGATTAATGATAAAAATGTTATGCACACTAGAATGCAAAACATAGACACAGACAACTTCATGGCTTATGTTGACACTGTCAATTTCAAGTTCTCACAACAATAACTATCATAGAGATATTATACAATTCTATGATAACTATACTCTGAAATGGAATAATCATAGAATTAAAACTCTACGGGAATAATACACATGTAAACAAAGGACTGTCTTTGTAAGTGTCGTCATTACGTTACATTTCAAAGTATTGCTTCAGTAATAATAAACATTTTCTAAATTGATTTATTATTTTTATTTTACTATTGAAATTATCATAAATCTATCTTATCTTACTAATATACAGGGTTATTTGTAATTAATTGGCCACCTCTTGCAGGCAGACTCTCTACATAAAACCCAACAACATTTGTTCTACGATTTTTTAAAAATTGAATTGTTTTTAAAATTTAAGTTTTTTCATACAAAATTTATTTCATGCCTCTGAACTGGTATTAACTCTGAGCGGTAGGTATGGCACCCGGGCGTTGACTTTTTAAGTGTTTCTTACAAAATACAGGGATAAATAAAATAAGTAAAAGAGGAAAAAATTTTTGTTTCGTTTTTTTTGTTTTTTATCAAAAGTGCGAATGGTTAGATTTTTAAGATCGATGGATGTTTGTTGCTCAATTACGCCAAAACTACTAAACGGATTTTCATGAAACTTAGCAATATTGTAGCTTATGTACGAGAATAACACACAGGCTATAGAAATACTAACTTTTGCACGTGGTTTTGTCTGTGACATAACATAGGTTGTAACGCGATTACGTAATTGTCACGGGAGATCCTGTATTTTGGTTCACCGAATTTTACATAATTATTTGTGAAAATCCTTCTTATTACCCGACGACTTTAGAAGGAGTGTTATGTTATTCAAATATACGTATGTTAATAGAAATATAGCTAATTATGATATTTCTATGTTCCCTGCTATATTCTAAACGGCTTAAAGGATTCTTACGTATCGGTGAATACGTCAAAAATAATTCCAAACAATATTTAGGTATATGGCTTATGTTTCTAGCCATAAAAATATTATTTTTACAGTCTACGTAGACCAAGTCATCGGCAATACTTAATATTTTTGATGATTTCAGTACAATACAATAAAATAATTTTATCATTTAATTTTGTGTTTTATTTAACTTGAAGTATTATATGAGAAATAATAAGGAAATAAAATTAAGCAACAGTGTAACATTATAAGTTTATTCGCTATCGCTAGACATAAGACTGTATGAATCTGCATCAGAATTAGTTGGATTTATAATACATTTATCGGGTACGTCGTCATTGAGGTTATTTAATGATAACCAAAGGTTGCGTGTCACTGTGACAACCATAGAGATATTATACATAGAGTAGGGAAGCCAGCCTAAAATGTCATCATCGAACTTAAAAGAGATAGGTAGATCGAAAAACTCTATCTATTTCTATTTTTTATGAAAGCTCGTGCTTCGTCTTCGTCGTCTCGGGTGTACTTCGTAGCAATTGTCATTTTTACTAATATTATGAATGCTAAGATGTCATGAAAATTTCTTGTGCGCATGTGTGATTAGACAAAGACAAACAGTGTGAGATCTTGCATCTTTTTTTAATTGTCTTTCACTGACGCTCATACAAATACCTATGGCTCACCTATTCTATGTATATTAATTCTATGGTGACAACACTGCTATAAAAAAAATTTCGTACTTTTTTATTAGTTGAAATTGAACGGGTTATTTACAAAATGAATGGTTGTATATTATTTGGTTGACAGATGCACATAACTTTTGCATAATATAAAAAACACAAACCTTATATATTTATTACCAAGCCATTTAGAATTTGGTTGAATACGTTTTCGTAATTATTTATTTTTTGTTTTTCTTCGTATCGATTCAAGCTAGTAATCATATTAAGATTTAATTGTTCTTTCATAGCTTTATTTACGTATCTTAATATTTGAAATAGGCATTTCATAATTCACATGTCCATGTAGTTTAAGAATTCTGTTGAATACATTTTCATAATTTTGGTTTGTCTTTTCACTATTCTTCGTATTGATTGCTTATAATAATAACATTTAATTGCTTTTTATTATGTTTAATTACGTATCTTAATCATTAAAGTAGGAAGTTCATAGTATTAATTTGCTCGTATTCATTTAAGTGGTTAAATATAATTATTTGTTTAATGCTTGGCACCGACTTCAAACCTATTAGTAAATAGGGCATATAAATAATAGGTAGTATATACCTAATAAATATTAAATCTTCATTATTTATTACTTTTTAGTTTTAAAGTCGGTTTTTTTTAACTTAGTTATTTTTATTTAATACTTTTTAGTTTATCGCTACATTATCAATTAGCCATGGATAATAGACCTACAAAAGGTGCTGCGCGCCTTAAAAATACAAATCTCAAGAAACGGGAACGGATAAAAGTAGTATTCTCCGTAAAAAATCAAATATATATATGTACCGGCTAAATTGAGAACCTCCTCCTTTTTGAAGAAGTCGGTTAAAAAAACAGAAGCCTTATTTTAAGCGTTTTTAGATTTGCACGAAATATTAAATATTTTTTGGTGATGGTAACTCCTTTGCTTACATTTTCTATCTATTATTCCATTTCAGTGTATAGTTATTGTTCCAAATATTCAAATAGTCAAATTCAAGTCTATTTCAGTCAAATAGTCGCACAGAGATGGTTGTCCCTTGACGTTAATAGAATAGAAACAAAAATAATAATACATAGAGGTGTTAATCCAAACCCTCGTTAAGATAAAAACTTAAGGTTATAGATTAATTTCAGCATTTGGGCGACCAATAGTACCTCTATATAATTATGTCGGAAAATCAAACCTATATATTATCTAAAATATTTTTTGTTTTTTTCGATACTTCATTTATTTTATTGTTGTTTACAATATTTGTAATATAATATGGTATTTATTATCTTAGTTTGTACCACCACATGAAGCTCCCTTCCGAGTTGGAGAAGGGTCAGGACTATTCTTTGTTCAAGAAGGGTATCAGTCCTACTTGGGAGGACGAAGCTAATAAGAACGGCGGCCGATGGATTATCAATTTTGATAGACGTACCTCTGAATTAGACTCCCATTGGGCGCTCACGGTAATGACAATAAAAAATGTAATATTCTCGAAATTCAAATAGCTTAAATAAATACTATCTCATTTAAAAGTTCGCTAATAACCATCGTATATACAAACAATAACTACTGCTGAAACCATTAAAAAATATAATAGAGTAATGTTTGATTTCATCATATTATTATTTCAGGTTCTAACTCTCATAGGAGCCACATTAGAGAGGAGAGACGCTGTTTGCGGGGCGGTGGTGAATGTACGCAGTGCTAAAAATAAAATTGGTATGTTTGAAGATATCTATAAACATGTATAACCATGTTAAGTTTATTTAAATTTTATATATAATGTAACTCGACGGTTTCCCAGAGGTCGCTGTTTCGAATTCCTGCCCGTATCGGTTTATTTTTCATTCTATATTTATTAAAATTTAAAATTGGTATGTTTTTGAATACCGTTTATAAAATAAATTGAATGAAAAGTTAATTCAATATATTATTTATTTAACAGGGATTTGGCTCACAGATGCATCCAACGAGGCGGCCATTTTGTCAGTGGGAAAAGAAATAAAAGGATATTTAGGAATCCGCTCGAAAATAAATTTCCACAAACACGAAGTGCCAGTTAATATGTATTTTGTCTGAGTTTTTAATTAATTTTATATAATATATTTGCGAAATATGAATATCAAATGATGTATCAATATTTTTAGAGGCTTTTATTTAGTGTTTAACAATGTTCGTTACAAAATAACTGTGATAGTGTTATTTACAATACAATTGTATATTATTATTAATAAGCTTTATTAAAATTTTATAACTATTGTAAGAATAAGAACTTTTTATTTGTTATAATATCATAGTCAATCGATGATAGATTAAGTTAACGTATTCACAAAATAGTGCAGGTTCGTGAGTTTGTTTGATTTCTTATTTCAGTTTCCACTCGTTCCTCTACTTTGTGGACAGTTTCCTCAGCATCTTCTAAACCCTTGTGAATGTTCTCTGAAAGTACAAAGAATATTTAAATTTACGGAAAATACGAATAAGTGTAAAACTAAATAATATATATTTACCAGTGATCTTTTCTTCGATAACTTTTCCTTTACCCATACAAGAGTGTTCCTTATCTCGTATGGACTGAAACATGCGAGCGAAGCGACCTTTCTCAATTTTGCTGACAACCACGTCTCCATCCTCTTGTCCGTCGATGTGATCCTCGCTTCTAACTATCGGCATCACCGCTTGTGTCTTAGTTTTAGCTTGCGGGCTCGACTTGTCCGATCCGCAAGGTATTGTTTCATTCTCGGACTGTCCCGTCTCGCTCTTCTGTCCGTCGTCGCTGTGTTTGCTCAAGTTTGGACTCATATGGGTTATATCCGGTATGTCCAATAAATCCTGAATGATCGGTGTTTTCGGTGGTGTGGAATGGGCTATATCTGATATTTTACTGGGTATTTCTAGAAATTTCTTTTCGTCGTGATGTAGACGTGGGCTATCTGCTACCGTTTTCTTTATTATATCTTCTATAACTTCCGCTTGTGTATGAATTGTTTCAGTTGCATTTTTTATCGTATTATCGATTTTATCTTTTGCTTTATGGGCTTCAGTATCCAAACTTTCCATAATATTGTCAATATCTTTTTTAAATTCCATTTCGGGACTATGATCCTCTGCGTTAAGGTTTGCGAGCTCGTGTGCGCTCTTATTGTCTGTTTCTAGATCGTTTATATCAACTATGTGTGATCCACTGACGTTAGCTTCTAACGAATCAATGGATCGACTTTCTTCGTTAATATTTCCGTTAACAAGGTCCGCACTCTTTCTTTCGATATTTGAGTTGGCTAAATCCACCGTATCTTCAGTTTTGTTAAAAGCTGGCACTTTTTGCAAAGGTGGAAGTTCTGTTAACGAAACTGGTCTATTTTCTTCGCTTATAATACTGAAATCGTTGTTGGTGAAGTCCGCGTTGGAGCCCTTGGTGGCTGTGAGGAGAGTGTGGCAGCCGCCGCATGACACGTTGTCTACGACGAAGCCATTCATGGACGTGACTCGTAGCGGTGAGTATTGATTGGGCAGTTCGTTAGAGTTAGTGTTGTCGTCAGTATCCTCGAGGCAAAGCTTGTTGTGACGCGCCTCGCCGCAAGTATACAGGAGGCCATTGTCTGCCAAAATATATGATACTATAATCGATTTACAATTATTTAGTGATATTAGTTACGGTTAGTTAGAAATATTAAGTTTTTTATTAGTTATTATGTAAACATGCCATATATACATATAATTTTATACTTTAAATATGACAAAATAAATATTGATTTATATACTTTGTTTTTATTTGATAATATATTACCTGTCACGAAAGCGGTATGCATCGCTCCGCAAGCCACGAGCTTCAGCTGATAACCATCAAACATTTTCTCCATGTTTATTTCAGTAGGCTCTGTAACATTTACCACATCTTTCGGCATTCCCAACTGACCCTTATCGTTGGATCCAAAAGCGAGAATCTTGGATTCGTCCATAGATAGAAGAAAAGTGTGATTTGCTCCACAACATGCACTTTTTATTTGTACATCTAGAGGTAAAACTTGCGGGACGTATAAGATACCGAGCGTGTTCGCTATACCAAGCTTTTGGTTTTCATTATCACCGGTTACGAAAACTGCACCCTTTACTAAAAATAAATATAAAAATAAGATATGTTATAGATATATAAGTCTCTATTATTACAAGCTCACCAGTAATAAACACAGTGTGATAGTATCCGCACTCCACGAAGGCAATGCTCTCCATGAACTTGAGCTCCGTGAAGGCGAGGGCGGAGCGCGTGTCCTCACCCAGCCCCAACTGACCCTCGGCGTTGGAGCCGCACACGAACACACGACCGTCCTCTGACGGATCAAGTTATGTTTGATTATAAATGTATTATCTTTTTAAACGTATATTTTAATGATCTATTCGTTTAGAAATTGAATATATGGACATTTTACACAGTATTTTATCAAAAGAACTGTATCACAAATAGAATTTAGTATTAAAAACATTCTACAAAAGGATAATTAGGAGTTATAATATACTGAAACCTTCAATACAACCTATCTAACCTATGTTAGAGTATAGACTTTAAACTTGCTAACATCCAGCTCAATCAGGGTAGTGGCTTGTACTACCAGTACATTCAAAACTAGAAACGTAGTTATCACGCCGGTAGCACTGTCTGAACTTGACTCATATCGAAGTGCCGGGTCGATGGCTGGCCCACGGATGACCCGAGTGCACCCTACTTGTGTTCCGTACCCGTGAGTAGCGCGGTGTGGTCGCTGCCGGCGGACACGTGTCGCACGGCCACCTGCAGCTCCACGTACTGCGGCACGCTGTGGTGCTCCAGGTCTCCGGAACCCAGCTGGCCCTGGTCGTTGCATCCCACTGAGTATATCGCGTTGGTGTCTGTAAAAACCGTTCAGTTATTTCTTAGAAACCAATAATGATTAAAAGAGAAGGTATATTTTATTTTGTACCCACGAAAATATCTAAGAAAATAATCATTGAATTGCTTTTTTTTTAAGTGCAAAGTTAGTATTTTTTAAAGACCTTGAAAATGTGAAAATAATTGAATTAATATTGGCGTCGTTTCTTTTAGTCTTTTTTGGTATGAAGCTTTGCTTGAAATCTAATTTGTTCATATCGGTTATGACTGACTCAATAGACAATACTACACATACCTATACAATATACATACGTTTAAATAGAGTTATTATACATAGAGTAGTAAAGCCGTAGGCAGGCTTCTGATTTCGAGGGTCTAACAAATAATAAAAGAGGGAAGATGGGAAACCCATACTAATCTTTGTCTAATCACACAAAAAAGGGGGACAGATAGGTTGTCTCATTTGTTATCCCTTTATTTTCGATGGACACTTTTAGGCTGGTTTCTACTCTATGGATAATAAACCTATGTAAGTAAAATAAAAGAGTATCCAAAGGTTCTTATCGATAATTCTCCTTGGACTAATTTTGAACTGTGCATTTATTCTTATTGACGACCGAACCGTAGAACTTTACTTAATGGCATTATAACAAAAAACAAAGGTTAATTTGACAGCTCGATACAGAAAGTTAGTTGTAACATTTGTAATTCAAACCTGTAACGAATACGGTGTGTGCCCGGCCGCAAGCCACGAATATAGCTCTGTGGGGTTTTAGAAACTTAACACAACTCGGCCGAGTCACTTCGTCTTTGTGACCCAAACCCAACTGACCCCATTCGTTGGCGCCGAATACAAATACTCGTCCGTTTTCTGCAAAACAATATTTTATATAAGATTTACATTTGTAAGTTTCACTGTGATTATATTCTTTAAAGTTCAATTTAATTTGGTTCTAGGATTATTTAAGCATTAACCCTTTTTTTTTATTTATTGTGGCAATAACAATGCATTATGGACACAAGTATGAATTTTAATTTATTTTCGTACAGACAAAATAGTGCTGAAAATTACAAACAAATTACTTACGACATATGACCGCGCTGTGTTCGTCTCCACATGATATGGCGACTATGGGATCATTCTTTATAAAGAAATGGCTTGGTTCATTATCAGCAAAGTGAGACTTGCCGAAAGTGAACACAGCGCCCGTCTCTATAAATAAAAAATATTAGTATTAGCTATTTAATAAAAATAAATAAAAATAATATGTCTGACATATTAGGATTTCACTTGCTATGTTCCATAGAAAATCTAAATTTCAAATTTACTAGTTAACTGCATTAAAATAGTTTTCGAAATTATCTTTATACATGTTTAAAAAAGTCTTTTTAAACTTTGAATAAATAGAAATTGAAAAGTTAACCGATATTATCAGGATTCGAACCTGCTACCGATATTTTCACCCATTTCGATGCGTTTAGAATTCTCTATATAATCAATTTAAAAATTCTTTGAATTTACCTGTAAACGTTTTAAGCATGTTGGGGTATTTAAAAAAAACTTAATACAGGCAGTAATCGAACCTGTGACCTATGCGAGTCCATTTCCTTAACCTAAGCTAGTCAATGCATCATACCTGTATGTATAATAACTTAACGAAGATATACCGAAATAACTATGTTAAATTAATATTAATATTTGCTATGCGTGTAGACGTAAGTAAGCGATAAGCTAGAAAGTAATTTATTAAATCGCAGTCTTAAGGAGTAGACGAACTATAAATCAACGCCTTAAAAAAAACGTTACTTCAGCTTTGACCTTATCACGTGACCTTAGCCAATGCCATTATAATATAAGCTTTGATTATAGTATATAAATTTAGTACAGAAATGTTGCTATGAAGTCGTTGCTTTGAATCTCCCCACATCGAAGGGTATCGGTTAAGAGCTCGGTAGAGAGAAAAAACAAAAGAATATTCTCTTTTTTTTTTTAAAGATGATATCTTTCACCATTTATTTAAGGAAAGTCCCACCAACACGGATTCCCAATGACAGTTGACATCAGGGCGAAGGAGTCAGTCTTAAAAGTTTTTGCCGAATCGATTGCAAAATTTTAAAATTGACATATTGCGCTTACCTCAGGTAATTGGTATAAGGTCAGGTGGACAACGATGACGTTAAAATAACATTTTATCTCTTAATAAATACCTCATGCAAACTTTATATAAAAAATAATTAATACTATTATAAATACAGCGGTTCAATATACGTAGCTGACATATATAAAACTATGAATATTATGTGTTTTGGGCTGTTTGTAATGCTGTATATTAATATACAAGTTTGTAGGTAAATTGGTAATTGTAGAAAGTAGCCTTAAATCCATTAGTCGTCACCTCACTCCATCCTTGACCTTGCCTACTATTACACACTTAAACTAGAGATTGATATCAGCAAAATTTAGTTTTCTTTTGTGAGTCATTACGAAGCACTAAATCCAAAGCCTTTCAGCCTATGGGTATCTAATATTTTTCAACTAAGAGCTGCTCGAAAAATATATGTATGTCAGTGAATTTGCTATTACATAGAATGATGGAATCTTTACCCAGTGTCTAAAGAAAACTTGTTTATCACATCGGAGAGAGAGTGATAGAAACTTTTCCTAACACCTGAAGGAAACTCGTTTGTCATCTTATAGATTTCAGGAAATTTTACCTAGTAGGTACCTAAATGATTTTAGGTTTTATGTTATTCTAAATTTATGTTTGTCGTAACATATATTTATTAAAATTTTATAGAATATCTAAAAACTTTTTTTGTAATCACATAGAGTGATAGAAACTTTTCCTAGTATCTAAAGGAAACGCGTTTGTAATAATCACCTAGAGGAGATAGAAACTTTTTCTATTGCCTGAAGTAAATCCGTTTGTCATTCCTTAGAGTTATAGAAATTGTTCCTAGTAACTGAAGGAAACCCGTTTGTAATCACATAGAGCGCTAGAAACTTTTCCTAGTATCTAAAGGAAACTCGATTGTCATACATAGAATTATAGACAATTTATAAAATTCCTCTTTTATAGTATCTATACCAAAAAGAAAAACTAACGAAATCAGTAACATCTGTCAAGCCCTCTGATTAAGTAAACTCACACTGAAGATGATTGATATTAATTGATAGATATCAGAGGACATTGATAAGAATGTAGGATTTATTCAATACTAGATGTGCCTGCGACTTCGTAAGCGTAGATTTCGATTTTGATTTTCGTACCCTTTGTACTTACCAATGTATGTAAAAACTATAAACCTTTAAACTGGTAAGCAGCAATGGTACGACAATAAGAGATTATTAACTTCTTTATTTGTTAACCGATTATTAAAAAAAAAACAAAATGTAAAGTGAATCTCTTCACAATAGATTCCCGAAAACTGCAATAAAATCTATTGACGAACAGACAATATGAAAATCATTGGTTTGGATTCTCTTGCTTATATAAAGTACCATCTGTATTAATTTTTGAAAATATTTTATTTGTGTTGTATGCACAACTAAAAGACAAACAGACAAATATTTAAAAAAAAATGGATTCTGTTAGTTATCAATTTTTCAATCTACAAAGATTATTCCTCTACAGATTTATTACATGTATAGAATAAGAATCTCATGGTACCTATTACGTCATTGACATAAATTGTCATAACTTTTTTATTTATTAACTGATTTAGATGAAACAAACACTAAATGTTAAGTGAAAACTGTGATAATATATTCCTGAAAACCGCATTCAAATTGGTTCAGCCGTTTCCGAGATTAGCATGCACAAACATACAGACATATAGACAACAGACAAACTGAAAACCATTGGTTTGGGTTCTCTTGCTCTTATAAAGCCCCCCCTTTGTTTTTTTTAAATATTTTCCATGTACATAAATGGATCAGTGACAATTTTATTATATGTATAGATCATAGAAATAATACAGATTTGAATATGTGACTTCTCAGTTCCAGGTCCCAGGTACCAGAGATTGCAGAGATATGAGCTTCGATGTGAGATGTTTATAAACAATTTCAAATATTAATAATGAATCATTATGAATTCATAACATCCTATACCAACAAGTAAGCTATAACTGTCAGGTATATTAATTTCGAAGATCCATCTTACTATTGGAATACGATATATAAATAACAAGAAACTGTTTTGATGCTCTACCAAAGGAACCTGAAATAACGTCTGTGGAACTAATATTGTCTGGGAAACTAATCTCTCCTTAGGAACTAATCTTGACTATGGAACTAATGTTCTTGATGCTTTAAATATAACTTTTTTGTTTCATTGTCTTTAATGAATACTTCTTTGTCAAAAAAGATGATTTACAGGACCACCATTTATGCCACCTAGCCCGGACTAGCCTAGCCATTTATGACACTTAAACATAATGTAAACTATGTTTATAAATAGATAGAATTCTAAAAAAGAAATAATGTACATGTGAATAATAGTAACGGAATTAGGTACTAGAAAAAATGATTTGAGTATCGTTTGACGCCGACTGGTCTAGTCTAGGGTTGGTAAATTAATTTAAAATTCAAATCGTTGCCGCGATCATAATACGATTTGGCATCAGTCGTTCGGGTCAAGTACGGCCTAAAAGTTATGAAATCTTTTCCTTATAAACAACACGATGTACCTACCTAACAATTATATTTTAGTTGATCTCTTTATCCAAATAGATGTTTAAATTTTTTAGTTATTTTTGTGTGTATGTATTTTATTTCGCTAGGGTAGGGTCTTTACGAGTTTTACGTGTTGAATACTAAGTTTTATTTTCACCGTATTTTTATAGTTTTTTACATAGTAAAATATGCTATTATGTACTTTTCGTTACCGACGCTAAAATACGAGTTTTTTCCATTACCTGAAATAACTAAGAACTCGTGAATTCAAGCACATTTAAGCTGAAACATTGTTGCGAGTTTTTTTGGTGAATAATGAATATCAAGTTTTGGTATAGAAAAATATTTTTAACTTATATTGTACATTTTCAAAGCTTTTCACAACGTTACATTTACCACCCTCTACGTCAGTTATTAATTATTGATTGCGCTATTTATATTTTAATTAGATTTTAAGCTATTTTTCCTATTACCTTGATCAATTGTTTACAAACATGACCCGATTCTTTGTATATGTAAAAATCGATAGCAGTTAATGACATTACGAGTTGGGGAAACTATAAATATCGGTTTTTGGGTTAGAATAAATACGTATACCCAATTTAAAAAAGTATAAAACCTATTTTAATACGAAGGTGCATTTTCTGTACCATTAAATATTAAAATATCATTAAAAGAGAAATATTTAAAAATATTTTAAGACCTATACGACTTCTCTATAACTGTCAGATTTTTTTAAATTGGAACGTACCTGGGATATCCTCAGTCATGGCGTCGTTGGAAAAGGCGCTAGAAGCGTTCCATGACCACGGATCGACCGCGCGGTCGCGGGTAAACTGACCGCTGGCCATGCCACCCTCTAGTCTCTACCACCGACCGGTGGTATATGGAAATAGTTCCACTGGAAAAGCCTTTTAAATATGAGTAATATGTTAAATGAGTATTGTTTTTATTATTATATACAAAATAATGATGCTTGTAACCACTTATAGGTTATTATTTACGTCATCACGTTGAATACAATGTATAATATTTGAAATAAAGTATAAAGGCTTATTAAGTTCGTCACCATTAATTATTTACTAAAGTCCACAGGTATTACACGTTTTTTTACAATTGCAACACCAATAGAATGCGCCACTTAGCTAAGATTTTTTTTTAAATAAGATGATTTTATGTCTTTGTCAAGAAAAAAGTATTTATTGCTCTACCAAATGCGTACTTAAGTTTTACGTCATGCTTCTTTCCAGTAAGTATTTCAATATTTTATTCTAAGATATATTATATGTACTAACATTATTGAATACAATATTTAGGTGTATGAATTGTTATATATTACATTTTAATTTAACCTCTATTAAGTAAAAAAGTAACAACTATATAAAATTAATATAACAAATATTTAAAGTATTTTTCTGTTAATGTCAAAAAAGGGTGACAGAAAGATATAAAACTAAATACAAATCATATAACAAAAAAAAACTTGTGTGGTTTTATGAAACCACCGTAAAAGTGAAACTTTTTTTCACATTATAGACATTTAACTAAACATTTTCGGAATAATATTCCATTAAGGGTATAAAAATTGCTTCATCAATCTTAATTTTATACTTAGAAAATGGGAATGATAATGGGAAATGATAAAAGTAGACTAGGTCTCCAACTAATATTTTTATTGAACTCTGTGTCTTAGAGTACGACATACATAATACTTAACAATTATTTAGATGATATACACATATTAAAACACTGAAAACAATATTTTATAATCGTTGAGTCATTTTGATCCGTTTTTCAATTATTTTCAATCATTCTATTATCAATTCCATCTTCATCATGAATTTCACAGTTTATAAATGTAACCAATATTTTATGGTAACTAAAATACGTGAACAGTGACTTACATTCGATTTTTTCAATGTATCTAGTAAAAACCGCATCGATACGAGCGCCTTTCACTTTATCTTTACTCCGCGGCCGACCGTCACGCGACATGCAACACACAGATGAAAAAGTTTGAGACGATGTAATAAAAGTTTTACTTTAAAAAAACGAAAGCATGGCTCATCTGTTTAGGTAGAGACCTAAACAGATAATAAATACTAGGAATAACGCTACGACATTATTACTAAGGAATGACAGGTAAATATAATTTTATACCATTTACTTTGTTTATGTTCAAATGAGCAAGCTGTCTACAGAGTAGCGTGTTCATAATATTGTATGCAAACTGCTCGTGAGCTTGGCGAGTAATATCCGTAATTAAAGAAAATAACAGCCAATACATAGTGACATATTACATTATTACTGCCGGTTTCTGAAGGGACGATTGAAATAAAATAATTTAACAGCACTGACAAGACCTGTGATTGGCTGTCTGCTGCGCTGTCATCCAATAAGAAAGATTTATACGGAATTGGACAGAAAAATAATTATTTCTTTTTACAGAGAACGAGTCTCTTAATGGATATTCCTTTTTTTATTGTTATAATAATCCCTAACTACAATGATTTTTTGCAGTTATAACTTATAATTATGATATTATAGGTTATGTTTACCGGGTGAACAACCAATGACGCTACAAAATTACATCGTAAACCGTCCTGTTAATTTTGCTTGATGAATCAATAGACAAACAGACAAATAGCCGTTGCTCTGTGTTCTTTTTAGTATATTTAATGTGCAGATTTTATCTTGCTAGTTACTACTTTATTATCGGTATATAGGAATAATTTTAGGCTTTCTTATTTCCATTCAAATTTTTTATATTTAGTATACAAGGTTATTTGTAATTATTTGGCCATCTCTTACAGGCAGCCTCCTTACATCAATTTAGACAACATTTGTTCTACGATTTTTTTTAAATCTTGATAAACAACACAAAAGAAAACAAAACAAAAAAATATTCGCTCCCTCTTTTACTTATTATTCTGTATTTTGTAAGAAGTTTTTAAAAGGCAAATGCCTGGGCGCCATCCCTACGCACAAGGTTAATAGCAGTTCAGAGGCAACCAATGAATATTGTATTGGAAAACAATGTTTTTTTAAACTTTTAATATTAAAAAGTAGTGGATTGATGTAGTGAGGCGGCCTGCAAGAGGTGGCCGACTATAATTAAAAATAATCCTGTATATCTCTAAGTACAATTCTGCTGACGCTTCTCTTAGTAAAAGTTTGGCTGTTGAAACTGTTTCCATGTTTTTCACAAAGCCAATTTTATTGAATTTCATAAATATATAAAATAGTTTTCAAATATTTTATTTTTGTTAAATGCGTGTTCTAATACAATATTTAATAGGTATATTGTTAAGTATGATTAAAAAATAAGTACAATGTAAGAGAATTAGTTTTATCAGCTTGCTTTTATCATAATAAAAAAATCTAATATTATTTATTATTTGCTGTAATGAATCATAAAAAGAAAATAACATTTTCATATCAAGCCTAAGAAATCTTAAATCGAAATAAATTCGTCTGTTTCCAAGTTCATTGCCATCCCATAACATACCTTCTAACAAGTGAATAATCGGAGTCAATGTCTTCAAGAAAGCACTTCATGAATAATTAAAGCTTGCGTGTAAAATTTAACGGCACTGACCTTGATTTTCCCTCTAATATCTACTTTATAGCGTAGAAAAGCTGTAATAGGCGACATTTTAGCTCTGAGGTAAGGTCATTCTTAATAGTGAATGATGGACAATACATTCACGTAATACGAATTTGAATTAAGAAAACCAAATTTGACAGCCAAGTTGGTCGAATGGTTAGCTTAGACGCCTAACGTAGGTGTAGCGGCGCAATGGGGCTCGGGTTCGATTCCCGACAGGGATAGGCATGTATGTGATGAGCATAGATGTCTGTTTTTCTGGGTTTGGTCATTTATTAAATATATTTGCAGTATTTATAATGTGTATTTCTATGTATTTGTGTCGTTGTCTAACACCCTTAACACAAGCAAATAATTTCCTTACTTAGGGGTTACATCAATTTTTGTAATTTGTCCTGGGATACTATATTATTATTATATTGGATTTTATATTAATGACTTAATGTATAAGTATTTGAAATTGGAACATGCATATGTCCTAATTCTAATGTCCTAAACGAATTTGAAATTAGAACATTGACATCATTATAATCCCCAAGACCTATAGCGAATTTAAAATTAGAACATTCAGACAAGAATTGATCTCGATGATCTAACGCGAATTTGAAATTACACATAATTGTAATCCTAATGACCTTAAATAGAAAATTAGAATAAAATTAAAAATAGATCCAAATAGTTCTAATTCTGTATGTCTACACGGTTTAAATATGAAAAATATGAGAAATTGACATAATTCCAATCTTGATGAACTAACGCTAATTTAGAAAAGGATTATTAAAGTATGTATTATAAAACTAGTTCTAATCGTGTATGACTACGCGAATTAAAAAATTAGAACATTGACATTATTCTAATTCTGATGACCTAACGCGAATTAGAAATTAGAACATGATAGTTCCAATTCTCAAAAAAGCTAACAGGAATTTAAAATTAGAAAATTGACATAGTTTAAAAAATACTATCCAAAATAAAATAGAACTTACGTAATATATTCGGTATGACATAATCCAAAGCAAGTTACGTATTCAAATAAATATAATTCATATTAAAAGAGTCTATATGAAGGTTCGTTTCACACAATGTCAATCGAATGTGGCTCATTTCAGTCAATTATAGTTATAACGGTCACGCGAGATATTTATCTGATCACGGAGTTGCGATACACGTAGTATTTAAACATAAAACTAATATGATCTACCAATGATCTACCAATCCTATGAAATTGAGGTTTTATTATTTATATATTTTCCTGACTTTGTCGTTGTGTTTGAGAATATATTATATTAGCTGTTGCCTGTGACTTCGTCCACGTAGATTGTAAAAATAATATTTTTATGTCTAGGATCATAAGCCATAAAAATATTATTTTCTATTACTTTTGACTTATATAACGATATCTCATACATCAAAATTCTTTAATTCGTTTAAAATGTAGCAGGAAACATAAAAATAGCATAATTGGCTATATTTCTATTAACATACTTATATTTGAATAACATAACACTCCTTCTAAAGTCGTCGGGTAATAAGAATGATTTTCACAAATAATTATTTAAAATTCAGTGAACCAAACGATTAAAAACAAGATCTCCAGTGGCAAATAGTTATCGCGCTACAATCTATGTTATGTCACAGACCAAACCACGTACAAAAGTTAGTATTTCTATAACCTACGTGTTATTCTGGTACATAAGCTACAATATTGCTATGTTTCATCAAAATCCGTCCAGTAGTTTTGGCGTGATTGAGAACAAACATCCAAACATCCAAACAATCGCACTTATATATTAGTCTGATTATAGTAGATATAATATTATTATTATATATATATTATATTATACAACTATTATGTTATATACGGTTTGAATTCAGATAATGAATACACAACCCTTTTTCTCAAAAATATATTTTTCATTTTTTTCATATATTGGCCACTTTTTTATCACACATTTAACACTTTATTGATATCTTTATAATGCAGTAAGTAGGTAATACAATACCATAGATTTGTTTGTCACAAACACTGCGTACAATATAAAGTTAGTACCCTGGGGTAAAATGTTGGTATCACCTGATTGCTTGATTCATGTTACGTGCTTGATATACAAGCGAGGTCAGTTAAATTGAACTTTATACACCCATTTAATTAATTGTCAAAATTATATTAAAGTAACAATTTATAGTGATATCTTCAATGCTTTTCTTTATTCCGTTCTTTTTCAAAAGAGATATTACTATAATTTAAGACTATTCTTATACCTATATTTTTTGAAAGCAGTTGAAAGTGTTTTGATAATATCATATTTATCCACAACTATTATTATTAATTTCAATAGACGTTATTGGTTACAATGTAAATACTAAGCAGTAAAATATATTTGTGGATTTATTAAAAGTTTTCAGAAAAGTACTAGAATTGTAATATGATACCTTAACCTAATACCTACTTAGTAATTTTGATAACCTATATAAATGGAACAGTGAAACTTTAAAAAGAGTTCTTTTTTTTATGGAATCATGTTCTATATTTTAAAAACAAAATAGGTTTCGCAAAACAAATTATTTTTTATCGGTTTAGTTTTATTCTATCATTAAAAGTAAAAGTATACAGTGGATTATAATCCTTATAGAAAGTTAGTAAAACTTACATTAGAATACATATAAAATAGGTCGGATAATATACAAGTTGTTGGTTGTTTGCACGCGGTTACCATGGCAACTATATCGAGGCATCTGCGGAACTCGGCGTGGTTAAGTGATTTGACTAGAGTTCAATGAACTATTTATTATCTAGTAAAGCCTCTGTTTTATGATAATGCGGCGTTTGATTATTCTAATATTATTCTTTTTAAATTGTTGACTTAAAACTCTTTGGATGTTTTTTTGTTTTTATGAAATGAAATATAAATAACAATATTTTTAAATTTTCTTAGAGGACTGATAGTGAAAATAATAGTTTTGTTTTATTTATACTATTTATACTTATTCATACATTCTAATTATTATTACATATTTATTTTACTAGTCTCGCCAATGCAACTCCTCAGCAAGAAGACGCCACACTACCTTGCAGCGATTCGGTTCTGGCAACCGACTCAGAAAAGGTCCACCTTCCGAAGAAGCCTTTTAAGAAACGGGAAGAATTTATTTATTTCTTGTTATAAATAAGCAATTCGAAAAGTAATGCATTATTAAGAACAATTAAATGATGGCCAATATCATCCTCTTCGTTATTAAGCTATCAAAATCATTAGACATACCACAAAATATAATCTACATGAGATCGTTGCCGAAAAATCAGAATCAAAATTATAATTTTAATTTGCATATAAAAGAAACACCAAAAAAAGATAGTTATGTTTTTCAAATTCCATTTAATAACTTGATATAGAAAGTAGGTTAATAAAAACCTCCCTTAAAAACTTATAAAAGTGTCTTGGTTATTTTAGGGTCATATAATTTGTAGTTTATTATAATTAAGTAAATATTATATTTGAAATAATATTAATAGACAAAATCATTTAATTTATAAATAGTTGAATGCTTTAGGAACTTAAAAAATAGTGAAATATTTGAAATTATGGAACTATAATGTTGTAGAACCTTTTTTTAAGTGAAATATTATCTTAAAATATTATCATTATGTAAGAACATAGAGGTTTGAATATTATTAGGTTAGCTATTCGACGCTAGATGGCGTTATTAATGAACGATATTAATAAATTTTTGTTCAATTGTTGAGACAAGAAAAAAAACATGTATGCTCAAATGTTTTTATTTTCTTAAGCCTACAAGAAAGAATACAATAATAGAAATTGTTTTGATCTGAATGTATTTCATATGAATTTGACATTTGTTAATATATTAATACTCATAAAAGAATAATAAAATCACATGTCTGTTTGTTTAAAGTAAAAATACTGGTGATGTAGACTAGCTTACAAATTTTGTTAAATAATTACAAAAAACATTTACCACAATAAAAAATATTCATAGATTTAAAATATTGTTTTATTTCCATAACAGAATTAAATCGATTATTTATATTAAAAATTATCAGTTTCTAAATAATTAAAAAAAATAAATAATCCTAGTAACAAACATCAAGGATAAAGCTAGGGACATACTGTTGCCACACTTTAATTATAAATGCGAGGACTATATTGGCACTATTATTACTAGTAGCTATATTGAACCTTAAATAAACAGAGTGGAACGTACAATTATTATTAACACTTATTTATTATAATTTCACAAAGAAATGCCAATATGAAGTACGACACACTTGCACAATACACTTAAAATGTTAGCGATGTTATATTTTTAATAATTATAGTTGGAACGAATGTTTTTGAGAAGATATTTTTCATTCCAATGTAGCTTAATTACACAAATTTCCAATTATCTTACTGACTAGGTAGTTATTCTATTTAATTACATGCAAATATTAGTAGATTTAGTTTAGTATACATAATATATTAAAAGTTTACAATTATTTCGATCTGGTAAACAATGGTTCAAAATTATTTAATGTGTAGTATTGTCGAGTAAACAAGTAATCAATATTTTATTAAGTCATAAGTATATTGACTTGGGTCACTCAATTTAAAATGATTCGGGACTGACTTTTTGAATTCATGACTTATTACTATAATCATTGTTTATAAAAAATAAACCTCTTTTATATGATAAAGATTCTCGCATTGGGTGGGTATTTAACTAATTTGACATTTAGTTTCTGGGTGAAAGTAAAATATGAATCTATTTATAACCAACGACTTAACCTTAAGTGAATTTAAAAAAAAGATTAAAGAGCTAAAAATACAAGTAAAAGTTAAGAAGATTTGTTGTACATTTTTATAAAGGAGATAAATAAAAATACAACGTTATTACAAACATTGGAAATGCAAGACGCTTGCGGAAGAACTAAAAGTTGAATTTAGGATTCGAAGCGCGAAGATTCGAAACTTATAATATAATTTCACTCGAACTTAATTACCAGATACCGCGCGTGGGTCGCGGCATCACCACCGGCGGCGGCGCCAGCATCTCGAACTCCTCGACGATGGTGTTGGGATGCAGCGCGCTGATGTTATTGTTGATGGTGTACGTCCTGGCCTGAGTGTGCACTATGGCGGGCTCGTTGACGAGCCAGTCGTCGTGCTGCATGCGGTGCAGCTGGCGGTCCCGCAGGCGCTCCAGCCGCGACAGGTGGAACTTTACACGTTTCTCGCTGAGCCCCGTGCGCCCGGAGAGGAGGACCTCCATGTTGTGCTGGAAGGATTCTTGGGGTTTCAGCCTATTCCATTGGTAACTGAAATATATTACATGTTATAACGACCAACTGGCTGCGTGGAATCATATGGATGTTGACTTTAAAATACACTGTTAACGTACCCAGGGAACGGCCTCCTGAGCCGTCTCTCTGCGTGAGGTCGGGATCGCTTCCTTAACTCGTTTTGTCGCCCGTGGGTTCTATTTCGGTTCGGATTCTTCTTCGGTCCTCGTCTGAGTGGACTCGGACGGAGATCGTAAGACTTGGGGTTCAAGACCGGGTTGATGGTGACTTCATTAATGCGATTATCATTAACCTCCCTGCTCACACTGGGTGCTGTTATCTCGTTGATCTTTCCCATTCGTTGGTATCGTTTCTGCAGTTCTTTGACTTTTGATTTATGTATTTTCTTTATTTTGGTTTGACAAATAAACTGTCGTGGTTCGAAGCAGCTTTTCGGCGCCCATCTAGATTAAAAGAAAATCATTTTATTTATCTTAATAGCTGTTCGCTGTCACGTAGTGTTTAAGCTTCATTAGTATGAGAGATGACGTCACGGCCGACCGGCGCCATAGACTTATAGAGTACAGAATTCCCACGTGTCATATTATCATATTCGTATTTGACGACAAGTTATATGCGTAAATAAAACCGCAAATTGATAGATTTATTATAATTCTACCAATATTAAATCATAGAAAGTTAAATCTACTTAAGGTTACAGTTAGACCTCAATAGAAAACTTCCCCACGACTTTGTGAGCATTGACTTCATATTGATTTCAATCAAAAGGTGATGTAAGAACAGTGATATGAATGCGAATTGAAGTGAAGTTCAACTGGTTTGACATTTAATTTACACTTCACTTCACTTCCAAGTAGTGTTCAGATACGTTCGTAGTTTGATTGTTCATTGTTCGCAAATAAATGAGAAATGTATTGAAGCGATGTTCATTTGAAATTCCGAGAATTACTTATAATAATAATTGTATATTTAGGGGCTTCAAATGATGATAGCATCGGTTCAAAAATGTGTGCGAAACTTCAAACATTTAAATTGGGAAAGTCTTGTATATTTTAAATTTATATATAAAAAAATATCACCATACATAAAATAATTACATACGTTTTGTAGCCGTATATTTAAATTACTTCCAGTGATAACCTTTACAAGCATTATATATAACTAATTACGTATATATATACATATAGGATACATGGCAATAATATATTCTTTTATAATAAACTAAGTTATGAAAGTTCAAAGTTCCTCTATGTATTCCCATGGCTAATCTGATTCCCCCATCAATCTGATTTTATTTTCTAAATCCATTTGAGACAACAATTCCCGGATTAAAGACTTGCCATCACCCTATATATAAAGTTCCGCGTGATGTGGAATATCGTTAAGTTTTATTTGTTTCGCAGTATCGTTCTGGTCTTTGTTTAACAATCGTTAGCTTATACTAGTTTTATTTTAATATTTTCTTTGGTACAAGTTAACGGGATAAGCGTGTTTTTATATTTATAAAAGTAAAGATTATTTATGTTATTTAATAATTATAAGCTATATTGAGGTATTTATAATCTTATTTTATAAAAATTGATTCAAATCACAGTAAATAGGAAAGTATTAAATGATTTGGTATATCTATAAAGTTACTTAGAATGAGGGTTTTCTTTCTTTTTTTGTTGTTTGTTTTGTTTAGCTTACATTTAGTAATATTTTATTAATATAAACTGGTACACCAATAATCGCTAGAGTCTGTAATTTACACCACACCTCGTTGTTTTGGTGAACGTGCTTTTATTGTAATACATTCCTAAGTTTAGGGTCTGCTGGATGCAGTCACTGTACAGCCCCTGCGACCTTGACTCCCTCTCCCCACGTATACGAATGTTTCGCATATGATGTTAACATTTAGATAAAACTGAAGAAAACCGATTATAATAGATATGAAGAATATTGCTGTTAAAACCTAAATATCTTAGCACATTTACCTGTACAGCAATTCAGGCATCATAGCAATACATTGGAATTGTAATTGGGATGCTGTGAGCTTCTTCATCTTGGAGAAGGACTGGTAGTGCATCGGTCTCAGCTCTCCCCCCCACTTCCAGGCCTGTGATGCCATGTCATATATGCCACCAATCCATCTACTTGCCTTGTCTGAAAGATAAGATAAATATAGATAAGATAAAATAAGATATATAAATATAGGTAATCTTTATTATCTAATAAGCTACGCTTTCTCTCTAATTTAATGTAATTTTCACAATTTTAAACGTCTTTCATTTATGTGAAGTACAAAATAATGATATTGTAAAATATCCATTGTCTAGGACAAGAATATAAATTATATTTAAGTTGATAAATAGGAGTTTCCAATATAATCAGAAACTTCTCAGCCACCAGCATCAGCTACTCACCAATTTGTTGTTTATTGAGGTAGTTCCGTAAATTCCGGTCTTCCCAACGAGCGGGAACTGACAGATTACTATCACGGTCCTGAAACCAAAATAAAAACTCATTAAAAATGTTTTTTTTAAACTTATTAAATCCTAAATTAGTTATGATGTAATTTTAAATACAAATTTTATATAAAATATGATGTTTACAGCGTTTTAAAAGATATTGTAAATTATTTTGTTTTCTTTCTTACGTTATACCTTGTGGTGTCAAATTGTTTGATTAAAATGACTGATTAATATAGTGACCTAGATTTTAAAATATATCCAAAACTTAAATAAAAATGAAGTAATTTTAAATTGTATGTCTTGAGTCATTTGAATCTTAAAAAATGTTCATCAAAAGTTATTTATTGAATGTTTATCAATTAAATGATGTCATACTAGCACGCCCCAAAAATGTTGGATTGTTTTTTTGTACTCTCAAATACAACAAGACTCTGTTGTCATTTGATTTATGTATCGTTCTTAAAACCGAAACATTGTAGACAGAAACAAGAAACATTAACACTTTAATATAGACAAAACATATTGTTTCTAAGAAGGTAAAAGCTATTTACGTTTCCTGTTATACTTGCGGTTATGTTATATATAGTAATGTATTATATATGTATGGTAATTTCATATTTTTATATAATGTGAAGATATACCTCCAATTGTAAGATAAAATAAAACTAAATACGATTAGAAGATTCATTGAAAGTTTTGCTAACTCAAATACATTATTTGCTCTGTTAAGTGTCTGTTCTTTTATTAATATCAGACCAATTGAGTAAATTAAAAGCAAATAACAATCGATGAGTCACTGGAATTCATCTCCATCTTCATATCATTAGCATTCGCACCATTTGTCATGATGTCACCAGGGACTCCCATTATTGGCAATTGTCCTACTTTACCATCACTTGGACTAGTATTGACCATTTCTAACTTCTTTGTTCAGTTGACAACTCAATTACGAGGATCGGTATTCTTGGAACAAGACACTTTGGGATTCAGTTGCATGGTTTTAAAGATTTAACTTTATGATTTTAGCGATAAGGTTGAATTTTGGTTGTGGTTAAGTTTATTAAGCTTTTTACTAGAACCTCCTTTGTAGAACATGGTAAAGCTTTCCTTTATATTGAGGAAACATGTCGGGGACAGACGCTAATAGGCGCCAAGGTGATGTACATACGTCTAAGTAGTTATTATATATAGACCTGTTATATATGATACATTTTAATTAATGAAATATAGATTTTTCAGTAATCATTTGTTTACAGATGTGTGTTAGACTTTTAAAATATTAAATAGGAGTTAGAATTATTAATTAAAAGGAACTTAGTATTTGTCCTTTTTTAATGAAAATATATATAAAAGAAACGAATGTATAGTTTATTATATAATTCGGATCATGGAACAACTCTTCAGAGTTATTAAAATGTCACTATCTTAAAGATAACGGCTGTAAACAAAATTCAAGAAATTTTCGCGTTATTTTATTGCATTTTACGACTTATGATAACGCGAAAATTGATAAGAATTTCTTAGAAGTGCATCACAGCCAAGGACAATGACTTGTCTAAGATAAAATAAGTAGGTCTTGAAGAAATGTCAATTTATCTTTAGAAATGGATGGATGGATGGAAATAGTGAAAGGGATGGATGGGAATGGATAAAATGGATGGATGAATGGAAATGGAAATGTTATGAAAATCATTAGCAGCTTTTGATAGGAGAGATTAAAGTTCAAAAGCGGTTCATCCATCAGCTGTAAGTGGTTCCTTGGTGTCAGATGATACTTGATGAATGTATTGCTTCGCGAATGCAGTTTTGAAATTAATGTAACTTGAAGTTACGAAAGTTTATGTTATTTATTAAGTTTGTAACGACAGCTTTCGAATTAGAAAATGGATTTTTAAACAGCCTATTTATAAAGATTTTACAAAGCATTTTAAAAAGTAATCTGAAACCTCACAGAGGATTTATGTAAACTTCTGTTGAGAACATTTTTTAAATTATAATGTTGATTTAAATACTAAAGTAAATTAAGTGTATTAACATTATCATTATAAAAAAATAAATCTTGGTTTCTAATAATATCCTAACTAAAGTTTTATTATATATTATCAGAAATGTTTATTCGATAAAAGAAACACATGAATTTATTAAACTGACAAAATGTCAGATTGACAGTTGGTATGAGTGAGCTGGTTTTAGAAGATTTTCATTGTAATATTACATCCTGTGTAGTTTCAAAGCTATTTAATAGTTAAATAAAGCTAAGATGATTGGACCCACCTGCTTTGCTATTTTGGGTTTCAAGGAGCCTAGTTTAATAAACAATCTAGTTACTATACAATCTAGATATCAGAAACAATGAAATATTTACAATATTTACTGAACTAAATTATTTTTTTAATTACCTTTTCAATACAAATTAGATATAAGGAATCGTATTAGTTTATTTTTTTTTTTTGTAATGGTAAATAACAAAATAATGGTAGAGCTTAGAATAATAAAATACTAATTAAAAATATTAGTTCAATAAAAAATGCTAAAGTAAATTAAAAAGGAATTTAAAGAACAACACAATTACTATTGCTTGAGTGTGGGTGTGTGTCTTCTAAATATTAGTTTTTAATTTTATAAAATTTTCGTACTATGTGTTCAAAAAAAATATATATACTATCCACCTAATTCTACTCGGTCTTTTCTAATTACATATAAATTTTAATGTATTTTTTTTATATGTACCTCAAACATACACAAACAAACACACAAACCTCTTAATATATATATATTCTACTTAGCCAATCCAATAATAGTTAAACTAATTATCTGTATCTGTTTCTTGTCAATAAAACATATATTAAGAGATCGGAACATACTTAGACATCAATGCATCGAGCCGACCGCATCCAAGACCACGACCTTATGAATCATGAATCAATGAATAAATGCATAAAAATAGATGAATCCCTCCCTGATGCATATTCTATTTGTGAAATCAAATTCAATCGAGTCATAAATAACTGTAAAATACAAGCGATGAGTGAAAACATTTGGCGTGTGCAAAAAGATTTAAGATAATGTTTTGTAAATTTTGAAATTCTCATTTGAATAAAGAGTACAGAATAATAAACTACACTCTTTTATTTCTTTTTGTTAGTTTTTAAGTATTTCATGGTCATATCTATGATCGTTTTCTTATATTAAACTGTACTAAAATATTTGTGTATATATATATTTTACCGGTAGTATTATTTTTTTGATATAAACACAGTGTCTGCTTTAGAGATTATATTATCCGTAACTTTACAAACATATAAATAACGGATAAAAGTACAAACTCAGATCCATCTCTGGATCACACAAAGAATTTCACGTGTGGGAATCGAAGCCACAACCTTTTTGCCAGCAGTCAGTGTTACCAACACACCAAGAGGTCATCAATTATATAATTGTATCGAAATTTTCTCGACTAAAAAAATCGTGAATTTTACTTACAAAGCCGCAAGTGTAAAGATAGTTTAGATACAATAATAAACATACTATAGTATTAAACAATAATTATGTAAATTAAAACTACTACTTATAAATGATAACTTTATCTTTTAAATGAAAAGAAAGAACATATAAACCCTTTGCTTTTTATTAAAACATTCATTAAAAAGTAAATAACTAGCTCTAAACGCGTCGGTAACATTAAAGTTTTATTTAACACGCACTTGTTTAATACAATTCGTTGAGCGCCATTTTTTATTTTAGGACGTTTGCGGAATTGCTGTAATAAAATATATAACCTTGGCCTACTGCGGTTCCTGTGACTATTTAGGTTTTTAACAGACTGTATTTTATTTTGTTGTTTTATAGTCTTATAAATTGTTCTCTTAACGTTTACTATTATACAAGGTATAAATTATAGTCTGCTAGACGTGGGTGTGAGGTGAGGTATGGTGGTAGATACCATGCAGCTCGTGGGATTGTAGATTTAATGATATACATTTGTTTGAAAATATAAATATACAATGAAAAATAAACCGATACGGGCAGGAATTCTAACCCGCGACCTCTGGGAAACCGTGCCGTCTATTAATTGAGCTATCGTATCGCTGAGCGTCTCGGTGAATTAAGCATACCATATGTGATCGTTTAATACGTTACATTTTCTTAAAGACCAATTCATTTTTTTTTTCAAGTACCTATATATATTGCACTTATGACTCTGGTTGCAAAAGTAAGTCCATAGAGACGAACCTACAAGAAACTCCATGGATGCTTTTTAAACCTATTTATATATTTTTTTATAGCATTGGCTATTCCACTAATATATAACCCTATTAAACAAAGATATAAATCAAAGAAGGTCATGAAAATCGAAAGTTTATATTTCGTTACGACGCCATGTTAAATAAAGTAAAAGTTTTATTGGTATTTTAAATTAATACCATAAATCAGTTCACGCACGCGAGTAAAACTGAAAGTGAGATCAATTCAACACATTCAATAACATCATTGTAATTAAACACGTTAAAATATATCTTCATTTTTATTGATGTTATGACTTAATTGACTTATCTTTTACTAATTGGCTTTTCAATGTTATATATCTACAACGTAGGCGGTTTAATGATCACAGCAATCACGTAACGCAAGAAATAATGATTTTTAAAATATATTGTTAAATTAAACGCACTGAGGAAGTAATTTTTACTAATAGAACCATTAATTTAAAAAGATTTATGACTAAATTTTATTTGGGATTTAAAGCACACGGCTCGTATGTCACTATGACATTTTATTTAAAATGGCGTCCGAATGTTCAGTAAAACGCTTCTGATAAATAGGTCGTTAAACAATTTATGAGCTTGGAAATAATGTTAGATACAATGCTTTGAGAAACAAACTATTTAACATTATTGGATCAAGCTATATAAATCTATTTTCTTTCTAAGTTAAATAAACAATGGAGAAATGTTTTGAATGCTAATTAGAATTTATTAATGTCTAGATATAATTTAATATTTATTTTTAAATAGTATCAATATAAATCTAAAATAAAGTCTGATTTAAAAATATTAAAGTTATAAAGGTCTTGCTTATATTCTTTATAAAAAAATATAGAAATTTTGTAGTCGTATATGGCTATAGCCGCCATATTAAATTTAGAAATGTCCCACAGGTTAAAAATTCTCAAAGTAATGGTGTAAGAAGTTTTAACTTAGCTGCATTAAGGAAAAGCTAATGGCGAAGCACTGTTGCCAAGTTGGATGGGCTCCAACGGTAAAAGTTCAACTTTGCGGTCTCCATTGCAATTTAATTAATTTCTTCTTACATTTTACAGAATTTGATAAAAACGTTAATTTAATTCTGTTATTCCGTAATAACTTTTTTAAAACTGTCAATTTGTTTCTTCTTATTGGTTTTAGAAATCATTTAATTTTCGTAATTATTCTTTTAACGGATATGTTAAATGAATGTATCGTATAACATATATCGTATAGAAAAAAAAACTAAAAAAAGAAATAAAATATATTTAAAAAAATTATATACGTATAGGTATATTTTAAAACATGAGAAATAACAAATTATTTTGTCATATTTCAGCGCCAGTTAAACGATTCAGTGCCAAGTGCTGTCTGAATCATTTTTCACACTATTAATAACGTGTTGAAATATTAATATTAGTTTAAATATTTTTCTGAAAAAAAAAATCATGAATCATGAAAAACAACATAATATAATTTTGAAGCGGTCTCAGCGATTTGCTCAACAATGCGAAAGTAGAAGTTTATTTTTAGTTAGTCTGTAATAGAATAAATTGCATACAACTTTAAGTGTCCTATTAATTGCTTAAACCTTGTTTTTTCTCTTATAACTTGTTGCTTGATCAAAATTTAGAGTAAATCTTCGGCGACATGATACACTACAATGTCGCTGTTGTTTTGGGGGTTTTTAATTTTTTTTATTTATTTATTTTTCTGCTTTTTAAAGTTATGTTACCGATTTTCTTATTGTACTAAATGAACCTACGGACAAACAAATTTTCAGTTGTTTAAGTGTTTCTATCAGTCTATCCTAATATTATAAAGAGGGAAGATTTGTTTAAATTGAATAGGCTCCGAAACTACTAGACCGATTGAAAAAAATCTTTTACCATTAAAATCATACATTATCCCTGATGAACATAGGCTATATTTTATCAACATCATCATCATTAATATTATAAAGAGGAAAGATTTAATTGTTTGTTTGTTTGAATTGAATAGGCTCCGAAACCACTTAACCGATTTAAAAAATATTTTATCTTTAGAATCGACCAACATAGGTTATATATAATACGAGAAAAAAAGAACGATCCGATTTCTACGTGGACTCAGTCACGGGCAACAGCTGTCATTAATAAAGTACTTTATCTGAGTAAGTTAGTGTAAAAACCTTTTGACTTACGTACAAGGCTTTTTTTCCTATATAGCGCTGACGAAGCCGCTGGGAACTGCTAGCATTGCATGAGAACCGTCCACCAATAAAACGCCAATATCTTGGAGACAACTGTTTCTATTTCGATCAATTATAGCTAAGAACCATCTCGACGAACATAGCTTTCGATTAAAAAAAACCGCATTCAAATCCGTCCACTGGTTTGTCCGCTACATTGCCACAGACAGACACACAGACACATAGATCGACAGGTCAAACTTATAACACCCCCCCCCCCCCTCTTTTTAGCCGGGGTTTAAAAAGTACTGTAAATATAAAACCCAATATTTAAAAATATTTTCTAAAGAGTTTATAAACATGTATTTAGAGTTTAGACATGTTAACATTTTAATAAAGTATAAAACGAATAATTCAAAACTGATTTAATTGAACTGACGACTTTTAAGTTTCCAATTTAATTTTTAATTAGACAATCATGAAAAAAAAACATGTGACTTACCTACATATAAGATAGTATATAGTTGTTTCATTCAAGGTTTATTTTAACACTTACATGTGAATATATCTCTCGTAAGTATAAGTATGTTATTGCTGTAAATGTGTTGGTATCTTTAAAAAACTTAATAAGTACCTATTAGTGAGAACTAATAATCATAAACGTATGGTGATTTAAAATTGGTTTAAATTAAATTTTAAATAAATTAAATATACTTTTTAATTTTAACTTTATTACTCAGTCATAAATGTGTACCTTAGTAATAAAGTACATAATAAAACTTACATAAAAAGTATCCTATAAGAAACTCAACAAGCTGTATTTTATGTTGTCTCCAACTTCGTAATGATGTTGATATATTTATATTAATAGAGTGTGTATATAATAGTGTGTCAGTTTGTTTGTAACGTTTTAACGCCTAAAAACTAAAAAGCAAATATAGTAAGTATAATGGTAGGTACATAAACAAATCGATTTAAGAAGAAAATATTGATATATTTTTCCTGTAGTTTCAAACAGATCCCGGAGGAGATGAAATAGGGCATGAAAGATAGTGTGGGGATTTCAATTTCCATAATTTATCACGTTAGAGGTATGAAAGATCACATTTAGGCGTTTGGTATGAAATAAAATAATGTTTTTGTATTACTCGAGGGGATAAAAAGGGATGATTTCAAAATACATAATAAATATTTAACGTTATATTCATTGAACAAAATGTCATTTTAAATATTTGTTCTGAAAATTGGAATAAAAAACTTAAGCTGTGGTCGAGTTACTGAAACCACCAAAACCATCGATATGAATCCGCAAATACAGCTAACAATAAATATGTCAAACATTACTACGTAATTATTCCAACTAAAGTGACAACATAAATCTTAATAAAAGAACCTTGTCCCTGTAATCAGGTCACCGTTTTATTAAAACCAAGGTCGTTAAAATAGGTATTCTCTAAATAAATTACTAGTTAACACAACCTATTAGATATTTAACTAGTCATACATCACCCGCCAAAATTTAATTGGAGAAGATGGCGTCAATTTTGGCGCCATCTTGTCGGTAATAAGAGCAGTGTTGAGGGAATGGATTATAAAAAGTGTTATAGATTAAAAATATTAGTATAATATGAGCAGTTACTAAATGTCAATAAGAAAAAACTATGAAATATTTATTCTTTTAAACATATAACAAAAACCTTATTTAGGCTATAATTAGACAACAAAAGAAATATCCTTAATAAATTTATTAAATATCCTTCACATTTTTGGTGGATTAACTTCTGAATAAACATTTTTTTTAAATATATTTTACGAAACTCATATATAATGCAAAGATGGCTTTTGATTTTAGGAGGGAGTAATGAGAGTAGAAGCTACTGGCATAAGGTGGTAACTTGGTAAGTAATGAGGGGGGTGGTAACTTGGTAAGTAAATGTCCAGGGGGGGCATTGTATATTCCTCTACTACCTTCTATTGTAAATTAAAATTGGTATTTTATATTACAAAATAAAACCAATTTAGTTTTAAAAATTGAAGAAGGTTTAGAAATGCTTTCTCAGGAAGGTTAGTCAGGGACGAGAAAAGTAAGTTTTCCGTTGTTATAGATCTATGTATTACAAACAAATACAATTCTCTAGTAAAACTTTTAGCAAACACTTTAAAGTCTAAAATCATCATTAGATGATAATGAAAGACCAGAGTTTGCTCTTTCATTATTCAACCATACTCAGAAAATGAAAATGACATCTCCAAAATTACAAAAAATATATCAATGAAATCTGGTCCCCCCCCCCCCCTTGCACAGAATCTGGGTACATATAAATATCACGTGTTTTAACCTTATAGTGTGTGTGTGTGCGTGTGTGTGTGTGCGTGTGTGCGTGTGTGCGTGTGTGTGTGTGTGTGTGTGTGTGTGTGTGTGTGTGTGTGTGTGTGTGTATTCACATATTCTTATATTACCTTATGTTTATAAAATCAAATATATATCAAACCGAATAGAATTTGAACTTGCGCCCTCTCGGTCAACGTACTGTCGTTCTGCTAATTGATCTACCGTTCAATTGGCAAAACGCTACCCGTTACAATGAATTTAGAATTAAATGATATATTCAGAAAAAAAAAATTGGTTATCATTAAAATGTGTAGGTTGCTATTATTGGGCATAAAATTACTTATCATTATAAATCTTGTCTCACTTAATTAGGATATATGCATTATTATGTAAAGTTTATTACAAAATAATGACTATGTTGAGTTTAACAAGTAATTTATGCTGATATTAAAATAACATATTTTTTGCAAAAACAACACTCAGACCATTGTTATGCTACATTGTCTATGGTTGTTAACTAACGAAAGGTTTTTTTTTAAATTCTGTTTTTCAAAGAAGAATGGCTAGGTACTACAGTATTTTTTTCAAATAGCAAGATGAACAAAATTATATAAAATTTGTTTTTTATAAATATTATACACATATACAATATTTATAACGACCTCCTTGTTACTTAGTGAATGAAAATTATTTTATTAAAAAAAATAATAATTATGATCTGACCTACTGTAGTGAAGCTGAGGGCGCCAGCTAGTTAAAACAAAGTCACCCTATGATGCACTCAAAAGTCAATTAGAGCATACAAGTTAATTACAAACACAATTGTTGGAATTACTAATGACAGATTAATAAGTCTGCCGCATTCGTTACTGATTGAGTTAATCATTCAGAGTGATTGCGGCATTCAAATCAGTCATTCAATCTTCTTCTTCTTCTTTTTAGTATTATGGCAATCTCGAAGAATGCTACTGTCATGAGAGCGTCACTTTAAATTTATTCAATCTATATTGTTCATTTTTTGTAAGCTGTCATTTGAACTCAATCATTCATTCAATAAATATTTTCCTTCTTTTGTAATCTGTCATTTGAACTCAATCATTCATTCAATAAATATTTTCCTTCTTTTGTAATCTGTCATTTGAACTCGATCATTGATTCAATCAATATTTTCCATTCTTTGTAATCTGTCATTTTATTAAACTTCAAAATAGGGTAAAATTTAATTTCAATTCAATGTTTTTAATTACTTTCATGTATAAGGTCAATGAACACATAATAGATACAAAAACTTGAATTATCTTAAGACAAGTGATAAGAGGCTGAAGGCTGATGGATCATGCGGGCGCTACTTAACATTAAACATTACCTACAAATATAAACATATATATAAATACTCTTTACTAAATTACTTTTCCTACTGTTACTAAAAAAGGTATTAATTTTTATTTATGGTATTCGACTTTCTACATGTTAATCAATTCTTATAAATAAATGCATATTCATATTTCCAATATTTATTAAAAAACACCAATTTAAAAAATCTATTATGAGATGCTTATGCGCAAGTCTAATCTTGTATAACAGTTTGTATGACGCGTCCTATTGTAATAATAAGAATGGAGTGACACGTGTCTGTTTGTGAAATGTTATTTAGTTTCTTTACTACTAATTGTTTTTTACTTATTTATAACTTTGTAAAAAAGAAACACACATGTGTATACATATAAATAAAACTAGATATAGATAAGTTTACACAGTACTCATTTACGTACATATTCATACAGTACACTTCACGTAATAATGTTACATACTTTATAATCTATACTCACTTTATATTACTTCAATATATGATTTGATCATTATAATCATTACAGATATTTATAATACAATTAATCAAACTGAAGAGTTTGTTGTTAATGAAAATTAAGCTAATATTCGGACTTGTGGTATTTTTTTTTTTACATTTGAAATCTCTTTATTAATATTGGTACATTAAAAATATTGGTACATTTACTTATAATGGTTAATAATATAATTGAATGAATGAATATTATAAAATTATGTTAAATAGACATTATTTTACTTTTTACGGGTTTATTGTAGCTTAAAAATAATTATACGAACTTGTGATTATTCTATATAACGCAGACAAAGTCGCGGAAAACAGCTAGTATTTAATAAATATTAAATTTAAGCAAATTATCGTGAACGAAGATAAAAACAGGTTCTGAATTCAGAAGTTATTGAATATGACATGGCTGCGAAGCGCGGCACTAATTGAACATTCTACAAGATGGTCGCCTCGCCATTGACAATTTGTATCTAGCTCAAGTTCATTGCTAATGTGCCATGTTCATTATAACTTGATATGTTTATGTAATACTGTTTAATTAAATAATCTAAATATATAAATGATTTATAATGGCTGGTAAATAAAAACCTGTTTATAAATAATTTACATAACCATTCTTTTATTTACGTTCTGTAATAAAACGTAATATATTAAATTATTTAAAATGAAATAAATTAGCTCGTTTATATATTTATACATAATTAATGTGAAGTTGTCACAGTTTTAAAACGTAACATTGAAAAATGTTTTGACATTTCTATAACAAAAGAGAAATACATTAGCGAAGTTAGGTGATTTACGATTTATATGTAGGTAAAGAATTTATTTTTAAACCTATATATTTTTTTACATTATAAGACATGTTGGGTTTATTCAACCCTGTTACGTGTATTTTATTTTTGTAGTAGTAATACAAAAATATTTTAAGGATTTTATCATAAATAAAACATATTCAAATATTTTTTTATGTATTTTAGTATTTTGAAAACCTAGTGAAGCCGATGACAGTAGTTCTATTGTCTGTTGTTTTGTGAATTTTAAATATTTATGCGATTTTAAGTATAAATAAGTAAACAAGGATAAAAAATGTAAATATAAAATGCTTATTACAGACAAACAATGTAAGATTATATGAGATATGTTTGAGATCATCTCTAATTAGATATAATAGAGAACCAATAGGTTATCGAAAGTTGATGGAAGAAAGACTTGTATATAGTTTTGCTTTACTCATAATATGTAAGTTATCATAATATTATGATCCGCTTTATAGAACAAATGCTCTATGTTATATTTAATCTATATACTATCTGTGGCGCAAAATATTTTTATAAACACCATACATCTTTGGATATCAGGAGAAGGACACCGACCATAAGAGAAGAGAAGGCGTCACAGTCGTGAAAAAGATTATAAAAATATATATTACTCTGATTGTGTGCAAAAAAGTTTCAAGGCGCTTTAGTTTTGTACCATCCTAAACCTAGACTCAGACCGGCTCTGCAAATACTATTAATTTAATCATTTAACCTTTAATAAATAAATGATGAAATAATTACATCTCCCTTCGCACCATTAAATTTAAATTGTCATCACAAGACCGTATAAATTAAAAATAATTTGAACGTCAAGTGTGAAGAGTGTGACATCAAAGATGACATGTCAATTAAAATATCAACGCTTTTAGAGTTTCAGCGATTAATTAATTTATGGCGTTACCAAATTAAAGTATGGGATACAAATAAACTTGACACTATTGTATTAATCATTCAATTTGAAATATTACGTAAGTGTATGTATGTTTTGTTGTTAGAATAAGAAATTAAGTGGTCAACAGTTTACTAAGAGTTTTCTAGTTAGATTTCCACAGATGTTATTCCTCGACGACTTACGATGTTAATAGATGTTACATGCTTAGAATTAATAACATTTCTTTTGCAGAGATAATAGTGAGTTGGGATTATCCCAGATAAACTTTGTACATCAAAACAAACATATTAAAAATATCTTGCATATTAGTTAAAAGATTTAGTCAGTACTAATTACTAAACTTGACCGCAACCACCAAACCTGGTTCCTTGCCAAATGGGCTATAAAATGGTTCACAATTGTCTACTATATGTCAAAGCAACGTCTGTTTACTGGTGTAGATTCAGAAATTGTTCTAGTACATTGACGTTTTTAAGTAGATGTCATTTACACTTATAGAACAAAAACTTCAATGTAGATTGTTCATGTTTGAGGTTTATAAAAGTATATAGAAGATTTGTATTTTGGATCCTATGAAATGCCAATAATCGGTCACTGATTTGGCACCATCTTCTAAGCTTCTAGGTATCTCGTTTTAAAGTAATGACCGATCCAAAAAGATTTATCCTATAATCATATTGAACCTTTTTTTTTATATCTAGACTTCTTAAAGATCATTATATATTATGTAAATAAGTAAATCATTGTACACGGTTTTTTCTATAGTTCTGTTATTGATTTACTTGTACGTTTATATTCTTAAGAACATGTAAAAATCCTTGTTCGATTATTAAGACAAAGATATATAATTAAACTCAATGGACTCATTAAGGTAGGCTTTTGTAAACATTTCTTTTAAGATTGTAAACACCATTCTTTCTATGGTAAACACTTTTCTGTAGGTCTTAATGTTGGCATATTTTGTCCCTCGTTACTAGTACTAAAGTTACGTGAGACAGTTACTCAATATATATAATAAATATAAGTGAATTAGTTACATTTCTTTGGAAAGAGTTCCTAATTGTCTATAGCTATTAGGCATTATTAGGAAAGAAAATTTCATTTCACTTTTAAGTTGCGAATATAACTAAATCAGACAAAATCAAACAGACAATTAGAGAATTCTAGGAACTTTTTGTTGTTGTTGAGAAGATTTCTTCAATATGTGTAACCTATATTTGACAACAAAACATCTAAAAAAGGGTTGATAATCGTTATACCTACATAAAAATAAATTGACACAAATGCATTCTAAAAGCAAGCTAAGTGCTAGTTTTAAATGACGGTATAGAATATGCAACTCTCAGAACACCACAAATGGATTGCAAAATAGTACGAAAAAAAGAGGCGATTCCTTTACGTGCGTCAGTGATCTAACTAAACAAACAACGCCCCATCCATATAATCTTGTTATTTTAGATTCCATTGCCTTGATCCTTGAGACGTTACACTAAAATATGTTGCCAATGAAATTTAGTTCTTTATTCTTTTTATTTTATATCTATTTTATAACTTTTCAGGAGAGGATTACCCTAATCCTCTTCTGGGTTGTTAAATTATTTATTCTTAAATTTGATCTGAAACTTTATTTGATGGCAGTTATGTTATTTTTACTAACAGATGTGAACTGAAAGAGATTGACTCTAGAAATGGGATCGTGGTTTTAAAAGATTTAACCAATTTTAAGACGTATATAACCAAAAAAAAATGACTTTAAATCACATTAAGTATCTATAGTATCTTTATATTTTTTTTAAATCAATTCTCTATCAACTTAGAAGCACGGAACACCATAATATGAAATAATTGATTACAGAACACTGATATTATAATTCTATTAATAGTCAGAACGTTCAAATATTCTTGTATCTGGTTATAATTAGCTGAAGTTTTATGTATAAGAAATATTACATTGAAATATTATTTAAGTATCGTAATGTATTACGATTGGATTCAAGGAGCTTTTACATCATACGATAAAACTTAATTTTGGAAATAAATCTGTGATGCTATGTTTGAATTATGATTGTCGTTTAATTCAAATAGTTACTATGAATTTTAACTTTATATATAAGTTAATAGAGTAGGTATATATTGAATTTCTTGCAGGTTATTGCCCATCTAGCCTTTGGACTCACGAAACCGGAGTCAGACTTCAGAAGTGCAATGTTCATTAAATATAAAAAGTGTAAAATCTTTTTATCTTCTCTTATTTATATATAGTTTCCACGAAATACTTGCGGATTAATTCGCGTATTTCTGAGTATATATTATTATCGTCTCGAGACCGATCTATTTGTAACAGTGCAGTAACTATTTCAATGCAAGAATACGTGTTTGTCAGCGACCGTTAAAGCGATCGTTTGGATTTAAAAATAAGAACGTTCTGAACGTTCTTATTTTGAAAATATTTGCTTTAAAAGTGTATTACACTTCTTATACTTATATGTATTATGATAAGCAAGTCTGTTGTCGGAGACCAGGTATAAAATTCAATAAAAGACAATTACAAACACAGAATTGAAGGCACTTGACCTCATACGAAAATAATCATCAATTAATATTGAATGGGTCGCTCCTGAAGAATATTTATAATTATATGGCGTGAAACAGCAATATCTTCTATATCGATTGGAAAGAGATAGGTTTAATGTTTTTTTTTATTATACAGCGGTGCAACGTGGGGCAATAAAGTTAAAGATGATATGGTTCTGTTGAGTTTCAACACTTAATATTGTGTATGTTAGCTCAGATTTAGTGTAAAAGTTATGTGTATTAGATTTTACGACTTTGTTGCAACCGTAATGACTGGTTCGGGGTTCGTTTATAAAAAGTAGTTTAATAGGAAGAGGTGATCTTTACACTTCTTCAAACTGAGATAAAATTTATTACCAAATCATTTGGATACTTAATTTAATATTGTTTTTTCAATATGTATGTTGATTTTATGTTGATAACTAAAATTGTCTTTATATTAATCAGCTTTGCGAGGCAAAAGTTATCTTTACTACACTAACTATGTAAAAAAAATATTTTACACGCAAATGTAAGCTATTTTGTTTTTAAATGACAGTTTCGATCAACCGCCTCGTTGGTCGTGTGGTTAGACGCCTAACGTATAGCGATTCAATGGGGCTGGGGTTTGATTCCTGACAGAGACAGGCATGTATGTGATGAACATATATGTCTGTATTTCTGGGTTTGGTCATTTATTAAATATATGTTCTCAGTATTTATAATGTGTATTTTTATGTATTTGTATCGTTGTCTAACACCCTTAACACAAGCAAATAATTTGCTTACTTAGGAGTTAGATCAATGTGTGTAATTTGTTCTGTATTATTATTATTAATTAAAATAGGCTGAGAGCTGGTAGTACTTAGTCATCCTAAAGAATGTAATTATTAACAGATTATTTTAAATACATATGTCAATAGATTTCGATCCATAGTGTATAATAATACTATGTTTTGATTTTATGATTTCAAAAACTGTAATTTTTTTCGTAACACCACAATTCTTACCAGGGGTACAGATCTCCAATCTATTGTTGACGTCATTAACGGTTTTTTTTTATAAATAGAATAATAATTTGAATAATCTTAAAATGGCTACATGTTTAAACGTCAATAACTTCAATAACGGTTTCAAATTTCAAGGCTGTCACCTATCAAATAGTCACCTTTATTATTATCTGTTGGTGCAAGAGTTATTTGTGTGCTCATCTGTGCAAGCATGACTGACCTTGGTCTTACCGCAGTCATAACGAGATACTCCTAATTATTAGATGGGTTTGTAATAGGAGAAGTTTATTGACTTTTGATGTATATATTACGTAATATTCTATTCTAGTTAAATATTTATAAATAATGATATTGTTTATAAATAATAATTACATCATTTCATTTAATATTGTTATGTAGGCCGTTTCTAAGTGGAAAATACAATTACCTACTTGCTTACTTTGAGATATTCTTGTTATCAGATATGCTCTGGTTTTAACTTAGATTATGAAATCACACATAATTCTATTCGTTAGCTATTTCTGTATATGAAAGTTTATAGCAACCAAAGTTGTTTCATATTATTTAATTAGGCATTAAGTAAACTATTGGTCTCTTGAAATTATAATTTCAATGAATATTTTAATAAGTTAACCTTGAATTTCCATACGAATAAAACTATTACATTTAAGAGAGCTAATATGCATACGGATAAATGTTAAATAGAGTACAATAAAATGTGCACTGTTTGAAACATCGCATGAGTCAGCGCACGTTTTGTCAATTTACTTTAGCTCAAACCACTTGTGCCTTTTACAACCTATTGTTAAGATGACATCATTATAGTAGCAAAATTACATCAGATTTTATTAAATTTTTGTCATTTAATAATTTTTTTTTTACAAAACATAAGGACGAATATATAAGACTTAAATATACATATTAATTTAATTTCTGGTTTGATTCATTTTTTTGTTTTTTAAAACACAAATAACACATTTTGATATAGTTCAGAATTAAGTAATATTTTATCAGTTATCAAAATATTTTTATAGGAAATATAATAACTAATATAAAAAGTTCATTATTACCTTGGTTTTTACATATTTATTTAATTTAATAAAGATAATGATATAGTTCATAATTACATAAGATCTTATCAGTTTACAAAATTATGTTTTACTAAATAAAATGGCCTACATAAACTAAATATAATATACATACACTTTAGTTTTTTTATTTCTTTCTTTAATGGAAAATAATATATTTTACACAAACTTCGATTTTTTCTTATTAAAAGTAATTTTCTCGAAAGAAAAAAACCACGAATCAACACCACACTGGTACCAGGGTATCATGAGTATAGAAGGTGTTAGAATTATTCGGTGGGTCAATGCATTATATGACGCAATAAAAGTTAATTGTACGTATTTTGTGGTTGTTATAAAAGTTTAAATACGTTTTTATAAACAGTATGTCACGGTGTATAAATATCTGTGTCAGGGTTATTATTATAATATTTTCGTCATTGTCAATATAAACACAGAAACCATTACAATTTATTAAAGAGTTTGAGGCTTTTTATTTCTTGAATATGTTATTCTTATATTTAATGGCGTATTTTGGCTTCGAATTATATTAAGTTTTTTTGTTAAGTATTATTTTCAAAGTGTAAATGTTTTTATAAATTCCTATATTTATCCAGTGGCTTTGTCCGCACTGTATATCAAAAATAAACATTTTTTTTCAGTCCAATGAAAGATTTTTTTAATCTCTCGGGTATTTTCAGGGGTTAATAATACCCAATATTATATTATAGCCCTAGCAATGTATGTTCGAAGTTTCATGTTAATCCGTTGAGTAGTTAAAATGTAGTAACGTGACAAACAAACAAACTCACATTCCTTCCTTCAGTATTAATTACAATTAAAATAATTATTGGTTATGTTACATTAACTGTGATTTTGGAAACTTTTTAATAAAGTTATTCTAATTATTTCTTAATTAAACTTTCGTGATCCATGATGATTATTAAATATATATTTAAACGGTTATATTTACGTAAATTGAATGGAATGATTCACGACTAATTTCAAATCCACTCGGGTTACCTATTTTTGAGTTCGAATGGAGAGAATATATACAGTGTTATTTATTAATTTAAAAAACAAAAATTGTCAGGATTAGGTGCTAATTATCTAAATATATAATTTTGCGTAAATAATAGTGACGTCCATCTCTCGTCAAATGTATTTAAAGGACAAACGTACAACAGTAAACAAATCTTTATTTAATATGGTTATAATTAAACTCGTTATCTTCAAATGTATTTTATATTATTGTGATTTTTACGAGCGTCCAATATTCCTGTTATGTATTAGAGTGCTCAAATGCTGTTTTACAATTATTTTCGTGAGTGAAGGCCGCCTTTAAGTTATTAGCAAAATATTGAAAAGGGTTACACAAAATACATTCGTTCGTAAATCCACATAAACGATAAATCATACATATTTTTAAACTTCTATAGATTTATTGATAAACTATTATAAAATGAAAACTTTTTAAATCAAATAAGTTTTGGACCAATCAAATAAGTTTATATTAATACTGAGCGTAAAAGTAAAAACGAAATCGAAATCCATCAACTAAATTCCTAATTATTAACGTCAAACCAGATTAAGCAACAAAACATCCGAAATAACTAGATCTGCCTGGTCTTAATACACATATAGACAGCAGTTGTTTTTTATACTGGTCACGTAAATACTTTTATTTTTAAATCGTATTTTGCCTGTGACTGACAAATCCAAAGTAACTTGTCACCTGCTACTTTCACAATGATTTCTTAGAAATAGATTGATAAAAATAAATATCAATCATTCATAGAAACTTACGACTTGTGCTTTACTTTATAGCTTATAAATACTTGAGCTTTCATTTCTAAAAATATCTGTAGAGGCAAATGTTCAACTAGTATTTATCACAGAGTAATATAATAAAATATTGTGAATAAAGGAATATCAATTAATCTTTGATTATATTTAGATTTTTTTTTCGATTTTACGATTTGTGCTTTCCTTTACATTTATAGCTTATCAATACTTGAGCTTTCATTTCTAAAAATGTCTGTAGAGGCAAATGTTCAACTAGAATTTATCACACAGTAATATAATAAAATATTGTGAATAAAGGAATATCAATTAATCTTTGATTATATTTAGAACAAAATTTCGACTGTAATTATAAAGGAAATTCACGAATATTTCAGCTTCTAAAATCGGTATCGTAAATTCAATTGGTCCATATAATCCCACGTCACAGCAACCCACATCGTATCGAAAAAGCTGTGACGAATTCCCTATGATTTCGTAATCTTCTACGTAACTAAATTAAGCACCCATTTCACTACCCAACTTGTGTTAAGCTAAATGAGTTAGCGCACTATTATCGTATTGTTAAAAGACGTTTTGTTGGTAAACACTTTCACTCTATATACTGTCGTCAAGTAGTGCGCTGTTTATTGAATAGTGAAATGGGCGCATTATACGCGAATCTGTAAACGTCGTTTGAGTCATCGACAACATGGTTTACGACTCTTCCTGTTATTTGTGGGTCGGGTAACTAGTAATAAGGTATTTGTGAATTATATTTATTAAGGTTATGTGCGTTATAATTTTTTGGCGGCGAAAGGTAATTAAAGAATATACTTTTTAATAAAAATAAATTAATATCTATTGTTTTGTATGCTATTCTATTTACTTTATAAACATTTTAAAATAGTATTTTATATTGCCCATTATATTTATTTAAAATCATGCTATACGGAAAGAATTTGAAAATTAAATATATCAATTGACGGATTGCAAAATATGACATTTCATGCCGCCATTTTAATTTGGTATTTCAAAATAACTTTTTATTAAATTCACGTCGTAAGTATATATTTAAAATTATGTCTTATTCATATAAAAATCTATCTACATATTTCAAATATCTTTGTTTCGTTTTGTTATAAACGTTTATATTTAAAATGCGTCCATTGTAGTACAATGTACGTAGTTTAGTTTTCTGATACAACTGTGAGATTCAAATATATAGGTCATTTATTTAAAATTAAATATAGGTAACTTAAAAGAGTTTGTACGTTACCTTGCTTCTGTCAAAAGATAATTTGAGTTTTTTTAAATTGTCAATATTATAATTTGTAATCCAACTTAATAAGGTTTTAATGGAATATAAATAATCTATTTAATAGTGATAACTTGTTTTCCCGTTCATAAATATACATTTTATTACATATAAAATCAATTTAGGTTGAAATTTTCTAAAAACAAGTTAGCAAAGTGTATGCTTATTTACATTTAAAATAAATATATAATGAAGAATTCCTTAATACTGGCAGATATAGGAATAACACTGAAAACAAATTATGTCTTCTCCGTTCCAATAAATTCTATTATATATATATAGAATGTTAAATTTATTAAGGCGGCTAATAACGATGACGACAGATTGTTATTAGACGTAGGTATATTTATAATTGTGAATAAAAATATGAAAGTTCAAATATATAACTTTGTAATAAATAGTATTTGATTCAATCTTGTTTAATAACTTTAACTAATAAAAAAAAACAGTGTATATTTTTAGTGTCAATTTAAATTGTATGTAAGAAACTATGATGACAATTTTTACATGATTATTTATACTAGAACAGTTATTTACACTATCTATAAACAAACACCACTTAAGATGGATGTGTGATAAGTTTCCTGTCAATGTGCTTTTGTGTGTGTGTTTTTTATACAGTTTTCAACGCGCCTCTAATTATATTATGATTATAAAACACATATATTAATGTTAATATTAAAATTGATGTTTTCCAAGAAGAACAATACCTAATAAAGATTTATAAGAAGTCTAATCAGATCTTAGTTTCGTCCTTCGTGTGGTAAAGGTCAAATGTATGGTGCATGGTATGCATTGTAATAATATTTAATCAAACAATAGTCAATTATTAAATTATATACAATCAAAACATAAACATCATTACCTAAAAATATAAAACATTTAAAAACAAATGTCAAAAATATAAAGAAAAAAAAATCAAATTTAAATGAAAATAACGTTAGTGTGATACAGCCTTATAATTTGTATAGAGATGCCCCGAATAATTGTTTCACCGAATAATCGAATACCGAAAACTTTTTTTTTATAAATAGTTTCTAAGATTCACGTTACGTGTGGCTGTTGATAAGATGAATAAATATGTTGATTTGTGGTTTAAAAATATTGTTATGAGGTTTAAAAATAAATGTTTATTTAAGTTCCAAAATAAATACTAATAACTAATTGTAGGTTACGAATAATAAAGTCAATATATTGACTTGATATGTTTCGAAATAAATGTTGATTAGGAGCTTAGTTGTTTTATATTATTAAACTTTAATCAAACCCTTTTTTTATAGGATTTCTTTGACTTATAATATGACATAAATCTTAGTTTTGTCGTTCAGTTATTTACCCTGTCGTGTAGCCAAGAAAACAGAAATACTCAAATATATTATACCGAATATTTAGAATAATCGGCGCATCTTTAAATATTTATGTCTATGTAAAATACATTATTTTCTTAAAGTATAAAACGATTGTAAGCAAAATTCAAAAGCATAAGAAAAAAACATTTCAATGTAAATAAAAATAGCGTTAGTGTGATATGGCTTTATAATATTGTAAGTATGTAAACTACGATATTTTCTTAGTGTATAAACAAACTTCAAAAATATGAAGAAAAAAAACATTTCAATATAAATAATAAAACGTTAGTGTGTTACGGCCTTAATATTTATAGGTCAGTGTTGATTTACGGTATTATAATAAAACGTAACATATGCTGGATGTTATTTAATCTGTATTAGGAGATGATTTCTTTACCGCTGAAACAACATAGCAACAGCTTAGACGCTTGATGTAAAGCATTCCTTTAAAATATTAGTACGTATCGTAAATAATATTAACTTTTAAAAGCTTTTGAACAAAAATATGTTTATTTAAATATATTTTTTATTAACTAGTGTCAAGTTAAAAGTAAAAAAATATATATTCAAAAGAGGTTTTGTTTAACTGATTTACATATTAAGCGTACTATTCGAGTGAAAGAGTGAAAGAGAGGATTGTTTATCTCGTTCTGTCACCATACAATACGTAATTAAACGAGTATCTACCTCGGGCAACCTTGTAAGAGCGGTTATAACAGTTTGAATCTGTATACAAATTGCAATCAGTTCGTCCCAGCTGGATTCTATCAACCTCCATGTGTAGACGAAAAGGAGCCTTGACTAACTTAAGACTTAGAAACTGTAATAACATATTTATAATAAAAATAAAAATAAGGTTAAAGTATCCAAAACTTCCGAGAAAAAGATTATATCTAGAAGCCTGTTCTATATTGTCACTGAATAATTAATACCAGAAATTATTTAACAAATAAAAGCTTTATTAATTTACTAGATGTATTGTAAATCTATGTAAGTTAATTAATTCTTCTAGTTAGTAGTATTCAGAGATAGTTACTATACATCATGTTCAAGTTCGTAATCCAACAGGTGTCTCTTAATGCTGATTCTTATTATTCATTGAATCACTTTTACAACTAACGTAAACTACCTACTCATCTTAATAATTTTTTTAAATTAAATAACAATTAAATAATTGGTTTCAATATCAACCTTTAGATTATTGTAATATTTCTATTAAGACCATGTTGACCTCAAACGTATAATTAAAAAAAAAATGAACTGGTTTATTATTATTGAGAAGAATTGAGAAGAATATTATAATTTGTATCGTAAAGACCACCTAGTCTAGACAAAAACAAAATTAAGCTATTAATATATGTCCAATAGATATTTAAGTTTAAGATGCAATATTTTGTGATAATGTTTTTTCTTATTCAGAATAAATAAACATTCCGGTTGCGCCCACGCGCAACCGCGGTGGTCTATTTATTTTAATCTATTTAATGTTACTATTTTCCTGTAACGATATCGTTTAAATCGGAATCGTGTCGTTGAGTTTCAAGTGCCTTTTCTAAGGACAGATGATTGAAATTCTTCTTAAATCTGTAAACCAAATGAGCTGGCAATCTGTCTGAGTCTTGATGGTTAGTAGTTTCTATTGATTAAACATCAACAGGCTAAGAGAAGTTTGAACTTAGGCCTGATTAAATCTGTAAGCCAAATGAACAGGCAATCTGTAGTTTCTATTGCTTGACATTAGAAGCCTAAGAGAATTTTGAACTTCAAAACCAAGGGATAATGGAGATAAATGCTACAGGTAAGGAAATAATTCTGTTATAAAAAATAATAATAAATTTAATTCGCAAAAGGATTATATTTTAAATATATTTATGAAATAAGCTGGTTCTCTATTACATAATCCGTGTCATATCTTTTCTGCGAAGACATTAAGTGTCAACGAAGTGTAATAAACTGTAAGAGTTACGATTGGTTTGCAGTTATAATTAAAACCTTGAGCTCAGTTCTGTTAAAATCAGATGAAATAAAATTCAGCCTTTAATAGGGCTTAGAAATGACGTCACTGAAATGACGTCACAGTGATAGTTTTTGAAGATTGATAAGTTATTTAGTGTTGCCGTTATTCAGATCATATTTTGCTCGACACACCCAAAGCAAGACGACTGTTTTACATAAGAATACCGAACGACTCTCGGCCTCCAAACTAATGTAATGCAAATATCTCATTACACAGTTCTTTAAAGACTTTATTGAATACAGGAATTTGAGCTTTATTTCAAAGGTTTCGTTTAACGTTTCGTTGATTTTGATAACTTTGTTTTTTATATAAGAATATTGTATAGATAAAGTTTGAAAACGATAAAGTTTTAAAATGTTACGTGTCCTTTTATTATAATAGAACAAGCAGTATGTATATTATTGTCTAAAATTTTCTGTAAATGACGTAAGACATAAGTATCGTGTTAGGAAATAACTAAAAGGACAAGTTGGTTAGCACTTTGAATGTTTTGTATGAAGGTACCGTCATTAAGATGTGTTACTTGTGTACTGTCAAGGCAATAAATATACGAATATTTTTAATATCGAAAATCGGTAAAGTAAAAATCTAGGGTAAAAGCACAACCCTATTACTAAGTACCTACTATTCTTTATACTACTACTATAACTCCCACTAGGAACTATTACTACTACTACTGTTACGACCTACTTAAAACTTCTAGCAACCTTAACCCCGAAAAGCTCGCATATAACAGTTCTATAACAAATATTAAACCACATGTAAGCATTGGTTAGTAAAAAACTAATTTAATTACTGAAATTCCCACCACATTTATACAATTGTAACATTGTCTGGCTCTATAATTAACAATATGTTGCTACGAATATTTCATGATACAAACATTAAAAAAAAACATTTTATTGGCGCCAAATACTTAATGTATTAGGATCTAATTGCTTATCTAATAGTATTGTTTTAATAAGTAAACTATGTGAAAAATACTAAATACATACATTTAAATAATATAAAATATTTACTTTACCTACTTATAACGACCGATATTTGTGAAATAAACCTATTTGGAGATCATAATGTTAAGGACGTATCAGTTAAAGTTTAGCACTGGCAATAAATTTTAATCAGGCTGATAGCCTACGTTATACTAAACGAATTACTCGGAAAAAGGCCTTGTACTCACAATTAGGGCAACATTTATTTATATAGATACACTGTAATTATATATTTAAAATATTAAGAATAATTTTAATTATTCGATTGATCAATCTTGTTAGAATCAGGACAATTCTTAATTTTGTTATATATTTCACTTACATAAGTCATTTGTTTAAAGTTTATTTTCGGTTTTATTAGTAGTAATGGGTTCCTTCCTACCTTGCAGAAGAAAAGCGCAGAATGCCACGTGGCTTTGTCTTCACTGAAGAAGTAGCAGCTGTGGCCAAGCCTGATGAACTGTGGCGGACACACGTACGACATGCTATGATTCTTTGCATCAACACCTTTACCTAAAACACACATATATATATACACATATTTATAAATATGTTTATAATGCAAATTCATAAATATAAATAAGATATAAGTAGCACAGTCTTTAAAGTTATAATACTTGTTTTGAGAAATCATATATGCCAAGAGTTAATTAAATTATTAATAAGTATATATGAAACATTTTGATTATTAATTATAAAATACAGTTAAAATAAAAACAAATACGAATTGAAGTTTTAAATATTGCACATATTACATTTAAAACGTAGGCGTAGTCGTATTTACACAGTTTACGTACTGAGTTAACTACTCAGACTATCGTTACGACGTCTAGGCGTGAAGTGCATACAAAATGTGTCATAATATATAATCGTATTTTTATTGTTTTATTGCCTGAATAGGTATCGGTGAAACTACACAATGACGCCATTTTATTTTCACTTATGATTCATATATTGTGAATCATATTGATATTAATAATTTTAAATTTTCTATCAAAGAAGTTGTTAAGGTTTGCCTGATCACTTCTGGCTGTTTAAATTCAGCTCAGCTTTTCAGTTTAAAATGTTTTAAAAAAATGTGCACTGTTACTAGTTTCAAACAAGTAATGGTCAAGGCTACCAATTAAGGACTGGTAGGTTAGATGACATTTAGTGAGGGGTCACGATTGGTCTGATATGTTGAGTGAATTGTATTATATAGAAATCACTCCTTGAGCTATAAACATTTTATAACCAATTAGGCATTTACAGGCATCGGCTTATCATAATGAGATTATAAAATATACAACGAATGAAGTTATGTTTGAGTGTGGGTATGTTGGGTTACATTGAAAATTTGTTCGCATTAGTAATAAAATATCAAGATACGGTATTTCAAATAGTAATTTTTGTTTTGTATTTTTAACTTATTTTTGAATTCAATCAATAATATTGAGAAAGTTTACATAGTTGTCTCCAGACATAACTAACAATTCTAACAAAATGATTTCTCCTGTAACTTTAATAAAAAATACGTACATACAGTTTTTACTTCGATTAGCAAAAGTTACACAGAAAAGGCGATTTCATTTATACAGAAGATAACATAACTCATATATTATAAACAACAAATTAAACTTACAATTCGACCAGAACACTATGAAGAGCACCGCTGCAACAGCAGCCAATCTTCCCCTCCTCTCCAGCGCTTCCATTGTTATTTTTGATAAGCACAAACGATTTCACTATAAATTTTATCACAAGAACCACGTTACACTACACTGTATACGTAATTTAAGTCATATTGTTTCTTTAAACTTGGTGTAATAAAAATTTTGATAATAATTTTAACAGCGTTCTTTTTCCTGAAACAAAATAAATACATTTAAATAATTTGAAATCCCATTTTATAATGACTATACATATAACTGAAGTAAACTGCATACATCTATGTCATGAATTATGATTTCCAAGAAGTATTAATTTGTAGTTTTAAAAGCAGTTGCAAACAATAAATCATTTCCGTCCGTATGTAGGTCAGCTTAGAAAGTTAAGCCATAGGAGAAATCTAGATTTGAACCGTAAAAGTCTCTTGATGATCGTAAACTTGATTATTACAGCTACGGTATGTAGATTGCGTTTTATTTTTCAGAATAGTGCATATTTAAATAATGTTATAAATTCATATATATTCACGCAATATATTAAGGGAGAGTACTCAATAATATTTACAACATGGTGTTACTAAAAATATTACTTTTTATTAAATATTCCGAGGTATTTCTTTGGACTGATATTTACGAACATCTGTCTTTTTAATATCAGCAAAGTAAATAATTTACTGTTTGGATAACACTATTATATCTTTATTCTTAAGTAGATAAACAATATTGTATTTACAAGATGCTGTTACTAAAAATATTACTTTTTATTAAATATTCCGAGTTATTTCTTTGGACTGATATTCACGAACCTCTGTCTTTTTAATATCAGCAAAGTAAATAATTTACTGTTTGGATAACACTATTATATCTTAATTCTTAAGTAAATAAACAATATTGTATTTATTTTTAAGTCAACTACTAACGTTCAACTGACGAACCACTGCATGGTCCTTATGGTTAACTTCATCTCAGTGGTGCTTGAAATTCCAATTTCCTCTAGCTTTGTACTGACCGCGCTAACCCAGATACAAACAGGTCAGTAGTAAAATGTATGTTATGTTTTTTTTTAATATTTTGTTCATAATTTAAAAAAAGTTTTTTTTAGTCCAAAGTTTGCATTAGAAACAAAAATGTAATATTAATTCAGTTTGGTAGTTCGTTAAATAATTTTGAAAAAAAGAAATGTATAGATGACAATACTTTATATTAAATGAACAGCACTGAAGTTAATTTCAGCTTGACTGAGCACTGATTTGCGTGTAATTAAGAGAAAATCATAATTTAGAAAGTGTAAAAAGTTATTTAACACTCTTTGGAGTGTAAATTCGTTTTTTTATTGTAAAACTAATGTTATTTAATTACATTACTGTTTTATTTAAAAATGATGCTATGTTATTTTTGTATACTAAACTTTAAAAGGAAATTGTGTTTGATAAATAATTTTTAAACGTCTATTTATAATATCGTACTTAAAGACACAACATCCGTTACAACTAAGCTCCGTGAATTCCAACTCAAAAGTATAAACATTAAATATTTAGAAAAGCCTAGTAAACCAAAATTGTGTTTTCTAATCCACTTCCGGTTGAGTTTGCAATATCGGTTTTGTTCTTAGAATTAATCATTTTATATTCCTTATTTTAAAAAACTGTAATTTAAAAAACAAAGGTTGTTAATCGACGTCATAAAGCATTATATTTAAAGATAAATATTTGCTCAATTTAATCGGTGCGGGAAACAACTTCCTGATCCTCACTGATCGAGTAAAATCAACAAACATTCCAGTTTTCACATCACTGGTGTCACCGGCGCCACACTAATGGTGTAGATGAGTTGTAACGTGATATTGTAACCACAGTCCGCCACAATCCAACAGGCAGCCACAAGAACTCAGTAGTTCTGAGCTAGTGCCTTTTGTTCATAGATATTCTAACATTACAATATGAATATATTTACTTACGAGATATTATTATATTTGTGAATATTGTGGGCGATGTTAATGCTTTAGTAATGTGAAATCTGTAATATGTTTTTTCCATCTCAACTATGTATAAAATATTTTAAATTTACCAAATGATAAAAAGCTCATTCTGTGGTCTGTTCACGTTTAAACATTATAACGTGTGGTTAAACCTTAATATTCATTGTAGTGTTCCGTATCATTTTTCATTTTAATTTGATATGAAAATTAATTGGAGACAAAGCTCAAATGTGACAGGATGAACACGTCTAGATAAGGTTGTTTGATATCATGGTACAAGATAACGTTTTTTAACTTAAAATGATTATTCTTGGAAGTAATTACTCAATAAACTGTAAACGCATTAAACTAATAAAATAATATTACATATAAATAATATTTTACATACATATTAATCTCAAGTAACATCTTCAAGGGGGTTTAGTTTCAAAACTAGGAAATGCACCGTGCAATTAGTTTTGCTTTAGTAAATCTGTCTCTAAAATCTAGACTTTAAAGTTTAAATTGCTGTGCACGAAATCTACACTCAAGAATCCAGATGAACACTTGAGTGATCACGAAGAGATGGGCTTTTTATCCACCTTGTGGTTTCTGTATATAACTTGTTACGATATGTTTGAGGCATTACTTGTTATTATTTTTTGTTATTGTTAATCGCAATAGCAACGTTATTTATTTAAAATGTGTGCTATCAATTATATACATCTTGGTTTATTATTGTAATTAATTCCGATGCGTTTGTGTAATGTTGTTGTATTTTTTACGGACGCCATTACGCTGGTATTTCTGTCTGCTTGTTACTGGGCTCGAATATTTGTTGACCTTCGAGGGCTTTGTGTGGGATCTTGGGTTTAATTTTAGTTGGTGTCATAAATTGTTATATATCCCTACGAAGATTAATAGTGGCATAGAGAGATAATATAGTAGTGATGTAGGAACATTGAAATGGTTTGCATGATTTTTAATAAATCTAAAACAAATATCGAAGGTATTAGGTTGTTATCGAACATAAGTACTATTATAAGAAAAATATTCGGCAATGTTTAAATATATATCCATTATGAAGGTTGATATTATAAAACCTTACATCACCGGCCATTTTGTTATTTCACATAAAGTTCATACACTTGAATGTATAATGTATGAGGTACTTTTGTATATCGACCATTATTCGCGATGTTATCTCGTATATATATTATATGTATTAAAAACCCACTGGTTCCGTTTGATACTGTACAGAAGTTTATTTGAGTGTTTATAATGTTGGCATCATGGTATAGCCAACATTCACTACAAAACCAATTATATTACTCTGAGAGATTTTGAGACGTTCAAATTTTGTGTATTTTAAAGATAAAATAACATTGAAGGGTTTTAAGGCTATAATACTTGAAATTTAAGGATTTTTTACAGAGTATAAATAGATTTTTTGTTCCTAATGACTCTTTGGTCAGCTAAAATCTGACGTTTGTCTCGAAAGGAGATGTGTAAAGAAAAAACTTTAAATAATATGAAGACAGTTTATTCGAAGAAAGGAATCCCGAATAAATTGATAGCTTTCACCTCAGGCACTCGTTAAAAATAAGGGACGGATGTATTCGCATACTTTGTGAGAAAAATGGGTACAAGGTACGATGCGAGATAAATTGGACTGTTAAGATTCATTACAATTCTGGGAGCTGAACTATCTCATACAACTTTAGTGTTTATTCAAATGTAACTAAGGTCTAGTATTGAATAGTTATTTTTTAATAAATAAACTAGTCGATCAATGTACATGTTTGTGATAATCAAAATTGTCAGATAATTTATTCGTTAATAATATTTATTCTGTTAATTATTTTTATCGCATATGAAGGACAAGTTAAGGCACATATATTGTAGAATAAATTTAAGCTTAAGTTTTGTCCAAAATGTGTAAAATCTCCTAATAAAAATAACCGACCGGTTAAAGATTCACTTCGATTCATTGATTAACTTCGATGTTATGTACATTTATTATTATTCGACAAACAAATGTTGGCAACATTGGGAGAAATTTCTCCTCGTGACCACCCGTGAGGTGTTCACGGAGTATTTATTTTGTTTCACTTGCAATTCTTTCTCAAGTACAAGAATTACGACGCTGTTCGGATCTCGAGTGTCAAGTGATGGCGGCAACCTTCAAAGGAAATATTTGGGACATATTGTATAATTGTGTGCACGGTGAACGTATATGTGTGTGTATACTTGTATAGGTTTGAAATATGATATTTTTTTGTTATGTTAAGCTTATTTTTAATATAATTTTAAATAAATATAGAATGAAAAAAAATACATTTCATATGGGCAAGATTCAAACCTGTGATCTCTGGGAAAAAGTCCCATCTTTCTGCAAATTGAGCTACCGTATCGATAAATCTAGCATTATAAAAAACAAAAATTAATACGTACGTAACGATTTCTTTCATTCTATAAATATTTATAAAAAAAAATATTAAAAAAGATACTTATTTAAAATAATAGATATGTAGAAGAGAAGATATTCATCAATGGAGGGACAAATGGAATGCCGAGAGTGGTTCGTGGGATCTTAAACTTAAATCGTGCAAGCGGTGAATTCTTACATAGCATAAGTAGTTATATACAGCGTTGTTAAGGAATACTGATTTGTTTTGCTTTTGCTTGTATTAACTTCGGACCCAGTATATATAATATTATCTCATTCACTGTTTCACTGTTAACCGGTTTTGAGGAACAGGTGGTGAGCGTTCCCTTGAAAACATTGCAGTCGAGATTATAACATCCAGACATTAACTTAACATATCAATGTTTTTAAGTAAAGTAAACACAAAAATACACAACAAAATGGCGCTTAATGCCAGAGTCCAGAGGAATTTGCCAGTCGAGATTATAACATCCAGACATTACCTTCTACATATTAAAGTTTTTAAGTAAAGTAAACACAAAAATACCAAACAAGATGGCGCTTAACGCCAGAGGAATAATATTTTTGCAAACAAGAACAAACATACATGTAATAAAACTTCCACGAACTTCAAAGATCACTAATGAAGATAGATAAAGAGAGTAATAGGATTGTATTTAAATATAGCCCTTAACACAATAAACATAAAAACTAACAGACAAGTTAGATAAGGACTGGCGGCGCTTCAAAGAGATCGAAGCTAGTTGTGCTCTGATTAGTTTGTTTATGGATAATTTTAATGTAATCATTGGAGCAGAGTCTCTCGAATACTATTTATTAAGCGCTAGATGAAACAGTGCACTAATATCGTATGGCCAAAATGCTAAAAGTGAGTTAGTGCTCCCATTTGATTGGTGGACATTTTAACTTGCTATTTTTTAAGTTCAATTAGTGTGCTGTAGGTTGGATAATGAAATATACACATTAATCATCACAATATAATTAGATTTATTAATTGGTTTTTTATCAGTTATGCCTTTTAAATGACAAATTTTGTTAGTATTGATTTTGTTAATCCCAAATTAAGGTAAATAAATTATTGCTTAAGTAAAATTTAATGCAAATAGTTTTTATTTAATACCTACAATAAAAACAGTAATTATAAAAGCAGCTTTACCTTACCTTTTTAAAAATAGGTTTATGTTTCTAAAAATTAGATATGTTTAAGTAAATACAAAACAATATAAGATCAACGCAAACTTGAGAGTATTTTTTAATATTATAATATTTTTAAAAATATATTATATATTTTTTAATAATATTTTCTTGTTCCATGAAGGCCAGACACATGGCAGTGACCTTGAACACCAAATTCCTTATCTTCTTAAGGGATATTGATAGTATGATAACATTTGCATTGACATAATATTATTTTTCAGATAACTTAATAGTATATCTTTTTAAAGTGTTTTTTATGACGTACCTACCTAATGTTAAAATTCAAGATTCGTTGGATTATAAATAAAATATTTGTCAGATGTTTGTCTGTTTATAAAAATAACTCAAATTTATTTATATATATTTTAGTTCAAGGCTATTGAAGTTGCGTGTTTTCTCCCATTGTGCAATACTAAAATAAAATCATTAGGAATTTGAAAATTAGTGCAAACAAAATTGAATCTTGTTTACATTCCACAACAAGGGTATCGAATGATTTTCGCGTGTAATAAATTTGGTAGAGTGGGTGTGTTCACATTAACCCGACGCTGGTTAGATTTATATTCGGCAAATCTTAATATAGAGAAGCAAAAGATTGAATAAACTTCTTAGAAGTTTAATAATTAATCAGTGGATTTTAATAATATAATTGAATATCAAAAACAATCGAATTAAGAAAATAATTAAAGGTATTGTGAATTTCATGCTGAAATTATTATTATTAGTTCTTTATAAAATACGGAATATTCTTTATGTTTTGATAAAAGAAAGTTATAAATAAAGAAATTAAATAATTAATTTTAATGTACAAAGAAAGTATAAACAAAATATTGGCTATCTAAAGCTATAAAAATATTAAATTCACAGAAAAATAAACATCTTGGAAATATCAAAGAAAATTGTATTTTTTATACATATATTTGGAGATACAGTTGCTAAATTTAATTGTTACCATTACAACTCCCGCATTAGAGATTAAATTATCTGTGCCTAACTTCCTAACGGAGCCTAAACCTATAAATAACGGATACCAAGTACACCCAGACTGTGATCACACAAACAATTGTCAAGGTAAAATCAGAAAAAAATAATAGCATATTTTGGTCATAAGACTATGTGTGCAGAATTTGGAATCTGCCGGTTCCCTCCACAACTCCTGAAGAGTTAATTCAGGTACAGGCAGACGGACGGACATCCGTGAAGATTCTATAAAATAGCTTTCGCTACTTAATAAGACCACCCACTAACAAGACTATTAATGGTCAATAAGATGTCACTTTTAATGGGTGCGTTGTAACAATAACACAAATTAATTTACAGAGGACTGGCGCCATGAAACTATTTACTGATCAAAAGTTGTTAGGATCACCATTATAATTTTAATTAATATTACGAATACAAACTCTTTTAATTTAATGTTACGTTAACTATACTTACGTTTTTTGGATTTCGTATAATATATTTACATTCTGTTTAATTGGTTTCATCATATCAGAATACAGTACCCTTAGTAACGTTTGACATTACGAAATCTATGACAGTTTAGAAATCAAAAAATTAAAACATAGAAGTGTTATACATTGTATAAATCAAATCTATTGACATATTCAAAAAAATCTGTTTAAAGTTATGTTAAGGATAATATTTAAGTAAAGTTTTGTCAGAATTAATGTCATGACATAAAATAATATGCGGTACCAAAAAAATAAAAAATATATGAATTTAAAATTACGTTTATAATAGCCGGAACGTAGATATCCACTTGAAGATTTCTTTCGCTAAGATCAAATATAGGCGCCCTTGAGGAATCTAGCCTACATTAATTTGCATTCAGTAAACATTTTCGTAATACTGAAATACTTGCAGCGTGAAGATCAGAAACAATAATAAACCAGCTGAAATATATAACAGCGAAACTGTAAGGCAACTGGGAACAGCTGTTTATATTATTGCTATGGTATAATATATAATTAATAATATTGTAAATTTAAATATGTTTTTTATAAATAAGTTTTTATTTATGGTTCATAAATTATTTTCGTATTTCTTGTATATTTTTAATTTTATTAATACAAGTATAACTTTTCATATTACGTAATTCGTAAGTCATAGATTTTGTCTTTGCAATATTAAGGCAGCAACACTGTTGAGGGAAGATGAAATGTATATTTAATGGTCCGAGTGTTGACACATACACATTTAGCACAGACACACTCGCACACACTGACAGACAGGCACCCACACACACACACAGACGCAAGTTGAACCCGTCAAAACCATTATCTATTTAACTATCAGTACGTTTCCCCCAAAGACAAACAAATACCAGTGAGAAATTAGACGACGTCACAACTGCTGGACTATCAATAATCTATGTTTGCTATCCAAGTGAATTATGAGTTTGCCTACAAGAATAATATCTTAGACCATTACCTACAATTATTTTACTTACGATATCATAGAAAATTACCAAGATAGATTCAGTAGGATTATATAAATGAATGTATGTAGGTTGTGTTTAGTGTTTAAAACGTCATATAATTGATAAATTTAGGTATTACATACATCCATTTTTTTTGTAGGTTGGAATAATATAATATAATATATATATCAATAATATCACTGGACAAATTACACACATTGATCTAAGCCCTAAGTAAGCAAATCATTTGCTGGTGTTAAGGGTGTTAGACAACGATACTAATACATATAAATATACATTATAAATACTGAGAATATATTTAATAAACGACCAAACCCAGAAATACAGACATCTATGCTAATCACATCCATGATTGTCCCTATCGGGGATCGAACCCGAGCCCAATTGCGTTGCTATACGTTAGACGTCTGCGCTAACCATTCAACCAATGGACAATGGAGCGATTACTTTTAAAACACAAATATGCAGCTCAGCTTGTGGTAAATAATCTACCGCCGCCTACGGTCTTTGTAATATAGAGGTTGCTGAAGTTTGTCGAAATTTGAGAGGGGAAAAGGTATTTGTCATGGTAACAATGTCATATCCTTGTGGAATATCATTACACATTTTGGTGATTGGAGGTAGACAATTCCTTTAGAATCTCACTGTTTCAGAATGCTTCGCAGGATGGTGGTAAAACTGGTAGTTATGTGGTGGTGTGCATTGTCGTAATGTAAAGGGAGTAGGATCCAGATTAAATAGCTCCTCGTATTGCTGTAGTTTCTACATCTAGCTACATTTCACGGGGCATTTACAGGGCTCAAGTTCTTACGTAAAGGCTTTCACAGAACACGCAGTAAAAGAGTAAGTTATACCTTGGTAAAAGAGTGGTAAATGAAATACAGTATAAACTTTTTGCTTTAGTTTCTTCAATCTATCAATTGAATATCCTATTTGGCCCACAATAATCCTTTTTTTTTTTTATTTACACGAAGGTTATTTTTTGTTAAATGTTTAAAAGATTTAACATGATAAGTAATGGGAAGTAAAAAAGTATGAAAAAACTATTCTGTATAGAAGAATTACAAGGAATTCAATTCTTAAGACCGGAGTTGTACAAACTTTTGTAACATGTATTTGTGTCTGTTAATAGAGATGAAAATAAATGCTGTAATTTAATTGATTATCAATTCAAAATGAACATATATATTTTTTTTGTATAGCATAGCGTGGCAAACAAACAGTTTACACGGTTTATCTGATTTGAGGTCTTCTCAGACATATGCAAGAAAAATAAAAATGCACCTGGAGAAGAGTGGAAGAAGTAGGTTTGGGCAATAGGCTCTCTCTTATTCACTGAACGAAACATTTTGGTAATAGCAACTTTATGACGATTTTTTTGGTAAGATTATGGTGTAAACTTTATCACCTCTTATAGAAATAAGCAATACATTTTGCCAAAAAAATAATTACCCCAGTTCCTAACAAAAATAGATTTATTTTACATAACATATATGCATACATCTTGACAAAACAAGTTAATTAACCCTGTTAAGACCAAAAATATTTTAGATTACAAATAAGTATTGTTTGAAGCTACGAGACCCTCGTATATGAAGAAAGAGACAGAGTATATTGCGTTAAGCAACTTACTGAACTTCTGGTTATTATTTAGAATAAGGACACAACTGTCTCTTTTCCTTTCTTTTTCTTAATAACAAAACAATGCCTCAAAGTTGATTTCACGAAACACTAATATGACAATAAAAGAAATTAGCAGATCTAAAAACTTTTCACAATTCTCATCAGAAATCTGATTAGTATTGACTCTTTAAAAATCAAATCAAATAATAATGTATGTATGTACGTGGTTATTCGAACCGAGCGATACGAATGTTAAACAGTGCTTTTACGATTATTTGACAAAGGTGTGAAGTGAATTAACCCAGATTTGTATTATGTTGTGCCTCACTGACTACATACACACACACATACATACAAACAAATATTAGCACATAAATATACACACAAGTATTTTTTTTTTACACATAAGTATTTAGGTATGTTCGGTGTAGTTGAGGTTTCAAGTTTATTTTCTTTTACTATGCCTTTTTTATAAGATTTCGTAAGCTCCAGCACGCTGGACCCCGCCTTAAAAAAATCCTTACTTTTTTTCGCTCATATTTAACTACAAACGATACAAATGATTGTAGTGAAGTTGATTTTTTTGTAGTACTAATAATTACGCGGCAAACCTAATAAACACTGTTCTCAACCAAAAATATAAATAATACTTCACTAAAAACTTTTGGAATACACTCTAAATTGTTTGTAGTTTAGTTTAGTGAAAAAAAAAATATATGTATAATTTCCGAGAAAAATAAAATATAAATAAAAAAAATAAGTTTTAAAAAGTCAAGAAACCTTTTCGAAAACTTTGTTTATTAGGTTTATTAGGTTTGCCGCGTAATTATTAGTACTACAAAAAATGAACTTTACTACAATCATTTGTATCGTTTGTAGTTAAATATGAGCGAAAAAAAAGTAAGGATTTTTTTAAGGCGGGGTCCAGCGTGATGGAGCTTATTTCCTAGCCTAAGAGATTTTCGTACATAGTTTCAGATTTTTATTTTCGTTGTACGTTTATTCAACAAGAAAATACTACGATACTGAAATAAGTTTGAAATGTTATACTTTCAGAAGTTGAAGAATTTAAATTCAAAGATTCCTTTTATAAATATTGTAATAAAAAATTGCAATTTCAAATTAGTCCGAATTTACAATTGATTACAAAAACATGTTACGAAAATTCTAAAGAGTTGTCAAACTTAAATATGCTAATTTTGACATTTGAAGTCTGTTGAATAATGTAATCCTTCTTATGTATCGTGTTTTTTTTCCGTTGTTTTCTTTGCATACGGTTAGGATTATCTTAAAGCGTTTATCAAATATCTCTTAAAGATTATAAAAATTCAAGGATTTCTATTCAAAGATAGCCTCTTTTAGAGTTATTTAGTATTTTATATATAGTATAGTTATCATCACTTCAATAATGGAAGTAATACTTTTAAATAATACTTTAATAAAAAAAATAATGGAGTGAACGATCCTCATAGTTCTTATGTGTTGTCTCTTTTCTTTATCTCTCTTATTGTTAGTGGTGTATATTTTTTGTGACAATTATAATCTGCACCTACAAAATTGTTGATATATATTTTTTTACAAATACAAGATAAAAATTCTTTTGTATTTTTTAGCTACAGCAATTAAACTATATTTAGATGTGACGAAGTTTCAATCGAAAAACCTTTTTAATAATCTCATATTATAAAAAGTCACAGTCATACTATAAAATATAAATCCCAAAAATATGATCGTAAATGTAGTCAGCATGAAAATATTTTTTTCGCTATCGCTTACAATTTCACAGAATTATATTTACAGATTTATTATTTTAATGAATCTCATACATATATTGAAACTATCATATTTACAAATCCAAAACAGTTTACAAGAAGAATTTTCCACTACCAAGGTTGTATTGTAAGGAAACCAATTTAAAATTTTAATTTTTATATTATGTGCTGTGAGTGTGTACCAACATTAGAACGTTGAACCTCGATTTAAATGACAATGTTTGTATCTGTAACCTCAAAATACGAAGCTAATATTTATTTAACTCAACAAATAGTTGTAATGTTTGTGCAATATCGAATCAAAGAACCATTCTTACATAACATTCATTCATTCATCATGCACTCATAACCAGAAAGGCAATTCATATTTACGACTCTAGTAAAATTGAGAATGTATTTGAGATTTGGACATTTATAATTATCGTTTTACTAATTATGTTGTTTATGCAACGTACATGTCTTGACATAATGTGAGATTTTTTTTAAATTTGATACATTCTACTGTGAGAATTCAAAAATAATTTGTTTTACGTTTCCGGTGTTCCAAATAAAATACATTTACCCATCTGCGTTGCGGATGTTTAAGCGAAAAATTGATTTCCTATAACATGTTTATATGAATGTAAATATTAAACACATTATAAAGTAATAATCTGACCTAAATCGGTTCTTTAATCTGTGACTTCAATTCGAACAGATTTCTTTTGAAAGTCGTATAAAAGACACGAAATGGCGTACTCGTATTGTGTCAGCTGTCAACTGAATAATACGTGACAAGCGTGAAAAAGGAGCCATTTTGGAGTTGAGTTGAATGTCAATGTCACGCGTGTAATTGCTAATTTTACAAAACTCAATATTTACTTACAATATGAATTAATTATACTTTTTATTTCTGATAATGGCGAAATTAAATTAGATAATATTAATGCTTGGATTACATGAAGAGGGTGAGATAAAGTATGGGATTTCGTAAATAATGATAATGTATTGAGAATTTATAAATATCCAGATAATTTATCCAGATCTGTTAAACCTGACTTCATTCTTCATGATTTTTGAAAGTAGCTTTAGTAAGTGACATTTAACATTTATCAGCGTAATTTGTATACGAGAGATTAATTGGTTATTTTACGTGTAAATTACAATTTAAGACCTTAGTTTTTTCATTGACCCCATTCTTAAAGTAACAACCAAGTTGACGAAATATATATTATTTTTTAATTAATATATTATTTATGTTAAATTAAATGTAAGGTTGTTTAAAATAAATGTAGTCAAGAATTTACATTTAAAAATGGATTTAAAAAATATATTAAAACTGGAATCGTGTAGTTAAAATATAGTAATAAATCTTTGAATAAATAATTAATTAATATTCATTTTTTTATAACGTCACAGTATTTGTTTTTTATTTAAACACAATATACGAAATAAATGTAAATCGGTTTCTAAACTAAAACAGGTCTGAAGATAAATTCTAATATATTCATAGCAGATAATATATCCAGATACATCAATCAAAACTATAAAATGATAACCCTTAAGGTCCGTCAATGCACAATGCAGTCTGTGAACCGGTCCAAGATAGTGTTCTTATATAACATATTTATACTAGCTCTTGGCTTCGACTTCGTACACACAAGAGTACAATTTTGAATTGAATTTTAAAGGGATTTTAGTGTTTCGCTGAACCTCGAAATGATTTTGGGATAAAAGTAACTTACATCTAGCCTAACAAACTCCTCTATACTTTTGTGAAAGTTGTTCTAAAATAAGTGAAACCAAGCCAAATGTTAAACCGGATAAGCGGAAAGATAGATAAACCTTTTAAAAACGATTTTTCATGTTTTGGTAACAGGTATAACTATTTGTATAACTCTAAAACATATTTTTTTTTAAATCACCGACAGACACTCGAATTTTATTTTTATATGTATATAAAGTGCAAGCCACACCACTTACTAAGCTAACCCAGCTTACGTTTATAGTTCGTGAAGTAAACCAAAGTTTGCAAAGATGTTCGTACTACGTGAGCTTAGCTAACTTAAAGTAGCTAGCGATGTGACTGGAACTTTCATTTTATTACGGTAGTGTATGTTTCTCGAATGTTCTATTGCATATCATTAGGTTTTGATATACTGAGTTATGCCCTAAAGCCTTATTTTTAACTAATGTTGAAATAGAATGATATTAAACTAGCTAATGTCTGTGTCTTACGAAAGCTAACATTTATTATTTCATGTTTTACGAACATTCAAATCTAATTTTAATTGTATACAGGTTAAGTGTTTGTTTTTGATATATGCAAAGCACAATGTCTTTTCACATTGCATGTCGGCTTCACCTTCAAATTAAAAAAAGTCAAAAAAACTATTGTCCTTCATTACATTCTCTTAAAGGGTTATTTTCCACAAATAATAAGAATTGTATTTTATTTTCTAATCAGTAAGCAAATTATAAAAGAAAAGTCTGTGGTAATAAAAACTTTCAACCACTTTTGTAACTATGTATGTGTGCTGTTTTTACAAACAACACGTTAAATCCGTTTTCCTTTATACTAATTATTTAAAAAACTTCTAACTATTGATTATCTTATAAAAAATAAAAAATAAAAAAAACGCCAATATTCACAATTATTTCGATCTTGACGAAATATCACGTAATCTTTACATTTTAATATTAAATAAATTTAAAACCAAAGATAACCAAAACACATAAACTTGAAACCTAACACTGTCAGACAGACACAAATGGAATTTGATAAAAAAACTGTCTTTAATTCAACTAGGCTACATTGCTAGATACATTGCTAGTTAAAAAGTAAGTCGACCCTGAGATGACGTATAACAGAAGACCGTGGAAGAAATTACATTATCCGTCAAATAATTGGGATAAGGGCAAGAGAATGAAGTATGTGCTGTTATGACGCCAGAATTTAGTTCAATATAATCTACAGGATGTTTTTAAAATATGAATATGCTATAAATAAAATACGGGACGGTTTCCCAGAGGTCAAGATATTTTCAAACTATAATAAAATACTTGTATTATTCACTACTACTTCAATTATAAGGGACGAGCGAAAAGCTCTGTAGTCATGATCAATGTATTCTTTACTTTTTCTTCTTCTCTTGTCTTCCACTACTGAATAAATTGACACTCTTTTTGTTTTAATAGATGAGAGTCATCGTGTAGGTTGTAGGCTATTAAAATTTCGTGGTCAGACGTAACCTTGAATAATAATAAAAAGTTTGATTTTCATTGATCCTAATTGACAGAAGCTAGCGCGCGCGTTTGTTTACGTTAATCTGAATTCGCACAGAAACTGCTCATTTTTTTTCTTTCTGTTGTTTCTTTTTTCTTTTGTGTCTTTCTTCACTTTCACTTTTTTATTTTTTATTTTAACCTCACTCACTCAATTAGGCGACAGCATGGCGTTTACCTAGTTTCATGAAGTTGTTAAGTAAGGTGAAATATTAAATATGTAAATTTGTTTAATACCTTCGTGTTATGAACTCCGTTAGTTACAAATCTATTTAGCAGTTCATCCCTAATTAGATTCTTAATACTTTCTTGTATTTCTCTTTATATTCTTTACTTTATCTAGTTATACACATTAAGTATTACAATTTAATTGACATACGTCTATTATGTTTACTTATTAATTATTTCATGTCATAGTTATTTTAATAGTTCTTTTAATTAAGTTTAAATATATAGGTTATAGATATTTAAAATTGTTTATAAGTAGCATTATGACGAAAGACATGATTTAGGTATTTTAAATGAACTTTTAAAGATAAATCAATCTTTTTATGGAAATTATGTACAATTTTATTTTAAGATTATTTATTACAACTTATCTTTTTATTATTAAAGATATTTATTTATTTACAATTAGGGAGAGAGCCCACTCTCTCCCTAAATGTAAATAAATACGTATGATAACTAAAATATGAGACAGACCTTCTTAAGATATCAAAGTTTTAAAAAAATCCTACAATATAATATCAACAGTAAATACATTATTTATAACTGAAAACTAAATTGTAACAACGAAATATGAACAAGAAATCTTAATGTCAACTTGACGTTCCTTTCGATAATTGTAAAAAGCGCGGGCTTTCCGAGCTGCCTGTTACATATTTCCGTCTTTTTCACAAAATCAATCTTCTCAAAACTAAAAATGAATTTACATAAATATCTCAGAACTGCAATTTAATTAAATGTAGATTTTTTTTTTATACGATCTAGGGCAATGCTTGACTACATTCCACCTGATGGTAAGTGGAATGTAGTCTTAGATGGTAAGGCGCATTGCCCTAGCAACCTATTCACTCTTCTCTTGAAGACACCCACATTATATTTGGCCGGAAATACCGACGCAGGCAAATTGTTCCAGTCCTTCGCTGTACGCACTAAAAATGAGGAAGCAAAGCGCTTCGTTCGGACAGGTGGAATGTCCACAACAAAAGGATGGATACCTGCCGTGCGTCGGGACGTCCGGTGATGGAAGGGGGACGGGGGAATTATGTCGTGTAATTCCTGCGCACACTTACCAAAATGTATCCTATAGAATACTGAGAGGCTAGCAATTTTACACCTGTGTTCAAGGCTTTGGAGGTCGGCTTCGACCAATTCGGGATTGCCTATAAGCCTCTTTGCTCGCCTCTCAATTGAGTCCAGAACTGCAAGATGAGACTTTGCGGCACCAGCAAATATGTGACCACAGTACTCTACACACGACCGGATCTGTGCTTTGTATAGAACAAGAAGCTGTCCCGGTGTAAAGTACTGCCGAACCTTCACAAGAACGGCTAGCTTTGCTGCTGCTGCTCTTGCTCTGGACTCAATGAACCGACCAAAGTTGAGGTTCGAGGAAATCTCTAAACCTAACAACTGAAGCCCGTCACTGTATTCCAAGGATACATTCTGGAAAGTAGGAGCCAAGGTAAAAGGGCTCCTTTTGGCGGTGAACAGACACGTCTGCGTTTTGGTGGCGTTGAACTTGACAAGATTGGCATTGCTCCATGCGGAGACTGCCTGAAGTTTGTCATTCAAACGTTGCACCATGGCTTCTCTTTCAGACTGTACTTGATCTCGACTAGCCCGACTACTCGGCAGATATCTTTCTACAACTGTGCTGTCGTCTGCATACCCATAGATACCGGGTTTCAACAGATCATTAATGTGCAGCAGAAACAGAGTTGCAGAAAGAACGGACCCCTGAGGCACTCCGGCATTTATTGTCAAGGGTTCCGAGGAACACCCGTCGACAACTACTCGGAGAGATCTGTGGTTCAGAAAGTCCGTTACCCAGCCGATCAGACCAGGAGATATACCGTACGCTGAAAGCTTGCTTATAAGGCTCGAATGCCAGACCCTGTCAAATGCCCTCGAGACGTCCAGAGAGACGGCGACCGCATCTCCATTCTTCTCGATGGCCTCGCCTAAAATGTGAGTAGCATACACTAGGAGGTCCCCAGTAGACCTATTACGGCGAAACCCGTACTGTCGGTCACTGAGGAGATCGTTACCTTCTAGGTATGCTAGTAGGCGCGAGTTCAATACACGCTCCATAATCTTGCAGAGTATGGAGGTGATTGAAATCGGTCTGTAATTGACAGGGTCGGCACGGCTGCCTTTTTTGGGCACGGGTTGCACATTAGCAAGCTTCCAGGATTTCGGCACTATTCCAGTCATGAAAGAATGATGTTATTTTTAGTAAAACATGCAAAATATTTAATTTATAATTTTAATTACCTACCTATAAATGATTTCGAAAACTTTTTTTTTCAGGTTAAAAACCTTTAATAACAAACGCTCTTATATTCTTTAAATATTTTTAGTATATATCATAGAGAAATAGTTAAATAAGAGCTGGTACAACCTATGTAAGCAAAACTTATAGTGAATAGTTTGATCTTAGCCAGACATGATATTGTTAAAAGTCCTTGAACGTCAACGCACGTGCCTTGTACACTATATGTACTTTCTTACGATAAAAACAAACCTCAAACTTTTTACTAAAAAATACGTCATCAGATTTTTGTTAGAGCTGGAACACTTACATGCTTTGTTTTATTATACATATTATAATGAACATTGGTTGAAAATATCTATACATATGTGTAAATATGCCATACTTATTATTATTTGAAATAAATTAAGAATGAAATATACATCAATAGCATACGGAGATTCGAACCCATGAGCACCGGGAAACCGTCCCGTCGCTCTACCAACTGAGCTAACTTATAATTTGAATTCTTTTCCGTTTTGAGTTATTTTTCAATATATAATTATTTGATTTTAATAATTAATAAAAAACATTGTAAGTTTTTTTATTGCAATGATATATCATTATCAAAGATTGATTTCATAAAATTAGATTATTGTAGGTTCTATTGAATTTTCAATCTTATTCGTACACAATAAAGTTCAATTTGCATTCAAATTGATCAATTGATCTTAAGTAATTTCTTATATATGATATTATCAGCCAATTGTTACCGAGACTGTACCAAGACCCACGTAGCACCCACGGTAATGTCAGATTTGTCACCAAATACATTATCTGATACACGAAAATGATTCCTTTTGGTATTGTTATACAAGATAAAATCGGGTGCATTAATAGTCCTAAATAGTGCCATCTTCCTTTTCAACGAATCTAGGTCACGATTTACATATAGGTACTAAAGTTGTTCTAACACACACAGGTTTAATATTTAATATATATGTCGCAGATCACGATAATTTAAAGATAATTAGTAACTCAATTGATATCATTGTAACAATGGGGTGTGAACGCCGTGACGTAACGAGTCACGTGATCGGAATCGTTTGGAGGGGCACCGGAGACATTTTAAATATCCGAGAGCATCGAGACGAGAGGATTATTGATTAGTGTGAGCCTTACAGTCCGGACCCCCCCAAACGGGACCGGTGGTTCACGAAACTCTGATAATTGTATACCTACTAAGTAATTTGTGATTACCTACATTTAATACAAGTAATTGTGATATTGTGTGTGTGTGGTTTAATTGCCTGAGACCCTACGCCTCGGATCCTGTACAAGAAGACTCCATCAATACCGAACAAGCATCCAATATACCTCATATCTCCGACATCAGAAGCGGGATTCACTTGGGCATCAAAACCACAAACTACCTACGAGATAAGTTTATTGAAGTTACAAATCACGTCAAGCAAGAAATGAAGTGATTTTATTATTTGAAACGCACCCTACAAGATAATAACAATGAAGTTCCAGAATCAATACAATCAATTAATAGTTGATAATCAATGGTTGTAAATCAATCAATCAATCAAGTTAAATTTATGTTATCTCAAAACTTCAAAATTGAGATCTACCCACATATCAAGAAAATCGAGTGAAAATACCTATTTAATCGCTTATGCAAGTCGTTTATTAGATTATATGACAAAACGTTGGAAGAATTCTACGAAAGAAGGAATCGTTGCTAATGAAGAAAGAAGGAAAAGAGAAATTATGGCGGTAATGGCGCGGCGCGTATGGCGGTGATGGCGTGGCGCGAATGGCAGTAATGGCGCGGCGCGGATGGCGCTGATGGTGCTGATGATGGTGACGGTGTTCGTGACGATGGCAGCTATGGCAGCGGTGCTGGCATGGCACGTGGCGAGCAACGCGTGATGTCTGCGCAATTTATCCACCATCGGGCATGTTACAGCATAAAGGTGATTCGTTTCAATTTACTTACGTTTTAAGTGCTAAATGCTCGCTGGTCAAAGAAAATCAATTCATTTAGACAGAAATCATATGTAAAGTTTAAGTGTTTCTGTGTAACCGATCTTATTAATTTGAGAATTTCGGACGTCAATGTCGACGATAATGATAATGATAATTGCTCTGTTGCTGGCTGTTCTGATGATAATGATAATTCATACGATGTCTATTTTACTTGACGCCAATGATGGTTGTCTATCTTGACTTGACGCCAATGCGGGTTGTCTATCTTGACTTGACGCCAATGATGGTTGTCTATCTTGACTTGACGCCAATGCGGGTTGTCTATCTTGACTTGACGCCTATGATGGTTGTCTATCTTGACTCCAATTAGTCCAATCTCATGAAATGACTTAGATTGAGTTATGTTCTATGTAACAGCTTCAGTTATCATAACTATCGATTTTTAAATGATTCATGATTTGTTTTATGTGGTCAGAAAGGCCGAGCGAAGTAACATCTACAGTTGTATATTGTTTGGATTTCAGATACATATGCACACGAGGACGTGTGACTTGTCAGTTTGGCCGTGTCGCAGATCACGATAATTTAAAGATAATTAGTAACTCAATTGATATCATTGTAACAATGGGGTGTGAACGCCGTGACGTAACGAGTCACGTGATCGGAATCGTTTGGAGGGGCACCGGAGACATTTTAAATATCCGAGAGCATCGAGACGAGAGGATTATTGATTAGTGTGAGCCTTAAAGTCCGGACCCCCCCAAACGGGACCGGTGGTTCACGAAACTCTGATAATTGTATACCTACTAAGTAATTTGTGATTACCTACATTTAATACAAGTAATTGTGATATTGTGTGTGTGTGGTTTAATTGCCTGAGACCCTACGCCTCGGATCCTGTACAAGAAGACTCCATCAATACCGAACAAGCATCCAATATACCTCATATCTCCGACATATATACAGGGTTATTTTTAATTAGTTGAGCACCTTTTGCAGGCAGCCTCTCTACATCAATCCCAATAACATTTGTTCTACGACTTTTAAAAAATCTTGATAAATAACTCAGAATAGACGAAACAAAAAAATTTTTGCTCCCTCGACTATTTATTACTCTGTATTTTGTAAGCAGTCTAAAGTATAGGTCGCGGCAGTCTAGCGCTGTACGAAATTTGTAAGGTACCACGCACATAATACTATTATAACTTATTATTATTTTTTGATTTATTTCAAACAGTATGTAATAATTACTCAATCGTCGTATTGTGTATTAAAATTGTTAACAATTAATCAAGGTAGAATCAGATTATTTAAAATAATACAATGTGTTATTTACAAAAGGATTCAATATTTACAAATTACCTCTTAAATTTATATCTCGTCGATACCGGTGCAAAATAGTCCCCTTCATATCCAACACAAAGACCACACCTAAAAATCAACTGTTCACCGACTCCTCTTACTACACATAGCCAGCACTCGCACTATCTTGGTGTGCTCGATATTTGTGTTACGGCATCACAGTATTGTTTTTACTAATCGAAATTCGGTTACCGAGTAACGGGAGCTAGCGGGTCGCGCGGCACACGCTTATCTAATTGACCGTGACAAACGACTGGATCAAGTTCAAACGTGCATCGCCGCCGCTGCATCACCCCACCACCCGCCACCCCGCGCCCCGCTGCTCGTGTCCTTGGCACGTATTTTGCCTACGCAAGGTGCGTGGCCTCGCTCAAGGTTGCAAGGTTGTTAAATGCACGTTCAGAAGCAGTAAATAAATTTTGTATGGGAAAAACTAAATTTTTAAAACTATTAATTTTAAAAAGTCGTAGAACAAATGTTGTTAGGATTGATGTAGAGGGGCTGCCTGCAAAAGGTGCTCAACTAATTACAAATAACCCTGTATATGATATATTATAAAAAATGTATATTTGAAAACGACATTTAATTAATATTATAATATAAAGCTCAATTTGTTAAGATATATATATATAGGTATTTTTTTTTTTTTTTTTTTTTTTTTTTTTTTTTTTTTTTTATGCTGTTAGCCCTGTTGGCTATTACAGCGTCACCGGGGGAGCGGGTGGGTCTGGAGACCCACCCTTAACAAGGGGGGGCCAGATGGGCCCCCATGGGGAACGACGGCCCGAGGGCGTCTCAGATTGAGACACGGACCTCGGCTCGGGGCGTCGTTAGTCAGGAGGGAAGCTAAGGAAATTTGGACACTAGCGTCCTCCGACGGCAGAACGCCGGAGCAACGGAGCACTTACTCAGTTGGGACCTCGTCTATACCGGTACAGACGGTGTGTGTCTGTATGTTGTGTGGTGTCAATTATGCCTACGCGTACACGTTATTACCTACTGTGAACGCGTCGTCGGGGTCAACGAGTACCGACTTGGGTCTTCTTTTTCTGACTAAAGTAGTCTTACGTGGTCTATACTCTGCGGCGTCAGCCACCAGTGGGTTCGGGTGTCGCTCAGCACGTTCAAAGTACTTTTAGGAAAGCCCCTTGAAGTACTGAGCGATGGTCGGAAGGTCTAAATCTCTATGGAGATCGATGTTGCGTACGAACCACGGCGCCCCGGTTGCAATCCGTGTAAACCTGTTCTGAATCACCTGAAGGGGTTTCAGATTAGCGTGCGCAAAAGCGGGACTCGCATAGGACATGACGGAACGTATGCAAGCTTTGTAAAGTGTCACCTTATTGCGAAGGGACATTTTACTCCGCTTGCCTAACAGCGGATATAAACGACCTAATATGTAGGCCGCTCCGCTACGAACGGTCCTAATATGCGCAGTGAAAACTAACTTTCTATCTAACGTTATTCCTAGGTATTTTGCCTCGTCTTTCCAAGGTATCGGTTTATCAAAGAGTTTGATTCGCGGGAGGATCCTTGGGGGGCCCCGTTCGAAGAGCACCGAAACGCTCTTCTCAGGGTTTACCTCGATCCGCCATTTCCGCAGCCAACTCTCGAGGGAGTCGACTGCGGATTGGAGACGTCGGTATATCTCCCAGTGATCCTTAGAGGACGTGTAAAGCGCGGTATCGTCCGCGTACATGGCAAGGTGCACTTTAGATCGCGGCCTAGGAATATCGCTAGCGTAGATGGAGTAGAGGATGGGCGAGAGAACTGAACCCTGGGGAACACCCGCCCTGATGGGGCGGGGGGTTGACAAAACGCCTTCCACTCTGTAGCGAAAGGAGCGATTCGACAGGTAGTCCCGTATGATGAGTACGAGTCTGTCCGACACCTTGAACTGGTATAACTTGTACACCAGTCCATTGTGCCAGACCCTGTCGAACGCCTTAGCTACATCGAGGAAGAGCGCTCCTGTCCTATGCTTCTTGGCCCTCACAGTGGCCCCTATCAGTATGTGCTCCGTGAGGCGTTGCACCTGATGGGAACATTAATGGTTGGCTCTAAAGCCGAACTGCTCATTTGGGATGATTTTGAGTCTCTCGACTTCCGATCTAAGTCTACAGAGGATGATTCTCTCATATACTTTCCCTAAGGAACTAAGAAGACTAATGGGACGGTAACTACTAGGCAGATGCCGGTGTTTGCCCGGCTTATGGAACCCTATCACTATGGCCTCTTTCCACTGGGCCGGAAACGAGCAACCGGCCAGTAGAGCGTTAAAAATGGTAACCAATAGGTAAATTAAAGGAGGCGGAAGAAGCTTTATCACTTTGTTAGTGATCCTATCGGGGCCTGGCGATTTCTTGGCGTGAAGCGCCCTAACTATGGACGTCACCTCGTCTAGGTTCGTTTCCTTGATTGGCGGACCGACCGGTGGCTGAGAACACATTATATTGACCGATTTGTCGACTATTTCGACATGATCGCGATCAACCGATTGAGCAGACGGACGCCACTGGCTCTCTAGACTGTCGGCTAAGCATTCAGCTTTGTCAGGGTCGTCAAACGCGATGGCGGAGTTAGGTCCAACCAAGGGAGGCATATCTGAGACAGTGTCCGCCTTCAACGCTCTCTGCAACCGCCAGAATGCCTGGTGTGTTGGAGAGAGCGTCGCAAGCGTCCTATCCCAGCCGCTATCTCTGAAGTCGTCGAGAGCTTGTCTCGACTCCCTCTGGAGACGGCGCAGCCTCCGTCGGTTGTCATCTGTCGGGTATCGGTCATGGGCTCTAATCGCGGCGTTTTTACGGGTGATGAGAAGTCTAATGTCCGGAGGGAGTGCTCGGTAACCCTCGAAGTTCACTCGGACCTCCCTCGAGGACTTTCCTATGCTGTCTACCAAATGTTCTGTGAAGTTAGTCGCGGCTGAGACAGCGTCCTCGACCGATGTAAGCTGGTCAGGAATTTTGTCGAGGTGCGCTGGTACGGGGGAATGGAGTTGCTCTCGAAGCTTCGTCCAGTTAATAATTGTTTTGGTCGCGGGTTCCCTAAGGGGAGGAAGTCCTAGCTGAAATAGGACCGGTCGATGGTCAGAGTCTAGCTCGGATAGCGTCTCGATAGAACGTAACTGGAGTGTCACGCCCTTCAAGAGTACTATGTCGAGCACGTCGGGTCTGTCATGTCAGAAGTCTGTGTCGCAGTATCGCGTGGGACTCAAAGGCGCGGTGATCTCGAAGTCGAGACCAGCCTTGTAACTTAGCCTATCAAGGAGATTTCCTCTACTGTTTGCGACAGTGGAGTTCCAGCGGGGATGTTTGCAATTTAGGTCGCCGGCCAGAATGGTTGCGTTACCTAATTGGAGTAAGGACTTAAGGTCCCTCTCAACTAAGGCTTTATTTGGAGAAAGATAGACGGATGCTAGTACGATCGACTGATGGCCGGTCATACCCACCTGACATAATGACGCTTCTACGTTGACTAGTTGGGGCGGATCGAGCGGAGTGCAATGAAGAGACCTTCTGTAGTAGATGATGGTTCCCCCCTTCGCGGTTGCCCTATCGTTCCTAACGAGACGGTAATTCGCGATGCGCGGATCACGATTACACGGTTTCAGAAAGGTCTCTTGTACTAACAGGACGTCTATCTGGTGCGTGACCACGAAGTCGCGCACTAGATCTATCTGCTTAAGTAGCCCGTTCGCGTTGAATGTAGCGACAGTCAGAGAGCGAGGTTTTACCCTTCCACGCGATGTCATCATGTTGACATCGTGTGTTCGTATATCGATTTGATTAGGACGGCGTGCTTGAGGAGCACTTCCATCCTCGCCGGAGGGTTCCGCGCGGAATCCCTCATTTCATTCGAAAAGACTAGGAGCTCTTCGATGTCTATTACACCGAAGAGGTTCGTGACGCATGGAGGCTGAGTGAACCGAGGAGGATGCCTTGCCGGCTGTGTCCTGCGCGGCGCTTTGGGGCACCCGCGATAATTCGCAGGATGGCCCTTCTGTCCGCACAGGACGCAGCTGGGAGGATCCTCAGGGACCGGTCCCTTACGCGGACAGTCGGCTGTTGCGTGGTCGTCCAGGCACTTGACGCACCTTGGACGCGCGTGACAGAAACGTTGGGAATGCCCATAGAGCTGGCAGCGATGACACTGACCAGGAAAACCGCAACCGCGTGGAGGTTCGACCCTAAGGCCGGAGAGTTGGCAGACTGCCTTAACGTTGAAAATTTGCTTTCCTTCCGGGGAAAGCTCGAGATGAACGAGTACGAGATCGAACGGGACCCTAGTGGTCGCTCGGTACATGCGGTGCACCGAGATGACGGGGAAGGATTGGGACTTAAGGTCCTCGAAAATCCGCTCAGTAGTGAGCTCCACGGGGAGCCCTCGGATGACCACCGTTAAGCGGCGTTCATCCTCTAGCGCGTAGGTGTGGTATCCGTAACCACGTTCGCGGAGGAGACGAGTCAGACCACGGTGGTCCGACGAAGCCGCGGTTTGAACGCGGATACCGTCGGCGGTATTTCGGGCGGACGTGAAATGGAGCTTGTGCTCCGTCATAAGTGCGGACAGAGTGTCCCACTTAGACTTGTCCCTTATGTAAAGCGGCGGCGGCGCGGGGGACTTCCGTGGCGCTGAAGGCGCCTCCGCGGGCGCTGAAGGCGCGGACGACGGCGACGCGGACGCGGGCGCTTCGGGCGCGATCGGCGCGCGTTCGCTAGTCGGGCCCGGGCCCGAAGAACGGTCGGGCGACGCGGGTTCGCTACTAGCGGGTTTTGAGGCCCGTTTTCGCGGGACGTTCGAGGAGAGCGCTTTCGTCGCCTTCCTCTTGGCCGATTTGGTCTGCACGGTCGTGAAACCGTCGTCCTCGTCAGCGTCCGAGGAAGGGGACGAACTCCCCGACTCGGAATCCGAGGCCGTCTGCTCCGTAGGAGTGGCGGCCTCGACCTCCATGTCGAAGGTGCTCTCGGTCGCGATCGCGGCGCGCGAGGTCGAGGGCGGAGACTCGGTGCCTAACAAGTCAGAGTAGCGCAGGCATAATTCAGGTGCAATTCCGTGGACCCAACCATAAAACTGCGACTTGGACAGATCTTCGGGTTCCGCCGCGGATTTGGGGTCCATGGTGGAGCCCGGAGATATGAGCCGTCCTCCCTGCGTGAGCAGGGAGGCGAGTGCCTAACGTGAACCCTATCGAATCTCTGTCAGTAGGTGACAGAGGTGTGCCTAATACCCTAACGACTGTGTACTTACACGACGCAGGCTATTACGACGAAGTCTTTGAATTCCGTTTCGTACCCTAACTAGGGCGACGTCGGACTTGTTGGACCCCTATGCAGGCTCGCCGGCCCGCAGGTGTGCTTGCGGCGATGACTCACACACAAACACAATCACACCGCTGGCTTGCACACAATGGAGGTCGTTATCTTGACTGGCGCAGGTGTACGAACGGTCGGTGCAGGTGGTCGGTGCAGGTGGCTGGGCGGTCAGCGTGACGGCCCAGGTAGGTGGCGCGAATAGGCGGAGCAGGTAAAAGGGACATGTGTCCCGGTCGACTGCTCAACGGTGAATGGGTATATAGGTATTGGTTAAGGAAGTAAGCAGTGTAACAGATCTCGGTGTAATATTCGATAAAAAGCTTACTTTTGATGATTATATAGAATACATTACCAAAAAAGCTTACTTGCTCGGTACTTGAAAACATGTTCTTAGCGTCTTAGATTATTGTACAGTAGTTTGGTGACCGCACTATGCTTGTCAGTCCCTGAGATTGGAAAGGATCCAGAAACGCTATCTTTGGCACTTAGCGTAAAAGTGGTGAAGATTCTTATGAATCAAAACTCAAATATTTTAAATACCTATACTTCTCTCGAAAAACGTGGAATTATAAACGACCTAATCTTTTTATATAAGTTGTATAATGATGAAATAGATTGTTCTCAATTGCTTCAATAATTTAATTTTAGAGTGCCTTGCAGATTGCCGCGATCTAGATTAGTACTTCTTGTTCCCCCACACAGAACCACAGCATTTGGTATGAACTCTCCCGTTCCGAGGTTGAGTAGGTTACTGAATAATTATGAAAAGCCTTCAGATATTTTTTCAAAAAAGTATTAACAAATTTCGTAAGCACTTGCAGATCTCCATACATATAAACTAGAATAATCACTCCAAATTGAATCATACTGACTTTTTTGTTTTGTATTTTTTTTTCTTTTGTTTAATAATTTGTATGAATAAGTTTTGTTAGTTTTGCATGTGGGGTTTACCTTTAAGAAATTGGTCACTAGTTTTATTGCCTTTAGTCTGTAGTTGTAGTTGTTGTAACAATTGTTGATAAGCCAATAAACAGAAAATAAATAAAAATAAAATAGTAATAAATCCATAAATAAATATTGAATTCAACTTGCATTGTCGTTATGTGTGTAGTGTATGGGGTTGCCATCTTGCCGGGTCTGGCTTTTTCATCTCGTGTCCGGCTAAATATTTGTATATCCGGCTTGTACGGAAACAATTGCGAAGATGGTGTACATAATATTTAAAAATCACATGTCAAGAATTTTATAAAATTATTTAAAAAAAATGACGTTTTGGATAAAGTAGATGAAAAAACCAAATATAGAAAATAGTCGTACATTACGTACGTACGGTCAGCTTTTAGGACAAAATGTCCGGCCTAATACAGCGCAGGGTCAGGCTTTTTTATTTTAGAAGATGGCATCCCTAATCGCAATACTACACCGCCATACTGACACGTAAATTTTGAAAGTTTTGCTCTTTTAGAATATAATCGTACTCCAAGGATTCACTGAAGCAATGTTCCATTGTTATAAGTATTTAAACTGTACATATATATGTGTGGTATATGAAGAGAGAGAAAGTTCTTTTAATTTCATAGGTATTTTAATTCTTTAAGTGAACCAATTATAAAGTGTCTTTTGTGTTATGCCTTCCCTGATCGACTGACGGCACGAACGGCGGGTTGCCATACTAACTAAAATATTAAGCTATTGTCTACAAACTGAATGATTAAACAACAAACAACAAGTACGACAATAAGAGATTATTAACTTTTTTATTTGTTAACCAATAAACCAACCAACCAACCAAACCAAAAAAAAAACAAAATATAAAGTGAATCCCGTGACAATATATTCCCGAAAATGGCATCCAAATCGATTAATTCGTTTCTGAGATTAGCGTGCACGAACTTACAGACATACAGGCTTACAGATGAACTGATAAAATGAAAAACATTGTTTTGGGTTTTTTTGCTTATAAAGGTATGTGTATGAATTTTTGAAAATATTTTTTTTTCGTGTTTTGTGCACAACTAAAAGACAAACATAAACAGATCAGACAGGCAGACAAAGGTTTTTTAAAATGCTGAAAATGGATTCTGTTACTGATCACTTCACATCCTGGTATATTTTTTAAAATATTTTCAGTGTACAAAGACTACTCATCTACAGATTTATTACATGTATAGAATAAGATTTGCATGGTAGGTATCTATTACGTGATTGATATTAATTGACATAACTTTTTTATTTTTTAACCGATTTTCATGAAATAAACACTAAATGTTAAGTGAAGAATGTGATAATATATTCCTGAAAACCGCATTCAAAAGCTGTTTCTGAGACTAGCGTGCACAAACATACAGACAATCTGAAAAACCATTGTTTTGGGATCTCTTGCTTTTATAAAGGCCCCCTATGATGTTTTTTTAAATATTTTCCATGTACAGAAATGAATCAGTGACAATTTTATTATATGTATAGATATTTGTCCGATAACAAAAAAAATTAAAATTACGAGTAAGCAGAAAAACCGAAACATTTTTTATATTTTTAGAAGATTTAGTACCTAGGATCTTACATTATGTGAATTAAACTTAAACTACAGATATCTTACAGGCTTTGTCCTCCGAAATATAATAAAATTTATAAAACGCGGAAAAACAATACATGTAGTCATGGCGACCCAATTGTGCAATAGAACAAGCGAATACTGTTATCAGCCTATCAGCTATCTTGGAGATAGCTTATCAACATCTAAGACCTGCTTATCTCATACAATAACTAGCAATGTTTTGTACTTCGAAACTATTACACTACTAACTACTGATTTATTTGAAGCACCTAACAACAAAATAAAAGTACATTTTCTTAATTTAACTAGATAATTAAAAATTTAATCTAAATTTTTACTTAGAATATATATAAAGATCTGGTACTACCAAATCCTATATCTATCTGGAACTGATCTATAAGTTCAATTGTTAGAAGAAAAGCTTGTTAGCAAACTATATTATTAGATTAAATTATTTTATATTTATTTATACATGACATGTCATAACGAACCCTAATAATATCTAGATGTCGTGATTTTCATTCAGTAATTATATTAATATTTTACCTCAATAAGGGATTTTGGAAATACAAAAGCTTAAAAATAGATAACCAGAATAATCTTCTAGTAAAACTTCAAACCCGGATTTGAAAAGTGACGTGGAAGTATGCTTAAAGAATCTCGAACACACAGGTGCGTCACAGACAGACAGATTTGAAGGGACCGTTAAAACAGCAGATACGAGGAGGGAATTACATTGGAATTATTTAGTCTTTAAGATACACTCGTGATGTGAAACTTAAGTATTGAGGAGTATGTTTTATATTGAGAAATAAACTAACATCTTGTACCACGTCTTTTTAAATGAGTGTTTACACGGACCTGTATTTCGTCTTCATGATTTCAAAATTCAAATAGAATTCGAAGTTATATAGTTTTAAATAAAGATGGTTTGTGTAAAGATGGAATTTAAAACATAATATAAGAGTAATAATAATAATAATAAATAACGTTACGCAAACGTTTAGTAATGACATTAGGATGGAGTTTGGTGTAGATAAATGCGCGGTTGCACATGTGCAGAGTGGCCGAGTTGTAAATAGCGAATATTTACAACTCTCGGAGACAATGTCCCTCAGATCCCTCTCCGAAACCGAGTCCTACAAATACCTTGGTATGTCGGAATGCTTAGGCATACTAAGTGGGGACATTAAACAGCTAGTGAAAGAACGCTTCTTTAACCGCTTGACAAAAGTTCTAAAAAGTCTTTTGTCAGGAGGTAACAAAGTGCGTGCATTCAACAGTTGGGTAATGCCCCTGCTGATGTATACTTTCGGCATATTAAGGTGGACTCAGACTGAATCAGATGCCCTGGACCGAAAGGCCCGAAAACTATTGACAATGTATCGCATGCATCATCCGCGCTCATCAGTGATGAGATTGTATATTCCACGGAAGTGTGGGGGTCGTGGCTTCCTTAATGCCAAAAACTTACACAACCGTGAGGTATGCAATCTTAGGGAATATTTCCTTCATGCTGAGTGTGGAATGCATCGGGACATTGTTGCAGTAGATAATGGTCTTACACCGCTCTCCTTAGCCAAAGATAACTGGCATAAACCGGTAGTACTTAGCACTGACGACCGTATAAGTATATGGAAGAGTAAGGAGCTTCATGGACGGTTCCACCAGGCACTCTATGGGCCTGATGTAGACCTTCTGGCGTCCGTGGCTTGGCTACGCTTTGGTGATCTCTTTGGTGAAACCGAAGGTTTTGCTTGTGCAATTGCTGACGAAGTTGTCAAGACGAACAACTATCGGAAATACATAATAAAGGATGGCACTGTTGACATATGTCGTGCGTGCCACCAACCTGGAGAATCCATCAGACATGTTATTTCCGGTTGTTGTCATCTTGCCAATGGAGAGTATTTGAACAGGCACAACCAAGTAGCCAAGATTATCCACCAAGAACTTGCTCTTCGATACGGTCTTGTACCTTTTGAAGTGCCATATTATAAGTACTCACCGGAGCCAGTTTTGGAAAATGGTCATGCTAAGCTCTATTGGGACCGATCTATAATAACGGACAGGACTATTGTAGCCAATAAGCCTGATATCGTGCTGGTAGATCGGTTAGAGCGCCTGGCATTTCTTGTTGATATCAGTGTCCCCTGTGACGCTAATCTTGTGAAAGATGAGAAGGACAAACTGTCAAAATACTTGGACTTAGCTCACGAGATTACCGACATGTGAGATATTGACTCAACAATAATTGTCCCGATGGTAGTTTCCGTAAATGGTCTTATAGCGAAGAGTCTCGATCATCATCTCAAGAGGCTCTCACTAAACAACTGGATCAAGGGTCGGATGCAAAAAGCAGCAGTTTTGGGTACGGCACGCATTGTGAGGAAGTTTCTTTCGCTGTCGCCCTAACCACCGACGGACTGGTCGTAAGGCCCACGTCGGCGGGATACTATTTTTTATATTTATATTTTTAATGTTGTTTTTTTTAATGTTATATGTATAAAGGTAAATAATAAGATTAAAAGAAAATAAATGATAATAATAATAATACGGAACAAATTACACACATTGAACTAACCCCTAAGTAAGCTTAATATTATATGCTTGTTTTAAGGGTGTTAGACAACTGTACTGACATCTACGCTTATCACATACATGCGTGTCCCTGTCGGGAATCGAACCCGAGCCCCATTGCGTCGTTATACGGCGTCTGCGCTAACCACTGGACCAACATGGCGGTTAAAATTAAATAAACACTAATAATTGTAAAATTATTTAATTTATAGAATCTATGGCAAAAAAATGGACTCAGCATGTTATAGTTATTGCTATTATTATCACATAAGAATAGCACTAAACTCTAAAGATTGAATGTTTGTCTTTGAATGATGTTGTTGATCCAATTTGTTACTCGTAAATATATAAGACATTTCATATAGCATAATTAATGTGTAACACTGCCCTAATTCCTAGACTGTCTAAAAATAATCTAGCACATTGCCAGGCAGTAATGAACTTTATAACCACTCGTAAATTTATTTTAAAAATATATGTAGGAATGACCGATTAAATCTACAATGCATGAGATGTGCCAAATACCGATGTTATCGTCTAAGAAACTCCATTCATATAGTAGGTTCTAATTAAATGTTTGTTTTATGTTATATTATGTAAATTTTAAGGCGTTTAAAAAATAATAAATAAAAATATCATATATGTAGAAAATGTCTACACAAAGGTATATGTATTTATATATATATATATATTTAAATATAACATTCAAATATAGTCTAAGTAATAAAACCTCTTTCAATTATCCTGAAATTGGAGACCGTACAGGTGCATTCTATGACCGACTTAAAAGACAAAACACAGCTGTCAGTTTAATTCTGAAATGATTTAAACAGCCATCTATGGAATTATGTTCGAAATAATTATCTAAATGTATTAAATACAAGTTAAAATTATTAATAATGAATTATTTGTAAAAATATAATAAGTACATTTAAATAATATTTTTTTAATATGAGGTACTTTTGTCTTTGTTCTAAGTGACATCCAGCTATCTGTTACCGTGCATATGTTTTCACAGCATTCGAAATGTCGGGTTAAAATCAAAATATAAATGTTATGAAGGAGATGAATCCCTCAGAACACATTTGTTTGTTAGAAAATATTTTAAGAATTCTTACAATGCGTCATTCTCAGTTGTTAACGATGCTTCTTTGATGTTGGATGAAATTAAAATTTTACCTGTAAAGAAAAAACAGTAAATTAACATTCAGAAAGATAATATTTTAGATATTATTGCAAACTATTGTAACATATTAAATTAAATAAGAATAGAAAGTAGGTAAAAACTATATTCCATAGGAGTTTGATCCCTTAAACTATTTTATTTATGCATACAAATTTAGATTAAAGAAAAAATATTTCATAAAATAAATCTAATTTCACGCTTCAAGACTTTAAAAGACACAAAATGAAACGTTTAATAATTCGGAATGTTAATAGATTAATTATATAATCGTGGCATGAGGAAGCATACAATTATCAACTTTATCAGTTCTGATCAACACAACTGTTGCCTCGCAGTAATAACTACCATCATGATAACATAATTGATATTGACACGAAAACCTTCTGTTAACGATATAAGAAATTAAAAAAGTAAAATGTCAAGACTATTCTATACATTTTTATTTAAGGAGTTTTTATTGTAATAACAACTAATTTATAATAATGCTGGCTTCAAAAACGCATACAAAGCATACAAACCTTCCTACGCTTTGAGAATTAAAAAGTAAAAAGTTATATTATATATCTATTGTATTTATTATTATTTGTATTTGTAAAACAAAAATAGATTATTACTTTTATAATATATAGGTACGTACAATTTAAAAAATAAAACAGTTACATATCGTAAATCTTCTATTTTTTTATTAGTTTTAGAATTAAAAAGTTTTTATTGCAAAATCCAACCCCAAAAGGTAAACCTTATAAGGCAGACTTAGAAGATACATACATGGTACGGATTAAGAAATTAAAAAAGTAAAATGTCATGAAACCATTTTGATTGTAATAGTTTTTTTGCAAATATTAAAACAAGTCTAATAATCTTATAATGTTCAAGACGGATAGATATATTATATAGGGTTATTTTATCCTGTAAATGATATCGCCTACGCATTACCATATGCCTTAAGGCTCAAGTTCAATAGCCAAAGTCTTCTGAGGTTTAGATGAATACAAGTACAGATTTCACGGAGTTGGTAATCAAAATAAATGTAAGTCTTATTGTTTGGCAAATAACATTTAAATTACAGTAATTACTGTAAACGCTGTTGAATATTAATGACGTATAAGACAGAATTACAAGACGAAACTTAGACATTATACCAGATTAATTGCTAGGATTCGCAACGGTATCCAAATTGCTTCTCAGGTCTTTGACTTGTGTTCATGCATTCTAGGACAGATGTACACTGTGATGATAATCTTCATAATAGATAAATATGAAATATAATACATTTAAAAAGTGAAATTAATGCTCAATACGTAATGTCAATCTTTATATATATTTCTTGTGTGCGTGTGTATGTCACTGAACTCCTCCTAAACGACTGGACCGATTTTTATGAAATTCTTTGTGTGTGTTCCCTTGAACTTGAATTTAAACAATTGAGTCCACTGGAAAATGGTGTTTTGATTAATTTTTATTGTGTAAGTAGGTGGTGATTTTGGAATGTTTCACAATGATTCCGACGGACTGCGTTAACATGGTAATGTCAAATATTAAATAATATTATATTTTAATTATAGTCTGCCCTGACAGTTGGCGTTGCGATAGAAATAAGAAAAATATTTTAGTACTAGCGGCCCGATACGTGCTTCGCTACGTAAAAAGTGAAATTTAAAATAAAATATTTTTCTTTTTGTTTGAATAAATGAATTTACAAATTCATTTATTCAAACAAAAAGATTCTTTGAGTGAGAATAAAACAAATTAGGCAACGTAAGAAAGCATACCGTATCGGTTAATGTCCGTAAATCATGAAGAAGTGATTAATTCGAAATTATTATTTCTAAAATAGAATAAATTCTAATTTAAATATTTATTGTTTCTTTTTTAGTGCAATTTGTCATGAAAACGTATACGTTAATATTTTAGTCATGCAACAAAGATCTATAAGATAATTATAAATCCTGGAGATACTAATCAGGATAATGAGGTAATCTCATCGACTTATTAATTTACTATCGGTCCTTGATATGTGTACAAAGTTTGAACAAAATCGGTCCGTTCAAAATGAGACGAAATCGCATTATAAACAGCAAACATAGGCCTGAAACTAATAAAAGCATGTTATAATAGCCATAATCTAAGAGACGTTAATAAAAACAAAACGAACTAGAACCATTTACCGTGAAGGCACATTTTTGTATATATTTAATATAGGTATTAGTAAAAGATATAGAAGATATTCTATAATGACCTGAATTGAGGTTTAGTATCCTCTTCATATTTCGACAGACCAGCTTATAATGGTCATACATAACTCTTAATATTTATAATCCTAATAATAATTAATACTGTATAATTAAGATATACTCATCATCTATATTCAAATGATTAAAATAATGTGAATCTAATTCGGTAGGCATACATTATTAATTCATACATATTCATATCATGAATGACTGCTTCTGTAATGTTGGAGAAATGAATGCCTCATTGTGGGCTAAATGTTTTAATTTGATGTTAAAATGGCCTTATTTCTTAATATACCTTACTAATATACTACTTTCATCATAGGATTTAGTTATTTCGTCTTTTGTTCAGCGATTTCTCTGTTAATAGTATCTTTGTTTTTGCGCAAGTCCATAAAGGGAAGGTAACTGTATTTTATCTGATCTTACATTTCGTAATTTAATGCTCCCAGATTTCAGTAGTTTCCCGTTCATATTGTATTTAAATAGCAAACAATGCACTGAATTCACTGTATTATATAAAGATATGTGACTATAACAAAACTATTAGAAGTAGATAAATGTTATTTATTGTAGAATAAGAGCTTTCAATGTATCAAGGATTGGCCAACATGGTGCTCGTTGGCCCAATCTTTAGCATTGGTATATAAGTGTCAACCTATAAACCTCCTTTTCCCTTTTCTTTCCAATTATGCGTCAGAGGCGTAATGCAAGTCACTTTATCACATGGTGTTCTATAATTTTGTAATTATTTTAAAAATCCGATGTCACATTTAAATCATTAATAATTCCAAAAAGGTTTTAACATTAGTTTTATTGCAGATTGTTTAATCTGTGAAATCGAAATTATCTGTGAAACGATTATTGCTTCTCAGAATGATATTTAGTGATATAATTGTGATGTCACACACGTTTCAATCTCCGTCATACTCAGAAATATGTAGGCACGGGAATCGAATAAATAATAGATTTGATCAATTTAGAACCGATGTTCTTTAATACATTTTTGTTGTATAAAAATAAAATAACTTTATAAAAACTAAGAATACTTTTAGATAAAAATTATGGAATAATTATGAATACGTAATATTATTTGCAGATTTTTTTTCATTTAGTTGAAAGGAATCTGAATATATTATATATATTTTAAGTTTAAGTCGTTTAAGGTAAACATGTTGTTCATAAAAGTTTAATTATTGGTCGTTCAAGACACGATGCCATCTTTGAGATAAAACTATAATCAAGATGGATGTGTATTGTTTATGCCCATTATTTTACAACATTTAGATGATGTCATGTCTATGATTCGTGCGTTAATAAGTGAATGTATCCGTGGGTAACGATTACTGAAGCGTTACTTATAAAGCGCGGGAAATGTAAACATTCATCAGTCGATCAATTTAACAATTAAAACCATTACATTTAACATCATAGAGCTTTTAATGAAGGATTATTGTACTTTTAAAATCAGTTGGAGACCTTTTTTAAATTGAACTAGAAAGTATAATAAGTAACCCCATTGATATTTAAAGAATGACTAGTGAATGATTTGTGAATGAGTGAATAATTTAAATGATAATAGCGTAAGTAATGTATGGAACTGGAAAATAATAATCAAAGTCACTGGACCGTAATGACGTAATACTCTTTTATAGTTAGTTACCTTCATTCTACCTTTATTGTGTTGAAGTGGCCTTCAAGTGGTGTTCACACCTTTATGATATCTTATTGCTTCTGAATATTGAATTAAACCTATAAAAATAATATTGTAATATGCTTATTTTCACTAAGGATTTAAATGGTTATGACGACCGAATTTACAAATTGAATGCTAGAATTTACGGGGCTTGGGTTTGATTCTCGGCTGTGATAAACAATTGCACAAATGGCTTTATTTTTATTGTATAATAAGAAAAGTAAGTATTCCGTATTCGGCATGTTCGGCATCTTTTTTGCTATTCATATTCGGCCGCATTATTCGGTTTTAGTGCCGAATATACCTATTCTGTTCGAATATTTCTATTTTCTTGGTGACTCGACACGGTAAAAAACTAAGACTAAACTAAGATATATGTTATATTATAAGTTAAAGAAATCTTATAAATAATTTGTTCAATATAGCTTAATAATACAAAGCAATTAAGCTCGAAATCGACATTTATTTCAAAACATCTCAAGTAAACATATTTATTTTATTATTCCTAACCTACAATTAGTATTTAGTATAGTCAACATTTATTTTAACCCTTAAATCAGCATTTATTTCCAAATCTCAAAACAACATTTTTAAAAAACAAATCATCATGTTTATTCATCTAGCTAGCAGCATTAGGTAACGTACATGTTAGCACCTGTTTATGACAAACTAGCAATGAAATGGTAAACCGAATAGTTCGGCCGAATATCCGGTTACCGAAATGGGGTCACTGAATAACCGAAAACCGAATTAATAAATATTCGGTTTTCGGTTATTCGGTGAAATCACTCTTCGGCGCATCTCTTATCAGTAATAAGAGATGGAATATTCATGTTATTTTCTTGACTTAAATTAATCCTTTACCTCTTTATATCATAGAAAAAAATATAAATAGGCTTGAAAATATTCTATCTATTTTTCAAAGTGAAAATTAAAACATTGAGTAAATTTGAGCCGTTAAAACGCCGTCATTTTGCGCGCGCTTTGCGTGACGTCAAATGACACGTCCAGTGAATGTTTACTATGAACTTTAAGTTACTTCATACAATTTTTAAGTTTTAATTGCTATACAAATCATGAAAGAAGACAAATATCATCTTACAAGTATTGTATAGTTCCGGAGTGCAAATAGTATTAGAAAAACACCCGACAAAGTGTTTTTTTGTATTCCAAGAGATGCGCAGATGAAAGAAACAATAGCGTATAGTAATTAGAAGGGATAACATATGTACCAAATCGTGATTATATTGTTGTGAAGATCAATTTAACGTAAGTATACTTTATTTATATACAACTATTGAACATTAGAAAATTTGGTTTAAAATTAACCTAACCTAGTTTACAAAAGTTCACTATAACTTGTTATACTAACCTTATTCTTTTTTGGTTTTACGGTTTTAGGTTTTTATTTTTATTTTTATCGTTGTTGATTTATTTCAGGTTAAGGAAGATACAGCAAATTGTATTGAATATAATTAACGAAACAGAAAGGAGAAAAATGTAATCTAAGTTTGAAGAAAGGAGTTGTGCCTCATATATTTTTGTGGCAATAAGGTGTTATTGGCATATTACTTGACGGAATGAGTAGTCAAGAGGCAAAGATTTACACCGGTTAATGAAGCCCTTTCAGAGTTAGCTATCAAAAGTAGTAATGTTTAAAAAAAATGGTGAACCTTCACAAAGAAGTGATCACTTAGTAAGTCCTAGTACTTCCCATACAAATTTGCGATATTAATCAACCAGGACTCAGTACTTTTAAATGTGATGATCATAAGGCAGACCCTTGCTTTTCGCATATTAAAGATAAATTACCAAGTGACTAAGCTGTGCAAGTTAATATTAAACCGAAGTATGGAAGTAAAGGTGTCAATGTAAATATACCTGCTGAAAAACAAAATGTAGCATTGTCACCATTTCCTCATTCAACACACAACATTGGTACACAACAGTTTTACCAGTAAAACTATCTGTTTTAAAAAGAAAATTGTTTACTGAAAACACAGCTGATAATACTTCTATAGCATCTTAGTCTTCTATATCTGCTGATTATCAACCAAGTTATTTATCTGAGTCCAATGAAGTTGAAAATTATTCAGAGGAAGAAACATTTTAAAAATGCTAATTGCTATTGAAAAAGAGCCAAAAATGTTTTTAGGATCACCTAAACAATCGTATCATTTAATAAAACTTTTTAGCACGAAAATATACGTTTTAATTAATTATTTTTCTAGGCTCGTTGCTATTTAAAAAGAGCTTAAAATGTTTTTGGATTACCTAAACAATAGTATCATTTAATAAAACTTTTAAGCACGAAACTATACGTTTAAATCATTTATTTTTCACAGTAACACTAAAATACTACAGTATGACGTCACATTTCCTTTCGACCAATGATGGCGCGATTTTGAAGTTGGAATTTCGTTCCCCTAATTTACACTTTTCACAAAATATTATCCTTAAATAATTAGTAAATAAAAAAAAACTTTTTGTTGTAATGAGATGATTATAAGTATTCGAGAAAAAAATATTTGATTTTACCATTTTAGATTTTATGTATATTTCCTATTATCAAAGTGTTAATTACAAACTGAATATAACTATAACTAGACACAATAACACACATGGAAATCAAGTTCAACACATGGGTACAACTTACTCAATATCCGTGAAAATAGTGCACTAAGAAGTTAACTTTGAATTGAACACAATTATTAGTGCACAATAAAGCAATTACTGCACTAGAAAGAGACTTCAATTGCATCTTGGTATTGCACTTAGGATGTAGGTCGGGTTTATTTATATAGCACTTATATCGCGGGAAATAATACAGATTGAGCTTAACTGGATAGACAGGAGGCGTGGATGCTGCATTTGTGCTTATTCTTACCGCACACATACATGCATTGAATGAGTAGTCAATATGCAAATTAAATTTAAATTTGGAGTAAAAAAGACAAAATATTTTTTTAATTTTTAATTCACTTATGAACCGTTAGACTCTAGTTGGTTCCAGAGAGTTCTTTAATATCAGGACAAATTATACACATTGATCTAACCCCTAAGTAAGCAAATTATTTGCTTGTGTTAAGGGTGTTAGACAACGATACAAATACACAGAAATACACATATAAATACTGAGAATATATTTAATAAGCGACCAAACCCAGAAACACAGACATCTGTCTCTGCCGGGAATCGAACCCGAGCCCCATTGCGCCGTGTCACGTTAGGCGTCTGCGCTAACCACTTGACCAACGGGGCGGTTAAAAAAATACAATAATTTTCCAAAACTTAAACTTATTTATTAATTTCAAATAATTATTTTATTAAGTATGATTGAAAATTAATATTGAACACTTACTGTGTTGTGTTCAATCATATATCATATGTATAAATGTTTTAATACCCGGTACCTGGTTATTACCTGGTATAATTAAAAGTAGACATCCCATACACGTGATGTCATACAATTATTGTTAAGAAAAGTATTGTATCATGGATATGAATATTAACACTGATATTCATGGCCACATCACCAATTTACTCTGTTTATGGATAAATTATAAGCAATAAATAAAAATATCTCATGGAAATAACATTTGTATATAAAGTCGTCTATCATTTAATAAATAATTATATAAAACGAAAAATAGAAAATACACAGAAAATGGGGTTAGAGGTAAAAAATGCTATTTCATATACATGTATATGATTTAGGTTTTATTTTTATTAATAATAATTAAGTATCGAAACTCGGAAAATACAACTTAACCTAGTTTGGTTTACAAATATCTTTGTAAATTTACATAATGGCGTCATCCTTAAACGCAGAAACCTGTGACAAATTATTACTCAGCGGCTGATAATTTACAATGCACGTACAATATTAAAAGTTACTAAATGAAGTGTATGTACGTGACAGCAATTACAATATATACGAAACTCACTAATAGTTTTTGTAAATATAATTTGAGTAGTTTGACGAATAGAGCAAATAAATTTATTAACTCATATTTCAAAATTATAAGAATATAATATGTAAAAATATTTAAACCTCTTTTGAGCTCAACCTTCAATATTAATTTTATGTGGGATTTATTATTGTATCGTTAAGTTGGTACCAGAACCAAACAGGCTCGCCACCATTTAAAGTAATGAGTAGCTGATGAAAATTGATTTTCTACACTTAACATCACAAGTAGAGTAAAAAATATACATATATTAATTCTTTAATTATACATATGTATACATATATTAATAATTATCTATATATAGTATAAATATACATATATTAATTCTTTTATTAATCTTTAGGGAAAAAAATGGCCGTCTGCAGAAAACCACGTGTCACGCGCGATCGCTATTAAATTTAGAATTCACGAAAATCTTGAACGACATGTAAAAAAAGTTGCCTCGAAATCAACCTATAAAAAAGGTAATTTGAATAAAATTTACAAAATCAGCACGTGCGATTTGTTCGTGTGATCCGAGATACGACAATAAGTATTTAAACATTTACCACCATTTTGTAAAATCAGATTGCGTAATATGACAACACATTGAATTCTAATTTCAATTGCCAATTTTATTTATCGGTCTACTCGTAATAATAAACAAACAATCTATAATTCCTGCTATAAGAAAGTCAATAATTATAATAAAACAATTTGTGTGTGTCAAATATGCAACCAATCAAAGATACTGCAAAATCTATATTATTTTATATAGATCATAATAAAGATAAAAATTTATAAAGATTGTTATACACTATCAGATAACATCTTAATAAATTATTTACTATGCTATAAAAATAGCATCAATATTAATAAAACGTAGTGAAGTGAATCCCATTCCTTACGACCAGTAACTTCCTCAATATTTATGAATTCAATACGAATTGATGACATTTGTCAATAAAATTAATTGTCTTACATAGATTGATATAAAGACGTGTAAGACATTATTTTGTATGACTTATAATATACCATATAAATGAATTATATTTTTTTATGTATGTATATTTTATAATATTACTAATACCAATACAGTTATTTTTATTCTCATTTCAAAAGGTATACCATCAAAATATACAATGTACCTGTAGTTGTATGTATGTGTGATTGATAAATTTATATGTAATGACATAAACTAATAATTACTTAATTTGTCAGCAAGCAACCCCCCAACTTCAGTTTAATGCAAGCAACAAATATAAATAAATATATCACTTGAAGAGGTTAGGAACTTTAACATAAACACTGACTACTATACTAACTAAAAAACGGTGATTGAAATAACTCAACTCAAGTTCAGCTGAAAGTGGAACGAACTTAAACTCATTATACTTATATAATATCGAACTGGGTTTTGTAATCACACGTGTCACTAACGGGTTGTGAAGCCGGGGGCAAAAACAAGAGCTTAAAGCGAGCTTCACATGGTCCAGTATGACGTAACCTTTCTAGGTCAGGGTTGATTGTAGGTGTGTTGCGGGCTTAAGATTTATAATGACGTTTAAAATTAAATGGGTATATATATAAAAGGTTGTTATAAATTTATGAATGTTAATATGAGTATTGTTATCATGAGTCAGTAATTCTTGTAGAATTTTATTAATATATAAGTGCGAATGTTTGGATGGATGGATGTATGTTTGTTACTCAATCACGCCAAAACTACTGAACTGACTTTGTTCAAACTTGGCAATATGGCTTGGCTTATGTACCAGAATAACACACAGGCTATAGAAATACTAACTTTTGCACGTGGTTTTGTCTGTGACATAACATAGGTTGTAGCTCGATTATGTAATTGCCACGCTAGATCCTGTTTTTAATCGTTTGGTTCACTGAATTTTACATAACTACTTGTGAAAATCCTTCTTATCACCCGAGGAGTTTAGAAGGAGTGTTATGTTATTCAAATACAGGTGGCGAAGTCACGGGCAACAGCTAGTTGTTGATATGCAAGAAAGTATGTCATTGTATTTGTCACGTGTTTGTTTACGAGATATAGGTGACGCGATCGTTTATGAGATGTGATAACTAAAATTCCATTCTGATAGTTCATACCTATAATGTATCCAAGAATACTATTTTAAAACCGTGTGTGAAATTATAGTTTTTCATTGTAGGTGGAATATTTAATGCATGTTTGAAAATATCTTTAAACGGGGCCCGTGACGTGATAAAGACGATCATATATAGAATGCTAAATTGACCGAGGCGGGCCTTTGCCTTACGGTATCAATCTACTAATACTATCTCCATACGGTAGTTCAATTAGTACAGCGACGGAACGGTTTCCCAGTGGTCGCGGGTTCGAATTCCGTACGTATTGGTTTATCTTTTTTTCTATATTTATTTAAAAATATATATCTAGTCATTGATTTTTAATATTAAAAAATTATATATTTTTATTTATATTCAATAACTTCATATGTATATTTTCGTAATTCTGAAAAATTAAATAAATAGGCAAGTTTTCCCTAGCTTTATTCGGTTTGAAAACTTTTAGCACTTATTATCTATATAAATAATAAAGTATTCTGTTTCCTTGTTTGTTTGTTCGTATAACGGAAAACTACTACACGGAATTTCTATAAACATGGTGTTATGGTAGTTTATTTTATAAACCAACATTTACTTCGAAAAATTCTCTAATTTTATGAAAAAATACAAAAAATATTATGCCCATGAAACAAAAACGACAATGTAGGCTATGCATACATTTTAAGTAATTTTAAACGTAGTGACTTCGGTTTAAGGAATGAGAAAAGGCAGACGAAGTCACTGGTAAAAACTATCTCATAAATTTAAAAGCTAAAATCAATCTAGCTCGTCGTAGGATAAATTAAAAGTATAATACATATATATATATATATATACATGTTAATGGTAAATCGACAAAAGTTTAAATTTTGTCAATATTTACATATTATGAGTCAGACGAATAATAAAAAGAACTATATTGACATAAATAATGAAATATAATATCATTATAATTCAGTTGTCTCGTTTTACTGGAAATTTAAGAAATATCATTTCCGAATACAAAACAAGGTCAAATAAAAACATAGCTATAAAATAATATTAAAAATGAATCAACTTTAATATGGATAGGACATCCAAAGTTGATGAACGAAAATAGTCAATAATTGAGCAGAGACCTCATCTTGACATTTAGATGACAAAAGGAATGATAATTGCTATTAATGGAACTAAAAAAACAATCAGATGTTGCCATATATTTGAATATCAATGAGATAGAGTTCCGTAACGTTTATAGAACATACGCGTATATCTATTGAATATTTAATTTATTATTTTAAGAGTCCATTTTAGAATAAAATTATTTGTGTTTTTTTAATATTACGTATCAATAAAATGTTTTCTACAAAACTTTTATTTCGTATATCGGTAATTTAATTGATTTTTGGTAAAAATTTGGTAATATTGGAACAATCCTGATAAAAATGTTGACAAAATTATCAATGTATGCTTCTAGTATCTTCTAGAATACAATAAAAATAATAAAGAAGGACGTCGTTATAAGCAGCTCGCACTTAGCTGTCAGCCTTGATGTCACAAGTTCAAGCTAATCCTTGAGATGTGTTAAAAGGTTTTATTTGTGTATTTATGGAAGTTACGTGGGAGTAGAACAGTGCTTAATAATCGTGGGAAGATGACAGATGATTTTGATTCTTGAAGTAGAAATTTATTAATTAGTGATTGAAATCAAATAAACCTGGATGTATAAATCCGATAAATATTACAGGTAACTTTATATATTAAATTCTTAAAACCGATTCCTATTCTATACCTCCTTAAATATTCTAAGCGGTGTTTCGTGTCCGTGTTGATACAGATGCACTCGTTAAGTTAAACAGTAATGTTACGGTTTACGCCACAATTGCTTTTTAATATTCATTAGGTTCCTAGAGGTTTTGTGACCAACTTTACTCTTGACAGTTATTACATGGACAATAGTTATCCTCATCCGCCTACCTTTATCCCAATTATTTAGGATAAGTGCAACATGTCAATCTTTTCAACGCTCTTCTATCATACGTCATATCAGTGACGTGTTTGTGATATCATTCTTTGATCAACTATTCTCTAATAACTGCCAACATACATACATCCATACTCTTCTCGTTATATCATTTTCATCGCATTGAGCATCGCAACCACAAACGATTATTTTTCATATTTTCAATTATATAATATACTACATTGACAGCCATTCTGACTGTTAGTTGAGCGCAGATTTGATGATTATATTCGTACATTTTGCGCAGTTTTGATTATTTCCGATATATATAAAAAACCGATGGTTATCGGTTCAGTAGTTAAGGATTAGAAGAAGGCATCATCAGGGAGATCGCATTGAAGCCAATTACATAAGCTTTGGTCCTCGCTGCGTTCCAAAATTTGATATTACAATAAATATCAAATAATAATAAAAGAATAAACCACCAATCACCTAGACAAGTAGTCTACAAAAACTACATTGTGTGCCTCAAAATCGATACACAGATAATAAAATGACGCTTCTAGGCTACGTAAATACAAGCAACGATTACGCTGATATAAGTATAGATAAATACTGCTTTTGATAGTAAAGAGCGGCAGCTTTTGTAGATATAGTTCTATAATACTATCAAATTATATGCAAATACTTGACCAATAAAATCTTAAGCACTGATAATGTTGTCTATTGAATCATCAAATATTTATATTTTCCTGTGAAACTGTCCCCTAGTAACTTGACATGTTATAATATATACGGCGCGTGGTTATGTTAAGTGATTCGTTTATAGCGTTTTAAAAACTGTGAATAATTTTAATTACAGAATGTTATTAGGTATATAATAAAATTAATTTATTTCGTTGATGGTTTAACACCTACAGTAATAAACTAAATATATCATATATTATCCTGCAGGTGATTCTCGACCACCATTTAGAACGAATATAATTTTCAGGAAATGTTTTCGTAAATTTATATCAGAAAACCTTCGAGATACAACCATGACGAAGTTAGCATTGTGATATATTGTTTGACCCAAGATCAAGAAATTTCTTAATTTGCATTATATGTTTCATGACCTCGGGGTGACATTCAGATGACATCTGAATGATTTTTTGAATACACACAAATTAGTTATACTATTCATATACGTTAGTCCTTTATTATTTATTGTGTTTTTTTATATTTATTATAAATTATATCATGGTTTGATATAGATTATAGACGCTGTGGCAACAGCGTCTATAATTATGAGTTGTTATGTTTTACAAGTCAGAAAATTGGACACTAATGTTTTTTTTACTTATAGGACGCAATCTTAACGTTTAAATAGAGTTAGATCTTGATATGTACATCCTTGTGTATTTAATTTAATTTAAATATCAAACAAAATTATTACGAATTATAGGCGAATAGTCTAAATGTTATTATAAATAGGTACATATATTAATTTTATTGATCAGATGACCAATAGGTCATGAATACATTTGAAGTAATATTTACTTACTATTTATTACCTGTATACGTATCCAAAGTAATTTATACATTACAATTAAAAACATAAGTCTAAAGAAACTCAATAAACCGAGATAAATCTGATTTTATATTAAATATGAGGTACAGTAATAATTCAGATTTAAGATTACTGATAAGATAATGTGACGTGACATCAAAAGTGCATTCGTTATTTGGTTTTTAGGTCATAGTCTTACGACACTGTGATATCAAAATACCATTCCACTGTGATTCCAAATTCAATACAATACAATCACTGTATTATATTTTCACTCAATTATATCTATCTTGTCCTATATCCTTATAATTGTATCACGAAGTCCTATATTCTGTTAATGGTATCATGAAGTCCTTTATCCTAATAATTGTATCATGAAGTCCTATATTCTGTTAATGGTATCATGAAATCCTTTATCCTAATAATTGTATCATGAAGTCCTATATTCTGTTAATGGTATCATAAAGTCCTATATCCTAATAATTGTATCATGAAGTTCTATATTCTGTTAATGGTATCATGAAGTCCTTTATCCTAATAATTGTATCATGAAGTCCTATGTTCTGTTAATGGTATCATGAAGTCCTTTATCCTAATAATTGTATCATGAAGTCCTATATTTTGTTAATGGTATCATGAAGTCCTTTATCCTAATAATTGTATCATGAAGTCCTTTATCCTAATAATTGTATCATGAAGTCCTATATTCTGTTAATTGTATCATGAACTCCTATATCCTAATCTTATTTCCTATATCCTTTAGAATACATTCTTTAGAATAAAGATGTATCTAGAGAAAACTTATACCTAGAAATTAATCACGGCATCGACACGGTAATTCAAATTGCAGAGCGACGGAATGGTATTCTCGAGGTCATGGAATCGAAATCTGGTCGTGTTGATTTTTTCTTCTATATTAAATTTCAATAAGCTGAACATGGCTAGACGTTGATAGACAATTTGAAATACTTTCGACAAAGATATCAATAAAAAGTATACAGATATAAAGAATTTTATGTTAACGAAAGTTTAAAATTAACTGATTACTAAAGATGTAAGGTAATTAATTAAGTAGTAATTGAGCAAATTTTGACATATTTGTCAGAATTAAAAAGTTAAATTTGCTTATGATGTCACAAGACGAAAATGATTTGGAATTATTATAAGAAATAAATACTTCTTATTTGTATACTAGGGTATTTAGCCTTAGACTGTCTTGTAAAAAAATATATATAATTATATTTTAAAAAAAGCTAAATTTTTACATTTTTACATGTCTTATATTCATAATCGTCAAAGATAATATATGAAAGCTGGACTATTTGAAAGGTTAAGTATTCGATACTTTAAATAAATTGCGAAGTCATTTTATAATCGTTTTTTTTATGTATAATATTCATATTTTATATATAAAAACATATGTAAATGTGTAATAACTGTTAAAAAAATATGATATGTATAAATAATCTTCCGAATATCATAATATAATATTTTTTTAATTAATGATTTTAACCTCCATTAAAGTCTATAAATTTAATTAAAATATTAAATAAAATAATATTAAAATATAAATTAAAACCTTGAAATTATTTAATATGTATTTTAATCATAATTATATAAAAGATGTTAAAAAAAATGATATTTTTGTACTTTTTGTACGTAGGTACTACTCTATATGAAATGTCTAACAGTTAGCTGAAGCTTTCCTGGTTACGTTCAAACTATTGTAAGTTAGGGTTAACTTAAACTAATAAGTATCAGTACCCTAGTACGAGTTTTGACATCACGAAAACTATGACAGTTTACCATATCGTGAAATCAAAACATAATTATTATACTCTCTATGAATCACAAATATATTGACATATTTAAAAAATCTGTATAAAATTATACATGACTTATACAGTGATCCTAAATAACTAAAGATAAATATTTTTTTTCTTAAATACAAATATATGTCTTTAAATTTTGATTCATAAAGTGCATAATAATTTTGTTTTTATTTTACGATTTGGTAAACTATTATAGTTTTCGTACCTTCCAAACTTGTACTTGAAATACTGGTTGTCTATTTAATTTTAATAAAATTAGTTTTTCAACCAAATATGATTATTAGATAAAAAAAAATACAAAACTTCCTGATAAACCAAACATCCAATAATTATACAAATGTTACTAATATAAAATCTTTTTTAAACAATTTTGGTATGACCTAGCAACAAAAATACTTTTTACCGAAATATACGTTAAATACATCAAAGAGAGCGCACATCAAACAGTTTGGTATTCCTCATAATGGGTTTGGAGATTGAACTGTGAACATATCCGCGGAAATCAGATAACACATGTGAGAATAGAATGGAATGACTTCTATATTAATATTCATAATATATTATAATATTATTTTATTCATATTTATCCATATAAAGATCCTTACTAATATTGTGAATGTTAGTTTCTTTTACCAGGGCTACATAAATACATTGGATATATGTGATTCCAAAAAGACTATTCCCGAGCGATACCAAAATAAAATTTGGACTGTCTTCCGATATAGCAAAAGCCGGTTACTTATAGTATAAAAGTTACCTGAAATAAAGGACTTAAAAATTGTTTAAAGCAATTATTATTGATTAATTGATTTAATAATTATTACTAAGTCAATAAAACATTTATTAGAAGTAAGTATGTAATTGTATATAGATGCACAATACTCAAACAACTGTACACACATTTACAAGGATTTGTGACGCTGGTACCAGTAGCTGAATAAATAAAAGTCCAAGCAAATATCCTATTTGGCATGTGTATCCTTATTTCTTCAGTGTATTGACGATTTTGTATTTACTCGTTATATGCACACAGGAAATAACATATAATATAAGGTTGCTATGTAATTAATACGTCAAAATATATAAGACTAGCTTTCGACCGTGGCTTAATTAAAGAGGAATAGAGAGAGAGAAAGAGACAGTGGCAATGACCTCGCGCTTTTTAACGAATGGTGGCTGTGTTTGTATATATACCGGAATATAAGGTACTCTATATATTTCTCAGGTGTTATTTGTGTGTGTGGGTGACGTGACGTAGGTATAATTTACTATTACTGTTTGCGTGTGACGAATAGACAGCCAAATTTACACACACAATTACACTTCTATGCATAAAATATAAGGATGTATTTATGTACATTGACGATATCGAAAAACCGAGTTGGTCTAGATCTAAGCAATATAAAGTATTCGTAGTTTTTTAAGGTTTTGTTTCTGTATGTGTGTCGAGTTTCAAGATATATGTCAGTTATTCTCTATCTATAATACAATAGCTTTTATTCCTAAATTTGGTCGAGTTTATTATTTAAGTTAATACAAAAAAGTGTTTATGATGATTTTAAGTGAGGATGACTTATTATGTTATTGGTGTGGAAGGGGAAGCGGACAAAATCTAGTTTATAATGTTAGCAGAATAACTCTATTTCCATACTAATGATATCAGTATATAATAATAATATCCAAATTCCATTTCAATTTATTAAAATTAAGATTATAAGCGTGTTGTTAACCAAGTATCATGTTTCATTTATAATTTTTGTACAAATTATAATAACAATTATGAAAATAATATTATAGAACCCTATACTTCAAAGGGTAGATTCCAGGCATAAATATTATTCATCCCTTTGATGTTATTGTCACAAGAGAGGTGACCACATCGTTTCTTTGTGGGTCATGTAACTGTTGTGGCGAGAATTCAGACAATTTTGGTTACGCGGTCACTGGTTTCCTGCGATAAACCAAATATAGACAATTTAAATGCTCTGTTAAACCATGGTTGCACACCACATTAGGAAACCAGTGAAACCTAACTTTTGGGTTCATTTACTAAAGGACTGTTTGTTCTTTTAATTCATACATATTTTCAATTAAATACACATATAATAGAATTGCACGAAATTGCAAAATCAATTAACATAACTATGAAAAGACATTAACCAATAAAGAGCAATCATTTTTATTATCTCTGAAGCTTTTTGAGGCAAATCGAAGTTAGAACGTATTACCTTGTGGTAAGGTTTAATTTCCTAAAGGGCGAATTCTGAATTCATGGTTCTATTGTTTTATTATGAAAAAGATTGATTTCTAGACGTTCTTAATTGATTTACAGCTGGATGTGGGCTGCACTAATTGAGTGACCGATATTGTGTGAAAAGTCAATTGCATTAATTTGTACTCGTCTCTAAAGTGAAAGTGTTCCACGTATTGCATTGGAGGTATTGAGAATAAGTACTTAAGGGCTGTCCACACACATAAATGTTGCCAGGAGAATGAAGTATTTACCCAATTAAATAATCTAATTTTAAATTATAATAAGCATCACATAACAAACATATAAAAGTTACATAGTGGGGTCATAGAATTACCACACATAAAATAGGAGAACCCTAGGCATTCCTATGAGAGTTCGCGTCTGACAAGTAATAAGATGTGAGACAGATATCTACTTATCTTTCTAATCACACGTGCAGGACAGAGAGACAGATAGGTAGCCTCATTTGCTCTTTTTTTTTTCGATAGACACATTTTAGGGTGGCTTCTCTATGTATGATATCTCTATAAGTTAAATTTATTGTTTAGGGTAATGAATATGTTGGCAGGAGAAAGACAGATTTACCCAAAATAAGTAATCTTACCCAAGTTTAACGCATTTATTGTATTATTTTAATAGTTGTTAGAATTAAATCCCCCATGTATATATCGCATTCACAAATGTCAACACTAAAAGTGTCATGTGTTGGTGTTTTTATAATGTAACACTAAATGCATCTGTTAACGTGACTCCATTCATAAATCTCATTCATTCATGAATGAATGAAATAATAAACGCTTCATTTACAATCCGATATAAAAACCGGACACATCTGTCAGACTGACGTGTACGAAAGTTTTTATACCTATAATTGTATGGATGACATCATCGTTACGTAGACAACCGTGAAGTTATTTACATTAATATATTTTTAAACAGTATTTTCTAATGCCAAATATGTTTTTAAATTTTGGCCTAATAAATGATTGTCAATAAAAGATCAAAAGAACCAACGAAATGTCAAACGTCATGTTCGTAGAACTAAACAGTATAAACACACAAGTGTACTGCGTTTCTAAAAACTTAAAGTAAACATTGTGTTGATGACTGTACGTGATATTGTTGTTGCTAGAGTGAAGAGGGTGACACAGGAAACTTCAACAGCTACAATTATAGGATCAAATTATGTGTTATGGGATATTATTACAGAGTAAAAAAATAAAAGTAAGTAATAAAGTTAAACAAAAGTAAGTAATAGATTTACTTTTATTTTTTATGATTTACAACACATTAAATAGTTAGTTATTTTCAATGTATATAAAATGTATAATACTCATCATTTAATCAGTTTAATTCATTTATGTTTTTTTTTCCTTCTCATCCTTACATTTATATAAATGCATGTTTTTTTAAATTTCATTTACTACAAGCGACTTTTTTTTGACATCAATTCTTTTAACTTTTTTTTTACTTGATGACAAAAAGATGAAACATGAAAAACATGGAAGAAATAACAATATCTATATTAAATGGAAATTATCAATTTTCTTTACTGAAATGTTATTTACTTAGCACGGTGATGTATTTGATTAGATAATATAATAACTAAAGCCTAAATGATTTTAAATGATTAAACAAAAAACGTTTTTTTCCTATTCCTATAAGCTATTATATAATATTGTAATTTGTATAGTAGTAGCTGTCTGTTGATCGAACTACAATGTTGTTGGTAGAAATTGTAAAATATGGTAAATCAGTAAGAATATATATAAAAGATAAAGATTCTGAATAAGATTACATCGCGTATAATATAATAATACACAAAGACCTCAAAATTTATGCTTGCGTCTATATAAAGGGCATGTCCTCAATTGATCACTACAGTTAAAGAGAGTGGTTCGATCAAAAGGCTTCATACTTTGATAAGCAGGAGAAAGGCCCTGAAATATCCTCATTAGTGGTGAAAAATAACACGATTATACAGAACCACAAGCCAAATTACATACATATTTAAAAATATATAAATGTACGCTCGAGAAGCTGTGTAAGTGGTTGGAAAGGTGAAACATTCTCATCTTTCGGCGTCAGTCATAGCGAGTCACAAAGATCATTTTTTTGGGTAGAGAGAGATAGAGAGAAAGAGAGAGAAAGCGAAAGCGAGAGAGAGACTTTGGTCAAAGTGTATCAACAGACAATCTTGAATCGTGTTTAAAAAATTCTCTTTAATAAACTTTGTAAATCCTTGTTACAAAGAATGAACTAGCAAAGCGAGTTGGATTGGCTCACGTCTTTAAGGAACTGACTACAAATTATGATCAATTTCCTTGGTATATGTTTTGAGCTTGAATTCATTTCAGATTGAAAACGGGTATTAAATCTATGGGCTGATATTATCTTTGATTTATTTCTGTTTGATTAAATTAGTTTACTTCATAACAATAAATACATTTTCATTGTAACAGAACTTAAGGTAAACAACATAAACGACAAGTCACGTAGCAGTTATTAATCTGAATCTATGTCATTTTTATGTTTGTATGTCACTCGGTAAATGGAAAGTAAATAAATATCAATTACTTTGACGGTTACATTAACTGGACAATTGAAATTTATTTTGTATCAGTCCGTCGGTGGCAAAATTCGTGCTCACAAAAGAGACAATCATTGCATTGAATATATTTTAGTTTGAATACAACCTCGTTCATCAGGAAGGATTTGCTGAAGATTTTTTCTTATTATTTATTCCGTAAGTACTATATATAATATTATACAGGGTGATTTGTAATTAGTGGACCACCTCTGGCAGGCAGGCTCTCTGCACAAATCCCAACAACATTTGTTCTACGACTTTTTAAAAATCTTGATAATCAACACAAAAAAACACAAAACAAAAAAAAATGCTCCCTCTTTTACTTATTACTCTGAATTTTGTAAGAATTGCTTTAAAGGTGCTCGGGCGCCATACCTACGCTCACAGTCAATGTCAGTTCAGAGGCAACAAATAAATTCTGTATGAAAAAACTCAAATTTTAAAAAGTCGTAGAACAAACGTCGTTATGATTGATGTAGAGAGGCTACCTGCAAGAGTGGTCAACTAATTAAAACTGACCATGCATAAATAATAAACTATACTTAGCAGATTATTCTAATTTTGATGCTTGTTGTAAACAAATGAAATCATCGTACTAATGTCATCTCATGTCTGCATATTTTTACATCACTATATAAAACAGCTGACGTCATGTATCAGTAAATAGGGATTTATTGAATGTATCTAATTTGTGTCACGGATGGACTTCCCAATATAAATCAATGTCACGCTTGCGACACTAGTGTCGTTAAAAGTATTCTGATTGGAGGCACGTCAGTATGATTTATAAGTTTTCCGCTAATTATATATTTTGTGCGTATTATTATTTTAATTTGAAGCAAACAATTTTTTATGTTCAAGTTTTTTATGGATAGTAAAATAATTATAACTATTTTCAATTTATCTCGCTGAATTACGTTTTAAACTTATTCCGACGTTCCGAATGCTTTGCCAATTGTCATAGTCGTGTTCAGGGAAAGACGATATATATTAGCGGTAAGTCAATTATTTAGTCATCCATCTCCAGCATATACCAACAGACACGTCGCGGTGCACTTTTTCGCGTACTATGAAGTTTTTTATATATATATGTCATCATGCTTCACGAAAGTTTAAATACAAGTATTGAGGATATATCTTGACCATTCAGACAGACAGAGGTTTGGTAGATCGACTCATAAGAGTCGATCTGTCGGAAGATAATAATTATCTTCAGGAATTGATGAACAACATGTCATATATACCGAAGAGATTCTATTATATATACATCCTTGAAAAAATAACAACAATGACATAATAGTTAATAATAGTTAATAAAATAATAATACATAATAATAGTTAATAATAGACATTTAAACTAAGGTTATCTTTGAACTGAACTATCCTGAACTTTTGTGTCATCTAAATATTGATAGCGGTTTCGTTACCTGATAGTAAGTAAAAAGGTGAATTAGATCATTTAGTAACATTATTGTGGTTCATATTTTTTTACTTGTATCTATTTTTTTTAATTATAAACAAGGGCATTTATAGCAGTGACTTCTAATTTACTTTATTTATAATTTACTTTAATTATACCAGGTAATAATTTTGATAACCGGTTTTGAATAACCGGGGAAGAATGATAAGTGTTTTTTTTTAATATATATATATAGGTGAAATACGAACAAATAGTTCATTTGAGTGAAGGATGAAGGAAACTTGGAGAAGGAGAAAGGTGGGTTTTTGGGGTACCAGCTCTCTTACTTACAGGTATAATAACTACTTCAGATCAATCATCTTTAAGAGTAACTTCCCCGACCGAACCATTCACGAGCAGTCAAATAACTATACCAAGTTATTTCTATGCGTGTTTGGACAAAACACTTGATCTACTCTATAACTGTATTGATGGCTTGTAATATTGACTATAAGCACCGAAACTGTTTGATTTTATTATACGTAAAACATATTATCTAGAAACTTCCTCACCATGTTACAAATTTCGTTTTATTCTTTCATTTCGGCGAATTCTGATTTTAACCTTTGTAGTTCTAGCGCTGACTTCTTATGGTCACAGAGGAAGTGTCGGTTTATTTGTAGTATACACATACATACATACGTAAACATGCTGATACCTTGTGAAGGGTCTTCGTAAAATGACTGACGATTATTCCTTGATACCATATTCTGTTTTATAATAACCACAATAAAAATGACTCTCAATCATGTATATTTTTTAACATAAAAGAATTTAAAAAATATATTACGAATAAAAATAATAATAATACGTCTTAGTAAGTACAGGTATCCCAGATATAGATTCTATAACTATATTTTTTTAAACCTGTATATTTGATCTTATGCTAATAATATTCGAATAACTACATGATTTAAAAAGTAATTAACATTATAATAATTTATTCATAAGACGAAGCTTCTTAGCAATCCATGGATTCACCGTGCGGGTGCCGGGCCCATCGCGTTGCAAGGAGAGGAGTGCAAGCAGTGCCTGGGACTTGCGACCCAGGAGTAGGTTTAAGGGGCCCCTTTATTATGCGCAAAAACGCTCACCTTCACCCTCCACACTCCTCTCCCTACCTAACCAAATTTGGAAAGAACCTACTAATGCCGCCCTTGAAGTACGTTCTAGAAATGAACCGATGCTTGTTCTAGAAAGGCCAAGATCTTTAAGTAGGCTATAGAGAGATTTTGCTGTTATACCTCTCGCTCCCACTTCTACCGCGTACAAACTAACTATAAATTTATTCCTGATCAGTTCGTTGGTTAGTTCGTAATACTTATTGAGCTTGAATGTGTGATCCCTTGGGATGTTTGTTTCCCAAGGAACAGTAAGCTCCACAAGTATCACGCGCCTCAGATGTTTCGAATACAGGAATAAGTCCGGTCTGGATGACGAAACACCAACATCCCCAGGGATTTTGTAATGCTTTTCATACGTGTCCATCATGAGAATCCAATCAGGAGCCGCGCCTAATATTGAATAAGGCTTCGCTTTTGATTTTTTGGAGGAGCCTTCTTTTACGAATTCTATAGATCGTTCGGTGGTTGTTATACCCTTCCGCGCTCTTGCTACTGAAAGACTAACCGCTTTCCGTATGATTTCTAATACCTTGTCGTGGCGACGCGAGTATTGACCTTTATCTAGAAGTACCCTACACCCTACTAATAGGTGTTTCGCGGTTCCTATTGCGAAACACCTATTAGTAGTATTTATAAATCAATGGCGAATAAAATATTATTACATATATGATAATTCTAATAATTATTTTTCAATTATAGAAACATTTTTATGAAATTATGAACTTTTGATCATAGTTCATATTAGTTTATCTATTAACAAAAACATTGTATTATGTATAGAAACCATAAAAAAAACTTAAAACATAATAAGTAAATGTTTTCTTCTATATAAAGTACACTAAAAATTACATGTATGTATGTATGTATGTATGTTTGTGTGGACATATGCATGTATATATTTGTGTATGTGTGGATATATGTATGTATATATGTGTAAGAGACAAAAGAGATAAAAGTCTTAAAATATTTTAATTAACTGCCTTACTTAATTTAAAAGTTGGATTAAAATTCTTATATGATAAGTAGCTGTTAACAACAGTGTGCCATATATCGACCATTATTTATTACAAGTCCTTTTAAGGGTTCCCTATCCATAGGGTAAAAACAGACTCTCACCAGGTTATATCTCATGAACATATCTACATAGTTGAAATTTTCACAGATGATGTTTGTCTGTTGTCGCTGTTACAATAAATATTAAAAACATAATGAAATAATTATTAAAGCGGGGTTAAAATGAGGATTTCGTACAACAAACGCAATTTTCTGCTTAATATTAATAACGCTAATCTATCTATCGGTCTACCTGAGACGATTGAATTACTCACAAAATATTTTGTACTTTAAAAATAAATAATTAATTTTAAATTAAATATTTAAGGGGCTCCCATACAACAAACGTGTTTTTATTTTGCCATTTTTACAGATAATAGTACGGAACTTTTCGTATGCGAGTAACTCGCACATGGCTAGTTTTTTTTTTATTTAGGAAAATATATTTTAGAATTCTTCCACTTAGTTTTCTAACGTTGTAGATAATAGTTATACAAAAATATCTGAAAAAACCAACAAAGATTTTTTTTATTATTTTGATAAGGACCTGTTTATATATTGATAAGAAATGTAATTATAAAGATAAGAATGTTAATTAATTACCCAATTATATTTGTTTATTTCGGTGTAATTTTTCTATATACATAATTCTAATCTATCGATTCGAAATATACTAATAGACAGCGCCTCCGTGATAAAGAAAATTACAAAAAATATATATATATTTTATATAATACTAGTTTTGTCAAGACACGGTAACTCAATTCTCAGAGCGACGGGACGTATCCCAGAAGTGGCAGGTTCGATTAATTTTCTTACTCAAAAAATCAAATTTTACTATAGAAATTTTAAACAATTGTCGTTGTCGTGTAAAAGTTAAATGATTTATGATTTTAAGATTACTTCTTTCTATCTAAGAACTTTTGCGCGTTTTAAAGCAATTTTTATCTCTCCAACTTTTAAATTAAGTAAGGCAGTTAATTAAAATATTTTAAGAATTATTACTCAACCGTAGAAGTATTTTTTAAAGCAAGGTTATTCTAGTTATTGACGGAAACGCCCTTTAGTGATAAGGCCGCCTATTTCTTCTATTTTATTAAAAAAATATATATAATACAGGTCGCAGGTTCAAAATCTGCTGGTGTCGATGAATTAATATTATAAAAAAAATATATATGGCTAATATATTTATAGACAATTTTAAATATTCATATATATTATATTACTCATTAAATCTCCGTATGCTAAATAGTTTAAAAACACACATATATATATATATATATATATATATATATATATATATATATATATATATATATATATATATATATATATGTATATATAAATATATGCATTTTTAAACTACAATACATTATATTAAATAAATAATAAGTGTTTTATTATTTTTTTTTCGCTATTTGACAGGTCTTAGATAACTATTATCTATCTATATCTATATTTAGAAAAATAATAATTGAGTATTTCTTTCTAGTATATATATAATATTTTAGTATTATAATATTTTGATATTATAACTATAAAAAGATTCAAATTATTTAATCTAAAAAAAGACTTTTTGTAAAAAACCTCATTACCTACTTCTTCGTGCTTAATAGCGTTCCAACGAGCTTTTTGAAATGCTAATTTTATTGTTTTATATATTAATTAATATACCTAAATAAAATAAATTTGAGGGCTCGAATTATTTATAAGTTTTCGAAGAACAGTCAAATGAATTATTTTGATCCTGATAAGTGGGTATTTTTGGTTTTTTGTTAACTTTATTAGATATATACGTGGTATTATGTTGGACATAAAATTAGTTTTATATAAATAGACAGTTCATATATGCTTTTATGCGGCTGTATTTAATTTCATCTAAATTCTTAATAATGAAAAATTAATTTTATTAATGAATTAAAAAGTAATGTTATGTCTTTTCAGTTTTAACCAATATATTAAACCAAGACAAAAAATATTATTACGTATTCTTGTTTCTTCCAGCATATGTAAATAAGTAATTTTCTTTAATTATTATTATAATATCATCCAAAATCTAAGCATGCCTAAATGTGGTATAAAAGATACCGCAAACACAGACCCCTACTACGAATTTTCTAAATAACCAAAACGAATATAGAATTCGAGTTCATTCATACATCTAATAAAATCTATGAAGTATGAAGTGACAGCGATCGTAAAATGGTTACGTACGAATTTGAATTCACATCCATCTTAACTTATACCTACGATAACCTTTATGTACTTGTATGTTATATTCTTATCTTTTCATAGTCTATTTTCTATTTTATATAATAAATAGTCCTTTATGGATACAATTTCCAAACTACAACAAACGTGATTTTCTATTATAAATGATAGTACGGAACACTTCGTGCGCGAGTCCTACTCGCACTTGGTCGGTTTTTTTTATTCTAAGTAATATTATAAATTTTAAAGTGTTTGTTTATAGAAAAGGAAAAAAATATTATCGTAAAAAAATATAATGTTCAAAATGACAATTAGAATATAATACTAAATGATATCAAAGTTTATGACTGACGAATGTTATCTAAAATAGCTGAATTTTAATCTAAATTCAGACTTTTAAAAAGCCGCTGTAATATTATGAATACTGTAATATATGAAAGACGTAAATAAATTAGGAATGCTTCTGTGTTCCTTCTTTCTACTAGACGTGTTTATTGGTTCCTATAAAAGAAAGTCATTGTCCTGCAGGCTACATGTACCAAATTTTCTGTTATTAACTCATTTTTATAATATTACTGAGATACATGAGAGACAACACGTAATGGACAAACATACTACCTTAATGTTACCCATAACATTCTCATAAATCAACATAAATCTCATAGAAAATATTTAGTTCAGCGATACGACGTTAATTATTAAAACATTAAATATTTTAACACATGAACCGGTCACAATTTAATTATCACATAAAATATATTTATTTTTAAAGATTGAATTAATTTTATAGGAGCTTTTACGAATTTATTAAATAAAAATAACATGTTTTTAATAAAACAAATTTATAAACGATTACATCACTATTCAAAAATTCTGTAAATAATTTAAATATTTTACAATACAAACAAATATGAAATTCATATTGTTTGTATTGTGATAAGAATACAGGTATTTACCTGTCGACCACGCGGCTTCCAATTTTCAGTTCCAGCAAGCTCCACAGTATACTGTATTTATAGCACAGAAACCAGTAATCAAAATATACCGAGATTTTTATTCATAATTTTGCAACCGGCGTGATCAAAAGCGCTGTCACACGCGTGTTTCTCCAACGAAAGTCAGCCACCGACTGACCGAGAAGTCGCGACTCGCGACTCGTAAGTCGTATGCGTGTGTGCGAATCGTGAAAGATTGACTTTTCACTTCAGCGGTATATATAATTTTTTTAATCGTTACAATATGTCTACTTTTGTGATAGAGTTTGGAGGCAATGGCTATTACTAATCTATCTATATGCACTGGTTGCAGGTTTTTATCTGAATCATAGATAAAAAATCTAAAATGTAGGTTTTACAAATATTTCGAACTTTTAGTTGAACAATTTATTATATATTTAAATAACTATTATAAAAAGACGTTCAATTAACCCTTGACTTATTGAATTGTTATTTAAAAGATGATGGTGTTAAATAGAATTGTTGTCATGAACAATTATTCTGTGTTAACTTCACTGAAGCGTGAAGTGACTTCAATTGTGTTTGTTTCGTTATTTGAAAGATAATCAAAATAAACAAAATTCAATAATCCTAAAGGAAGTTACATTAGTGTTTGTAAAGCTATAGATTAATTTGATAAATAATATTATTTGATGTTGTAAGATAGTTGAAGTTTATTGATAGTATTGCGAGTTTAATTTAATAAAAATTTTTGTTTTAACGATTCATAACTTTTTTTAAGGAATGCATATATATTATGTTTGTTATTTAGAAATGGATTCTGGATACCAGGAAACAACTAAGTAATCAAGTCATTATTTATTAGTTTATTTGTAATCATTTATTAATGAAAAATAGGTAAAGGAAATAAATATAAACCTGTCTTTGTTAATGTCAAGAGACAAAAACTGTGGGAAGACCCAGGTCTGTTGCGATCACTTCTGGAGCTTCTTTCTTTTGGTAGATTTGAGAATAAAAAAAAATGGTTTTTGACAGGAGCAATAACATTCTCAATTCTCTAGACCACCCAAAATTTTCCTTCACCCTTCATTCAATCTCTTACTCCATCTTATATCGTTCTCTTGAACAGTTGTTGCACTACCGGGTGGTAAATAAAACTTACCATTTTTGCAGATAATCATATCCTTCGAGCTTCGGGGGCTTCTGAGTACTAAGTTGCTCGGGGCACCCTCATTTGGGGGGTTCGGCCAGGGCTTTGCGGCGCCACTAGGGCGATGAGGTCAGCAGGCAGCGGTCTCTATGCTGGCTGGGAGGCCCACACAACCCCTGGGTGTCACAATCTCGGCCGGCAATCTGAAGGTCATATTTTCCCTACGAAATAAAAAAAGAGTTACTGTAAAGAATAAAGATTATGTAAACCTTATATACAAAACCATATAACAGACACCAAGTACACGCAGACGCGGAACAGCCACCTGTACTTCATAGAAATAAGTTTCGAGTCTAGGAATCGAATCCACAACCTTTAGTAACTAACCACTACACTAACCTGTCATGACAATATTAGTCATTAAGAATCTTAACTGAATCAAACTCTTATCAAAAATACAAATTTCAATTCACATATTAATCATATTTGAAACACTAACTTTTAGTTATGTAATTAAAATATCATTTTATAGATCTAAAATAAACAATAAGAAATACCAAAGCTTTGTTATATAAACAGCAATTTAAAAAATTAAAACACATTGCCCTCGCGTCATCTAAACACTCGTTCATTATTCAGAGCTCTGATAATCGTTTGGATATTATATATGACGTCATGAAATATTTTATTGAAGGAATTCATTGAAGGGTTTATTAGAGAACTTTAAACAAAACACAAGTAGCCGTACTCTTTGAAGTGGCCGGCTGTGTATCTAATTAAAATATTTGTCCCTCATATAGACGGCTAAGTTTACAAAAACGAAAAATTTTAATAGTAAAACGAATTGTAATTTCTATAATGTTTTCCTTATCATTTTCCTTATCACAAAGATTTGTAATTCAAAATCGTGACCTTTGGGATCTTAGAGACGGTTTCCAAGAAAACGCGGGTTCGTATCCCGTATCGATTTGTTTTCATTCTATATTTATTTAAAACTTAACACGGGTTTATAGATATTTAAAAATTATAAAAAGATATGTCTACTCTTAATACCTGTCTAGGTGTCATTAATAATAACATTTAAAACGTCCTTAAAATATACATATTATATATAGTTCTACCATATTAATAGGTCCTTAAAAATGAAATTGGCGTTTCGTATGGGAGGAACAAAAAGTCTAATATTTTTGAATATAATGTATTTCATTATTCAAAGTATGTACCATTGTTTTCTATGTACTTGCCATCTTATAGGTACTTCATTGACCCCTTTACTAAAAAAAACAGTCGGACGAGAATCCGTATAATCATTAAAGGCGATTTGGACTGCCCCATCCGAGCGGAATTATTCCCTTGGGGAAGAAGTTATCCAAGTTTAAAAAAAATAGTATTCTGTTGGAGCAAGGTCCGGGGAGTACGATGGATATCTTAGGCAGTGTGTGGTCTATCATTGTCGTGAAGCAACAGTAGGGTGGAGCGATTAACCAACTTAGGTTGTACAGCAGCTAGCATTTCCATCATGGTTTGACATCTGCCGTAATACTCTGGCCAGATTTGAGAAAACTCTAATGAACTATACCGGCACTAGTCCACCAAACGCTTACAAGTAATTTTTTTTGGGTCAATTTTCGCTTGGGGCAGGACTTGACTGGCTGACCAGGATCCAACCATTGCGATGAGCGCTTTCGGTTATCATAGAGAATTTATTTTCCATCACAAGGAATGATTCGATTTAAAATCTCTTCATTATTGTGTCGGTTCAGTAATGTAAAGCAGCAGTAGACCAGCGTTTGAAGGTTTGTTTCAGTCGATTCATGAGGTCACCTTTCAAACTTTTTAATCATCACATCATCATCACAATAGCCTTAACTTGGGTTACCGGCCGTCCACGGGCCTTGTTCTGCTTTTCTGCAGGTCTAAATTTCCTGAACAAAAACGTTGGAACCAAATAAGAACTGTCTTTTCTTTTGCAACACGACCGCCATATACATCATTAACCCTTCGAGTGGTTTCCGCAGCACTGGTGTCACGATGGAACTAGTACTCGTAAATAATGAGATATTATGAATGACGGACCACGAAACAAAAATACAAGTGTAAGACTACATTCCACTTACCATCAGGTGGAATGTAGTCAAGCATTGCCCTAGATCATATAAAATAAAAAAAAATGAGTAAATAGCTGGAAAAAATTGTAATTTGGAATTCTATATTTAAGTGGTCATTAGGCTCTCCGTCGCCTGAGCCTGCACCGCTAAGACAGTCAGCCTGTGACCACGGCCGGTGCAACCTGGTCGAAACGTCAGGCACATAAAAGGTATGTGATACCTATTCTTACGCGTTAATTCCCGATTTCTTAAATAATAATATATAATGAAACTCGATAGTTTAAAAGTTAGTATAAGAACCTAATATTAAAAAGTGGTTATATAATTCATAAAATATAATTATTTTTTTTATTACACTTGCTTAATAATAAGTGATCCTGTAATCACACTACATATAAAATAATTAACTATAAAGATGAATCAAAAACAAATACCTAATACTTCATCCGCTGTTAGTAAGGCCGCAACCCAACGTTCGCTCAAATAAATCCAATGTCAACCGCATGACGTAATCGCAGAAATTCGGTAAATTTCTAGATATAATATAAGAATGGTAATTGGCATACACTACACTATTATATCTTTTTTACATTTTCCGCTTCGTTTCGCGGTTAACGTCTTTGTTGGTGTTTGTGTCTAACTATTTAGACACTTTAAGTTAGCTTGTTTTTTTTATAATTGGTATTTAATCAATAATAATTGATACTAATTAAATTAAAATGTTTATATTTAAAAAATAATTATAACGTATGTCGTATATAATTTACTAATTATAATAATGTTAAAAGATATTCTCGGAAAAATTAAGGAACTATCATTGGAATGTATTATTTCGAGAATATTAATCCACTAATGATATTTAAAAGCTGTTAAAACAATAAAAAAACTAAAACAGATTATATTACAAGTTTATTTTTAATAGACATTGAATTGTCAAAGTTGAAAGAATGTTGTGTTAAAAAAAAACTATCATCCTAATTTAAAATCTAATAGCGAATCTGAACCTGAAGGTGTGTTAGTTGGTAGGGTTGCCACCAGTGCTATATTATTATAAAGTATTTTACTATAATTTAGTCACTATACTATACATTTCCTTATATCTTTATATATAGAAAAAAATATAGTACGTAAAAAACTGTATTTTTCACTTTTTGTAAAACTGTAATTGAAACGCTTCTCATTACAGCGTAAAGGAAAAGATGTAATTTTTTTTTAATATTATCTTGGACTTGTCTAGATTCCATTAATTTTAGATTTTCTAGATTCTTAGAATTATGTTAAAAATTATAAAATTTAACGGGCTATAAAGTCTACAAACATAATAAGTACGTTTGATAATAAATAAAAAAAGTGTACCTTTATTTTTCCAAATTTCCCTGAAATATTTTATTATTACCACTGTTTTAAAAATATATTACCAATATTACTTTAAAAAAACGTGGCAACCCCTAGAAACTAGGTCGTTGACTCGGTAAGAACTAATCAGGTAGGTATGTACACGTAGGATACATGATCTGTGCAGATGACTAGCTGCTGTAGCCTGTGGCTATGGTATTTACTATTATAAACAAATATACTGTTTTATTGTGACAATTTCTTTAATTTTGGATTTTTTTTTTCTAATTAGACATAATTACTTTTTAATTAAAACGTTTTTATACCACCCTTATACATATAGGACTGGCCAACGGCAGCCAATGGAAAATTATTCAAACATAATGTATATCTTATATATGAACAACGTGTTTTCTTCTAAAACCTTATATTTATGATCTCAAATTTGCAAATACAAATTTTGACTACCCCTAACCGTTATCCATACCGAATATAATTAAATTACACAGAGTTATCTAGTGGTGGAAAGATACAACTATACATATTTCTATTCCATAATAGGTGGCGCTAGTAGTAAAGGTAAGTCATTGTGTAAAACATGGATGGCACTACTTGCAATTTGATAGGTATTATATTATGTTTATGATGTATATATTAATTTGGTTCTTATGATTAATTTCTAAATAAACCCTCTTTTCAGAAGCATTTCAAAATATTAGAACTGAATTTTGAAAATATCTATAAACATGTATAGCTATGTTAAGTTTATTTAAATTTATATAAATATAGAATGAAAAATAAACCGATAGGGGCAGGGATTCGAACCAGCGACTACTGGGAAACCGTCCCGTCGCTTTACCAACTGAGCTACCGTATCTGATAGGGGAGAACTTTTTATAATAACTCTAAGAACATCTACTTTTAACACTTGACAGATTACCCAAAGTATTTAATATATAAATCATAGAAATCGCCTACCGTGTCACGGCGCAATGGAGCTCAGGTTCGATTCCCGGCGGAGACAGGCATTTATGTGATGAGCATAGAGGGCTGTGTTTCTGGGTTTGGTCGTTTATTAAATATATTCTCAATATTTATATGTGTATCTCTATGTATTTGTATCGTTGTCTAACACCCTTAACACAAGCCAATTATTTGCTTAATTAGGGGTTAGATCAATGTGTGTAATTTGTCCTGACATTATTATTATAATTATTATAGAAACCTTACGATATAATTAATCCGTAACTCCATAACAGGCAGTAAATTTTCTCTTCATTGCCATATGTATAATGTCTCTCGTCGACATTACAGACCTCGGTGCCTAATGACGTGTGGTGATTGCAATGAATTGTTATTGCTATGAATAATGTTAATGTAATAGGCTTTGCTATTTTTACCTCCAATAGACGATCTATATCTTGGAGATCAATATACAAATGTTTGTAATAAATTTCATTATAAATTAACCTTTTTTTAATTTTAGAGGTTTTCAGTATTTGTATTATTTTAAAATTAAAAATCGTTTTTGATAAAAAACCTTTTGACCTTTTAAAACAATATTGTGAAAAAAGCTTTGCCTTTGAGTAGAAATAAGTAATAAATTACGTCCACTGAAAGTTGTTAAGTCATTTTTCTTAAGGTTATTTTTAAGACCATAAATTTCTCATTGAATAGATATTTATAAGTTTATAAAAAAAGGTTAGAAGAAAATTTTGTTTCATTATTATATATACATACTTGTTATATAAAGACTTTAGAACTTCCACAGAGCAATATTAACAGTAATACAATACAATTAGTTATGTAATAATTGAACCTTCTCAGAAACAGCAACTAAAATACGTTCTCAGTTAACTTGGGAATTAGAGACCTTAGTTTGAGAACTAGTTCTAATTTCAAGTTTATTATTAACAAGAAACCTTATTAAATATTAAACAGCAGGTCTGCGGAGCCTATTTTGAATTATTTCATCGTTTTGAAACATGCTTTCGAATACTGAATGTACCTACTGATTCTTGCTCATCTGGTGCTGCCCTCCAACTTGACTTGTTTTTTAAATCCATTATGCAAAAATATAATATAAATGTATACAAAAAAACAAAATTGTTAATATAAAAAATTGCAGAAAAGATAGAACTTGATTTAAGAAAAATGTCTATATTTTTGTTCATAAAACAAGATAAATTTCAATTGATAAAGCTTATTTAAAAGAAAATTTAGTAACCAGTGTAAGTTGACCCTCCAGACTCGTAACGTCATTGCATGGTGTAATTTAGTTAGTTGAACGTAAATTTGATCAATTTGAGTTATGCTGCACTACTAACTAATAAGCAACTTGTAGCAGAGAAATAACATTTAAAATTCTTTCAAAATACAAGAAATTTTATTATATACAAGGTAGTGTTCAGAATATAACAATAATAGGGGAACATTAAAAGAATATAACAATAATAATAATATTTTTAAAAACCAAACAATTAATACAACTAATATTAACTTTAATGACAATCTGTCCTTAAATAATATTGTGACAAGTCTGAAACAGTGCAAAATCTGTAAAATATTTAGCGAAAAAAAACTATACAATATTTATAAAAATATTCAGATAAGCTTGATAAGTTTTTTTACATAACACCTAACTCAAAACAATAATCTTTAAATCTTTTGGCATATGCACTCGTTTTTACCGGAAAAACCCATTATTTTTAAAGAAATTTATTAATATATATTAGCTTATTATCTCACTTGATACATTTGATTAATTTGCTGATATGGCTTTTACTGCGATATTGTTTTTCACTTTCACAAGCAAACTACCAAAATTGGAACCGTTGGAACTGTGAAACTAGAGACTCATAAATGCAATGTATGCCAATTTGAGATTTAAAGAAAATGTACTTAGACTTTGACTTTTGATACGAATACTGAATTGACAGACCGACAGTACAGTTGACCAGACATCGCAGGGTCGAATCCGTACCGATTAAAATATATTTATTAACATTATTAATTTAAATTAAATATTTTTAATTTAAAGGATTTAAAAAAACGTCTGTATAATCTTTAAGTTATAGGTACGTCACTAGGTTTTTTTAGATATTTAAGAAATTAAAAAAACATCTTTTTTATACTTTTATTATAATTTATATTAGGTTTTAAGCGAGTTAAGTTGAAGCGGAAAATTACTTAAATTATATAAAAATCTGATGAGTAGTGAGTCACTCAGTAGTCAGCAAATAACCAGAATAAGATTTGATAAAAAAAAGGTCATTTACACCATTTTTTGCGACTACTGAGTTAAAAAATACATTAACTTATAATTTAGAAGTTATAAGAACTTATACTAGTTTATAAATGTTTTAAATTACAATTATTTTAGTCAAACTCCCACACCTACACATATTAACATGAAACAATTTGGATCTTTATATGGAAATTTAGTTTCGAACTTCAGAAAATATATTCCAAGTCAGTGTGTAATGATTTTATGTTAAAAAACATCGTCTTATGGTAAGTTCAAGACATGTATCAATAAATTAATCAAAATAATATTTACCGCATATTTGTAAATAGTAGTCCAGAATTTCTCGTAAGGAATACAAAACCAATTATAAATAAACAATCAACAATGAAAAGCTGCAGAATACAACATGGCGTAAGGCGTCTATTTTATTGAGCAAGGATTCGAACCCGCGAACTCTGGAAAACCGTCCCGTCGCTCTACTAACTGAGCTACCGTATCGCTGTCCATCTCGGTGAATTGAGCATTCTATATGTTATCTTCTTTATCGGGACGGTGGTGACATCTATTAGGCTTCATCCCTCCCACCCGTGTCGGTTTATTTTTCATTCTATATTTATATAAATTTAAATAAGTTTAACATGGCTATATATTGTATATTTTAAACAAGTATTTGCTTCTTGCTATTTATTTTGGACAAAAAGATGACTTAAATGAAGTTATAGTTAGTTGATCAAATCTAATTTTAGTTTTATTTCAAAGACAAGAACAACCTTCGTGATAAATTATCTTGTAGGTCGCTGACAGCCTGTTTCTAGAAAAAATATTAATATGTATATTTATCTTTTAATATATACGCATATAAATACTAAGAATATATTTAATAAACGACCAAACCCCGAAATACAGACATCTATGCTCATCACACAAATGCCTGTCTCTGCCGGGAATCGAATCCGAGCCCCATTGCGCCGTGACACGTTAGGCGACTGCGCTAACCACTCGAACAACGGGGCGGATAATATATATATTTATATATATATACATATATATATATATATATATATAGTGACCCAAATCGTCACTATTATGTCATTAATATCACCATTATGATGGTAAATTGGAAAGTATAATTCATATTTGACTTATTGGGTATGGACCATGTTTACACATTTAGACTGTGTTTGATGTCGGCTGTCAGTGATGTGTTTTTGTTTAGGTTTATTTACGAAATCATATAGTTATTTACGAATTTTCTCCATTTCGTTGAGAGAAAATATAACCTAAAATCAGGAGCAATGTCCTACATTATGAGGGTACGTAAATCCCATTCTTCTCGGAAAGAAAATTAAGTGCAAAAGTAACCTTCCATCGGTAAGGGATACAACATGGTATTTTTTTTACGTTTTTCTTCGTTACAGTACAAGTATTTGTGTTTTTTAAGTGGTTTACAAATTATAAAGAGAAAATTTTCCTATGGCACAATTATAATACTGCTATATGCAATATTTATTACGATATTTGATCATTTTAAAGTTTTCTAAATATTTTTGCAATAGTGTTGTAAAAAGCACAGTTATCGATAATTTAATCCAGTGTCATTCTAATAAATACTGCAACATCTATGTGATATATCCACGGATTATTATTCTAGATTTCCCACGGACGTTAACTGACAATAGATATGGATCGACACGATTGCACAGAAAAAATTGGAAATGGAAACATTTTATAAATAGTTTAGAAAAATATGACTGTAGTTTTGTTGTAATTTATGTCATTTGTTTTATAAGAGGTTCTCGAAGTGGCGAATAAAAAATAATGTGACAACCGGTTACCCTGGCCACATATTTTTTTAATTTACTTTCAATAAATGTATTTGATTTTGTATTTTTAGTTTATTTGACACGTTTATTATTTTTAAATACTTCCTAAAATATTTTCTAGCACGAAATACAACTAATCGTTATTGCACGCGGCATAATCCTCGATTTAATAGCACTTTTAGATGTATCTCGTTCTAGCAGGTGATGGAAAGCACCTAACCAGCCTTTTAAAAACGTGGGTAAGGCCATAAAGATAAAGATCACTATCGATATAGTGGATAAGTTTACACAATGTCACATCACTAGAAAAAAATCTGTTGTCTACGACAGTGTACGCTTTAAAAATATGAAGCTCCTTCTATGCTTAAGTTATTATTCTGAGTATGTAACTGAGGGTTCCATGAAATAAAAATATTTTTTAATTATAAAACCTTATTTATATAATACACGTTCACAAGCAAAATCCGTTTCAAAGATTCTATTTCCCAAACTAAATAAAGTTTCAACGAGCTCTTGAACTCTTCAACTGTTTTATTGCAAGAGAATCAATAAAACTTGAAAAGTTAGTATGCATACATATTAGAAACTTTAATTATCTCATTCGCATCTGAAGGTTAAATAATTAATTACTATTTACTTACACAATACTTACGCTTTAACGTCTTGATAATATACAAAAATCGTATAATGTGAGAAAAGCCCACATAGCAACTTAGTAGCTACTAATGTAAATTTAAACTATTTGAGGAGCTATACTCATAAAATTTAATCAAAATCGGTCCAGCAGATCCCGTGTCTATTACCCCTAGAAAGAGTTTTGACTTTACGAAAACTGTACTTTGTTATATTGTTGTTTATATTGTAGGTTTTGATTTTACAATTTGAGAAACTGTTTGGTAAAATGTATTATAGTTAAATACATATAGCTTATGTATTTTCTATATATGAAAACACGAGTTATCATGGGCATAGTTTAAACTGTATATAATATGAAAAGCTGCTTCACTATTCTTAAATAAGTATAATAAAGTGGATATCACCAATCTTTGATACTAAAAAGTCTAAAATTAATTTTCCCAGCTATTAGCTGACTGATATAAAGATTGACAGTGCTAGAACCGACTTACTAAGAAGTAGGAAGCTACAAAAAGTTTATTTACGAAAACTTAAACATAAAAACATCTAGAGCTCGATGGAAGCTCCATCTCTCGGGTCTAATTGTGAATCAAAACAATCCACACTCAAAACTCAAAAATATTATCAAAATCGGTCAAGTTATTTTTTATTATTAGTGTCAACAAATGTTTATATATAAATATATATATATATAATATATATAGTGATTTAGAACTATAACGATATCTATAATTTGAATATATATGAATAATATTAAAAACTAGTTCCTTTAAACCAATTTTCGGACATTAACCTTTATGAATATTACTTTGCACACTTTATAAAAATATATAATACAATTATACACTGAGATTTTTAAAACACTACTACGTTTTTAGACATTTCTTAATAACAAATAAAATGAATATTTAAAATACACAATAAAAAGCTTTTATATGTATTTCTATCTGTCATTGGATACATTGTGATATACTTATATTCCATGACGTAAGCACTCGCCACTCGCTAGCATCTAGAGCCGGTCAAGCTAACGGTATACAAATATATATTGTATAAAGTGTAAGCCAATTTGCGTATATTATATATACTATTTTACATACTATTATACACTATATATCGTCGGTTCCAGAGCTATTTGGTCTAAGCGACATTTTGGAACGAGATCGGATAAAACAGTCAAATATGTACGTAACTCAATTTAATAATTTGTGTAGAAAATAATGTTCATCATTTGTTAAATTGATTAGCCAATTTTTTCCATATTAATTTTTAAAAATTATGTAATTAGGTTATTTTTTTTCTTATCAACTTTTCATTAATGTTTTTATTTTGTTTTTGCATGATGTGTGCAAAATATTATAAGCAAATAACTCCATGTAGTTGGGTCAAATAACCCTGGAAACGTTGATAAGTACATTATTTCAGCAGTGGTAAATAAATTACCACTTACCTATATAATCTGATAATTTTCTCGATTCAAGTTTCCAAGACGTTACGAATCTAAAATAAGTTCAAACTTCAATTTAAAGTTAATGTGAAATATGATACCTATTAGATAAAATAAGATACAATATCTTTACTAAAACTTTTAATCCACTTTGTTATATATATTAATTATTTCGATCATTAAAATATAGTAAGTTCATCAAAATCGTACACATTTAAATGAATGAATGAATGAATGAATGAATATGTTTAATGTGAAGAATGAATGACTCCTAGCAATAACCTTAAAAGGAAAGTCAGTTCAATGAATACATATAAGGAGTCATGTGCACTTCCGTAATTGTAATATCGAAGAGACGAGATGACGTTCATTTTGTTATCATTCAGCTCTGAATGGCGCCAAAATATTTTTAAAAGAATTTGCATGACTCAAACTTAATTATTCATCGGTGAGAAACGAATCACCTTTTTATACTAATATTGTATATAATATTTAATTATTGCCTGTCGATATTTTATTTAAATAAAGAAATATTGATCTACAAATTTAGTAATTCCTTAATAATGTTTTTAATTATGTTATTGATATTAAAAAATTAAAGGACCAAAATGGCAAGAGAGCAGTATCTTATAGACATCTGTACTCCTAGTACGAGTTTTGACGTTTCGAAATCATCGAATCAAAATCTATGTAGTCGATTGCTATAAATTATCTTAAATAACTAAAGATAAATTTTATTTTAACAGGTTTTTTAAATACGTCTAATAATATAAATTAATAAAAATACTATTTTTTTTTATTTTACGATTTGATAAACTGTTTTATAATTTTATAACATCAAAACTTGTACTAGGGGAACAGTAAAGATAAGTAGTTGCAAATTCGTTACAGCCGTCGACAAATAAGGAGGAGGAGATAGGAGGGATAAAAGGGACTGTAGGGTGGGGGAAAAAAGTTTTGGGATTTTAGTGCTTTCGTATGACATATTGCTACATATTCGTAATAGTAAGTTGACTCCGATTTTCTTTGTTTTGGTGGTACTACAACTGAGACAAAGCTACCATTTAGTAATTATAGCATAACTTAAAATTTATTACAATATGCTAAAATATATTTTCAGTAAATGTTATGAATAATAATAACGGCTTTCTAATATTATTAGTATTAGGAAAAGTTTTGGAAAAACAGTATTCCAATGATTCATGAAGTAGATCGTATGTTAAAATAAAAATAACAAAGTATTGATATCGACAGAATAAAAGTTCTCCAATAAAGGAAATATCGAGTTCAAATATTCGCTTCGATTTTATTATTTTATTCAAATCGGACCACGCAGGAAAAGTTAGCATATCAAGCTTTTTGAATATTTAATGAAATTTCTGTTGATATACATAATATCTCTAGAGTATTAATTATAATCAAAATTAATAATATATATTTTATACAAACAATTAAACATAATAAATACTAGTAAACATAATATTAATGTCTAGTAATAACGAATAACAATAACATAATAAAAATATCCAACGAATCACTCAGCTGTCACTCACTCGTTCTCCATCGTGTTTCAAATTTAAAAAGCAAACATCTTAGCTGGCCAGGGTCTACGTCATCCACAAAACCTCCTTAGTCTTCATTCATCATGAATATATATATATATAAGAACAGTTAGTAATGTCAATGAAAATGTTTTATAATATACGAATACAAATACACTTTCTATAATTCAGAAAGTAGAAAATCTAGATCTGAGAATCAAACTACGAATAGATCTAAGAGCACGTAAAGTAAGCTTGAACAAGTTCTAAGAGAAAGTAAGGCTAAACGCTTTCTTAGTACACCCGACGAAATATACAAACTATTTTTAGCAAATAATACCCTTATTACAAGCTGTTAGATATCAAATTTACTTGACACAATATAACAGCATTAGTTGCTCTCCGTTTTTTATATAAACTTCAATGGTAAGCTCCATGCTTATTTCAAGACTCTAAGCCTTTAAAATACTATATAAATTCACAATTATTATGTTCCTTTTATATAATTCAATACCAATATAATGCAATATAAAAATACAAATTTAAATTCGCATTGTTAACTCTTTTGTTTGGTTATGGAATGAATGAAAAATAACAAATCATTCAAATTAAAATAACAAAGGAGGTTTTATGATTATTTGTTTTATCGATTAGGTCATAGATAATATATAAATATTTATTCTGTTATAACATCAAATGAGGTTAGTGGTCGTTTAAATCGATTTCTGTCAGGTAATATGAATCAAATCGATTATTAGTTCCTCATTTAATGAAGTAGGCTTAATCTAGACCAAAGACTTAGAATACCTCTTTCGAGAGCCCACTTGACCATCAAGAACAAGCCTTATGTGATTATGTATCATTTAGTTGGTAATATAATGAATACAATTTTCTATTACTGAAATAATAGTTTTAAATAAATATGGAATGAAAAACAAAACAAAACGGGCAGGGATTCGAACCCGCAACCTCTGAGAAAGTCCCGTCGCTCTTAACAATTGAACTGCGGTATCGCAGAGATAAGGTTTAATTTTCATTTTACATTTAAATTATTTTCAAATTATTTAACATTAAATAAGCTTTACATAGCTATACAAGTTTATGAAATATTTAATATTAATTTCAAAACATTGAAATTTCTTTGCCGGCATTTTTACTTTTAGAGGATTTTTATTTCTGACTATAGGATTAAAATACATTAAATTGATAAGACAAAGGAGTATTAAATTTGGCACACTTATAGTGTATGTGTAGGAAAAGTGAAGAACACTAATATATTTCAATAATAATGCACTTTTAATACATTAAATTGATGATAAAAACATTACACACACTACTATGCGAAGCGTTACACACACTACTATGCGAAACATTACACACACTACTATGCGAAACGTTACACACACTACTTCGTTGTTAACATTGACATGTTCAAAGTATATTTGTGTGATCCCAAATAGTCGTACAGAGTTGATAGACACTTGTAATAGAATAAAAAAACAAAATAAATATGCACAAATGTGTTAGTCAAAATGTACATAAACATTAATACTTAAGATTAGGCGACCACTAATATATTATCAATATGAGAGATTTTAAATAATGTTGATCTGTAAATAAAATAACTTCTGTATTTTTAAAACTATCCATTACAATGTTTTAATTATTATTACAATGTTTGAATTATAAAAATATAAATTTCTTTGTGGAATATTCATACTTTGAAACAATATTCAAGTTTTAATATCACTTCTAATTTTAATTTAATCCTACAGGTGTGACCCATCGGGCTATAGATCTTAAGCAATAATAAGATTAAATAAAAAATTATAATTAATATTCAATAACAATATTCCATATTTAATAATAATATTCAATATTCAATAATATATGTATTATTAATAATATGAAAGGTTAATCAAAACCAAATAAAGAAACTAATATTTAAATTTGGCATTAAAACTTGTCGTAAAACTTATTTAATAATAGAAAAGTTGTATAAAAAAAGACCAACAGCGAGTAGTACTTTCGCTGAAGGGTTCCGCACCTATATAAAAGTCAAACAAAAAAGATTTTTTTGTATACGCCTTGAATATTTATTTTATTCTGTTTTTAGTATTTTTTGTTTGGCAACAGGAATACATCATCTGTCATTTGTGAAAATTTCAACCATATAGTTATGATGGTTCATAAGATGAAACTTGAAAACAGACAGACGGACATACAGTCTTAATAATAGGGTTCCGTTTTTATTCTTAGGGTACGGAACCCTAAAAATCATCTTATGCCATAAATTTTCTTTGCTCTTATTTGAATATTTAATTCCAATGCATAAATTAATATGTAGTTCTGATACCTGTTATGCAATTTGCAAAATGGACGCAGAGCTTAACCCACCACACTGTTCCAATGCGGTTTGGCGGATTAAGTAACACAATTTACTTTAATACATATTATAAATAATGACCGAATTATTATTTTCTATATATTTAATCTAATTTAAAATAAAATATGTATAACACGATTTGTGAAACAAAAAATATGTCATATACACAAAGAAATTGTTAAAATAAAAAGCGTAAACCTAAAAAATAGTATATTTAATAATAATAGGAACATTAATATAAAAGTAGGAGATAGAGTAAGGAATTGTTGGAACGTGTCTCCTTTCATGAAGCAATTTCTATTGGGAATTACATTCATTGATACATCTTCAATTATATTATAGTTAGAGTGAGAGATAAAAGAGTAAGGGAGACAAAATATTATTAATTCCAATATTACGTAAGTACTTGTAGTCATAATTAGTCTTATAAGATCTATTTCCGCATTTTTTTATTACACCTCTCAGTCATTGAAATATGTGTGGGTGCAATGACTTACCAGGGTCGTACTGCGTGTAGCTTTTGTATAGAAAACGTGCTGATACAAGAATTAATGTTTATTCAGAGGTAGCGATAACGTTACGAGAGCCGCAGTAATTGCGATCCTGTATCAGGCAGATAAAATGTCAAAGCGTGTGACGTCATCGGCGCAGGCGCAGATCTACCAGGCGACTGCCTAAAAATAGAATGTAAACATCTAAGTGATTCATTATTGCTTAACTATAATGTGACTGTTTAAGATAGAGTATGGGAGCGGCGATTCAATGGCATTCTATACAGGACATATTCTATTCTAGTTTAGGGTAAGGGTACATACATAACCTCTGATCGTGGGGCTATTGTCCGGTGTAAAAAATGCATGGCGTGAGCCTCGGAGCGCTACATAGAGCGAACAGTGTACTGTAGTCGCAGTGGGTCGAGCAAGTCGGCAGTCACTATCGAGACGCCAGGAGGAGAACTTGTGTCGCGACTGTCTCCACTCTCGATAACTTATCACAAATAATTGTATGAAGTCATCGATAAAATTAAGTGTGAAATAGCTTCACACTTACACGTTGTGTAGTTCTGTTGTTGTTTATAACAACGTGTTCGGATGTTTGACAGTGAACTCTACAAGTGTCCGTGAAAAAGTTTGGTGCGATCCGATTGGCTGATTTTGTTTTGATTCGTTTTGTGCGTTCGGGATGAACGGGACACCGGCGAGGAGGTCTAAAAGCGCCTTTTCTGATACGGTCAGTTGAACTATTATATTAAATTTGGCTGTATATTATTTTTTTCATAAATATGTGTCGTTTCATTCTAACATATTCATTAAATGTTATTTCTTATTATTCAGTATGCAATCTTATGTGAAAGAGAAGGAAGGTGTGTGAATAGGACAAAATAAAGGTGATTTGAACGCAAAACATATAAGTGCAACTACAATCATAGAGTGATTTGAAAATGCTTAGAACTAAAAAAACTTTTGACACATCTTGTCTCTACCATTAGTTATATGTTGTTTTAAATTGTTTATCTAACGAGTTTAATTACGTTGATTACATTAAAATAAAATTCGAATCATAGTTTTTCTTATAATTACTATCAAATGTACAACTTTGAATGAGATTTATAAGATTTTATCTGAAAAATCGGTAATATTAAACCGCATTCCTTGTATGTAGAACAACCGGTTTGATTCCTTTCACGTAATATTAGTTAGATATAAAAAATATATTTTCGTTTTTTTTTTTATTAACTTTATTATTTTAAAAATATGTAATTCGTTATTTTTTATCTTTTATAGAAATTTAGTTTTCTACCACACATTACTGTTGATTTAAATAACATTGTTAAATATTTTATATTTATAAAATATATTTCTTATAACTTTAATTATATGAGAAAAAAATAATTTTATATTTACGGAATGAAAAAATATTATGTGTTACAATATGATAATCGAAATTAAAAAAAAATAGAGTTTGGAGAATATGAACAAAGTTCTAATAAAAAAATGAGCTAAATAATGATATAATGTATTAAAAAAGAATATATCTATTTGTAATTCATTAAGTTGAATATATATACTTGTTCGCAAAATATTTATAAATACATATTGTAATAAAATATAACAGTTTAAGTTTGCTAAACCTGCCTGTTTATCTGTTTATTTGTGCATGTCCAAAAAAATACTAAACATATTCTGATAAAACTTTGGTAGAGACTTATAAGTAAGTTTCCGGTCATAATATACACTATAATGTAATAATAATAATATAATTATAATATTATATGATGGTCATCATATTACATCTTATTATACCAAAAAATAAATAGTTTATAATGCCGGAAAGTTGTCTCATTTTAACGGAAAAGCACAAAAAGGTATACCTTAAATCTATTTTTTTTAATCTAGATATATCTACAACAAATGAAAAATTAAAAAAATTTAACCTTAAGAATTTGACTTGACTTGAATTTAATTCGTAAAGTCACTGGCAAAAGCTAGTATAAAATAAATATATAAATTATCGAATATTAAACTTCAAAGGATATTAAGAGTAATTATAATTAAAACTAATTAAAACGTGACATATTTATTAATAAATCAAATCGTATTAATTAACGAATGTCAAGTAAATAATATTATTAATTACAGAGCCATATAAAACCATGACATTTAGGGAATAATTGTACAAATTGATTTGATACAAAATTATTCAGTCAAACAAGTCAAATTCATATACATACATATAAACATATATAGGTTATTTATTTTTAACAATAGCCATGAACTGGCCTTTCATGGTAGGGTCATAATTTCATAATTATCAGTAACTACGCTTGGTAAATCCCTTAGAAGTGCGTTCAAGTGACTGGTGTGAAGTTAACCGTAAGTAAACTTAATAATGGGGATATTATGTAGTTTACAGAGTTTTAGTTCAATAAATTTGTTTTTACAACTTGTTTCTTATTAGGATTTTTTAAGACAAACCCGCAGTATATTTTATAACTGACATAGTACAACCAGATCAGGAACAACATAATATGGATCACACAAAGAATTGTACTATACGGGAATCGAACCCACAACCCTTGGTTCAATAGTGAGGGTCACTAACTACTATATCAAAAGGTTATCTAAATTGTATAAATATTTTACAATATTTGTCCTTTTTTCTAATGCAATAACAAATCCTGAATTATAATAGCCTTCAACAGTATCATCTGAATTTAAAAATAAATTGTTATATATTCATTTCTAGCATTTTTTGCTTTCTAGTATTTTTTCGACGAAAGCTCTATAGTTGAAGTATTATTTTGCTTTGCTCCATTAAAAATAATATAACAAAGCGCCACTGTTCTAGATATAACCTTTGTTCCACGTTTCGATACATTTGTTATTTATTAAATTTAATAACTTTGATCTTTAAAAAATATGAGAGCAATGTTTTTTTTGTAAGTTAATACAAATATAAGCTCGTCAAGTATCAAAAACTATTAACTGTATGCTATAATGAATAACATTTTAAAATAATATTCAGTAATATAAACACTATCTGTCTAGGAAATTAATGTAAAAACTAAAATAAAAACTTATTAGCAAACATTCATTCATAAATAAAAAATTCAAATTATTAAATTGTATCTGATTCAGAAAACCTTACAGTGTACGTAAACCTAAATTTTACACTAAGTTATAATTCATACCTTGAGTATGTTACTTATTATTATTAATAGTGTTTTTGCTATAGTCATACTTTGGTGTAAGGTAGAGCAAAGCAGCCGATAAGAGTTAATCAAATGGTCACTCCCATTGTTCCATACCATATAACCCTGTTAATATTATAATTGCAAATGTAAGATTGTTTGTTCCGTTTTTATGCGAAACTCCGCAACCGATAATTATGAATCTTTGTATACTTATTTTTAGAGGTATTAGAAATAACAGAAGATACTTTTGATTAAAAAAATATTTTTGCGGGAAGTTAAAAAAAAATAGAAAGATAAAACATTGTGTCGATAAACATGAGGACGGAGTCGCGGGCAACAGCTAGTAATAAAAATCATGAGACTGACTTGGGAATCAAAACTATACATGGACAAAGTATGAAACTACAATCAGAGAGTCCATGTTCTGCTGCAGATAGGAGACAGTGAGATGGAGTGCTGTCTCTGAGAAAAGCACTTCCACCCAGGAGGAGAAGGTTAAAGAAGGGAGGAAGGGCTTTCGTCATCCAGTACTCTCGTCTTATACTGCTGATAGTAACTTGATTGATTTTCATATAAATAACTATGTCATCATGATTTATATGAAAAATATATTTGATATCATTTAAATGTATAATTTATTCATATTTAAAACCTAAACGATATTGAATCAAGTGCCAACACTACAGATTGACATACTTTTCACTGCAGGTAGTTATACAACGAAAATAATAAACACTTCCAGAAAACAAAATACTGAGAAATAGACCGAATATATAAAATAAAATAAAAATAACCAGCAAGACATTAAATTTTTTTTTTTATTAATTATAATTTTTTGTAAGGGCTTTTACATTGTAATCTATATGTCAGCCCTATTGAACTTTGTTTATCCATTACAAAAAACTTAAAACTAAGCAACAAATAATATTATCAACATATACATTAATGAAGGTATACATTAATAAGATAATCTAAGTAATAAATTATACGTTTCTTCTGAGTTTTCTAAGTACTTAAAACTATAAAAACAAGAAAAAATATAAATGAATTAGTAAATGACGTGTTCGTTGCAAGAGAAAACCACCGAAGCAAAATCTTTACGGTCGAAGATAGGTCGTTTCACCTCTTAAATAAAATGGTTTTCTAATAGGCCTTCGATATGTTTTCCTTGTGAGACTGTTTAGTACTTTACTGAGAAACTTAACATTAAGTTAAAATTTAAGCATTGAGTTTATTTATCTCGATGATCTTTTATTTCTTTTTGATATTTAGAAATAAAAGAATATATATATCTTATCATATGAAAGAGATTTAAATAGTTTTTTGAGAATCCTATCTTATTCAGTTTGGCTAATATATATATATATATATATATATATATATATATATATATATATATATATATATATATATATATATATATTTAGTGTGGTTTTTATACTTCAATCATCTTATTCCCTTTTCCCAATTTTGTAGTCGGCGCAGTAAGTTTTTTCCTTCCAATCTTCTGTCACTCGTCCCTTCTGTCCCATATCGCCTTCCCACACTCCATCCAACTTCTTGTCGGCCCTCTTCTTCTGCATCCTTCCACTTTCATATCTAACTTCCTTTTAATAACATACTCTTCATCCCCTCATCACAATATGCCCATGGTATATATATATAAGCTTTATGTAATATATCTTTCAGAACGAAGCCTAAGTATATATTAGCTTTATGTGATATACCTTTCAGAACGAACTAAATCTAGTTTCTTTGTACCGTTAAGAAGCTGTAGAATCTAAATAACTGCATAAACTTAGTTCTTATTTCTTCTAAGACTTATTAAGGTTTCCTTTTGACTGAAAATTGTATCACATTTTATAATAATAAGAAACACTTTTATGTATTTAAAAAAAATATATATATTAGATTTTTTTATATAATCGATGTAGCTTTACAATACTACCTACAAAATATTAATTATCATTTTTAAGTTTAACAGACATTCTAAATATTGACAAACATTGTATTGTATTTTATACTAGTTGTCTTCCTGTGGTTTTGTCCGTGTTAATAATAATAAATATTTATTATACGATATTTTTTTTTTATAAAATTTTATCCCAAAAGATCTACAGATGTTTGAGAAGATAACTTCTATTATATTATACGTTTCTATAATATGGCTGTAGATTTAATAACTTAATTATAAATGTTATAGATTCTTCAACGGCTGCTAAGCGACAATAATGCGACAAGTAGGTATGTTGCAATCGGAATGCAGGTTCGCTGAATCACCTTGCAATGTATTGTACCAGAGAAGGTCCTTACCACTTACTAAAGCATTATGCTTCTATTTAAAATGGTCACCTAGAAAACAAGCAGGGAGATGAAAAGAACCTTATTAATCAAAATATGATATACCAACTGAATTTGGATCTGTAATATATTTCTGTCTCTCTCTATTAATCTCCGAAAGATTTAACCATGTAGTTCTCTATTATAACTTTTAAATGTTTTAAATATTATTATAATTTTTTATACACCAACCGTACTTAAAAATAAAATTATATGTTATTTTATTTTTATTAAATCATAGCTCTTCACATTTAAGTACATTTTTTCATGGAATTGATTTGATTTTAGCGTCACTTTTGTTTTGAATTATGTTTAATAGATATATGAAAATGTTAAAAATAAAATTCCTATAAATATTGTGTTATGTTGACAAGAAATTAAGTTTACCTCAATATGCTATTTTAGGAACTAGTCGTGGGACGAGCTGACCGACTGTACCGGAAGTAATCCAGGTTGGTGCAGCCTGCTGAGGGAATTATATTACTGACGGATCAAAATAGCACAAATAGGTTTTAAATTTATTTTATCGAACCTCGACATATTAAAATTCAAGGAAGCACAAAACCTTTTGAAGTAATAAAAGTAATTGAGTTTTCACTTATCAAGGGTTTATGTTAGAGTGCTATTTGTACCTGAATGCCTTAAGAGCTGCAACAATCATACATACATATATACTGTATTAATATACAGTACACACACACACATATATATATATGTGTGTGTGTTAGTGTTAATGCTAAATAATTTGACCGGTTCATTAAATACAAGCTCTATCTTGCGACTCTCGGTATATCCTATCGAGAACATTATTCTTTCAGAACTGGGAGGTGATTAGGGTTACCAACACTATCTTATATACCTACTACATTTTAAATGATAATTTGAATTGTCTTTTTTTTATTAACTTTGACTGGAATGCTGCCGCGATGCTTTATTTAAAAACAGTCCATTAATTTAATAAAATATAGATTTATTCTGTTAATCTTAAACTTAATGGTTTAATATAGTCTTAAAAAATAGAATCTTTATTTCTACAGCCAAGAATAAATACGCTTAGAAAAATAAATAAAAATATTAGTCCATTTTAATTCTTGAATTATCTTATAATTGTTCATTTTTATTATTATTTGAAAAAATATACTGCAGACGTTTAAAAAAAGTGGCAACCCTGGAACCGATCGAACTCGGAAAGAAATCTCATTATCTACATACATATATATTATAGAAGGTAGTTTCTAATACTGGTTGTGAGGAGTCTTAATGTACACAACCTGATATAATGTGAACTTTAGTGTTTTTTCAATAAATTATATGGTTTCGAAGATTACTCTCCACATATACACTAACAAAATATTATAAACATTTGATTGATTTGATTGATGACAGTAGTAATGCCAAAACGTAAACAAAAATACGCCTACATAATGTATCGTCCTAATAATGTGTTCCTATATACCGTGATCTTCCATATTTTAATTACAATAGTTTCACTTCCTAGAAGATTTTACATCTTAAGTCACTCTGAAACAGTTTCTCAAAGCCCTGTTATATTCTACAGTTACAAAGAGATAATGAAAGTAAAACTAAAAACTAACCTTATATCTAAGATTAACTCATCTGTTACTTTCCGCTCTACATACTAACTTAACTGATATTAGAAAACTTATATTCCACAAATTTAACTGTAATTATGGATTTCGATTTATTAACTGTCGTTTAAATTTATAGTCATCAATTTAATAATCAGTGCACTAAAAACAGTGCAGGTATTTGGGTGTAAAAAAATGTTAGGCTTGTTATTATAAGCTTACTTTCTATTCAGGGGGTGGTCATTTTATAGTGTAAGTAGATTATTATATTTATGTGGATATATCTATAATTTCCTTCTCTTCTTTATACTATCTAAGCACTGCCCCACAACGTTTTTTGTATATCTTAACCCCCACCTAGTTTTTTTTTATCAAATACTATTTTTTTTTAGATCAGTCAGTGATTTTTATCGTCCTAATAATATAGTGAGGTCAAAATCAATTAATACAAAATTGTTTTAATCCCACATTCGCAATGGAGACATGAAATCATATTTAAGATAAACATTATGAAACGCTGTTTGTCACTCAAAGTTTTAACGAAATAAACGAAGAACAATACAATATTCTGTGCCAAGTTACGAAAGTGAAAAATATTTTAAGTTGTGAAGAAGTTGGACAGCAAACATTATGTATTAAACATGACAAACTAAATAATACGGATAACAATAATAAAAAATATTATTATTATATGTTATTATATGTTATATGTATTATTATAATTATATGTATATTTTTTATATGTATAACTCTGTATTGGTTCACATTCATACCGTAAACTAATAATATAAAATGCCAAGTACACTTCGTAAAATAAGGCATTCATTCCCCATTTACTTCTATAGGGATTCAATTTTATAAACCTTATTCTAGTGAAATAATGAAAGAAACTCTGTGACTATAGCAATCCCAGCTGATTAGATTATCCGTTGACAGATCAATAAATAAGGAGAGTTCTAGAAGAACTAGATATGTATAGAATCTTCATTAAAATATTTCTGAGTTATCAGAATATTTGAGAAATTAGAAGTTAATACAACAAGGAAATCATGATAAATATAATGAATAAATAACATCATTATCGGTGTAGGATATAAATTTGGGATTCGAATAAGGATACCTTTGTAAAAGATAAGATATATATTAAATCACTTTAAGATGAGAGAGTGCTAGTGATAAAATATACTATGGAAACTCGCCAACGACTCTTATAGCACTGGCCGGATGGAACGAGAAATGAAATTGCATTTGCCTTCGATTGCTTTAGATAGAGAGATACCTTCGTATCTTTTTAATTGTTTATATACAGGTTGTATTAATTTATATAAATATATAAGTAATGCAATCTAACATAAAAAGTAAGCAGGGAATAAGAACACTTTTAATAAATAATTCTTGATTCGATTGTTCATATTAAATTGCAAAAGATTTAAACTGCCTTCTTATTTTTTTATTTCGTATACACAGCATGTTATTTTTTTATATTAATGAATATAGTAAAATCAAAAAATAACAATAGTTTCTTGTATAAAATAATTCTTGATTTGATTTTTCATACTCGATTGCAAAAGATATAAACTACCTTCGTATCTTTTTAATTGCTTATATACATCATGTATTAATTTATGTATAAACATATTATATCAAGAAATAAATAAAAAAAACGTATAAAATCATTCTTTGGGTTGCAATATAATGTTTTATGTAAACAAGAAGTTATTCAATATAATGTCAACAGAAGTGTGTTTGTTCATACGGATTTCCACTGAAACTACCGGCGACACATAAATATTGACATAGATTTTATGAACGCAAATCCGTTGTTGCACTTTTAATTTATTTTTTTAGGAATTCTGATAATAATATATTTTGATTTAAATTGACTATTGCTTTTTTCGGTCTTAGATATCATTTAAGTACATATTTTTTTAATGTTTTGACCCGTTTTCTATATTATTTTAAATAAATTCTCAAAGAAAAAAGTTATTTGAAAATTGCAATGTTTTCTTTATTATATTAAACAATCAGTAAGATGGAAATAATTGATTTATTAAACATATCACGTTTGATTATTTTGATGGTGTATGTTGATATAGACGGTCTGTCTGGTTGTATATTTTTTATTGTACAGAGGGTAATATAATAATATGGGTAACATTATAAATAATCACTACTAACCGTTTTCTTTTTACTCCAAAAATTAAAAAAAATAATAATATCTTAGGAATATGTATTTGCTTTTCTATCATACTCAATACACATTGACAACTACTATGCTACCAAAGAACCTTAGTTTTAAGTAATTATTCATCCAAAAAGATCCTTTTCAGGTTAAAGTATATAGTAGATTAGATTAGTTGCAGTGTAATGATAGTCTCAAGATATGCATCAGATCAAGAAGTTTCTTCTCTTACACCCCGTGATAAAGAAAGAAGATACACATATGACGCCAATGACTAAAGAAAATACAGTTGAAGAATACAAGCATGGCTCGCTATTCAATTGGTTCTGTGTTATATGTCATTGAACGGAACAGGCTGATGCCAGGGTGATCCGGATCCTCTAGATTGATCTCATACCCTCATATTAGGCACTGGACATATCGAATCGTCGAAACACAGATGAGATTAATTAATAATAATAATAATAATAATAATAAGTCTTTATTTCGAGCAAAACAAGCACATTTTGTTTACAGTTATGTCAAAATACAAATAAAAATTAATAAAAATAAAAATAAAATTAATGATGTCACAAATTTAAGTTTCAAATGCTTTAATTTATATCTTCTACTCGTTAATTCTGACACTTGTCTTCTTTTTAAGGTCAATACGTACAGCTTACCCATTAAAACCGCTTAATCCTTTGTTCTTTTACTACTTTTTTTTTTAGAAGATACTAAGAGCAATTTTGTAGAGCATTCAAAATAAGTGTCTCAAACAAGCAGTTACAGTCTATATTCACATCACGAAAATTCTATCCACCTTATTTGTTAAAGAAAAATAAGAAAAAAAATCAGTACCCAATTAACCTCTGTATATTAATACTACGCCCAGAAAGGAAAATCTCAAAGTTTATAAAATAAAAATCAAAGAGGTTTATTGAAGTCTATATTAACTTAATAGTTTATTTAAATGAAGAGCGCTAGGGAAGTCTGAATTTACGAATATTATTCATAATGTCTTGAGAGATTTAAATCTTATCCAATCTAATATAACCTAACTAAAAAAAGAAAATATAAGAAATATATATATATTCTAACTTTTAATAATAAAATCTTTATTATGTATCAAATACTTAAATACTTCATATTATAACATTAAATATGGATATATAAAAAAAAATTAAAAAAATAATAATAATAATAAAATAATAATAATAATTACTGTGCAAAGGACTCACTTATATATTTTTTTAAGATACCTGTACTAATAGACTCCTTTTTGAGCATGTTATCCCAAAATTTAACGATTAATCTGACAAATACAGAATAAATGCGAAAAGTGCACGGGTGACGTGTCCATGGATGAAAGTAAAAAAAATAAAAAGTAAAAAAAAAAAAAAAAGAAAAAAACTTTAAGTACAGCTAAGTACAGTATCTTCTTTGAATCAAGACAGTTGTTGCATTTCCAATAACTTATATTATATAGGTCAGGCTAAGTTAAAAAAAAAACTAATTATTCATAAATTTACGTCAATATTTCGATACTTGATAACTTTTAAAAGTATACTTTGAAAACAAATTAGTTTCAATAAAATCAGATATATAAATTTGAAATGAATTCCACACGAGTAAATAGCGGGTAAGTTGGAATAATATTATAATATTGAACCAGAACAAACTAATAGAAACATTATTATTTTTACAAGTACAGTCTATTTAAAGAAATATTGCCTATTTCAATTTGAATTTTCTGTATTATATCTGCATTTAATAATAATACAAGACAAATTACACACATTGATCTAACCCCTGAGTAAGCAAATTATTTGCTTGTGTTAAGGGTGTTAGACAACGATTCAAATACATAGAAATAAACATTATAAATAATGAGAATATATTTAATAAACGACCAAACCCAGAAATACAGACATATATGTTCATCACATACATGCCTGTCCCTGTCGGGAATCGAACCCGAGCCCCATTGCGTCACTATACGTTAGGCGTCTGCTCTAACCACTTGACCAAGGGGGCGGTTAAAGAGAGTTTTAACTCAAGTAGAGATAAGGGTTTTAGGACCAAAGCCACGGTAGAAAGATATATAACCAAAAAAATATATATATCTTTTTATTTTTTTATATAAGTTACTTAAAATCAAAATAATCAAAATATTTATTTTAAGGTTTCAAATAACTTAAAGTAATAAAACAAATAATTTAAAGTAATAAATAAAATTTATAATTAATATTAAATATCAGTACGTCAATATTGAAATTATTCATCGAAAATATTCTCCGTAATCATAACAACTTTTTAATGGTAGTATTTTCACTATTTTATAATTAAAAAATGGGTTTCAGAAACAACAAATTTCTGCAAAACGCCATCAAAATCCTTTGTTGTCAACAAACTGACAAACTGACAACTGACAAACTATACAGAATCAGTATTTAGTCCACATTGTGATATTTACCTTTATTTACCTTTATTTACCTTTTACTTGAATTAAATATTTAAAATACTTTAAAACGAGATAATACACTATGACTCAATATACAGAACGCCGCATGTTACGTGGGAGTAGGTTCTAAATTGATGCTTTAAAAAAATGCAAGGCGTACAAGTTATTATTTCAATGTATTCAATAATATAATGATTTTATTTATATATTATGTTAGGAATAGTTATTAATTTGTTTATTCTATAATATTAATAAAAAAATACCGGTCAAACTACACAAATTGATCTAACCTCTAAATAAGCAAGTTATTTGTTTGTGTAAAGGGTGTTAGATAACGATATAAAAATGCATATAAATACTGTGAAGATATTTAATAAACGACCAAATCCAAAAATTCTAACATCTATGCTCATCGCATACATGGCTGTCGGGAATCGAACCCGAGCCCCGCTATACGTTAGGCCTGTGCTGTAAGCACTCGACCAAGGGGGCGGTCACCCACTTAATAATTAGACTTACTTAAATGCACGAGACGGTCTATTGTTATTAGTGACCCATCACGCGCTCTGCATACAAAGATATATACGATTATTTTCTGTAGTTATTCAACACCTGTTTTTATGTCCTGGGACTCCAGCTAGTACTATTGTTTCTCGATAGTGAAAAGAAGTTATTTAAAAATATCTATTGACATGTATAGCCATGGTTAGGCTTCGTGGAAACCATCACTTCGGTCTACCAATTAAGTCAATACCAATTCAGGTCGCGGGTTTGAATCCTTGCTCGTATCGGTTTATTTTTAATTCTACATTAATTTAAAATTTAAGAAATTAATATTTTTTGCGTAAAAATACTAATTCTATCATAATTTTAGTGAATCAACTTTAAGACAATTCCAATGATATTTCTTATTACAACTTAATTAAGGAATACATGATAGAGTAATAATTTCCGAAACAGAAACAATTCAAAATTGTTACCGAGTAGTTAAACTTGTCATACATTTATCATATATTTGCAATATATTTTAAAATTTTTAATAGATTTACCATTTTTAAACATGTTGATGGACAACTGCCCATAATTTGGAGTTATTTAATTACGTATTTTTTTAAAGATTGTATAGTAATTAATAGTCGAACTGTCAATATTGTTAAATATCATGGTAGGGGACATATCGAATACAATATTTAATGAATATTTAATTTAGACCTTGGTTTCATTACACACTAAGTGAAGTACGAGTCAAGATAGTGCAAGTAATACAGCTGATATAAAGATAACATTAAAATTAACACAAAGAAGTAGATTTCTTATTAATGTATAGGTTTAAAAATAATTATATATGAATACATTTTTAAATTTGTCTTTTCACGATCTTATTTTTTTTAATCTTTTCTTAGTGTTTGGTATCGTCGTAATTTTATATTATTTAATTTTTTAATGATCTAACTCGCTCAATTACATTATTTCCCTAAAAAAATGTGTGTTCGTAAAATTTTTAAGGGATAGATTTAATATTTACAATAATAATATACATTACCAACATTATATAAACTTTACTTATTCAGGAAACAGCTTTTAAAAGTTAAATAATAATATACAAACAATGTTTGTTTATAAATATATTATAATACTTTTCTTAGCTTTATGATGGCTTCATTCTGAAAACAAATATTATTCCTGTTTTATATTAACTTCAAAGTACTATATTAAATGAAACACAAGTTTTTATTAAACTGTAGACAATATATTTGTATTACTTATATTAAAATATATTTATATCATAACTATCAACATGTAGTTCACAGTCTGTTGGTTTAGTGGTTAGTGAATCAGGCTGTTGACGTAATTGATGTGGGTTCGATTCCCACACGGGTGTCTTGGTATGATTTGTGACATTTTTTTATATTTATGAAAATCACCCCAAACAAAAGGGTTGAATTATCTATTCTTGAAAAAAAGAAAGAAATAGAATGAAAAGTTCGTCAACGCAGGAATCGAACCTATGACCTTTGCTAAACCTTTTACCATAGAAAAAAAATAAAATAAATCGATATTTTTCAGAAATACAATGTTACTAAACGCGAATTAATTAAGATCTTATGCTGTAATCAGAATGACCTTAGTATGGGTTATCAAAATACATACATATATATGTATATGTATAAATAAATTTATCTTGCTGAGAAAAACATTGTCAGGTTCGAGTCAAATACCTTAAAAATAGATTGATTTGTAGCTTACAAAAATAATAATCAAAGCATTAGATTATTTCTTATAATATATATTTTTTATAAATCACAATAATAGTCTTACTTCTGCAATTCTGCTTAAAAGCTAAAATACGTAAATGAATCACAAATTCACAGAATACTTAAGATAAACCCAGATTAATATAAAATTGAATCTTTAAGTGTATTGGAAAATAAGTCAAGGATTTAACATAAAAATAAAATAAATGATTTTATTGCATGGCCTTGGAGATCGACCCACGCTGCTTTTTGCAGAGGCTGTGAAGTCACCAAGCACCCACACACCTATTACATAACTGAAAATAAACACGAAATACACTGTTTGATTATATCTTATTAGAATATCAAATAATAATTACTTACATGCTAATGATGTCATAATTATATTTGTACTTGGAGTTAAAGACTAAACTTGTCTTTACTTAATCATATATTTGTTTATCTATCCGTTTGTGAGCTCATACCTCGCGAACCATTGCATTGATTTATATGTTTATTGTTTATGAGTATAAAGGAAATCTAAGATATTTTGAATTAAAGAAAAAAAAGTAAGTTTATACCAAAAGATGTTGAATAGCTTTGTTCTCACAGACGGAGCGAGGAAACAGTGGCTAGTATTAGATAAATGTCCTCGTTATTAAGGACTTTTATGTATCTTAAGTATGTTTAAACACCTACACACGTGCATACCATTACTGCAGCAAAACATATTATCTAATCAGTAATATTGTTACTGTGTGACACCTGGGTGACTACGATCTCAATTTATTTATTACTAAAAATTACCTGGTGGGTTCCAAAGCGTAATATTAGGTAATAGGGATGTGCTAAGTATAAATAAAACAAAAATAATTTCTCGTTTTTTTTTATTAACTAGTTTATTTATTACTAAGCTATTGTACATATAAACTTATATTTCTAAGTCATAATATTATTACCGAATTACGAAACACTATTGATGTTTAGATTTTGCTGTCTCGAGTTCGATCCCTGGGCATGCATAAATTATATCTGGATCTACCAGTGGTAATAGGAATTGAATAGGGTTTAGATAATTTAACTATTAGTAACTAAGTTACTTTATTGACGTATTTAATTATAATATTTAAAGTAAAATAAAAAATGCTCGAAAATTATTGATTAGTTGTAAATAAAATTTAAACACACTGATAACAATCAAATCACTATATAAGGTTTGATAATAAGTATCTCAAATTAGTATCCAAGTAGGTATCCTAATAGTATCCACACTATCTTAAGTATCCTTAAAGTATATTTTAAAAGAAAATTAGAGGAAACTTTTTGATAGTTAAGAAAAACTTGAGCGGTTAAGAAAATTTTTAAAAACATCTTGATCTTCGCTCTGAAATTAGTTTTAATATTCAACAAATTTTAAAAGGAGAAAGTTTAAGGTTAATAATTATTTTGCCTTGTGTTTTCTTTGAACAAAGTTACTCGTAACTTGAGGTTTGTACTTCGAAGTAATTCTGATATTCATGTGTTTTATGTAAACAATCTAAAATTGAAAATATAGTATTTATAGGTTTAAAACTACATATACTTAATCAAGTTGCAAGTATCCTTAATAAAATTATTATCAAGCAAATCTCACCCAGCAAAAGCAAACTATTCGAACTGGCACCATAGCTATTAATCTATTTCTACACAAATCTATAGATTTGAGGACAATCCACAGAAAGTTTTGGTCACTACCTGGAACGGAGATTTGTTAAGAGACTCAATATATTCTTCTCGCTTAGAGCAGATCTGTCTATGTCTATCTATATCTCTATTTCCTGGCTTCTCCTATAAAGTATAGTTCAGGGGGCTTAGGTCTGATCTAGACGAGAATCAGTCTTCAGCAAGGCTATTGGTAAACTAGTTGCAATCAATCTATAGTTGCGCACCGAAAGTTGATGGCAACTGAGATTCTCATCTTAGTATGTCAATGCGGTCACAAAATATGAAATTAGCCGTTTGACATTACGCACTTTCGTAATAATACGATACACGAACATACGAGTACATAAAATAACCGATAACTCCATATCGATTTTGTGCAAGTTCTGTTTTCTCGTACACCCACTTCCAACAAATAACTTAGTTATACCACGATTAAACATCGGAAAAATGTCTGAAAATCGATACCGGTTTTTAATTTAATGAAAACGTTCGTAATTATATTTTAAAAATAAAATTTGTGGTTGTTTACAAGTGACAATATTTATGGCGAGATAAGATAATCTTAATAACTCAAGTAGCTAAAGAATCCATCACAAAAACATTCGTTTTCTGGAGCGAGGGTTTTTATAATTAATTCCTTTTTCTTCTTTTTTGACACTTTTCGATCTTTTATGATTTACTCCAAATTCTTTAAAGTAAGATGTATACCTTGGAACTTAAAACACTCCGTACATCGACATTTAACAGGAAACGGAGCGTATCAACCACGCGATCTGTACATATTTCTTGTCTACAAAAATCTAAGAAATTAAAAATCCAAGAAATTAAATTAGAAATTTAAAACTATAACATAAATACAGCTTTTTTTTTTTTTTTTTTTTTTTATATTCTCTAGGGCAATGCTTGACTACATTCCACCTGATGGTAAGTGGAATGTAGTCTTAGGTGGTAAGGCGCATTACCCTAGCAACCTATTCACTCTTCGCTTGAAGACATCCACATTGTATTCGGTCGGAAATACCGACGCAGGCAAGCTGTTCCAATCCTTTGCTGTACGCAGTAAAAATGAGGAAGCAAAGCGCTTCGTTCGGACAGGTGGAATGTCCACAACAAAAGGATGAAAACCTGCCGTGCGTCGGGACGTCCGGTGATGGAAGGGGGACGGGGGAATTAAATTGTGTAATTCCTGCGCACACTCACCAAAATGTATCCTATAGAATACAGAGAGGCTAGCAATTCTACGCCTGTGCTCAAGGCTTTGGAGGTCGGCTCCGACCAATTCGGGATCGCCTATAAGCCTCTTTGCTCGCCTCTCAATTGAGTCCAGAACCGCAAGATGAGACTTTGCGGCACCAGCAAATATGTGACAACAGTACTCTACACACGACCGGATCTGCGCTTTGTATAAAACAAGAAGCTGTCCCGGTGTAAAGTACTGCCGAACCTTCGCCAGAACGGCAAGCTTTGCTGCTCTTGCTCTGGACTCAATGAACCGACCAAAGTTGAGGTTCGAGGAAATCTCTAAGCCTAACAACTGAAGCCGGTCACTGTATTCCAAGGATACATTCTGGAAAGTAGGAGCCAAGGTGAAAGGGCTCCTTTTGGCGGTGAATAGACACGTCTGCGTTTTGGTGGCGTTGAACTTGACAAGATTGGCATTGCTCCATGCGGAGACTGCCTGAAGTTTGTCATTCAAACGTTGCACCATGGCTTCTCTTTCAGACTGTACTTGATCTCGACTAGCCCGAGTACACGGCAGATATCTTTCTACAACTGTGCTGTCGTCTGCATACCCATAGATACCGGGCTTCAACAGATCATTAATGTGCAGCAGAAACAGAGTTGCAGAAAGAACGGACCCCTGAGGCACTCCGGCATTTATTGTCAAGGGTTCCGAGGAACACCCGTCGACAACTACTCGGAGAGATCTGTGGCTCAGAAAGTCCGTTACCCAGCCGATCAGACCAGCAGATATACCGTACGCTGAAAGCTTGCATATAAGGCTCGCATGCCAGACCCTGTCAAATGCCCTCGAGACGTCCAGAGAGACGGCGGCCGCTTCTCCGTTCTTCTCGATGGCCTCGCCTAAAATGTGCGTAGCATACACTAGGAGGTCCCCAGTAGACCTATTACGGCGAAACCCGTACTGTCGGTCACTGAGGAGATCGTTACCTTCTAGGTATGCTAGTAGGCGCGAGTTCAATACACGCTCCATAATCTTGCAGAGTATGGAGGTGATTGAAATCGGTCTGTAATTGACAGGGTCGGCACGGCTGCCTTTTTTGGGCACGGGTTGCACATTAGCAAGCTTCCAGGATTTCGGCACTATTCCAGTCATGAAAGAGAGACGATACAGACGTGTCAGTACAGGAGACAACTCAGCTGCGCATGTCTTGAGCAGAATGGCTGGTATACCATCAGGACCACTGGCTTTATTCACGTCTAAACGACACAATGTTCTCCATACCTCTTTGTTAGTGATGCGGATTTCAGGCATCGAAACACCGCAGTGAGGAAGATGTGCTGGAGAAGCATTGCCAGTGTCTAGATGCGAATTATCAGCAAACAGAGAAGCAAGTACGTTCGCTTTCTCTGATGCTGTGTGGGCCAGGGATCCATCCGGCTTCAGCAGAGCAGGCAGTGAGGGTTGGCAGAAATTCGACTCGATCGCTTTCGCAAGAGACCAGAAAGCTCGACTGCCAGTTGGTCTGGCAGAGAGCTTTTCGCCATTCTTAGCGATTCGATCGAGACGAGCCTTCCGCAATGCCTTTTTGTAGGACTTGGCAGCTTGGTTAAAGGCTCTCTTCTTCGAACTTACATCCGGAGTTTTGCGGCTTCGAGCATCAGCCCAAATGAGATATGCCGAATGTTTTCGGTCTTGAGCATGACCACATTCGGCATTAAACCATGGGCGAGCTTTGCCACCGATGGGTACGTCAGCAACAGCTACAGATATATAGTTTTATTATGGAAGACTTACATTTTATATACTATGAAGATTCGGACCAAAACAATAACCATTTGTTCGTAAATCTATTATGATCCAACGATTCTGGCAATATGAAAATAACCAAGTTCATAACTGGATTATTAATAATAATGTTTAGTATAAATTTTATTATTAATACTGTTTCACTATCCATAAAATGCTTCCGGACATAAACTATATTATGATTATGAACAATATCAAACATCGTCAAAGACACATAAAAGTAGAATAAGATTAAAAATAGACCACATATAACTAACTAGGGGTCGCCCGCGACTCCGTCCGCGCGGTTTTTAGTGTTTCCGCAGCGCATGCGAGGAAAGCTCTCAAAAAGAAATCTTTTCCCGTTTTTGCAGGATTTTTCATTGCTGCTCAACATCTATAAGTCACAGCGAGATGACATATACCCTATAGCCTTCCTCAATAAACGGACTATTCAACACAAAAATATTTTTTCAATTCGGGCCAGTAGTTCCAGAGATTAGTGCGTTCAAATAAACAAACTTTTCAGCTTTATAATATTAGTATAGATTCTAATTATATCCAATCATAATTTTACTAAAACGCTGATCAGTAACTGTTGTCAGTGAAATTCTTATCAGATAAGAACTGTGCCATTAGGTTTTTAAACCAATTGATAACCTTGAACCTCACTTTTATATATGATAGTAATCTTTAAAGTAATTTTTTTATTAAAACATAACTTACTTAATGTTTGAAAATATCTTCAATTATTGCTATCTTTGTTAGGCTTAGTTAAATTTAAATAAAAGTAGAATGAAAAATAAAGCGGTACGGTAGCTCAATTAGTAGAGCGACGGGACGGATTCCCGGAGGTTACGGGTTCGAATCATGGACGATATCGAATTATTTTTCATTCAATATTTATTTAAATTTAGCTTACTTAATTAAGTATGTTTTTTTAAATAACTCAATACTTTTTAAATATATGCAGAAAATATACTACAGAAAATAAACAAATACTTTTTAAATATATGCAGAACTCTAATAACATTTACTCTGTTTTTTATTATTTTTCGTATGTGGTGATAGAATAAGTATTTTTTTTAGATTTTCACTAGTAAGTACTTCACAATGAAATAATACGTATAATTAAATTTTTAAATGTCCTCTACATTTAAATGTCGTCTTCCTGAACACGATTGCTGTAAACGTAAAGTAACGTCGGGTCAAATTAAAATTTAATTATACGCCAGTTTAATCCGTTAGAAATAGTTTCATTTCTAATATTTTTAATTAAATTTTAATTAAATCCTTAAATTAATACAAATAAAAAATATATATATTACATTTTTTATTAAAAAAAACATCACACTGTACAAACGAATTTTATTAAAATTGCAGAATTGTAAATTGCAATTGCTAGGACTATTATCCAAAACAGATATCTTATCACACATTGCAGATATTCAAATCATGATTTATTTATTATAATCCCTGTGCTTTTAATGACATTTATTCAAGTTAATCCTTTATTTACATAAATTATATTTACGTAGAACGTACGTTACGTTACGTGAGTAGTAGGTATACCAGAGTTCTGCCTCTTCGAGGCAGAAACTCTGGTGTAACCTAACCTAACCTAACCTCACCTCGGTGCCTAAAAAAAAAAATAAAAAAAAAAAAAAAAAAAAAAAAAAAAAAAAAAAAGGTTTTGGGGTGCGCTGAATCGATTGGTGCGATCCTTTTTTTGATATCTCATCAGAATCAGAAGTTAGCTTCCATAATTTAAACACTCCAATACCTCTCATTAATCTAATGTTAATGACATGCTCGCTGCTTTATTGTTCTCCTAATTAGGTGATATTCAATGTTATCATTACCTAATTACTTTTAACATTCCTTAGCTGTAGGTACAATAAAAGTACTTCCTTTTTATTTTTCCGTATCCTTTATTTAAAATAATATTTGAATAATTCATGTACCAATATATCATTCATTAGCGTTAGGTTTACATCGAATATATTAGTAAAATCCAACATGTCATTTCCATGGAACTTAAAATATAAATATAGCAAGCAGTACTCTCCACATACTGATGTCCATTCATTTTGAATCCTCTTACTGTTGTTAGTCCATACTCTACAATTTCTATTCAAAAATGTTCTATGGAAACCTGTAGGCAACCGACCGAACGAATCAAAGTATTGACCAAATCCGTTTTTATCTATGTGTATAGCCACCCAGTGAGATCCTGGCTGTGTATCTGGATCCAAATTGCTAACTAAGAACGTAGGTACTTCTATGTGAATTGGTAATCTGTTTGATGCATACACGTTGTGTTGTAAGGATGGGTGTATTCTATACAAAGTTTCTTGTATCTCGATAGAATTCATGTTTTATTTTAGATTAATTATAATATATGTTCATTATGTTTTTGTGAGCTTGATATTTAAAGGTATATAGGTTGTAAAAAAAACATCGATTACAGCTTTGTTGATAACTTTATTACTTAAATAAAATAAATGAATACATTTGTAGAAGACATTTATTATATCTCAATCATTTGTTAAATTTATTTAAACATTGCGTTTTGATTAAACATTATTTAAAACCAAAGTTTCTTGTATCTCGATAGAATTCATGTTTTATTTTAGATTAATTATAATATATGTTCATTATGTTTTTGTGAGCTTGATATTTAAAGGTATATAGGTTGTAAAAAAAAAAACATCGATTACAGCTTTGTTGATAACTTTATTACTTAAATAAAATAAATGAATACATTTGTAGAAGACATTTATTATATCTCAATCATTTGTTAAATTTATTTAAACATTGCGTTTTGATTAAACATTATTTAAAACCAAAGTTTCTTGTATCTCGATAGAATTCATGTTTTATTTTAGATTAATTATAATATATGTTCATTATGTTTTTGTGAGCTTGATATTTAAAGGTATATAGGTTGTAAAAAAAAAAAATATCGATTACAGCTTTGTTGATAACTTTATTACTTAAATAAAATAAATGAATACATTTGTAGAAGACATTTATTATATCTCAATCATTTGTTAAATTTATTTAAACATTGCGTTTTGATTAAACATTATTTAAAACCAAAGTTTCTTGTATCTCGATAGAATTCATGTTTTATTTTAGATTAATTATAATATATGTTCCTTATGTTTTTGTGAGCTTGATATTTAAAGGTATATAGGTTGTAAAAAAAAAAACATCGATTACAGCTTTGTTGATAACTTTATTACTTAAATAAAATAAATGAATACATTTGTAGAAGACATTTATTATATCTCAATCATTTGTTAAATTTATTTAAACATTGCGTTTTGATTAAACATTATTTAAAACCAAAGTTTCTTGCATCTCGATAGAATTCATGTTTTATTTTAGATTAATTATAATATATGTTCATTATGTTTTTGTGAGCTTGATATTTAAAGGTATATAGGTTGTAAAAAAAACATCGATTACAGCTTTGTTGATAACTTTATTACTTAAATAAAATAAATGAATACATTTGTAGAAGACATTTATTATATCTCAATCATTTGTTAAATTTATTTAAACATTGCGTTTTGATTAAACATTATTTAAAACCAAAGTTTCTTGGATCTCGATAGAATTCATGTTTTATTTTAGATTAATTATAATATATGTTCATTATGTTTTTGTGAGCTTGATATTTAAAGGTATATAGGTTGTAAAAAAAAAAACATCGATTACAGCTTTGTTGATAACTTTATTACTTAAATAAAATAAATGAATACATTTGTAGAAGACATTTATTATATCTCAATCATTTGTTAAATTTATTTAAACATTGCGTTTTGATTAAACATTATTTAAAACCAAAGTTTCTTGTATCTCGATAGAATTCATGTTTTATTTTAGATTAATTATAATATATGTTCATTATGTTTTTGTGAGCTTGATATTTAAAGGTATATAGGTTGTAAAAAAAAAAACATCGATTACAGCTTTGTTGATAACTTTATTACTTAAATAAAATAAATGAATACATTTGTAGAAGACATTTATTATATCTCAATCATTTGTTAAATTTATTTAAACATTGCGTTTTGATTAAACATTATTTAAAACCAAAGTTTCTTGTATCTCGATAGAATTCATGTTTTATTTTAGATTAATTATAATATATGTTCCTTATGTTTTTGTGAGCTTGATATTTAAAGGTATATAGGTTGTAAAAAAAAAAACATCGATTACAGCTTTGTTGATAACTTTATTACTTAAATAAAATAAATGAATACATTTGTAGAAGACATTTATTATATCTCAATCATTTGTTAAATTTATTTAAACATTGCGTTTTGATTAAACATTATTTAAAACCAAAGTTTCTTGCATCTCGATAGAATTCATGTTTTATTTTAGATTAATTATAATATATGTTCATTATGTTTTTGTGAGCTTGATATTTAAAGGTATATAGGTTGTAAAAAAAACATCGATTACAGCTTTGTTGATAACTTTATTACTTAAATAAAATAAATGAATACATTTGTAGAAGACATTTATTATATCTCAATCATTTGTTAAATTTATTTAAACATTGCGTTTTGATTAAACATTATTTAAAACCAAAGTTTCTTGTATCTCGATAGAATTCATGTTTTATTTTAGATTAATTATAATATATGTTCATTATGTTTTTGTGAGCTTGATATTTAAAGGTATATAGGTTGTAAAAAAAAACATCGATTACAGCTTTGTTGATAACTTTATTACTTAAATAAAATAAATGAATACATTTGTAGAAGACATTTATTATATCTCAATCATTTGTTAAATTTATTTAAACATTGCGTTTTGATTAAACATTATTTAAAACCAAAGTTTCTTGTATCTCGATAGAATTCATGTTTTATTTTAGATTAATTATAATATATGTTCATTATGTTTTTGTGAGCTTGATATTTAAAGGTATATAGGTTGTAAAAAAAACATCGATTACAGCTTTGTTGATAACTTTATTACTTAAATAAAATAAATGAATACATTTGTAGAAGACATTTATTATATCTCAATCATTTGTTAAATTTATTTAAACATTGCGTTTTGATTAAACATTATTTAAAACCAAAGTTTCTTGTATCTCGATAGAATTCATGTTTTATTTTAGATTAATTATAATATATGTTCATTATGTTTTTGTGAGCTTGATATTTAAAGGTATATAGGTTGTAAAAAAAAACATCGATTACAGCTTTGTTGATAACTTTATTACTTAAATAAAATAAATGAATACATTTGTAGAAGACATTTATTATATCTCAATCATTTGTTAAATTTATTTAAACATTGCGTTTTGATTAAACATTATTTAAAACCAAAGTTTCTTGGATCTCGATAGAATTCATGTTTTATTTTAGATTAATTATAATATATGTTCATTATGTTTTTGTGAGCTTGATATTTAAAGGTATATAGGTTGTAAAAAAAACATCGATTACAGCTTTGTTGATAACTTTATTACTTAAATAAAATAAATGAATACATTTGTAGAAGACATTTATTATATCTCAATCATTTGTTAAATTTATTTAAACATTGCGTTTTGATTAAACATTATTTAAAACCAAAGTTTCTTGCATCTCGATAGAATTCATGTTTTATTTTAGATTAATTATAATATATGTTCATTATGTTTTTGTGAGCTTGATATTTAAAGGTATATAGGTTGTAAAAAAAACATCGATTACAGCTTTGTTGATAACTTTATTACTTAAATAAAATAAATGAATACATTTGTAGAAGACATTTATTATATCTCAATCATTTGTTAAATTTATTTAAACATTGCGTTTTGATTAAACATTATTTAAAACCAAAGTTTCTTGCATCTCGATAGAATTCATGTTTTATTTTAGATTAATTATAATATATGTTCATTATGTTTTTGTGAGCTTGATATTTAAAGGTATATAGGTTGTAAAAAAAACATCGATTACAGCTTTGTTGATAACTTTATTACTTAAATAAAATAAATGAATACATTTGTAGAAGACATTTATTATATCTCAATCATTTGTTAAATTTATTTAAACATTGCGTTTTGATTAAACATTATTTAAAACCAAAGTTTCTTGTATCTCGATAGAATTCATGTTTTATTTTAGATTAATTATAATATATGTTCATTATGTTTTTGTGAGCTTGATATTTAAAGGTATATAGGTTGTAAAAAAAAACATCGATTACAGCTTTGTTGATAACTTTATTACTTAAATAAAATAAATGAATACATTTGTAGAAGACATTTATTATATCTCAATCATTTGTTAAATTTATTTAAACATTGCGTTTTGATTAAACATTATTTAAAACCAAAGTTTCTTGTATCTCGATAGAATTCATGTTTTATTTTAGATTAATTATAATATATGTTCATTATGTTTTTGTGAGCTTGATATTTAAAGGTATATAGGTTGTAAAAAAAACATCGATTACAGCTTTGTTGATAACTTTATTACTTAAATAAAATAAATGAATACATTTGTAGAAGACATTTATTATATCTCAATCATTTGTTAAATTTATTTAAACATTGCGTTTTGATTAAACATTATTTAAAACCAAAGTTTCTTGTATCTCGATAGAATTCATGTTTTATTTTAGATTAATTATAATATATGTTCATTATGTTTTTGTGAGCTTGATATTTAAAGGTATATAGGTTGTAAAAAAAAACATCGATTACAGCTTTGTTGATAACTTTATTACTTAAATAAAATAAATGAATACATTTGTAGAAGACATTTATTATATCTCAATCATTTGTTAAATTTATTTAAACATTGCGTTTTGATTAAACATTATTTAAAACCAAAGTTTCTTGGATCTCGATAGAATTCATGTTTTATTTTAGATTAATTATAATATATGTTCATTATGTTTTTGTGAGCTTGATATTTAAAGGTATATAGGTTGTAAAAAAAACATCGATTACAGCTTTGTTGATAACTTTATTACTTAAATAAAATAAATGAATACATTTGTAGAAGACATTTATTATATCTCAATCATTTGTTAAATTTATTTAAACATTGCGTTTTGATTAAACATTATTTAAAACCAAAGTTTCTTGCATCTCGATAGAATTCATGTTTTATTTTAGATTAATTATAATATATGTTCATTATGTTTTTGTGAGCTTGATATTTAAAGGTATATAGGTTGTAAAAAAAACATCGATTACAGCTTTGTTGATAACTTTATTACTTAAATAAAATAAATGAATACATTTGTAGAAGACATTTATTATATCTCAATCATTTGTTAAATTTATTTAAACATTGCGTTTTGATTAAACATTATTTAAAACCAAAGTTTCTTGTATCTCGATAGAATTCATGTTTTATTTTAGATTAATTATAATATATGTTCATTATGTTTTTGTGAGCTTGATATTTAAAGGTATATAGGTTGTAAAAAAAAACATCGATTACAGCTTTGTTGATAACTTTATTACTTAAATAAAATAAATGAATACATTTGTAGAAGACATTTATTATATCTCAATCATTTGTTAAATTTATTTAAACATTGCGTTTTGATTAAACATTATTTAAAACCAAAGTTTCTTGTATCTCGATAGAATTCATGTTTTATTTTAGATTAATTATAATATATGTTCATTATGTTTTTGTGAGCTTGATATTTAAAGGTATATAGGTTGTAAAAAAAAAACATCGATTACAGCTTTGTTGATAACTTTATTACTTAAATAAAATAAATGAATACATTTGTAGAAGACATTTATTATATCTCAATCATTTGTTAAATTTATTTAAACATTGCGTTTTGATTAAACATTATTTAAAACCATATTTACACTGTTAATTATAAACAAGTACATACTTATAAATTCTAGATTTATCTTAGATTATGATATATTAACCTATTTAAAGTTATATCTATAATAAGTTTATACATTGAAATATTTATTTATTACTGCTTTTTTACACTGTTTCTTAAAAATAACAACACATAATTTTAAGATTTATCTTAATTTATAATGCCCCCAAGCTAATGTATCCACATTATTAGGTAAAATAAAACGTTTAGTATCATTATGAGATAGAGATATTTTGGTAATTTGTTGAGTGAATATTGAGTGTTTAAGTGATCTAAACCTATACATTGTATCATACTGTTTATTTTTATTTAAGAGACATGATTTATAATTTTCAAGCGTCATCCGTTTAGTAACACTTTTGTTAACTCCTTTAGCTTTAGAGGTAAATTTATTTTCGGTTTGAATGGCATACATCTTTGATCGTAATCCTACAAATTCTTTAACAATATTTCCATTATATTCATCTTTGAAAAAACCAACCTTTTTTTTGTTTATTAGCGGATAACCAAACACATTGCTTGTTGGATAATCGGATGTATCAAAACGAGAAAAGAGATCAGTTTTAATATCATTATAGAAATCATCCGTAAAAATTTGATAAATTAAACTATCAGTGTCCGTGTATAACAATTTAGTATTGCTACCAAACTTAGTTAACATATAGTCATAATGAAAATCATACATTAATGTTTTTGATATATCTAGGATGGCAAACCCTAAATAAATAGGTTTGTCATAAAACACTTTGGTTTTTTGAAGCTGAACAGCTACCAAGTTTTCCGCAAAAATAGAAATATTTTTGAATTCAGGTTTTGCTATTAAATCTTGAACACCTAAAGATTTACCTCGATTATTCCAGTGAGTAAGTAATTTAACATTTACTCTTTTCTCAACATTTTCCATAGTTTTACCAAACACCGAGTTATTCATTAATTTAAAAAAATCCTTTTCAAAATCTGAAGTGGCTCGTGTTCTGAGTTCAGTATTTAGATCAATATATTTTTTTAACCAAGGACTTTGTTTAAATTTTAATATTCGATGTATTTTTGATAATTTGAGACCCATTTTAAGACATTGTTTTAGATTTCGGTAATGAATTTTATATTTTTCTTTATTATTTAAATTTAGAATGAGTTTTTTTTCTTTTGATCCCCCTGCAAAAATATTTTCAGGACACAATGGTAAGTCAGAATGAATATCATGAAGTTCATCAGGATATTCCAAATCCACTTCTAAAATAAAGCCGTATTCAGAATCCTCTGCAACTTCATAATTTGTCTCCGGACTCACCCATTCAAAGTCTCCTTCAGGAAGGTATTGTGACATGGCCCAACCATAAAGGTTATTAGCATCGAAATAGGCTAAGTATGATATAGGAATATCATTATTAAAATCCTCTAAATATTTATTATTTGCTTTTGCATGACGATTACTACACTGAGAAACACCACCTCTTATACCCGACTTAATGAATGCAATTTGTTCAACATCTGTTAACAATTCTAATTTCACTTTAGTTTCTTTTAACATAGCATCCCAACTGAGCCCAGGTGCTGTATAGTAATGTGTAGGATCTAACCTATAAGTTTTGAGACATAGGTCTCTAAAATTTTCGAAAACATCTACAAGCAATAAAACATCTGTCTTTAAATATAAATTGGAATAATCTAACATATTTTGACAACCAAAGTGTTGCCAAACGTCTTGAGCGCGTTCATAATCATCATCTGAAATTTTTGAACTAGTTAATGTATTAAAGAATTGATCCTGATTTGGTAATGAAGTTTCATTTAGGGATTCAAAAGATTTCATGAATTCATATGGGTAAACACCTTTCTTTCTAAGGCGATTAAAATCTTCTTTGTTCGGAAAGTTGTTTTTGAGTTCATAAAATTCATCATCTTTCAAATTTTTAGCCAACTGATCAAGACTACATGATAAAAACTTAAAAGAATCTACAAATCTAAGATTGATTTTTTTATTATTAATTGAAAGATGTTTTGTAAATGAAATATATTTCTCTTTATTTTGAGGTATCAAATCAATGTCTCCTTCAGTGAAGTTAAGCGCATGCACAATAAAATGTGTATCATAATTACTTAGATTATGTAAAAAGACTGGAATATAATCAGGGACACAAAATTTTTTCCCACATAACTCATGTACAACTCCTCTAAAATCACCTGTTTGAAAGTCAAAATCAATTGTTTTATCTCCATTTAACTCAGTTTCACAAATATGACATACTTTGGAGTTAGCTATATTAAATTTAACTGAATTTGTGAAAGGTTTTGGTTCTGATTTTTGATAATAATTTCTATTACATATTAATTTTAAGTCATCATGTAATCTATTCAAAAATATATCTGCACAGTTAAGTCCACTATAAGTTTCATACTTAGATAAACTATCATCGAAGGAGCATTTAATATAATATCCGAAACTATATGGTTCATGTTTTTGTATGTTTTCTGAATTAGATTTTGATGGATCATTAGAACATGTCTGTATCGGCTTCAAAAATGCTTCAAAATCAGCATAAACTACAAAGGGAATTTTAAATTTCTTTTGAAATTTATTAAACTTTAATTCCTTGTTTGATACAGGTTGTCCGTACCAATTTTTAGAAGAAAGCTCACTGCTGGGTAAAACGGTTGTTATGTGAAAACAGTCATGTTGTTGATGGTTAGTTAATTTTTCTTGAGTGGTAAAACGCACTAAACAACCATCACAAATATGTACTACACCGTTTGTATTAGATATTTGTTTACTTACTAGTCTAGACAGATTTTTTATATAGCAATAATGACCTTTTCTATCATTTTGTATATACAATAAATTTACATGTGTATTTTTACGTTCCTTCGTGAAATATAGAGGACCGACAACAGAATGTTTTTTTGATTTGTCATCAAATTCTAATCCAAAGACATTCACACTAATATTATTTATTTTCTCTACTTTTACTATGTCATTCAATTTTATCGGAAAAGGTATACCATTAAATTTTAATTTATTTGAATGAATGTTGTAAGAGGACACTCGATCTGAGTTTTTCCTCACAGGATATAACGCTGAGAGTAATGCCCATTTAAAACACATTTCATCTGAATTTTTAACATTTACAACTGCTTTTTTATCTTTAATGTCTTTTGGTAAATCTATATATGAAGTACCACGAAGTGGACAGAATTTGTTTATATTTAATTCTATGTAATTAATTTTTTTAAGACTCCATCCACTGTCTTTCTTTTCAAAAGTAGATATTTTATTTGATAAAGTCTCTCGTAATGACAGCATGAGAATATTTATATCTTCCGCAAGAGAAATAATAAAATTATTAGTTTGAAAATCAAAGGAATTAGTAATATGTTTGGTTTCCTGTACAAAATCTGCGTATAAGACAAAATTAACTTTAATAGAGGAATGTTGTTTTAATGTTTCATTTATTAAAGTACATAGATCATTTCTAACCGATTCCAGAAATAATTCAGGTGTTTGAAACACTAAACCAGGTTGTTCCTTACTTTTAACTTTAAAAGATATAATACGTTGTCTAAACGCTGAATCTATCACAGACACATTGTCAAGAGAACAGTGTGACTTTAAAATATTATTTTTATGTAAATTGCTCTTAATATGATTGGTAAAATATCTTTTACTAGCTAAGACATTACATATATTACATAGTACCTTAGCAGTATCCGTTGAAGTTGAAGGTTCCTCAACTCGTGTTCTCTTTACATCCTTGTTCCCATCTTCTAATTCAATACTTCTTTTAACCGTGTTTCCTAGTCCTATCTGTATTGGATATGATGTTGATGAAGTAGATATTAATGGTTGTAGTGACTGTCTGTAAATATAATAAAATGTTATCAGTGGAATCTTATAAGAATAATATTTCATATGTTTAAAATTTATTATAAAAAGTATGCATACCCTTTAGTTTTTTCAACTAACACACAAAGATCGTAGAGTTGGTCATCATATTCAGAATCAAACATTTGAGACTTTTCTATTTTTTCACAAACCTCTATCATCTTAATTTCATCCCACACTTCCTCTAAATCACTGTCATTTAAGATCATAGTAGACTCAGAATAATCAAGATCCATTATATTGTTTCGATGGTAAGGTTCCGAAGACACGTTTAGATTATAAATGAAGCTTACTTCCAAATACTTATACTTATACACCAAGAGTAAGATGATTACAATTAATGTTTAATGAAAAACAATTATATAATTATATTTAAGCTTTTAACGAAAAACAATTATACTTAGAATTAAATTTTAATTAGTAAACGGCTGACATTATTCCCTGTTGTTAAAATTATATTTTTTACAACCGTCAGTTAAAGAAATATCTTTTGCTATGTTGTATATTATTTTGTTAATAGAAGTCAAATGCTTGTTCCCTTCATTTCCATAATATTTCAATCTAAGTTTAGCATTTTTCCAATGCAGGTTAGTTGGAATATTCACAAGTTTTTTTAAATCGAATATTTCTATTTTAATCAGATGCGTTGACGATACCCCATCTTCCTTGTTCGATGATAAATATTCTGTTGTCCCATTAGACTGACGGGAAACAAAGGAGCATTGTTTTTTATTTTTGTTTGTTGTTTTGAACTCAAAGATATCTTCTATCTTTTCTTCTTCGTCTTCTCGTTTTCTTTTTAATTTCAGGGGTTCTTGTGTAATTATTAATTTATCATTGGTATTACTACCTTCATCAGATAATGTATCAAAGTAATATTGTTTGAATGTATTTTCTTCACTAAACATATTCTAAAAATAAAAAACAGATAAATACTTGTAAGCACATAATATAATTTTTTAATATTTTACTCTAATAAGAAATAAAAAAAAAATTAAAAAAATTAAAAAAAAATAAAAAAATTTAAAAAAAATTAAAAAATAAAAGAATAAATAATAACTTACCTCCATCACAGATAAAGAGATCGTACACAATTCACAGAACGTAAGAATGATTATTCACTTTGGTTATATGAGAAACTAAATCAAGTGCAAGATTATATACTGGAAACTGCTATTAAAAAGTATTCACAAACTATAAACTAATGAATAGTTAATAGCATTAAACATTAAAAACCGATGAATAGTTAATAGCACATTGTTATCATAATAAATAAGTATTCACAAACTATAAACTAATGAATAGTTAATAGCATTAAACATTATAAACCGATGAATAGTTAATAGCATTAAACATTATAAACCAATTTCTGTAACGATTCGAGGAACGGCAACAACTATTAATCTAAAATAAAACATGAATTCTATCGAGATCCAAGAAACTTTGGTTTTAAATAATGTTTAATCAAAACGCAATGTTTAAATAAATTTAACAAATGATTGAGATATAATAAATGTCTTCTACAAATGTATTCATTTATTTTATTTAAGTAATAAAGTTATCAACAAAGCTGTAATCGATGTTTTTTTTTTACAACCTATATACCTTTAAATATCAAGCTCACAAAAACATAATGAACATATATTATAATTAATCTAAAATAAAACATGAATTCTATCGAGATCCAAGAAACTTTGGTTTTAAATAATGTTTAATCAAAACGCAATGTTTAAATAAATTTAACAAATAATTGAGATATAATAAATGTCTTCTACAAATGTATTCATTTATTTTATTTAAGTAATAAAGTTATCAACAAAGCTGTAATCGATGTTTTTTTTACAACCTATATACCTTTAAATATCAAGCTCACAAAAACATAATGAACATATATTATAATTAATCTAAAATAAAACATGAATTCTATCGAGATACAAGAAACTTTGGTTTTAAATAATGTTTAATCAAAACGCAATGTTTAAAAAAATTTAACAAATGATTGAGATATAATAAATGTCTTCTACAAATGTATTCATTTATTTTATTTAAGTAATAAAGTTATCAACAAAGCTGTAATCGATGTTTTTTTTACAACCTATATACCTTTAAATATCAAGCTCACAAAAACATAATGAACATATATTATAATTAATCTAAAATAAAACATGAATTCTATCGAGATGCAAGAAACTTTGGTTTTAAATAATGTTTAATCAAAACGCAATGTTTAAATAAATTTAACAAATGATTGAGATATAATAAATGTCTTCTACAAATGTATTCATTTATTTTATTTAAGTAATAAAGTTATCAACAAAGCTGTAATCGATGTTTTTTTTTTACAACCTATATACCTTTAAATATCAAGCTCACAAAAACATAAGGAACATATATTATAATTAATCTAAAATAAAACATGAATTCTATCGAGATACAAGAAACTTTGGTTTTAAATAATGTTTAATCAAAACGCAATGTTTAAATAAATTTAACAAATGATTGAGATATAATAAATGTCTTCTACAAATGTATTCATTTATTTTATTTAAGTAATAAAGTTATCAACAAAGCTGTAATCGATGTTTTTTTTACAACCTATATACCTTTAAATATCAAGCTCACAAAAACATAATGAACATATATTATAATTAATCTAAAATAAAACATGAATTCTATCGAGATACAAGAAACTTTGTATAGAATACACCCATCCTTACAACACAACGTGTATGCATCAAACAGATTACCAATTCACATAGAAGTACCTACGTTCTTAGTTAGCAATTTGGATCCAGATACACAGCCAGGATCTCACTGGGTGGCTATACACATAGATAAAAACGGATTTGGTCAATATTTTGATTCGTTCGGTCGGTTGCCTACAGGTTTCCATAGAACATTTTTGAATAGAAATTGTAGAGTATGGACTAACAACAGTAAGAGGATTCAAAATGAATGGACATCAGTATGTGGAGAGTACTGCTTGCTATATTTATATTTTAAGTTCCATGGAAATGACATGTTGGATTTTACTAATATATTCGATGTAAACCTAACGCTAATGAATGATATATTGGTACATGAATTATTCAAATATTATTTTAAATAAAGGATACGGAAAAATAAAAAGGAAGTACTTTTATTGTACCTACAGCTAAGGAATGTTAAAAGTAATTAGGTAATGATAACATTGAATATCACCTAATTAGGAGAACAATAAAGCAGCGAGCATGTCATTAACATTAGATTAATGAGAGGTATTGGAGTGTTTAAATTATGGAAGCTAACTTCTGATTCTGATGAGATATCAAAAAAAGGATCGCACCAATCGATTCAGCGCACCCCAAAACCCTTTTTTTTTTTTTTTTTTTTTTTTTTTTTTTTAGGCACCGAGGTGAGGTTAGGTTAGGTTAGGTTACACCAGAGTTTCTGCCTCGAAGAGGCAGAACTGTGGTATACCTACTACTTACGTGTTTATTTATTTATTTAACATTTATTGATTTATATATCATTTATTGTAATTCTACCGCCTCGGCTTCGCTCTGGTGATATGTAATGTAGATACTAATAGAGCAGTGAAGATTGACTGATATTGAGTTTATATACAGGATGTCTTTTTATACAATATTTACTCTGTGCTACTGCTTTATTAATCTCTAATATCTTTTAGGATATCCAGTTTAATGAAATGCTCTTAAATGTAGTATGGGTCTACATGAAATGTAGTACATATATAATGCATTTAATTGGATAAGAAATACTTTTGTATTGTATAGTTTGGTAAATGACACATTATTTTGTAATATATAACAAATGGTTACTTCGTGTTATCCTTAAGAGATGAATATAAATAATTGTGGTTTATATTGATGTTTGAAAGATAAACATTTCCCCAGTAAGTACATTAATTTGCTATGTATCTTAAGATTAAGCCATGTTTTGCGATTTAAGAAGACAAAAATATGTTTTTACCAACATCACATTACAAATCTTTGTATTGTCCGATTTTTATGTACTAATATATATATATATATATATATATATATATATATATATATATATATATATATATATATATATATATATATATATATATATATATATATATATATATTATAAACCTTCCTCTTGAATCACTCTATTTATTAAAAAAAAATAATCAAAATCCGTTAAGGAGTTTAAAAGATACATACATATGCCTGACAGCGGGGACTCGACTTTGCTTTATATTATTATTTTTTTTTTTTATATATTATTCAGGGCAATGCTTGACTACATTCCACCTGATGGTAAGTGGAATGTAGTCTAAGGTGGTAAGGCGCATTATCCTAGCAGCCTATTCACTCTTCTCTTGAATGTATCCACATTGTATTCTTTCGGAAATACCGACGCAGGCAAGTTGTTCCAATCCTTTGCTGTACGCAGTAAAAAAGACGAAGCAAAGCGCTTCGTTCGGACAGGTGGAATGTCCACAACAAAAGGATGGATTCCTGCCGTGCGTCGGAAAGTCCGATGATGGAAGGGGGCCGGGGGAATTAGATCGTGTAATTCCTGCGCACACTCACCAAAATGTATCCTATAGAATACTGAGAGGCTAGCAATTCTACGCCTGTGTTCAAGGCTTTGGAGGTCGGCTTCGACCAATTCGGGATCGCCTATAAGCCTCTTTGCTCGCCTCTCAATTGAGTCCAGAACCGCAAGATGAGACTTTGCGGCACCAGCAAATATGTGGCCACAGTACTCTACACACGACCGGATCTGTGCTTTGTATAAAACAAGAAGCTGTCCCGGTGTAAAGTACTGCCGAAACTTCGCAAGAACGGCAAGCTTTGCTGCTGCTGCTCTTGCTCTGGACTCAATGAACCGACCAAAGTTGAGGTTCGAGGAAATCTCTAAGCCTAACAACTGAAGCCGGTCACTGTATTCCAGGGATACATTCTGGAAAGTAGGAGCCAAGGTGAAAGGGCTCCTTTTGGCGGTGAACAGACACGTCTGCGTTTTGGTGGCGTTGAATTTGACAAGATTGGCATTGCTCCATGCGGAGACTGCCTGAAGTTTGTCAATCAAACGCTGCACCATGGCTTCTCTTTCAGACTGTACTTGATCTCGACTAGCCCGAGTACTCGGCAGATATCTTTCTACAACTGTGCTGTCGTCTGCGTACCCATAGATACCGGGCTTCAACAGATCGTTAATGTGCAGCAGAAAAAGAGTTGCAGAAAGAACGGACCCCTGAGGCACTCCGGCATTTATTGTCAAGGATTCCGAGGAACACCCATCGACAACTACTCGGAGAGATCTCTGGCTCAGAAAGTCCGTTACCCAGCCGATCAGACCAGGAGATATACCGTACGCTGAAAGCTTGCTTATAAGGCTCGCATGCCAGACCCTGTCAAATGCCCTCGAGACGTCCAGAGAGACGGCGACCGCTTCTCCGTTCTTCTCGATGGCCTCGCCTAGAATGTGTGTAGCATACACTAGGAGGTCCCCAGTAGACCTATTACGGCGAAACCCGTACTGTCGGTCACTGAGGAGATCGTTACCTTCTAGGTATGCTAGAAGACGCGAGTTTAATACACGCTCCATAATCTTGCAGAGTATGGAGGTGATTGAAATCGGTCTGTAGTTGACAGGATCAGCACGGCTGCCTTTTTTGGGCACGGGTTGCACGTTGGCAAGCTTCCAGGATTTCGGCACTATTCCAGTCTTGAAAGAGAGGCGATACAGACGTGTCAGTACAGGAGACAACTCAGCTGCACATGTTTTGAGCAGAATGGCTGGTATACCATCAGGACCACTGGCTTTATTCACATCTAAACGACACAATGTTCTCCATACCTCTTTGTTAGTGATGCGGATTTCAGGCATCGAAATACCGCAGTGAGGAAGATGTGCTGGAGAAGCATTGCCAGTGTCTAGATGCGAATTATCAGCAAACAGAGAAGCAAATACATTTGCTTTCTCTGTTGCTGTGTGGGCCAGGGATCCATCCGGCTTCAGCAGAGCCGGCAGTGAGGGTTGGCAGAAATTCGACTCGATCGCTTTCGCAAGAGACCAGAAAGCTCGACTGCCAGTTGGTTTGACAGAGAGCTTTTCGCCATTCTTAGCGATTCGATCGAGACGAGCCTTCCGCAATGCCTTTTTGTAGGACTTGGCAGCTAGGTTAAAGGCTCTCTTCTTTGTACTAACATCCGGAGTTTTGCGGCTTCGAGCATCAGCCCAAATGAGGTATGCCGAATGTTTTCGGTCTTGAGCATGACCACATTCGGCATTAAACCATGGGCGAGCTTTGCCACCGACGGGAACTTCAGCAAAAGGAATAAAATACTCCATTGCCTGATGCACCACAACGGTTATGAAATTATGTAAAGATATAACATGTATAGATTTATATAACATTTATTTATTTATATAAAATATATATCGTAATTACTATGTTATATAAGGTTAATTATCCATTCCATTTACCTACCATTTACCTTCTGGAATATGAAGAAGATGTTAAGTTTTATAAGATCTTATCTAGTAACTATTATTCTATTAATTTATACAAAGAACTCATGATAATATTATTTTATACAAGCTATTTAAAACTACTACCTTCTCTAAGCACTGCACGTACGAAAACACTTACTAAGAAAGTCATTTTCATTATAGAACCTCCATTTTGTGATTTGAATTTTCGTGCGGAATATTTGAATCTTGACGATTTTTACTAAATATTAAGAAATATCGATTGTGTTGTGTTTTACGACCAGTATTCGAACTTCAGTACCAAACATTACAAGGACAGTTATATTTATTTAAGTTATACAGTGAAAACAATATTAATGTCAATATTAAAATATATATATATATATATATATACGTAAAATATAGAAAATAAAACCGGTTTCTAATAAATATAATAATAATTGTTAAACAATAATTAAACCAATTTTTGATGAAATTAGTAATATCTCACTTTGTTTGAAAAAATAATAAAAAATTAAAAATGCAACGGATGTAACCGAAAGAAATACGTTCATTTCACGTTTAGAAACTTTAAAGAGTTACAAATTAGTTTTCATTAAATCTTATTATGAAATCTTGTAATAATCTGAAAAGAGTAAAAGCAAGTATTTAAAGATAAATAAACAAACACTTACATTTTAAATGGAATGCTAGTTCTATACAAAAAAAATATCGGCCAAGTGCAAGTCGGACTCGTGCACGAAGGGTTCCGGACCATTAGATACAAAAAATATGTGACGTAACTAAAATTTTAAGGTTTTCACAATTTTTTCTTTATCTGTGCTTTAAGACGTTGCTTAATATTAAGTTCAAGATTCTGAGTTAGCGGGAAGTACCCTGTACATTTGGATTCCCTTGCGAGTTTGGAAAGATTGCGGCAGAAACGGCTGTATCTTTTTATTGCGTTGGCTTAGAAGTTTAATTTTTTTACAGGTCCAAGGGACAGCAGACCTGAGTATTTGATATAAATTTCGGCTTAATACCTTCACGTGTTACTGAATAAAATTGTCTTAACAGACGGACTGACAACAATGTGATGGGGTATATGGGTTCCGTTTTTTTGTTTTGAGGTACGAAACCCTAAAACCAGCAAAATTTATTAAGAAATTTTCAAAAGTATCCTCTACATTAACCGACAGTCAATATTATAATCATCTATTATAGAACAAACCGAGATCGAAATCAAACTTAGATAGCTTCTCGAAATCTCAATCTATCATTTGTTTATTAGTTATCACTGATACAAGCAATTTGTAATTACAATTGTTAGGACCAATAATTGGATCGGGATTGATTATTAACACAGCACATGGATAATAATGATAGTAATGTTATTGGCCTGTAAGTCCTATTTATATATATAGATTTTAAACGTAACCTTTGACATTGACATATAAAGAACCTTCATGTTCCCAAACTCTCTATCGCCCGGAGGGTGTATTTTTTTGTAACGTATCGTTTTTGTGTCCCATTTTCGTGTCTCGTGTACGTTCTAATATCCAATATTTAGACACATTTAATGTAATACTGGTTCTAATATTAATTAGTTTAATATTATTTATATATTGTTTCAGGTACTTAATGTTATAAGAGATTTGAATCGACATAAAAACTCTATTGAGTGAAGGTAAGTAATTTTACAATATCGATGGTTAACATATAAAATAAATAAATACACAATTATGTAGTGCACATATTAAATAATATTTATAAAATATTTACATAAAGATACATAAGTAAATAATAGTACCGGCTCCTGACAGGTTTAAATAAAAAACGACTGTTTGTCATAATGACAAAATTAACAATGAAAATTAATTGTCATAGAGTTATTATACATAGATTAGGGAAGCCATAGAAAGAGTGTCAGTGTCTGACAAATAATAAGAGGTAAAATGAGAGACCGATATATATCTTTGTCTAATCATACATGCAAGAAAGAGAGACAGATTCATGTGCTTTCTTTTTTTTCGATGGACACATTTTGGGCTGGTTTCCCTACTCTAAGTAAAAAACTCTATTCTAATTGCACATCAAAAATATAAACCTACTTAATTTAAAAATAATAATAAAATTATAGTATTTTTCTTTACGAATATAATAATTTATATAAGTATATAGTATAAGTATATTGATATATCTAGCATTGTTTTTTTAACAGTGTCACAAGCCGCCATTACTCATATATGATCACTCTATGTCTTATGGACACGAGATGGCTACTAATACTTGTTTTAACTTATGAAATATTTATTTGTGACTTATTTTTGTATACAAAAAGGCTTTCGTTATAAAGTTACATAAAATATATATCACTTTTAAAATTAAAATATCATTACTATTGATTTTTAACCCCCAACTCATAAAGAGATGTTATGAGTTTGACCTGTCGATCTGTGTATCTGTGTGTGTGTCTGTGGCAATGTAGTAGCCAAATGTGTGGACGGACTTCATTGCTATTTTTTTTAATCGAAAGCCTGGTTCCTCGAGATGGTTCTTAGCTATGTTTGGTCGAAATAAAAACAGTTGTCTCCGAGATATTCAGTTTTTATTGGTGCGCGTGAAAGGTTCTTATGCATTCATTCTTATGCATTCATTCATATTGATAGAAATGCTTAAGCAATTCAAAATTTTTGTGTCCGTAGGTTCATTTAGTATAATAATGAAACCAGTAACATAACTTAAAAAAGCAGAAAAAAAAATAAAATAAAAATTTTAAAAATCCTCGATACAAAAACATCTCTAAAAAGAAAAAAAAAATATTATTATGTATATTATTTATAATGTTTATTTCTATATATTTGTATCGTTGTCTATCACCCTTAACACAAGCAAATAATTTGCTTACTTAAGGGTTAGATCAATATGTGTAACTTGTCTTGTATTATTATTATTATTAAAAAAAGTTACCAAGACAAATAATGAAATTACGATATCGAATCGTATAGCCTAAGTCCTCGTAACTTCGTCAAATAGACATCTTCGTCTACGTACGTACAACGGTTCCCCGATGCAATGTCTTCAATAATTACATAATAATATTATTTTTATTCTTTTTGGAGGTCTTTTTGTATCGGGGGTTTTTTAATTTTTTATAACACAGAATACAAAAAATAAAACAAATCTTATCTCTGATATATTTCTTTTCTAAATTAATCGTAATATTCATGTTTGAAAATATCTATAAACATATAGTCATGTTAAGTTTATTCAAATTTTAGATAAAGGTACCGCAGCTCAATTGGCAGAGCGATGGAACGGTTTCCCAGAGGTTGCAGGTTCGAATCCAGCTCTTGTTGATAATTAGGGTTCTGCAACCAAAGGATTAAAGCGGAACCCTGTTACTAAGACTTCACTGTCCCTCTGTCCGTTTATCTATCTGTCTCTCTCCAGGTTGTATCTCCTGAACCATTATAACTAGACATTGAAATTTTCACAGACGATGTATTTCTGTTGCCGTTATATTTTTCATTCTATATTTTTTTAACATTAAGTAATATACATGTTACTTCCCGCGGACATGTTGTTCCTTCTTGTAAAATAAAATAATAATAGTGTAAGTTGACTTTTATTCACTACAGTAATGGTACGCTGTGATGGCCGGTTTGATATATTACAATAGTGATGTAATGTGTCAAGCCGTAATGTCAATTTATTATCTCAAATCAAATCTCGAATCTATAAGTTTGTGTATTAATAATTAATATAGCATAAAATATATCATTAAAAAGTTTTCATCAAACGAATATATATAATAAATTAATATATAATAAATTTCATTAATACGTACGATAATCATTATAATTCTATGTTATAGTAATTATGCAATTAATTTATATACTTGGCCTAATATAAGAGTTATGCAAATACCATAAACACGTAAAACGATTTGTTCGCGGGATCATATTTAATAATTAGGGAACAATATTTATAACTTAGGAAACACGTCACTATTGACAATAAAGAACGCATTTTTTCCGTCAAACGTAGTAGAAATTATTACCAAACTTCATGAGGCGATAAACGTCAAACTGGCCATTATAGAGTGACGTTAGTATAAGAGTTTTCTTTTTTAATAAACTAACATGACAGTAGTACCTACAATATCGAGGAGCGTAAAACTATGTCACAGTAGACAAACGACCATGTCAGATTGCTTAGTGCACTGCATCCATCACAACTAGTGATACGATATTTTTTGTATGCTATGACCTTTAAGAGAAATGTATTTTTTTGTCAGGATTCTGTTGTCTTTATGAACTAAAGGATATAAATGTTGTGATCAGGAATAATTCGTAACTACTATCTATGCTATAAGAAATATTTAGTTGCAATTTCTGTGCTCTAAGAAATATTTAGTTGTAATTTGCTGTAGTCACTGTAAGGAATATTTAGTGACCATTTTCTGTACTATACAATTGCATATCTCTGAATTCACAGTAAGCTTAACTAACTTTAAATCCCAAAACCTTTGAATGGCTTCAGACTTCAACGACAGATTGGAACCATATTTCAAAACTATAATGCTTTTGAAAGGTCATCTTCATAAATTCATTTTCAAATCTCGTCTTTAAATCAAATCCATACTTTCTTTGCTTTCCTTTCCCTTGGTTTCGCAGACAAATATGACTAACGGCTTCGTACAAAAAACTTGTGGAAAAGTCAAACAAACAAATAAATTAGTATATTTAGCAATTTTAGTATTTATGATATGGTAAAATCATTTGAATCCTGTGAGCTGTCTCGTGACAAACTAACATACAGTAATGACAAATGAACCATAACAAGGAAACTCAATTCTGTGCCGATATGGAATGTCTAAAGTCTTTCTGTACGCCATATTTGGTCGGACGACTTTGGAGGCAGTTCAACCAGGTATGACCTAACGAACCAAGCGGTAGCTAGTCAAACCTTATGTTCATTGTTTAAAAAACTTTAAGATTCAATAATAAAAATTATAAAAATTTAATAACTTAATAATAAATTGATCTAAAGCCTAAGTAAACAAACTATTTGCTTGTGTTAAGGGTGTTAGACAACGATACAAATACGTACACATTATAAATACTGCGTATATGTTTAATAAACGACCATATCAATAAATACAGACATCTACATCTCATCACATACATGCCTGTCCCTGGCGGGATAGAACCCGAGACCCTTTACGCCTCGATACGTCAGACGTCGGCACTAACCACTAGACCAAAGGTTAATATTTCTGTAGTTCAAATTAGTGCTATAATTCAATATCTTGGGATCATGGATCTCGGTTTCATCATATTTTGTTAATAAATTAAATAATAATGTTATAAATACATATACCCAATTTGCACGCATTTATCCACGTAGGACCTTCAGTTGTGACCTTGTGGTTTCAATACCAAGGACTGAACGTTTATGTCCAAGGTACTCACCATCTATATTTAGTTCTAATCTATACACCTAAAGATGATATTAGTATGCCATATTGCATTGTAATCTAGTTTCACACACACATATATAATAAGATATTCAACACATATCACATATAACGCATACATAATATCTCTCATATTGAACAGAAGATCAACCGGAAGTGGGAAGTCATTCAAAATGTTTTTGATATTTTAAGATAAATAAATTTGGGAAAAAGATAAAAGGAAAGATAATTAATCCTTTTCAATTGAAATAGGCATTTGTCAACTATTGCTATTATTTTTATTTGTATGTTCAGTAAGAATTTAAATTCAGTTCTATAAAAAATAGAAAAAAGATAAAAGTTCGTAAAAAGATAAAATTAATTAAAATATATATTTGTTTATTATGTTTGTTTTTATATCCAATAATAATTGAAATTTTGTACACGATTCACTGAAACGGTCAACAAAGAGGTTATAGAGATAGAGAAAAAATGTGTGAAATAACTAAAATACCTTGAACTCCATCCACTGTTAAGATCTCAATAAGTTCTACTCAAAAATTTAATTTACCGTAAAGAGTCTTTGATATATAAAACAATGCTATTTGAGTACATTCTCTTATTCCTTTCAACTGTACCATAGAAATCCAGAATATTCGTTTTTGAGAAATCGAAAACAATAAAAAACTTTTAAATAGATCCTAAAGATAAACAGATCAATACACCTAAGATACTAATTTCATTCAATATTTATTCTTAATCCAATTTATAAATAATATTTCCAAAATAAATAAATTATAAATAGTTTTAATATCAAGTTTAGTTTCTTTAAATATTCAGAAACTGATTCAAAATAAAAGTCACCTAAACCTAAGCACATAACATTTAGCAAAGTAGGAATAAAACATAAGAGCTATTGACCTAAAAAGCTGGAACCTACGCTATACCATATGATACCTATGTCAAGTCAGCTACCAATAGCTTGGTTGCCGAATTATCTACAAAGTTGCATATTGTAAGTTATTTTTTATTTAATAGTTGTTAAGATATATTTTTTTATGACATGATTTTTGCCTAGTTTTATATAGTTAGTTAATTATAGCGTTTAGTTAAAATTTTAAGCTGATGAATAAATCGGAATATTTCTTTAATATTGTGGACTGTTTATTAAAAATTATTTTTTTTTTGACTTAAATATTTTCCCAAAAATGGCTCGAGTTGCACCATTGAGTGTCCAGAATTATCCCTGAGATTCTCAAGAAGTCTGAAAATGAAAGAGTTCTTATTATATATAATTTAAATCTCAGAATACACAATGACCTAGAATATTACGTTTAGAATAATAATAAGCTAAAGTGATGAAGCTTGAGAAATTTCTTACAAAATATAGAATTGTTAACACTTAAATAACTTTAAAAATAATTATATTTGAACCTAAACCTTATTAACCTCATTATTAACATTAATATTTTTTATCAAACTCAAACTGCAATCAAAGTATTATGACATATACAATTGGTTACCATTTTTGTTTTTATAATATACTTACTTACTCTACACGTAGGGTTGCCATCTTCTATTTTTTTTTTTATTTTCACTGACTCTGCGCTGTATCAGGTCGGACATTTTGTCTAAAAAGCCGGACACACGTATGTAATTTTTAAATGGACAAATTTTATTTATATTATTTGGTATTTGAATTTTTCACCCACTTTATCCAAAACGTCATTTTCTTTGGAAATCACACAATGTGTACATCATTTTAACAATTATTTCCGTACAGGCCGGACATAAATATATTTAGCAGGACACGAGCTGAAAAAGCCAAACCCTAAGTACACGTGTACTTATAATAAAGTTGAAACAAACGTGTCCAATGAACTGAGATTACGATACTTCTTAGAGTGGATTGCTTCACGAGCGCTGCTAAAAAATCGTACGCTATGTGCTTTTGTTAGAATATAAAAAAAGCTTTAAAAGTTTTATATTATCTTTATTTGTACTGTAAAGAGTATTGTTGTATTTTATAATTAATACTGTCCAATACGAAATTATGAAAATAAATGCTCTAACTGAAATATTAGAAACAGAAATATTCAATGTAACAAATAAAGTTTACGAGAGATTAATAAATAAAAACATAAAAGAATTAATTAAATCCAAAAAAATAAAATTAAATCCAGCCATGATCATAACTAAAAAATATATTAAATAATAAAACATTTATTTATATTAAAATATTTTTAAGATGGCGCTTCACCGCAAATACCACAAAGAAGTAATCTCAACATATCAGAAGCAAACTCGTAACACGAAAGAAAATATGAAATCAACAAACAAACAGAAAAATAAACCTTATGTCTATAATCATAAAGGTTATTAGTGTAATGATAAAGGAATGTATTGTGTACAGATCTCACCTTTCACTGGTATTTGCATTTTGCTGTGCTAATGATAATAATATTACGACTAGAATTACAACTGAAGGCAACAACTATAATATATATATATATATATATATATATATATATATATATATATATATATATATATATGTATATACACAGCTTTACATAGTAATAGCTATATATCTATCAGTAGTGTATAACGCGTGGGCCAGCTTTATTAACTCCAGAGTATATAACAGAATTCGAAATTGACATATTGCAAATCTATTTTTAGATATTGCTGCAAATACGCTACAAAGCATTCTGATTTTATGTACAACCAAAAATGGGAATTGACATTTTGTATTGACAGATGTCAGATTTAATGCCCCCTTTGATGGATACGAAATAAAAAAATAATGTAGTTTGAAAAGTGTGTTTTTGGTTTGTTTGTTTCCAACGATGAGACACTCAAGTAGTCGAACAGACAGTGTTCTGTGGCTTGTTTCGTTTGTCGTTGCGGAGGGATATCTCATCTTCATGGGTCCTATTCCGCATTTATCACGAAGAGTGTTCCGACGAATTTTATGGCACTATGGGCCTGCACGCCACGACTAACCACTTCACCCATACCACCTGGTTGCATGGCGTTCAACAATTCTCAGAAACTTTCTACCATGAACCACCAAGAGGTGGTATAAATTTCCTTCGTCGGTGTTTCCAGATCTATACGACATTGGTATCTTCAAAAAAACCGTCTTCACACTCTTATAATTCCTTGAATACTGCAAAAGATCGGCGGGGATCAGGCTTGTTTGGCCTTATATCATTATTATACAAAAGTTGGTAAAAATGATACGTTATGATACGAATACGATGTGTAAAAATAATTGCGTTTCACTGTAGGTTAAACCTTACTATTGACAATCTGATTGACAGGTGGGAAGCTATTCAGAATAATATCACCGAACTCTTTTTATTGTTTCTCTTTTTTATCGCTTTTAAATAATACTAGGTTCCTGACTCCTGCCACAGTGCATGTTACGAACAGTCGCGAAATAAATAATCTGTGGTAACAGTATTGGAAGTCATGAGGAATCAAATCAGTGACGGTCATGTAATAATTTTGTTGATTTATGTGTTTATTATGCAAATCAAAAACCCCGTATGTTATATTAAATATTTGTTTTCCTGTTTTATTATAAACGTATGTAAGTCGTAATGGTTATATAATTTAATATTATGCGAAAATGATTAAACTAAATTAATTGAAAATATTTTTTTATCAAGGCAGTAAAATAAGAAATTCAAACTTCAAAATCACTGTCAATTTTCAAAAATCGTTTGAAGCAATATTATTTATCTACGTAATATTTATTTTTATCATATGTATGTATACCATATATTATGTAGGTTATCTATTTTATTCTATTTATTTATATATACGGATATATGTATGTATATGTATGTGCGTATGTGTGTTTGTATATTATTATATGTATTTATAAATTTATATATAATCATTATTATTTAATTACTTATATAATTAAAAACGATAGTTTTAATTTTTATGGTGTTCTTATGTATAAATTCTTATTCTTGTTGTAGTGTGCTTGCACTATCCTATGACCTCGCAAATTTTCATTATTCATCAAGGGTTGTCTGTAAGAGATCGCTTTTAAGCGATAAGACCGCCTGTGCACGAAAATTTCTTACTATATCAACTTTTTACTATTGTAATTTCTTGTAATAATTGTATGTGCAATAAGTTTAAATAAATAAAAAATAAATAAAATAAGTAATAATTACTCGGTTAAATTTTGCTCATTAAAGATTCAGTGTAATATTATTTTGAAGTATACATTAAAAGCTTCTAAAGTACAATTCTGATTATAATTGTTCGCACGTAAACATATAAGTGTATACAAAACTGTAACAGCTGACGATATTGCCGCAAGCAAATATAAGCTTTGAGAGACAAGTATATTATCGCAGTCATTTATTAAAATATAGCTTAAATTTAGCACATTTTCATAAAATCCGACACAAAACGAACATAAGCAATTAGAAGCAAAGTAACTACAAATTTTAATGAAGGAATATTTCATATCAAGTTTCTTGGAAAAAAACTTTAATATTATGTTTCATATTTTACAAAATTTTATTTATGTATTTAACGTGTATATAAAGTATTTTTTGGATGTCTAAGTGATTTAAAAGTGAATTTTATTTAAAAAAAATGTGTTTTATAAAAATTTTCGCAAAAGTATCTTCTATCATAGAGTTTCTAAATTTTGTTCAAAGTTATTTTATCTTTAATTTTATTAAAACTTCTCACGCCATATAAAATACCCAGCTCTCAGAAAACAACACGGTTTTATTTAAATTCATGTATTTTTAGCTCCTTTTTAAATACATTTTAAACTGTTAAAAGTTTAACTAAAATGCAAATCGTGTCTGACAAAAGATTGGCAGAGTTCTTTAGTTTTTCTTAACTTGATAAGAAATCGCGTTTTATCGATTGCTTTCATGTTTCCTTTACAAATACAATTTAAACTGTTATAGTATCTTCAAAGCTTTTCTTAAGATCATTTGATAGAATAAATAAATTAATTTGCTTTTTTAATTCTTCTGCTGCTTTGATCTTAACAATATTGTAAATTGAAATCGTCCTTTAAATAATTTTAATAAATTCATTCTTTAAATGTCAAATTATCTTTCATTCACTCATTGACAGAGATAACAAATATATATATTTTTAAAACGTCATTGTTATAATATTTGCAGTTGTCAATTTATTTCCATCATCATTATAATAAAAACTTTAAAAAAAAAGCGTGTTTTTAAAACAAAGAAAAAAAATATGTTTTTAATTGCAAGTAACATTTATTAGTTTTACAGTGTGTTAGTTCAATTCACAAATATTAAACAATTAAAAATATAATAAGCTTATTCGAAGTGGTGTCCATTGGCTGCAGTACAGTCCTTTAAAAGTTGAGACCAGTTATCAATAGAAGTACGCGCTCTTTTCACGGGGAAATTCTTCACTGACAATCGTATAGATTGTTTAACGAACTCGAAGGACTATACTTGGTGTTATTAAGGGGCTTAACTACCTTCTCAAGAAAGGTATCTTGATACACTTGTGCCGATGTTTTGATACCTTATTCACAAAAATATGGCTTAGTCTCTCCTTCATAGCTAACACCCCACCAAACTGAAGTTGGATAATGCCCACGTTGCACTCTGTCGACTAATTGGGAAGCTTCCTTAGAGCTTTGAGCATAAATACGGTCATTTTCTTTGTTCAAATGTTGCTCAATTGTAAAAAAAATCTCATTCGTAAACAATTTTTTTCTGTGACCTCCCTTTGCTCAACCTCAGTAATTGTTTCGATTTTACCACCCTATTCATCTTTAATTTATCAGTTAAGAAATGACCAGTCTCTTATAGGCTGCAAGTCCTAAATCATCTCTTAAAATACGTGACATGGTTCTAAGTGCTATCTTCATTTCCCGAGATAAAATCTTTTGCTTTCGATCAAGATTTCTTCGAATTCTTTCTCTTACTGCTTTGATCATCTTTTTCGTACAAACACTACGTGGACGGCTAGATCTTTCTCTGTCACAAACAGAGGAAGTCTCATTGTACCTATTAATAGCCCGGTACACAAACATTTGAAATAACAACAATAACAAGTGTATGGTAAGTTTTAAAAATTTCATTTTGCTCCATACCTACTTTGAGTAATGCAATCACAGCGATTCTGTCCTCCTTATCACCCCACTCCATTTTAATATCGCAAAATATTGTACAATGTATTGGCGCTGAATTGAGACAATATAATGAACAATCGTACAAGAATGACTGATTCCAAATTTAAATGTAATATTTTTTTATTTTTTATTGTAACAGTATTTATGGCCAGACTAAGTATTTATCATTTTGTCCAACAATTACTGATGGAATTAAATCTAAAATAATAGTTTGTTATATAAAATACAGTTATAATTTTTTTTTGTATTATATTGTCTAAATGTATGTACCTATATAAAATCGAATGGCTTCTCGGTTGAAGCTAGAGGGAGGAGGGGGAGACGAAATTACTGGCAACAGATATACACAATAAACTATACTACATAGAAATATCAGTCAAATAAAATACAAAAACATGTAATGGTCAATATTTCACCTAAGCGAGCAACATTATAAAATACATTAGAAAACACAATAATTGACTGTCGATAAAACTAAATTAATGAACGCCTTAATTGAAATATGTATAAACCATTTTAAAATACATACAAATGTAAAAAAGTTTATTGTATTTTGCGGTGGCGACCTCAAAATCTATCATGTGCAACTGGCCTTATCGCAACATTTACAGGCTTTATTAATTTCATTATACTTGGAAGTAAAATGCATTATATAGTGTATAAAGGCACGAGGCATGGTAACATAATTATTCTGACCTTCAATAAATTCTGTCATATTTCTACGCGCCATTTTTGTACCGCCATTGAAGTTTTTATTAAATCTAATGCAACATAAAATGGCCGGGCAACACTTATTTTATTAAGAGTATGCATTTTTTTTAGTTGTTTATTTTTTGTTTTCATTTAATTGTGACTAGTTAACTTCTGAACTTATTAATTGAGGTCAAATTATTGATGTAATGTTTGTTTTGATGCGATGATGTTTAATTATAGGTTATAATGTAGGTGGCGCTGTATTCGAGTTATTTCTATTGTTTTCCTCTGAGCCTTGCAAAAGATAATATAAATAAATTAATAGTACTTCGAAATACGTTTTATCAATGCTTTGCTTATTACAAGGCTTGTCAACAAATTAATAATGTATTGATTTTGGAACAAATAATGATGTTTCTCTACATATCAAAGACAATTTACATATTTATTAACAATTACGTTGCCATGTATTAAAATGGTAACTCCATTAAACAAACGAGTATTAATCGTTTAAACGTTAATTTAAAATATTCAAACTATGTTATATGAATTTACATTAAATATTATACGCAAACTAGTTCAATAAATCTCATTTATTTTGTATTGGTTAGAAATAAATTATTAATACATAAAATCGATGTTAGATAAGGTATCAAAAATAAGGTTTTCGTTACAAGAAGCTAAAAGCTTAAATTATAAGCTTATAAATTACACAGTATCATCAAAATTCTTCAATAGATGGGATTTCAACAAGTAAGAATAATCATATCCAATCCAATTCTTTGTAATCATTGTTGGAGAATACAAAATGCTATCTAGAAATAATTGAAATTCCAGGTAATTTATATTCATTGTAGAATTACGATAAGGGTTTAAGCTATGAGATCTTGTTAAAAATTGTTCATTTCATAACAGACTTCAAAAAATGTATGATGACGATGATGTATTCATAACATATAAGAAAGACAAGAATGCCTCAGTGACTTACAATGAATGAGTGAATGAGGATCTCAAAGTGATTCTATCAGAAATATTGCGGTTCTTAGTAAGCTCACGAACACTGCTTTGCACAGACAGAAAAAAGAACAGTATTTTTTTGCAGAGCTCGTGAATAAGAGTTAGAGTAAGAGTATTAGTAGACTTATCAAGTCCCGTCTTGACAAGACCTGCAAAATGCAATTCGAACCTGTGCGAAGTGACAGTTATAAAAGATCGTAAACCACAATGAACTCCCGCGTTCCCTAACACATTAATGAGGTTTTATATTTCCTTATATTTTAAACATAATTTGACATCACTCATGGTGACATAATATATTTCTTATTTATATTTAAGATTAAATCCAGTATAAAAATCATAGTATTATACAATAATATTATACTTCATAATCCATAACACTGTTGATTCTAATAATATACGGCCTGTCGTTTCTATGAGGAATGGTGGCTTGTCCACTGCAAATTGATGGACCATAGAGTAATGTATGCATAACACGCAGAGGCGTGGTGATTGAAACTCAAGCTCTATCATTAATTTACTCTACTTGCTTCACTTCTTCAGTAATATTCATTTTAGACGGATTAATAATTATGTATCGATGTTGGAAAATGTAGTCATATTTATTGTTATATATTATTATATTTTTATTTTATTATTATGGTTTAGTAGAAATAATTACATTATTTTAAAACACATACAATAAATATATGTATCAATGTTTGAAAATTTAATAATAATATATTTTTTTTTATTATTTTAGTTTCAGTTGAAATAATTATATTTCCTTAAAACACATACAATTAATATTATTCTTAAATAAATATTCCTACTACATTAAGATAAATATTAAATGACCGAAACATAAATAAAAATAAATATTTCGAAAAAAAATCAATCTAATATAATTAAATATACATAAAAAAGTTATTTATTAAATATAATGTGCTTCGAAATGTTAACGATATTATATATTCAGAGTGCGCCATATTCTTCAGGCAGTTAGGCGCTTAATGTGCGGAATTAACCGACCTTCAACATATGATCCCGTAATGGACATTGTCACAATAATCCCTTTGTACACTCATTTACACAATTGTACCACATTAAACCCCTAACTTTGATTACAGCTTGTACCAAAAATAGATGGTACCAAAAATAAATGGTACCTTTAATAAGACCATGTTTTATTCTGAGACAATCCAGCTGAAAATTAACTTAAAGTTAGTCTATATTTATTTAAAAACTTAAATAAGTTTCCATAGCTTTGAACATGTTGAAAGATATTTTCAAACATTAATTTCGGTTGTGGCATCTTTTCAATGTTTATCTATACTGAAAAGTTAGAAACATTGTTTAGGAGTTTCGAAAGAAACCTAATAGATGTCACCACCGTCCCAATAAAAATGATCACATATACAATGCTTAATTCACGGCGACCGACACAGTAGCTCAATTAGTAGAGCTACGAGACGGTTTCCCAGAGGTCGCGGATTCGAGTCGCTGCACGAAATCTTTTTATTTTTCATCCTATACTTATTTAAAAAAAGACTGAAAGTATCTGAATATATATTTTTAAGACAAGTTTTAAATATCTCGTTTAAATCCAGAACTTTCCACATACACTAATTGCAGTATATATAGTGTTACATTATTAAAACTTCGTCATCTACTGTCAGTGTTTGATTTCAAGCAGATTAAATGATAGCTCAGAGTTATAATGACAAAAGTTTTTAATAGTTATTAAACATTATTTTTTCTTTAAAAATAGATAGAAAGATATTATTTGTATTAAATTAGATGTTAAGTAGAAAGGATTAAAATGAAGGAACCATTAAAAAGAACAAAATGTCTTATTTTCCAGTGATAACAATTATTTCAAAATTCAAACGTTATTTTTTTTTTATTTGCTTTTACACTTATATTTTTAGTTTCCGATCGTATCACACGATCTTCAACATCTGTATTAATGTATATTTAGTGCATTTTAATTAAAGAATCATTAAAATGACAAAAGTGTTATTTTCCTGCAAAAACAATGATTTCAAAATTCGAACGTTATTTTTTTTTCTTTCCACTTATATGTTTAGTGTTTCCGCTCGTATCACACGATCTTCATAACACGCTCTGTTTGTTACCACTCCATAATTATTGTTTTTTTTTAATTATGAAATTTAAAATAATAACCGGATTCACATCAAGATGTTGATTAAAAATGAGATAATAAGTGTTAATTTGTCTAATATTATTCCTGTTATCTTAGAAAAATAACTTGAACATAACATTTACAAAAAGTTATAGCATTGTTGTATTTTTTTTTTAATAAAATTAAATTTTTAAATAGAGATGAGACTTATTCTACTATTAAGCTTTTCTTAATATTATATAAAAAGCAAACTATCTTTATTTGTACAAAACTCCTTATAATATAATTTTGAAATATTTATTACTTACTTTTATTTTTTATTTTTACCACAGTAAAAAAAAACAGAGACACATTGTTTTACCGGAAATTATTATTTTTTAATCCAGTACAATATATTTTACTATATTATGTAGTAACCGATATACTGAAAAAACATCAAAAGTTTTATATATAAAAAAAAATCGTATTTGTTAATGGATTGCGTTGAGTTTGTAAATAGGTTAGAACTTAAACCGTTGAATCGAAGTCTAATTTTATTTTATTCATAGAATTTGTATAATAAATCTATGGATTTATTACATTTGTTTTGACCGGATCCGTGTCAACATTCTACGGATGTCGACATATATCAACGATTGATACTTGTCATCATTTGACATGTGTCAAAAGTTAACTTAAGTCAATTTTAGATTTAATTCAATAAAACTAAAGATTTTAAATACATGTACAACATAATTAATTAAACTAACAAGGTTTTTATTAACTGAATAAAGATTGAAATCGTCAGAATATTCCATTCTGAATTGTCAAAATAAAAAAAAAGCAAAATTCTACGGATGTCGACATATATCAACGATTGATACTTGTCATCATTTGACATGTGTCAAAAGTTAACTTAAGTCAATTTTAGATTTAATTCAATAAAACTAAAGAATTTAAATACATGTACAAACATAATTAATTAAACTAACAAGGTTTTTATTAACTGAATAAAGATTGAAATCGTCAGAATATTCCATTCTGAATTGTCAAAATAAAAAAAAAGCAAAATACGGTTTTCTGGTATTCATTCTAAGAATGCGCTTACGTCATTGGGAACATAATCTTAGTCCTGCAGCCAGTTTTGCCAGTGTATAAAACAAATATCACTTGTAAAAAATGTACTTAACATCGTCAAGTCATTGATACATATTTAGTATATTATACCCTAACTTTATAAAATAGTTTACAGCCACCCCTTTTGAAGGTTTGGGTCTGACGTCACAAAAAATGCTAAGTAATTACAGGGAGTGGTTGGTACATAATTTTTTTGTTAATTTACCTAGGTGTGTTATATTAATGAAAATTATATTAAAACTATAATTATTCATATGAAATATATATATGTTTATATGTATGTCATGAATAAAATAAAGATTAATTATTAAATGTATTTAAGTAAATATACACTGTATTAAATATAATTTATGGATTATTTACTAACCTTGAATTTTGTTTAGTCATCATGGTGTCAAAATTAATAACATGATACATTTTGATATTGACAGTTCATAATCTAAAAAAAGCAATTATAAACTCTCTAAAAATATTTAGTATAATTCTAGATTTGAATCTTATCTTTATTATAGTCAAAATCCTAATTGGTTTCTTTGTATTCAAGTAAAGCATATATAGGTACATACATACAGTCAGACCAAAAGTTATTGTATTTTATTTATGTATTTTAAATGATATAAATAAACCTTATACGATCTACAATACAATTAACACCCAAATCTGTTTTTTTTACAAATATCATAGATATAATTCTAGTATCTAGTAGTATCTAATATCTAAGATAGATAGATAGCAATCTATACGTGGTATACAGAATATATGAAATATTATATATATAATAAAAGATAAATTGTAATTAAGTAAGTTTTAACTGTAATTAGTTAATAAAATATTTTTTCTAGTATTTGAATATTATATAATTTTTCACTTCAAGTACGAAAAATAAAATATAATACATAAATAATACATATTAATAAATATCTGGTAAAATGAACATTTAATCGTAAATTTATAGACAATTTTCAAAGAATTTCAAATTAACATTGAAATCATAATACTTACTTAGAAACTTAAAAAATATGCTAATCGTAACTCATAAAGAAAAGAAATATTAAAAAAAGATATATTAACGAAATATTTCAACATACATACATATATAATATGGAATACTACAATTATTGAATATATAATACTTATATAGGTATTATATATTCCATAATAATAGACTTCTAACGAGCACCTGATCCATGTGAGCGTAAACGGATCGTCGATGGACATCTGTAATAAAGGTAATTGGTAACGCATCTGCCATACCACCCTTAAGATATTAGGGAGGAGGGGGGGAGGGGGGGGGGGTTTGGTGAGGGGAGGGGATAGGCATTCGGTTCCTTCACCCACCTGTGAAACGGAACTATAATTGCAGCCTACACGAGAATCAATTAGTTCAGTGATAATCTATAATCTATATAATTATAATATCTAATCTATATCTAGTTTAACTCACATAGGACTCGGATTTACGGTCTCTTGCAACTATTCTCTAGCTATTCGTCTTCATTTCTAATTTTATTATTTGTATTGTCAGTACGATGAGATAACAAAGATCGTAGGTTCAATTACTGTTAAAAAAAGGAAAAATATTAAGTGTGTTATATATATATATATATAACACAAGGATATTGTACATTTATTATTTTTTTAATACATTAAGGGTTACTATATCTTTATATGTCTATATAGGTATATAATATGTATTTGTGTAGGTATATTGATTTATTGAAAAACAAGAAGATATTTATGATTTATAGTTTATTTATTTTTATTTTATTAGTTTATTAGTTCATATGCACTAATAAGTTTTATATAATTTATTCTAAGGTTGTTTTCCTAATTGCTTTTTTTTTTGTATTAATATTTTATGTTTTAAGCACCTTTCTGTATGTTTGTACTATACTTTCGGTCTGACTGGTGGAGAATGCTTTTAAACATTAAGTCAGTTATTGTACTAGTTTTGAGCAAAGACTAAATAAATAAGTAAATGTACTTGAAAATAATAACAAAATATAACTATAATAATTACTCTCAAAATAAATGTAGTTTATGAAACGTCGTCATTAATATTCGCTTCGCTTCGAAGCATTTTATTTTTAATAGCAAAAAGATTTTCTGAAGCATTGCACTCCTTTATTATTTCCTTAGAGAGTTAAATTACGTAAATAATACTACAATTTATACTTTTATACACATACATATAGTTATATATTTATATAATTATATTTTAGAAAGAAATACAGGGTTACAATTTATTGATAGAGAAAATCATTAATTGTCATTAAATCGTTTTAAAACACATAAATTACGTTAAATATAAAATTCAAACATAGAATTATTATACTCTATGACTCAAAATCTATTGACATATTTTAAAAATCTGGTAAACAGTTATCTGCGGTTATTTAAGATAATTCTATAAATCATTATAAACAACATAATTTTTAAAACATTTAGTAATATGTTAATATATTTTGATTCATGTTTTATTTACGATTTGACAAACTGTCATAGTTTCGTAACTTTAATATTGTTCTTCACAATCTCAATTACACAAATAATGAGTAATTTCATTTGTAACGTAATGAATGAAAAACATATGTTTTCTGTTTTCTAAGGAACCGGCCTTCAGACCAGTCATTATTTGATTAGTGACACATGATGTAACCAATGATATCATTATTTATAGATTTCATAATTAGTTTAATTATTTATTTAAATAATATTTTTATTTCATGATATTTATCATTATAATAAATTATTATTAATTCTAGAGCCTACTTCTAGAAGTAAAACAGAACCTATTACAAGAATTATTGATAAATTTAGAAACAATTATAATATTATTTTACTTGATATTTCCTTAATTCTTAATTGGATGCAGGTAAGCAATAGTGTGAACCAACAAAAAGCGATTTTTAGAGATATTTGGTATTCTTATTATGGATCAAATATTCTACATTTAACCAAACCACTTTAAGTCATTTAAGACCAAAAAGTACTAAAAAAATATTTTTATCATACCTACGTTACATTAAATTCTTCAACACATTCGTCAATCAAATTAGTACCATTTATTATCATGTTATGATATTTGACATTTTATTTCAAAATATCATTCAGTGGTTCACTGAGTGTCAAGAAACAAACTTCCAAAAGAATAATAAAGAACTTGGTAGATATTTTTCAAACAATGTATTTAAAACTTAACACACTATTGCATATCAGCGTCCAATTTTAATAGACTTCATTCTTTTTGTTATTAAACTTTCGTGAAAATGATTATTGAATTTACCTGTAAATATATTAACAAATATATATTCACGAAAGTTCATCGGATATCGCCCGACAAGTTCCGAACTCATTCAGGATTCAGGAATCCTGAAGTTCCTATTCATAATCTCGAATAGGAATTTCTTTTGATATAAGTTACTCGTGTATTATATATAGTATTATATAATGATATCACAGGTGTACCAGGTGCTGGAAAATATTAATGGTGATTGATGATTTTGCAAGGATAGAAGAAAAAGTTTGTCCAGTCTGTTTTCAAAGTAAGAAAAATTTTATTTTCTGAGATTTGTCCAAGACATCATCAAAAGCTAGTTAAGTACAGTTTTCATAAAGACACATCAATCAATTAACCTTCAAACTCATGACAATATAATTATATTTTATAATAAATACATATAAGTATATACTTAGGTATTATAACATATAAGTACTATGTTTATAAAAACATGTATAAATGTAAAATATAAAGATTTCATATTTAAATCAAAACCACTTTTTACTTATATAATAACTTTACTAATACAATTAATATCAAAAATATAAGTTTGTTTATATCAAAATTATCTTACGTAGATAATAGTATCCACTTATATTATAAATGTTAGAATAATTGGTTTTATAAGTTATAAAGTATATTAAAGACGATTGTGAATTTCATGAACTTAATTGGAGAAAAAAAAATCTAATTAAATCTGAAAAGACAACGACTGTAATCAATTAAAATAGATATTTATTAGTATATAATATAAGCTTAATAATACATAAAAGTAAATAGTATAGAAATCATTTATTAGTAATGTTTGGTATTTGTTTAGTAAAGTGTATTTAGAGTTCACGATTTAAATTTAGCTATTTCCGTACTATTTATTTAATGGGATGAAATTAATCCGATCCTAAAACTAATACAAACATACAAATAGACACGGTTTTAATACTAGGATAGTATAATATTTATTATATATTTATTTAAAATTTGCTTTAGCTTTGCTTTTTAAGTAGCAATATTTTTGATGTAAATAAATGATTAGTTATTATAATCTCATTAAATTAAACCAAACCGCAATTTTCCCGCAACTTCAGTTACTCGTTACAGAAAGACAAACACAATTATCAATAGCATATAAATATTTTTTTAAAACTGTGTATAAACATGTTAATTATATTAAACTTTGAAATAATTATACAAATGAAAAATTCATGAGCACCTTATTCTAAAGGTAGCAGGTTCGAGTTGTTGATGATTTTTTCATTCTATATATAGATGATTCAGACTATAGTAAAAGAAATTACTATCTAAACCAAAAGCTATACTTAGGGAAATAATTATATTTTATATATCAATGCCATAAAAACACAATAGGTTAACCTCATTTTGTTAAAGTTTTTTTTTTTTTTTTTTTTTTATATGATCTAGGGCAATGCTTGACTACATTCCACCTGATGGTAAGTGGAATGTAGTCTTAGATGGTAAGTCGCATTGCCCTAGCAACCTATTCACTCTTCTCTTGAAGACACCCACATTATATTTGGCCGGAAATACCGACGCAGGCAAATTGTTCCAGTCCTTTGCTGTACGCACTAAAAATGAGGAAGCAAAGCGCTTCGTTCGGACAGGTGGAATGTCCACAACAAAAGGATGGATACCTGCCGTGCGTCGGGACGTCCGGTGATGGAAGGGGGACGGGGGAATTAACTCGTGTAATTCCTGCGCACACTCACCAAAATGTATCCTATAGAATACTGAGAGGCTAGCAATTTTACGCCTGTGTTCAAGGCTTTGGAGGTCGGCTTCGACCAATTCGGGATCGCCTATAAGCCTCTTTGCTCGCCTCTCAATTGAGTCCAGAACCGCAAGATGAGATTTTGCGGCACCAGCAAATATGTGTCCACAGTACTCTACACACGACCGGATCTGTGCTTTGTATAAAACAAGAAGCTGTCCCTGTGTAAAGTACTGCCGAACCTTCGCAAGAACGGCAAGCTTTGCTGCTGCTGCTCTTGCTCTGGACTCAATGAACCGACCAAAGTTGAGGTTCGAGGAAATCTCTAAGCCTAACAACTGAAGCCGGTCACTGTATTCCAAGGATACATTCTGGAAAGTAGGAGCCAAGGTGAAAGGGCTCCTTTTGGAGGTGAATAGACACGTCTGCGTTTTGGTGGCGTTGAACTCGACAAGATTGGCATTGCTCCATGCGGAGACTGCCTGAAGTTTGTCATTCAAACGTTGCACCATGGCTTCTCTTTCAGACTGTACTTGATCTCGACTAGCCCGAGTACTCGGCAGATATCTTTCTACAACTGTGCTGTCGTCTGCATACCCATAGATACCGGGCTTCAACAGATCATTAATGTGCAGCAGAAACAGAGTTGCAGAAAGAACGGACCCCTGAGTCACTCCGGCATTTATTGTCAAGGGTTCCGAGGAACACCCGTCGACAACTACTCGGAGAGATCTGTGGCTCAGAAAGTCCGTTACCCAGCCGATCAGACCAGGAGATATACCGTACGCTGAAAGCTTGCATATAAGGCTCGCATGCCAGACCCTGTCAAATGCCCTCGAGACGTCCAGAGAGACGGCGACCGCTTCTCCGTTCTTCTCGATGGCCTCGCCTAAAATGTGAGTAGCATACACTAGGAGGTCCCCAGTAGACCTATTACGGCGAAACCCGTACTGTCGGTCACTGAGGAGATCGTTACCTTCTAGGTATGCTAGTAGGCGCGAGTTCAATACACGCTCCATAATCTTACAGAGTATGGAGGTGATTGAAATCGGTCTGTAATTGACAGGGTCGGCACGGCTGCCTTTTTTGGGCACGGGTTGCACATTAGCAAGCTTCCAGGATTTCGGCACTATTCCAGTCATGAAAGAGAGGCGATACAGACGTGTCAGTATAGGAGACAACTCAGCTGCGCATGTCTTGAGCAGAATGGCTGGTATACCATCAGGACCACTGGCTTTATTCACATCTAAACGACACAATGTTCTCCATACCTCTTTGTTAGTGATGCGGATTTCAGGCATCGAAATACCGCAGTGAGGAAGATGTGCTGGAGAAGCATTGCCAGTGTCTAGATGCGAATTCTCAGCAAACAGAGAAGCAAATACATTCGCTTTCTCTGTTGCAGTGTGGGCCAGGGATCCATCAGGCTTCAGCAGAGCAGGCAGTGAGGGTTGGCAGAAGCTCGACTCGATCGCTTTGGCAAGAGACCAGAAAGCTCGACTGCCAGTTGGTCTGACAGAGAGCTTTTCGCCATTCTTAACGATCCGATCAAGACGAGCCTTCCGCAATGCCTTCTTGTAGGACTTGGCAGCTTGGTTAAAGGCTCTCTTCTTCAAACTTACATCCGGAGTTTTGCGGGTTCGAGCATCAGCCCAAATGAGATATGCCGAATGTTTTTGGTCTTGAGCATGACCACATTCGGCATTAAACCATGGGCGAGCTTTGCCACCGATGGGTACGTCAGCAAAAGGAATAAAATACTCCATTGCCTGATGCACCACATCGGTTATAGCATCCGCGCAACTCGACGGATCCAAAGAAGAGAAGCAGACCTGCCGCCAAGGATAAGACGCAAAAAAGTGTCGCATCTCATCCCAATCTGCTGACTTGTATTTCCATACTCGCCTAACACCATGAGGTTCGAAAGCTGGTGGGGAATATGTAAACACAGATTTCACCAGACAGTGATCGGAGGTTCCCAAGGGGGAGGTGACTTCTATACGATACCTGTCCGGATCAGTTGTCAGCAGAAGGTCCAGGCAATTGGCTGTATGGCCTACCACATCTGGTACCCTTGTCGCTTGCTTCACCAGCTGAAAGAGGTCCAAGGACAACGCAAATTTCCGCGCTTCTCTTCCAGCATGGTCGGTCTTCTGGTACGGGAACAGCCAGTCCTGATGACAGGCATTAAAGTCCCCCAGAAAGACGAGCTGCGCCGAAGGGTACTGATACAGAGCCATATCTGCAGCCTCACTGAGATACTCAAATAAACGAGTGGTCTCCTGGTCACCGCTGTGCGAACGGTAGACACAGGAATACAGGATTTTTTCGTTTCCTGTGTCCACTAAAACCCATAGGGAAGAAAAAGTGGGGTCTTCAAGGTGACGGAGACGCTGAATACAGAGGTCGTTCCGCGCGTACATACTGACTCCGGCCCGTGAGCGAAAGTTGTGCTCCAACGAGTAACCGGGATAATCCAAGTATGTAGCGCTCAAAGGACATTGTATCTGCGTCTCCGTCAAAAAGAGCAAGTGCGGCTGCTCTGTCTCCAGGTGGTGGTGGACAGCTAAAAGATTTGAGTGCAAACCCCTTATATTAGTCAGGTGCACTTTGTATGAGGAGGAGTGCAACCGCTGTGTCAACTTGTTTCTTTTTTTTACCTTTTTCATAAAATAAAATAAATAAAAGTGAATAGGGATGGGAAATGGCAGTTGAACGAGGCGGTACGTATCGAACCCGACGTCGAAATTGGTGATGTCTTGCCACTGGGAGGCTAGTCTGGAGACTGCGGGACGCCCGAACCCCCCCAGGGATCGCCATCGGACACCCGACAAAACAAACACCAACTCGATGTCAACCGGTTCGCCAACGTACCGCAGCTGTTCAAACCCATTTCCCATAAACGGCTTCATCGAGCAACGTGCCGGAACACGACTATGTCGCTTTGCGGCACGACTTTGCCCGATGGGTGGTAACTTTGCCAGCGACCCGATGTTATGGTCTACCACCAAGAAAAAGTAAAGTTAAAGTACTCAAAATGTACCTTATCGGAAATAACTTCAATAAAATTATTGAAACTAATTTTACTCAACTTCTTGAATATAGATGTGTGCCTTCAATTAATGAGAAAAAAAACTAATCTTGCAATCTATCTAGCTCACCATCTCTTAAAGCATATAGGTAATATTACAATATTCTTACTTTTTATTTCGTACCATGACATCCGTAAAGCAATATTACTTTAATAATGTTTAAATAAGTTTTGATGATGTCATCCCCAATCAGTCGTTCTTTTATCACATTTTTTTATAATACTGATATTTCATTCCTGTTGCAGGAATAAAAAAGCATTCGTTCATTTACGTCACTACTCACTAAGCAGGAATAAAACAATATCTTTATATATAGGGTCAAGTAGGGTAAATATAAGATGCCAAAAAATTTAGGTAAAAATAAGACAGCTATAAATTTCTTTGAAGTCAACATCAAACAGAACCATATTCCACTTTAATAACAAGTTCATTACAGACATAATAAGAAAATAACTTTACATTTCTTTTTTATAAATAAAACTAAACAAATTACGTAATATTTATGACTCACGACAAATTTTGCCGCGAAAACTTTTAAACGCGGTTCGCGCACTTTCGGTGGTCTCGCTCTGACTAGCGCTGCCCGCGCTCTTACACCCGCACTTCGCGCGGTGCGTCTTTTGTCCTTGTGCATACACATTACACGATATTATTTTAGTCTCCGGTTAATGGGCGGTGTGTGAGGATGCCTTGATTTTCGGGGAAAATATAAGACAAGCGATAGGTAAAATATAAGACAGAGGGTAGTGTAAAAATAAGACTAGAAAATTAATCATGCCACGAAAATATGTTCCTAAACCAAAAACGTACGACGAATTGATGTTACAAGAAGCATTGGAAAATGTAAAAAGTCCAATCCTTTTTATGTATCCTGCTGTCCACATTAAATATAATATCCTTAAAGAGGAAATTGTCATGAAATTGACACCTGCACCACAAGTTAATAAAAGAAGTGCCTTAATGTTTGATATTGACTTCAAAAAATACCATATTGGGTAACTCGAAAAAGGATAAGGCCTACGTTTCATTTATGTTACAATTTAAGCTTATTATTTTGTGCTGATTTTTAAAACCAAAAAGTATTACAATGTAATAAAGAGACTGGTTAGTCTAGTGTCAATTAAGTAGATTATTATATTGGTTATTATCGAGTTTATAATTACCTATTACTTTAATTTTCGTTGAAAATTTATGTTTTTGTATTATTTTAATTTTTGTATTTCTTTATTTTGTGTTTTAAATGTTAAAAACATTGTTAAATTTGGCAATCAAAAAATATTGCTAAGCAAAATGTTACGCAAAATTTTGATATTTTTTTTGATACTTAATAAAAAAAGTTTTTAATTTTTTATACACTTTTTGTGTTATTTTTAACCTCCTTGACTTATAATGAGCCGTCAATGTCAAAAGTATTGAAAGATATGTAAAATACAGGCTATATTATTTTTTGCCGACCATGTCTCATAATTACCTTTTTTGGAGGAAAATAATAAGACACTGATTTTATATTAAAACATGCCTTTTAAATATAACTATTGACAAACAAATCAAATAACGTTATAGCTATGAAGTAAAAGTATTAATATAATACATATAAACTGGAAATAGAAAACATTAAGTTAAAAAAAAGTTAAAAGATTGAGTTTTTGTCTTATATTTACACTACTTTACCCTACATATTTCTTGTGTGCGTGTGTATGTCACTGAACTCCTCCTAAACGACTGGACCGATTTTTATGAAATTCTTTGTGTGTGTTCAAGGGGACTTGAGAATGGTTTAGATTCACAATTTGGTCCACTGGAAAATGGTTTTATTGATTAATTTTTAATGTGTAAGTAGGTGGTGATAATGGAATGTTTCTTTCACATTGGTTCCGACGGACTGCGTTACCATGGCAATGTCAAATATTAAATAATATTATATTTTAATTATAGTCTGCCCTGACAGTTGGTGTTGCGATAGAAATAAAAAAAATATTTTAGTACTAGCGGCCCGATACGTGCTTCGCTACCGAAAAAGTGAAATTTTAAAAAATATATTGGTACATCAAATTCATTTATTCAAACAAAAAATCTTTATTTACATATTCATACGATATCGATTGGTCGAATTATGATAAATGTACCTACATGTAATGACGTTAGATATTGTGATAACTTTTTAATATATATTCTTTTTTAAGTTTGAAATTTTTAAATTAAAGACGCCTGTACAAGACAACGTCTGTTCGGTCCGCTAGTTGTTTTATAAATGTCATGGTAAGAATCAAAGTAATATTATTGTAATATAGCTATAAAACGTCTTAAAGCTAGCTTTTTTGTAGTTCATGGTAGACTTGGTGATAAGAAAGTTGAAATTTGTTAATATTGCTTAATACTTTTTATTTTATTTTTTCAAATTACTTTATTAATAATAAATTGTTCTGTTTTCGTTGTAAATAAAAGGCCAGTTGTATATTAAATAATTTCATCAAGAGATTGAGATTTAGCTCACGTTATTTTTTGCAGATGTTTTTGTAACGACCAACCCGAAGTAAAATTTAAATACTAGAACGTTCTTATAAAATTAACGTATAAAGTTCATATATATATAGGTATATGTGTCGGAGAATAATCATTTGTTACAGTCTTTGTGGGCGTCATTGGGATAAAGTGTAAGCACAAAAGACAAGATCACAATTTTACACGTTTATTTAGCAAATAGAATTGTTCACTTTTAACTTTGAATCGAGCAGCGGGTTCGCGGCACCGATCTTAGTATCGTCTTTTATTTTACAATAAACCAAATCAATCACTCCATCAGTATCTTATCACTTCAAAATACAGAGAATGGTCGTTTCGAAAATACTTTTTAATAAACTTATAACCTTTTTTTAAAATTGTAAAATAATGAAACGAAACAAATAAAATTAAATAAAGAGATTTGAAAGCGATTGGAATTTAAACAAATAAAATAATATTATGGTACGTTCGAATAATAATCAATGCTATTGAATTAACTCGCTCCGACATATATAGTATGTATATGTTACCACTTAAAATATGCTATTCTATATTCGTAACATTCATTTGAAAATAAATTATAATAAATTATAGTAACAACATTCATTTAAATCTTCATCTTTGCCCATAAAAACAGAACAACATAAATTTATTTATTTTATTGTTATAGTTTACTAACAGCTAGTCTTTGGTATTCATAAAACTATAGAAATCTGTATCGTAAATCGATCAAGACACATGGAATTCAATTCCACTATAATTTTCACCTGGATTGGATGCAATTGGATGTGGCTGTTTAAATATTTTTATAATTTATAAAATAAACGAACTATAATTTTACCATCAAAGAGAGAAAGAAAAATCTTAAAATATTTTAAAAAGTGACATCTGTGTCATATTGGCGAACTATTGGCTACTAAGTGGTTTGATGTTCATTTAGAAGTAATGCAACTCGACAACAGATGGCGCTATACCCTTGTGTTTATTGAAACGAACACTACAGTTTTCTATATTAACCGGATAGATGGCACTGTTACTAAAATAAAAAATAAGTATGATATCAGTTACATACGTTACCTCATTAAGGTATCTGTGTACTTAGATAAGATTTTCAAATCATACCACAATATCATTGATTGGATTTAAAAAAAAATAACTTAAGCGTCAAATCTGATAATATTTATAAGCTCATCCTGGTTTGGTATCAGTGTATCGTAGGAATGTTATGAAGCTTAACTAAATCCAATTAATTCATTCAATTCATAATTCACCATGACTTGTAGAAACTATTTTATTTTAAGTTTATTAAAAATTCAATATAAATATCATTCAAAGATTTCAACTAAATGACCTATCTGCGAAACGAGAATTATACTAACAAGGGAATTTAACAGGCAATTTTGCCCAAGGGTATTGCAATTTGTCGAGTCATTTACGATGGACACATTTAGCTGTTTGCATGATCGTAAAGAGTCCACACCCTAACTCCATGTGTCTGACTACCCTGCTACCACTATAGCGAGGCCTCAATACTATCGAACAGAAGTAATGAAACATAAGGAAGACAACAAACTATCGGAGGTCATCGTAAAATGGGCTTGAAAAACCTCGTACGCCCACAGGTAGGTAACCATTACTACGTCACCCCCACAATTGAATCGTAACAGTAAAAAAGGAAACTAGTTCCCCGCGGACGCTTTTACGTGAATCTACCCTCCTCAATCAAACCAACCCATTTGATAATAAGGTGCCGAGGGAAAGGAATAGCTATAAGGATTGTGTTATAATTGCCAACCTGTTATATATCAAAATAGCTTTCTTCCCCAAAACATGACCAGGTTGAAATGAGCTACTGGCCAAATAAAATCTTAAATATAATAAAAAGGTTCTTTAATTTAAAACTTCTTGAACGACGAACCATGTACTTGAAGCGTAGACGAGAATCCGTTGCGTTAGTTTACAGAAAAACAACGAAATTCTTAACCTCCAACACTGCGATACTGCTGAAGAAGATGCCTAACAATAAAAAGAATAGTTCCTTACCAAATGTGATAGAAGAAAGTCAGGAAGACAGCGGCTCCAAAAGCCCAGATGAGATTACAGATTCAGATGACGAGAGCCATTTAGGAGACCAAGACTTAGATTACTATTTAGGAATAAGACCAAAAGACACATACTGGAGTGATCCATCAGGATTAGAACAGATAAGGAAAGATTATCTGATTTATCACTGTGGAGTATCTGAAGAAGATTATGAAAGGCGTTACAAAAAGAAAGTGTCAAAGCCTAGCCACCCGGTACAGCCGAAACTAAAGCAGGTGCCCTTCAAAATTCACAAAAAACATAAGAAATCAAATACTTTAAGAGAAGGCATGACCGAATCATGGGTAGAGAAAAAGGGTATTTTCAAATTATTTGGAAACAGGCGAGATAGCGAATCAACATCTGACAGCTACAGCGAATGCGATTCTAATGATGACGCAAAATTTTCCGATATCATCAACATTGATAAAGATGATGGAGAGGCCTTGGATGTAACTGAAATACGTGGACTCAATACCACCGATAAATTTAAAATGTTAATGGTAATTTCTTTAAATGTATTACCAGAACTAAATCATTGTGTTATACCCACAGTTTATTACTATATATCTCATTCTCTTCTTTGTTTTCAGGGGGTCAGAATCAAGGAGGTGTCGGAGGGCAGGCCGTGTGACAACTGTCCAGAAATTTGTCCCGGATTCGTGTCACATCCTTGGAGGTTAGTGTTATATTTTTTATTTTAACAGTAGGTATTTTATTATCTGTCGCATTTTATTTTTACTATAGAACAGCTTTTACAACGCCAGAACAATAATATCGCGGTGACAATATATTGATGCTAAAAATAAAGCGAGCGTAATGGCCAGTATCATTAGGTTAACAAGGAACAAACACATCGAACGACAAACGAACTAATGACAGACGCGTTATCATTGGCCAGACATTTGGGCCGTCTTCATCCGGGTCAGTGATAACTTATCGGTGCACTTTCATTCATTTCTTAGCAGTACTTAAACGTGTATAAAATAACAAATTGGATAAAAAATTACAACCTTGATCTAAAGGTCGCAAGCGCACAGTTCGTGTACAATCGTCATTGTCAATACATAACTGTCTGTGGATAGACGTGTCATAATACGTATTGTAAAATGTGTTTATCGTTGAAACAAGTGGAGTGGGCGGAGATATACCACCGCGTGATCAAGAGTAGCAAAGAAGATGATGTTCCAGAGAAGAAAATACAGAAGTTCCCATCCAGGGAGAGGAACCACGCGGTTCGCAGAAAGAGCAGCAATAATAATTTTCGAACCCATGTTAATTGTCAGACGTGTGCTAAGTTCGCTCAAGATGAAAACACATGAAACAGTATAATTGTGAAGTGTTTATTGAGACTTATTTGCTCAAGGTGACTGATGTTACATTTAGCGATAACTACAAAATTGAAGGTGTCAAAGAAACAGATATAAATGTGATCTCTTGTATATCTAACATCTCGGTATATTTTTCTGTTAATAATAGGTATTATATTGGACAATTTGATACCATGTTACATTTATGACAATGTTCAAGATAAAGTATGCATGCAATATTAACTTCTATACACTTACTTGTACGAGTTACAATCGTGTGTATGTACATCTATATAAGTACATATAGGGAACGGTATACAGTATCAATTTTATATAAGCCTTGCGTAACCAACTTGTTTCATTGCTAAATAATTGCGCAGAACGAATTTGTTTAAATAATTACAGAGCAATGAACGCTTTGAATAGATCGACTTTAAAAATATATACCAAGGTATAATATTAGTGAAAGTATATAATTTTGGGATAAATTGTAATCATAAGTACATATAATTAAATGAATATAACGAAAATATAAATATATATGTTGTTTTTGTTTTTCTTAATATTATTGTGAATATATTCAGTTAACGAATGTCTAAATAAATAATTAAAATGACCTTATATATATATTTATATATATATATATATATATATATATATATATATATATATATATATATATATATATATATATATATATATATATTATAAACAAATATAAACTTATCACGAACTTTATATCAGTCATGACATATATTATTCTCGTAATATAATTATCAAAGTAATTTAAACCAGAGTATATTTATTAGTTGAGCTAATAATTTGCAATAAAAATAGTGTTTTAATGACGTCACAATGAAAACATGAACAAAGTATTTTTTTTAATTTGTATAAGATAATTTTAAACCATCTGTATTTAGATAATTTAGTAAATAATACTTAAAATAATCTTTATTATTTTCTTTACGATCCTACCGGAGTAGTAAACTGTATAACCCTTTCAAAAAAGATAGGGTCCAGGTGCTATCTAAATCTTTAATAACCTACCACGTCCCTACTTCATAAGGGTTGTTAATTTCAACGTTATATATTAGATATGTTTTATAACATCATATACATGAGAAAGTACATAACAGACATGTAGTATATTATTAGAATAAGATAAATATAGACGTAATATATTAATGAATTTGTCCCGATAACTGCTTAATTATAATATATTAGAAAAGCAATTACTATCACAAGGATATATGTATGCATAATTGTATATATTATATATTGTAGTAACTATTTTTCCTGATCAGACTATATCAGTTCTGAAGGTCTATCTATCAACGGATAATCTAGGTTGGCTTCTTCTTCCTCCATTCTTTTATAAGACTAAGTCAGGATTTATATAAAATAAAGCCCGTAAATAAGGGTTTTAAACGCAACTTTTGTTATTTTAGAAGTACCTACAAGACGTCTATTTGCGATTTGAATTTTTTTTTATTTTTATCCACTATATCTTAATAATAATAATAATTTGTAAAGAATAGCAATTTAATATGTATTTACTATTAGAACAGAAAACCTACTCTAAATTTCGGATGTAAAATTTATTAAATACATAATGTTTAATAGGGTCAATGAATTATACATTCCTTTTTCGGACAATAACAAAATCTTTCACATCATTAGTGATTAAGAACAAACGATAACTACACATATTCCGTTAAAACTTTTTTGAATATTTAAATCAAATAATAAATTTGATAAATATTTATTCAACATTAGTTGTTACCCGCGACTTTATCTACGTACAAATAAAACATCTTAAACAATTCCACTTATAATACACTTAAATATAGTTCTTATGTTTTTAGGAATGCCAATGTTAGCCAAAAACAAACAAAGAGATAAACAAATTTGATTTTCTTTTGTTGTGCCCTCTATTATATATATATACACTAGCGGACCCGACAGACGTTGTCTTGTACGCGCTTCTTTAATTTAAAAAAATCAAACTTAAAAAAAAAATATTAAAAAGTTATCACAATGTCTAACATCATTACATGTACATTTATCATAATTCGACCAATCGATATCGTATGAATATGTAAATAAAGATTTTTTGTCTCAATAAATGAATTTGTTCCAATATTTTTTTTTAATTTCACTTTTTACGTAGCGAAGCACGTATCGGGCCGCTAGTACTAAAGTATTTTTCTTATTTCTATCGCAACGCCAACTGACAGGGCAGACTATAATTAAAATATAATATTGTTTAATGTCAAATACATTGCCATGGTAACGCAGTCCGTCGGAACCAATGTGAAACATTCCAAAATCACCACCTACTTACACATTAAAAATTAATGAAAAAACCATTTTCCAGTGGACCAAATTGTGAATCTAAACAATTCTCAAGTCCCCTTGAACACACACAAAGAATTTCATAAAAATCGGTCCAGTCGTTTAGGAGGAGTTCAGTGACATACACACGCACACAAGAAATATATATATATAAAGATATATATTATTTTATTATATATATTATTAGCGAAGAAATGTTTACAACTTACATAATTTTGTAGCCAGCTTATTATTTTTATATTATTTGTATTTGTATAGACAATATAATTATCGTTATCATTAAGCCAATATAGTCATTACGATTATCACTTTTAGGAATTTGAGCGTTAATTATGACTTCCTTAAGAGAATTATTTATCTTTCTTTCTAAATTACATTATAGGTACTTACCTAATTCTAATCAATATCTGTCTATTGCATATTGCAGGGGTTTTTAGAAGAAAATATTTAATTAAATATCGTTTAAAACAATTATAAAAAAAATACATATGTAATATCAATAATATTTAATAAATAATGGTAATAATAAACCATTCATATTTCTTTGATAAATAATATTATTTAAGTAATTAATTAATTTATTATTTAATTTATTATTTTACCTTAACTAATGTTATTTTGAATTTTGTAATTAGTTGAATATCAACATATAATTAATAAATCAAATGGGAGACAGACATGTACAGATTAAATTACATAGTTAATTGAATTAACGTAATGGAACTTATGTTTACACAATAAAAATAATTAGCAGGTAATTAAGTATTATCGAAATCGATATATTCTTCTATCTATATATTCTATCTATATATATATATACTATCGATGTATTCTTATCAATATAAATTTAATAATTAATTGGATAAGAAAGAGAAATACTTATATTCTATAAAAAAGACAAAGGTACAAAAACAGAATTTATAAGAAACAAAAAATATTTATTATTTTTTTATAAGATATAAAAGATTCAAATATAAAAAGTACCTACTGCAAAATAAAAAATAAGGAACTACGTTCCAAAAATAAACAAATTTATTCAAAACTTATTCAAATTATAAAAACAATATTCAAAACAACATAAATAATACAACCGTTAAAGACGACCAAAGTTCAAAGTTTGTTTAGTTTGTGATATGATATTGTTGACAAAACGAATATATATATTCTCTATATATATAACAATTGGTCTTTGGACTACATGTTACAACAGGACTGACAGATTAATTAGTAGAACAATTAATTCCTACCATAATATATATATACCTCTAGATATACTTAGTGAGACTGGGCATAATTTTCTTTTGTGAATTTTATATATCAGAGGTGGTCAACCAGTCGAACTCGGTTGTTAACACAATCAAAGCGGCAAGACAATAATATTTAAGATTTTGTTTTTGCCGCATACATTTATTTATTTTCCCAAACACATAATACAATAAATCATACAATTATTACGAAATGTAATTTGGACCTTTTGGTAGAGTAGAAGTATACCTGCCTTTAGAATTTCAAGAACTATGTAATTCCTGAATGTAAATAAAGTTAGATCCCACGGAAATTCGTCGGTAAATAATCTATCTTAGTTCTGATTAAATTGGCCATCTATATTAAAGGATTTCTTAAGTTATCTTCTATTTTCAAGATAAATATATTATCTATAGAATATTCATTGTAAGGACGATGAGTAAGATTTTTAGCCAAAACAAAGGACTTTGTGAGTCACCTTCTTAAGAGACAAAGTGATTTGTTTATGTGACAGCCATTTCTCAAAACATTACCACATGACTACTTAGTATGTTCTACTTATTTAGATATACATACTTACACTTATATGTACTTGTATGTAGTAAAACTATATTATATACGATGTATTTAATGAATGTTATATTGTTTACTAAAAACTATGCTACGAATATTTTTTGTCTGTTTGCGTCACAAACTAGTGATGAGTGTAATGACCTTTTGCGTATTTATTTGGTTGGGTGGTTTCTATCCTAGACTACATAAGTAAATACTTTGTACAGACAAACGTAAAAACTACAGATGTTCGCATAAAGACTACAGTAGCAAAATGAGTGCAGTCAATCGTGAATCATGGTACATAGCTTTTTACAAGTAGGTATATAGGATCAAGTGGAAAAATGAAACCATTAGCAACAGCAAGAATATAAATAAATTAATATTGATGTCAATATACCTAATCAATGTATGAAATATTGTATCCTCGTGTGTGTTTTTGTAAGTCATAAATAACAATTGAAGAAGACAATTTTATAATCAACTTAATAAAGTTTTGTTATAAAAGTGGTAATGGCTACAGGGTATGGTATGGTATGTTATTACTATCACATTTTTCACATAATGAATTTATAGGTTGTGTACTATATGTGTGTGTGCTTGTGTGTGTAAGCGTATATATTGTAATAATCAGAATAGTGGTAGTAAAAAAATAATTACCTTGCAAACTTGTTTCATGTGCGCGTAATTGATTTATGTTTATACATTAGTTTAATGTGTGTAAAAAGGTCACGCGCAAGGATCGGCACGTCTAAGAACAAACTTCCTTTAAACACGATAAAGAAACTGCATTCAATCGACCCTAGTCCCTAATGATCTAAAAGAAAATAAGAGAACATCCATGTTTATTATTAAACAGTTGTGGCCAATAATATATATTTTTTTATTTAAAAAATATGCTAATTGTATAAAGATAAAATAATGTAAATTAATCAAAATAATAAAAACTTATTTAATCTTTACAATCTTAAACATTTCTAAAACTCAGTGTAAAAAAGCAATAGATTAACATTTAAGGTTTTATTTCAATCTTTACGCCATCTGTTATTCAATTGCAACACTAAATCGAACACAAAATTATAATAGCTTTATTAATTATTTCATAGATGGCACTGTATTCTATAACTTTATAATATAATTTAAGCCTTAAACTTTACTACGTTTTTTTTTATAAATTATGATTAAATGTTTGATTGTCATTATTAATTTTAAAAGAATATACCTACCTAAATATTAATAATTTTTAAATCTTTGGCTAAATTTACAATTTAGTCAAATTTATATTTCACTCATTAATGAAACTAAGTATATTTTATATTAGATACATAATTTATCTTATACGAATACAAATGAATTAAACAAACAAAGTAGATCTTAGCACGTTTTGTTTATTTACAATATTTTTATATTTACTTTGATGTTCAACAAGTTTTTCTGGTCATGGCCACCGTTAGAGTTTAATAATTAAAAATATTTAGTAGTAACCACCTCTAACAAGCAATTTTTAGTTAAGATAAAACAGTATCAGTTATGCGATAATTACAGCTAAACTTATCGCATAGTAAATATCGATCAAAGATATTTTCGTTGAAGATAAGATAAAAACGACACAATTTAACTAGGGTAACATTCAAATAGGTTTTTATATAATATGAGACCATAATAAAAAAAGTTTAAATTGTCCACAATTGTCTATGAATGTTCCAATAATTATTGTTTTGTTTTTTATTATTATACAAACAGTTTGTCGTTAACAAGTTGTATCACAAGTATTTGCATATCAACTGTGACGTCATCCTAATACTTCTATTATCACACGGAAGAACTAAGTATTTCATATACCATTACAATTAGACCTTACTTACTTCACGAATGCAATGGATAGTAGCTCATGAGCTATATTATCATAGCTCACGCTTCACTGGTCAAGGCGCACGTACCTTCGTAATCCCTTGAACTTGAGAGAGCGAAAACGCTAAGGTAAACAAACGAACAACTCGTTGACGCACATTTGTCATTTGGAAGCCGGAACGCAAACGCGTCTCTAGAGCGCGAGTGTCATACGTGCGCTCGCGATATTTTTGAACGAAACTGTCAATTTCAAATAAGGAATACGAAAAGTTTACTATTTCTTTTAGTTTTTTAAAATTTACAGCCAGTGACTAATAGTGATTTCAAAGTAAATAGTGTTTTGATGATTCAATTAATGCGTTATTCATGAAGGAAATGACCGATAAGATAATGAGAACGCGTTTTCTGCAATCAATAAAAAAATAATAGTTCTTATTTTCTCGGGTTTAATAGTATAACGTAAGTTTGTGCTTAGTTTTTTTTTATATTTCAAAATTTGCCATGTAAGGAGTCAATAACTGCTTGTTTTTAGATCTTATCTAAATAGTTTTCAAATAACGACTTCCATGATCGGAAAATACGATTTTTCATGAAATCTACACAGATACCTATAAAACCCTATAGTAATAATAAGTAATATAAGTAGTAATTATGGAGACTAAGATTTTACGAGCTATGTATTTAGAGATATTATAAAAAAGAGCAGTTTAGATTATAATTTGAAGTGCAATATACCTATTCAAAATTAGATAAATTTAATAATGATAGTTATGTATAGTTATTTAGTAAACTATAATTTTAAATTTCTGTAGATTACTGCTAATATTAATACTAGACTACTATTAAAATAATAAGTAACTTAAAATCCTGTTATATACTGGATATATAAACTTTTTAAGATATATGTACTTTGCACTATATTATAATCATTGGCACAAGAGAAATACCATGTGATCTGTTGTGTGATTATTATTTATGTGTTATAATATTTTCTCATTCAAATAAAAAACATTAATTACCTCAATATATAATGACTATCACTTTATTTTTATTATCATAATAATAGTAATAATATGAAGGACATTCAAAAAGTAATATATTTTTGAATTTATAATAAAAATACTACTACATATAACGTAAATTAAACTAATATTAATATATCAAATATGAAATTATAAAAAAAAAACCTCAACATAGTTTTAAACTAGAAAGTAATATCTTTCTGAATATCATTATCATGATTTATCTCAAGTACCGTTTTTTAATTTGCACACATTTTTGTGTCAGCAATTCTTACTCAGAAGTAAAATATTATCTCTACCTAGAATTGGGCTTTTATATTATCTATTTCACCAATTTGTGAATTATTTAATATTGAAATTTGGCATCCAAAATATATATCTATTTATGTACACAGATGATCTCTGGTATAGATTCAAAGTGGATAAGATATAAATAAATAAATAGTTATATGACATTAAAACATCTTATTTTGTTACAGATGAAGTAAATAAAAATTCATTAATTAATATTTGTTTATTTGTATACTTAGGTATTATGTTTGGTGATTATTTAATACAAACAAATCATTGAACCCAATTTAATAATGTTAAATAGGTACTCAAATACTTCCAACATTATTAAGATCTAATAAGTTTCTTTGATTTTTATGAATTCAAATGTTAATAAATATTAGCACAAAAACAATATAATCCTTAACGAATGATATAGAAGTCAATCTTTTGTCTCAAATAATAATGAAAAGTAATTCTAATTAGTTTAAAATAATAAAGTAACATAACTTCTAATTGTTTGCTTATTTTCATAAAGGGTTTGCAACAAAGGGAACAGTCATACCACTAACGACATGTTTGTGCATACAATACTCTGTCAATGTTTAATTTTTATAAGTCAACATGCAAATGTTTTGTTCTTAGTAATTGGAATAACGAATTGTTTCTCCGAACTAATTCATTTCTTAAACAAATATACTTAGAGATGATACGTACTTACGTTTGATCGAAAATCAGTTCTATTTGCTTTATCGTAAGCTTTACGCTAGTTTTGTTTCATTTTGTTTGAATTTGACTTCAAAAATGATATTTTACAAACTTGACCTTGATCTCATTCAATATTCATTTTACGGAACAATTTAATATCGTATTCTTTGTCGATGTATAGCGAGTGATTTTACATCGTAATTGCAAACTATTTATTACTTATATTATATAGGTATATATGATATAAGAATAACTGGCAATGGAGTAATTTTCAATACATAATTGTAATATGCATATTGAAAAAGTTTGGTTTAGACGAAAAAATGAGGATGTAACGATTTATAAGTGTCAATCAATGGCGGAGTTGTTTATGTTATGGAGTTTCCGTGAAAAATAATTTGTATATTTCAACCAAAGCAGATTTAGGAAGAATGTTCTTTAGATGTAATGTAGGTTTAATGTTTGTTGGTTTATACTTAGTGTTAATTTGTCCATAGTTCTCTTTAAATATCAAAGAAATGAACATATATAGGTATAACCTATATGTACAAATCGGTGTTAAATATTAGTATCTTGGATTACGACGCGTAGATATATGCCGTATTGTATGACGGATGTTTGTCAATTTTTATAAATTAATATTAATAATAACATAACATTTATCATCACTCTTGAGTCTTGACAACGAAATTTTATCACACCGAAATCAGAACTCAATTCGTGAACATATATATATATATATATATATATATATATATATAAATCTCAGTAATTTTTAACAGACACGAATTTTATTAACGATACATTAAATAGGCGTTTTTTTAAATTAGTTATAAACTATTATGATATTTTTTTAAGTCGCTTCTTAATTCTTACTGTCTAGATTATTTTCGATAACAAAGTCTACTGTAAGTTTATCATAATACCAATAAGTAGTCACTGACAGAGAGAGTGAAATGTGGAATTACAATCCGGATGCTTTTCCTAAGACCGCAGGCTCGAATCCGGTCTATAAATATTTCATTATATACCTACCTATTGAAGTGAAGTTTTACTTATCTTAAAGACAAACATTGCTAAATAAGTTAATTTTTGTATATAATATGACACACATGTTAGGATTTCATTTCCTAATTAAAATGAAACAGTAATTATTCACACACGCTGGAGGTCAAGGCTCTGATAAAACTTATCCCTTATAACGCGCCCCTATTTTATATTTAATTAAATTAAGCCTCGCTTACATTAATAAATCCTGGTTGTTATTTATTACATAATATATTTATTTCTCACAAATATGTACTTTCTTAGATAAATCCAACCATTGACTTACTTTTCAAAGGCTTCACGTGTCCATGTAGTAGAAAAATAACTAGGTTAAAAAAAATTATATGTAAAAATGTTATAAACTAAGTATCTAACAAAATAAATTACAAGAAAGAATTAAATTAATGTAATTTTAATAAACAACAGACAACCTCAAATATAATGAAGTTATGTCTTATTTAGTTAAGTAGAAATGACAAACATTTCGCCAAACAGATATATTTTGTATTAATTTCAACAGTAATACAAACATACAAGTTATTGAACTTTAAGAACGGTAACATTTAAGAAACCTTAAATCTTGTAATGATTTAAATGACCTAGTTACTAGCCATAGAATTCTAGATTACGATATAGCAACAAAATAGTTATTTAAACAGATTAAAATAAAAATCTAACGTCAAATTCCATTTCATTCATTCATTTAAAGATATTGCAAGACTATTTTTACTACATTCGATTTCGTTCATTCATTTAAAACGTAAAACCTTTTTAAGATATTTGTTTATAGTATTTCCGAAAAATATTTATTTTCTTATTAAGATGATACATGCTTATAAAGTCACTAAGTGTGTCGCCGGCTTGTCTGTTACATTACGAAAAACTCCGTAATTTATATTTAATAACAAGTCATTTATAAATAATTATATACAGATAGGGAGTGCTTCAGGAGATAATAAAATAAAATATATTGTTATGGTCATAGTTACAATAAAGCTATATTGCTTTTCCAATGGCGTCAAGACTACCAACATAAAAAACATAAAACCGAAAACCGTAAACATCGGTTTTTGGAATATTAGTTTATTAAACATATACAAACAAAAGATTTTTTTATGTGAAATTTATTCAAATTTATAGTAGTTTGGGAATAAATTGAAACTACTATTAATTATATTAGAATACTAGAACAATTACTAAAGGTAGTGGTAGTACCAAAATAAAAAAAAAACAATATGTAATTTATAATAAATATATATAATTTTATTTAACGGGGTAGTTATTACATTCTCTGGTATTAAAAACTAGCGTTTTAAGCGGTTTAAAACAACAATATTATTGTATACAAAAACTCGTTTTAAGGTATTTTTATCACAAATGAGCATTGCTTTGCCGTGACAGAAATACTCGCCGGCTATTATTAGATACACATGACAGACAGACAGTAGGCTAATTGTGTCTAGTGATAAGGCTGTGTACAGAAGAATGTGATAAAGTCGTCATTACTAATGACTAGCTATATATCTATAAATATGTTACTAGGATATATAAATGTGCATATACATATTTATATATATTATGTAAACTTAGCCCTATACATGACTGTTCTTAAAGAAAAACTAACATATTTATTATAATATGTATATATTTTTACAATTGATTAAGTTTAAATACTACTTTAAAGTAGTTTGTTATAGTTTTTTGATAACATAAGTAATATCGCATACTAAAATGTCGTAAACTATTAATAAATTAATTTCATAAAAAAATATATAAATGTACTATAAATTTACCAAAATCATATTTCAAACAGATCAAACAAAATATAAATCATAAGAATAAGTAAAGTCTAACAGGAAATTAATTAGATTTTACCAAATACCTACTACAACACAATTAGTCTACCATAAATATTATTATTGAAATTTGCTAGTTTTTATTTTTATATTTTGTCCGTGTAGTTATTTAAGTGTTACGTATATTTGGTAGGTATCAAAGTAACACTAAATTTGGACACTAACTAAAATTTACAATCCCAATAAAAATAAATGTTACTACTTAAGTATAAATTAAAATTTATAGTATTTCTAAAGCAATATAAACTTTGTCAATGATTCACAAATGATAAACAGTATTTTAATTGACTATTGTTTCCGGTTGTAAGTTTCAAAAATAATAAACATTTTGGAATTATTTTATTTGTTAGTTCATTATTGTACACAAATAACATAAGAACTTGACATAAAACAGAAATGCAATTTGTGTAAAGACTGATAGTGACTTGTCCTTTGAATGAATAAGTCTGCTCTTCCAATCAATCTCTGATGAATGAATGAATGTATGGAATATAATACGGTAGAAAACGTTAAAAACAGGTAACAAATAACAATTTTGTGTTATGTGCATTTAAATGATTAGAACTCATTAAGAAAGAAATTGGACAAAAAAGTTACATTTGAAAATATCTATAAACATGTATGTCCATGTTAAGCTTATTTAAATTTATATAAATATAGAATGCTTAATTCACCGAAACAGACAGCGGCACGGTAGCTCAATTAGAAGAACGACGGAACGGTTTCCCAGAGGACTCAGATTCGAATCCTTAGTCGAATTCTATATTTATATAAATTTGAAAAAATAATAATTTTGTCTAATATCTTACTACACAATATATACTGTATAATGTATACATGTAAAGAAACTATATTTAGGAATACGTCCTATTTATTATACATATATGATTCAGACCCTACAGTTGTCAACTAGATTGCTTAAATTAGAACTTCCTACCAACTCGTCGCTTCTCCTTTTCTTGTACGAATCACTTAAACCTCTGTATTATTCAGTGACCTACTATAACAAATATTTAACAAACATTTAACTACATTATGGCCTTTTGTTCGATTTTGTCCGTTAATTTAAGACGATAACTGAATTCAATATAGGTATCTATTTTACTAAAATATACATAAAATAATTCTACTTTGTAACTAAATTGTAAAAGAAACTGCGCTTTTATAATGTGTATAGTTGTATGTGGTTGTTCAGCAGAGGGTAAATAGTTTTTTAAAGGGTAGGCAGATGTGATTCTTCTGGTGTTGCAGGTGTTCATAGGCCATGGTTAACCTTACCATCAGTACCTACCTATGCCTGTTTACCAACATTGTGTTATAAAAAAAAATCGTTTAGTTTCTATATTTTTTCAAACCAGTTTCAAAGTTAAACGACCATGAAGACTCTCTTTTATTACAACAGTTATATTTAACATACTTTGAGATGTCAGCAAATAATTTCAATTTACCAAAATAATGATTATAATATCCCACTTACATGGCTGAGTATTTAAAAAATATACATATATGCGTAGAATATATAAGAAAGCAAAACATTTTTGTCAAAATTAGCAAATAAGCATAAAATCACCCGTATAAATAAAGTACTGATGACCCTGGAACAAAATGTAATAATATATTTTTGGTAGCAATCTCATTTGTTGAAGGTCCAAACAATATTATAGACCTTGTTATGGCATTGCTTAAAAGATAAGATAAACGTAAGTGCTTCTGATTTGGGCCCCCGTAGAATTAGTTTTAATTTTACGATTATGCCTTCCACTTCTTATGTTATTGTTTTAACGAGGTTATTAAAAACATCTCAATTCAAACGCAAAATATTTTGAAATAAAGATAATGCTGTAAAAAATACTATATTTATCACAAATCTAAAGCGGCTTTCCTTTATGAATAATAATTTAAAATAGTGAGTTATAGCTTATATGAGTGAGTGAGTTACTCAATAAAAGTTCATTGAATATACCAAAAATAAATGCCTCCAACGGATAGTCCTCGTGACGGCATGCTTTGCCTGTCTAGACACGAGAACTGCCCCTGGGATGAAGCCCTCAAGTCAGCTGATTTGACCTGGACAGGTCTGAAGTATACCTGCCTAAAGATATTGCACTTGTACTGCAAGGTTTTCGACAGAGAAGATGTCTTGGAAATGGTTATACGGTATGTTATTAATATGTAATAGATTCCTATCTTTTCATCTTGGTTTAGACATCTTGACAACTAAAACTCGTTTCTTCCGTGAATCTCCTGATGGAGCAAAATCATTTTTTTTACACATCTAAGAGAATATTCTATTTTTCATCTTTAATCCCCTACTATAAAAATAATGTTATTAACGTAATAACGCTAGATCCAATTTTACACCTACGTGATATACACACTTATTTTCGTGAGTTTTTAGGTGAGTACGTGTTTAATACGTTAATTTGGCCAACGAACATAGTTTATAGTACAATTCAGTCAGAAAAAAGTTTTTGTATCCATTGGTTAAGTATAATAATTATATTATAAAGAATTAGCAATTTCATTAATTTGTACGTGTTTTCTTTGTGTTTTAAATCCCCAAAATGCCACGCTCATTAAATCACCCATTACCAAAGTAACGACCGGTCGATTTAGAATTTTATGGCCACAAAAACATTTAATGTTGCCATCATCGGTCATTCCAATAAATTGAGGAAACCAAAGCACAACATAAAAATGTTTAACACTCGCTGGAGTTTTATTCTATTACTCTTATGTTTTAATCACATTATACATATAGTAATTTAATTAACACATACGTATAATATGTATCTTGTATAATATCTTATTAGACATTAGCCGTGTGTGTTACACATGCACAGATCGTAAACTCTTGAAGCTATTCTTGTGGAAGCAATGAAAGTCCTCAGCAGATAAAAAACTGTTGTTTCACATGAAAGTTCGCACATACTGGAAAATAAAACTCCAGATTCCAGATTGTAATTGGCTTTTTATTAGATTTTTACTGTTCATTGTTTAAACTGTTCTAGAAATATTATTAGACGTCCTAGGAATGTGTGAGTGTGTTTGTGTCTGTGTGTGATGTGTTTGATATCACAAGTCGTCAGATTTTCATTTACAGTATGGTGTGAAATGCCAATGAAGTGAAAAAGTTGATGTTAGAAAGATTCGATTTATTGTTATTCGATTAGTCAACGATTCCCAATTATATCTTCATTCAGTCTGTTTAGTGAAAATATACACCGAAAAATCAATACAACACAATAGAAAACACGGGCTGACTCATCAATCTCTGGAACTAAAAGGTTTACGAATCTGACATTTCGTATAGGGGTTCGTTTTAGCGTGCACCAACCTCCAGGTTATAAAGTACCAAGTAAGTTAGGGACCATAAAGAAAACATTATTTAAGAGACGTCAAACAGCTAGCTTTATATTCCATTTAGATTATGGTATATTCTAGAATCATAAAGGTATTTCCATATTGCTTTAAAACAGATGTAAAGTAAATGGCATGGGCTTGGCTTATTCGTTCCATTAGACGCTGATCGCAGTGCCAAAGGTCGAAGTCAAGGATGTATCTAATCTGGAACCATCAGACTCCATTATAACTTCTTTTATTATATTACTACACATTTTTTACTATGTCAATGTCAAGAGTAAAACATATGTTAATTCCATTGAGCTGTCTCGGCGCCATTACACAATAGATCGGTTTTTGTGACTAATTGTTATACATATATTAATTTCTTATTGGCACAGCTCTAATGTATAAAAAGTTTTTATTGACATAATGTTTAATAACAACCGGTTGTCTATTATTTCTGTCCCATAGTTATTGCAGTATGTAGTACTTTGAAAGAAATAAGTGTAAATTATTTATTGACTTAAGTAAATAATATAAATAAAAGAACCAGCTTATTTCATATGGACTTAATTTAAAATGTGTTCGTTTGATGTTTGCTTCGTTGTCTGAATATGGAAGTCTATTTTTTTTTAATATCTTTTCGATTCATTGAATCGAAAGTTTAATAACAATACAGCATAGAGGTTATAATTTTTTAAAGCTAGAGTTTAGAACTATATAAAAATACTTAGTATTTCAGATTATGGTATTGAATTAAAAATTTTCTAAAGAAAAAAATATGTTCCCAAAATATTCGTTATTAAATATAATAAAAAATATAGGTATATTAGGTATCAACATATTATTTGAAACATCAAAGGTATTCTTTGATCTTTATGATGGACATGTCTTTAAGCGCTGCGGTAGATTTATTGTCGAAGACCAGACCTTCGTGTGTCAATAGTGTTTTAGCCTTTGCCAAGAAACCGTAATTATAACATTTGCTATACAGATTAATATTTAGAGATGTTTTATTTTCATTTAATCTCTAAGACTTCCGGAAAACAGATAATATATAATCTTAATGTAATTAAACCATTGAAGTATAAAGTTTTTTTTTCTATAAATATACACAATTAATTTAAATATGCAAGCAAATGCTCCAATGTTTGTTATTACAGTACGATAACCATTCAATAATCCATAGACAATGACTGACAAACAGTCAAGAATGTTGTTTACAAATATTGAAAGAAGTTCTTATTTCAATTTAACTGAAATTACACTTATTATAACAAACTGAAATTATCATATTAAAAAATGTGTATAATTATCTTGCTATAATTTTAAATAATTGTCTTGGTATTATCAAGTAGTGTGTAATAACGGAATACCGAATACTATTCGGTTTAATCTTTACCGAACCGAATATTTGGCCGAACTATTCGGTATACCATTTCATTGTTTGTTTGTCATGTTGTTTGTGTCAGGTTGTTTGCTGCTGGTTAGATAAATAAATATGTTGATTTGTAGTTTTAAAAGATAGTTTTGAATCTCTTTACCGAACCGAATATTTGGCCGAACTATTCGGTATACCATTTCATTGTTTGTTTGTCATGTTGTTTGTGTCATGTTGTTTGCTGCTGGTTAGATAAATAAATATGTTGATTTGTAGTTTTAAAATATAGTTTTGAAACTAAAAAAATAATTCTGATTTAAGTTTCAAAATAAATATTAACTATACTAAATACCTACTAATTATTATATTATTAGCAATAATAAAAATATATATATTTACTTGATATGTTTCGAAATAAATGGTTATTTGAAGCTAATTTGTTTTATATTATTAGCTTTATTTAACACATTATTTATAAAATTTCTTTAACTTCTGATAAGACATAAATCTTAGTTTTGGCTTTAAGTTATTTACCGTGTCGTGTAGCCAAAAAAAAAATGAAATACTCGAACCGAATATATTCGGTACCAAAACCGAATAATTCGAACGAATACAAATAGCGAAAAAGATGCCAAAAACACCGAATAGTTACCGAATATTCGGCGCATCGCTAATAAAAAGCATGTAACAAAAAGGGTCTTAAATATTAATGTGAAGTTATAAGTGAAAGCGACCAAATAATAAGTGGATAGAGTCTAAGATACAAAGAATAGTCATAGTCAAGCCTTTAAGTGTCAATATCTGACAAATCATAAAAGAGGAAAGATGAGATATCGATACTTATCTTTGTCTAATGACACATGCAAGAAAGAGAGACAAATAGGTCGCTTCAATGGCTTTCTCTTTCTTTTTCGATGGACACATTTTATATTGACTTCCCTACTGTATATAATTCTATAAAAAGATATTGCAAATAAGATGAAACTGAGATGACATGATAGAAGAGCGTGGAAGAGATTGACATATTGGATCAACCTCAAATAATGTATAATCAGTTTTATAATAGAGAATAATTAATTAATTTTGTAAGTTTTAAATCAAAGCATAGGCAATTATGACGATTTCTCTATAATTGAATCTTGGAGCTTAACATTTAATTTAAAAAGTAATATATCTCTTATGGTTTTCAAATAGTATTTTTCCCGCCTTTTCAAAGTCAATAGTACTTTGTCTATTATCTTTTTTGTTTTAAAGAATGTTTATAAATATGAATATTATAAATTATAAGTATGTTAAGCGCGGATCAATGACCGGAATGCAAATCGTAAACATATCAAAAAACTAAACAACATGATTTAGATACTAGTTTTTCCGGACATAAATTAAGCCGTTTTCATGAATGAATTTTCTACGTACATTCAATTGTAGTCATGTTCCAAAAATAACTGTTTCTCATGAGCCGGGATGAGCAAGCAATAGACGTAAAGTACAAAATACTTATTGTTATCGTCTGTTTATGTTTGGATATGAAATAAACTATTTAAAAGTGTTATAATAACTGCGAAACTAGTATTTTTTTTGATAAATAATAACTAGGAAATAAATAAAAGTAGAGTGTAGTGATTATACAATTTTAATATATAAGTATATATTCTGTAATATAATATAGAATAAAAGTTATATAAAGAGTATAGTATAAACCGACCGATAAAGGGCTTACTCTAAGGTTGTACCTACAATAACAGTTTCTTAGGTAGGTACATTTGTACGCAACCTTACAGTACAAAAACATTACCTACGTACACAAACCCGATTATTAAAAACATCCCTACTGCACACCCACACCACCAACGATTTATAAAAGTACAATAAAAATACTTTCTAAAATATTTTGATTGCATAATACTTATATATTTTTTATAATTCGCGGGCTGTCTATTGGTGGCTATTTTCTATTACACACATTTCTATTTCTTAATAACTCTGTCACCACAGACTAATAAACGATGTCTTTTAACAAGCAGTGCTTTTATGAAAAAAAAAACATTTTTCAACAATAATGATAGCTAATGTAAAAAAAATTGTAACATAGTTTTATGTTACTTCTTATTAAAATCGTCACTACATTTCTCCGAAATACATTTCATATATTTATTGTAGAAACTTATAAGTCGTGGTACAACAAGTAAATGAATAACAATACTGAATAAATGTCAAAGTCAAAGTATTTTTTTTATTTTAACAAGGCATACATTGTACTTGCACTTCCCTTTGCCTATCTCGCTCAAGAGGGATGAATTAAAAAAAAAATGTACTTGCACTGTTTTAAATTTAAAATCCGTATAGACTATAGACGAAACGTCAAAATTCTGAATACTATTAACTTTTTTATAAAGTAGTATTAACTATTCGAGTAAAAAATATATTATATTTTAACGTTGATGATTTTTCTTTGATAAAATGTAATAGTATAATAATAGGTATTCCAATTTATTATAAGGAAGCGCTTTTATGTAGATGAGGGCGAAGTAGGGGCATGTTTGTTTGGATTGGCGCCAAATAGAACTTGTCTTTCAATCTTTATTATTATAGATGCTCAATTTCTGTGGATGTTTCAGTTCTATTTGAAAATAGTATCTAGTCATAACATGGGGCTTATCTGAAGAAAATCAAGACAGCTTCATAATTTCATAACCTTGATTAGTTGACTGCAATAGTCTTATGAATTCTAAAGACAGTATAAAAGAAATGAAAATACTAACACTGCAGGTAATTTGGGTCTCTGGGTAAGATATCTCAAGAAGAAAAGATATCTTTAAAATATTATAAACAAAAATTATAACATTTCTTTAAAATAACCCCAATCTGTCGGTAAGTCGGAACGGTTAGAAGTTATTTGTGAACATGGAAATGGTCACATCTAAATTCATGCTAGAATGTGTCCTGCTTATATTTGTAAATAAGCTATTTGTATGAACTACTCGACGGATTCCTGAGATTTAAAATGGATTAATGAGATGAGATTTTTTAAATGGACCAATCATATGAGGTTATTTGAAATTAACCAATGACGTCGTTGGATAATTAATTGATAATAATATTGACCAATCAACCAATCAAATGGGTAACAGCTGGAAAGTTTTCAGAAATTCCTTGTTATTTTTTATTATCATCAGATAACTTTATGAAATCAGTTTTTCACGGTTAAAAAAACAGGCCATTAACGTTAACCTTCACTCGCCTCAATGGAAACCTGGTTTTAGTCAGTTAGACACGTATCACGTAACACGCATTCAGACATATACATCCACTACTAACAGACACTCATGTCATAACAAGTGCCTTGTAAATTTATAAATATGAAGTAAAAAATATATTTTTGTTATATGAAACAAAAGATCAATTTTGTTCAAAATGTATCAATTATCTTCAAAATGTGTCTCTTAAATATAATAATAATATCAGTATGATTAAATTAATTAAGTTATTTGTAATGATTTACGTAAATAACAACCGAAACAGTAGTTAAAAGTCTAGAACAATATAGCAAAGGCAGTCACAGGCCAATGCACACAGCCACAGCAACCAGTCCAAAGCAAACATCCATAAATCTATTCTTAATTTATAATCGCTATTACCACGGACATTGTTCATTAATCTCCAATATTTATTTATTTTGCTGTAAAAATCGTGACAGATGAGATTTCGCGAATTTGGATTCGCGCCAATGTCTTCGTAGATGGTTAAATATGACAGTTTGGTCGCCAAGGAGGTTGAACTATGGAGAAACCTCTCTGTGTATTTTAAAGAAACTCACGGCGCACATTGGCGCACTCTTTAACCTATGTATAGTAAAAACACTTTAAAATATTTACAATACTTACAACTAAATTCATATTTTAGTTTTTCATACCGCTTAGCCATTGTGGACACTTTCAACTTCTCACCTTAGTATATTAGGTAATATAAGATTTTTTGGCTCTAACATTTCCCTTCAACAAAACGACATTTTAGTTTGAGGTTCCAACCTTACCTAAGGCGCCTTTAGGACGTTCCTTTCCCCAGGATGTTTATCAGATCCTCCTTATTGAGGACATGTCTTCCTATCCTTCTACTGACGTGACGCTGACAGAGACCCTGTCTAACAGTATAGAGTTATAGCAGACAGCTAATAGCAACAACAAGTTGATTGAATAACCGTATATAATAAACCTTATAGTTAGTTTTCAGAGCTGGCAACTATTAAAAATGCATTAGATCTACCTGTTTTTAGAGCTAGCTTCCTCACTTTTAATCGAGACGGGGTACCTAATATATACTACAGTTATTGCGTAATAAAATACAAGTAACATATTTTAACCATAAATATATTTCTTATGTGAACACACATTTCTATAATAATTTTCGTATTGAGAATTTCATATCATATATAAAGTAAAACTGTTTCGGTTGCTATCGTAGACACCCGTACCATAATTGGATTGGGATAGGTAGTTTATAGACAGTTTGACTTTTTGACCTTTGAGTCATATAGACTAGGAGGTGTATACTATTGGAAATAAAATACCTACTGGACTTCAAAACGAAAATAAGTAATAGATTGGTAGTGACGTGTTTTCCCGACTACAATTTTATGTAATGTCATAAACCATGATATCTAGACAGTTGAAATTTTCACAGATGATATATTTCTGTTGACGCTATAAAAAAAAATATTAAAAATAAAATAAATATTTTAGGGGCCTCTCATACAACAAACGTGAATTATATGTATTCAATTTAAAAATAAATAATTAAAATAAATATTTAAGGTTTCTCCCATATCACAATAGTCATTTTTTTTGTCGTTTTTATATGTAATAGTACGGAACACTTCATATTCCGACTCGCACTTGGCCGGTTTTTTTATTATAGGATTGACACAATTTAAATAGAATTTCACTTACAAATTTAACTATAACAAGTTATAATATTTATTTATGACACTAAAAAACTAAACTAGCTTTTGTTATTTACAGCAAGGTATTACAAACATTGTCTTTGTTACTACAGTTTTGGCACACGTGTTGACATTAAAATAAACTATAAAATATGGACTATAAAATTTCCTATAATATTCTGTGCTAGTAACAAAAACTATGACAACACTAGTACTAACATTAGAATGATGAATTTACATATGTAGTCTATATGTAGTATATTCCATAGTCCATACCTGTATAGTTATCTATAGTCTATCTTGGATATTTAGAGTTGTCACATTTTTAAAGGTTTTTTTTTTCAAATTGTGATAGAAATATATTTATTAATACGCATCTTTATTATTGTTATTATAAGTTTTTTTTTTGGCTTTATTTATCATTGTATCCTATTTCGAAAATAAGTTTAGGAATGTAGACAATTCAGTTTAATATTAAAATAAATGAATGAATGCCCTATTCCACTATGAACTGTGGGAATATTTCTGTCATAATGAATACTTAAAAGCAATACAATTTAATTACCCGTGAGAAATATAATATATCTCCTACTAAATATAACAAGATACTCAGACTATAGTCTAAGATAGAATAAATTGCGTTAACATCATCTAAAGTTAGATTCTTATCAGATCAATAAATGATACATAATTAATTATCTTTGGTTGCATAAAATCTCATAAACTTTTTCACATAAACATTAAGTGGAGTTGATATAAATCTTACAAACATTTAAATTTTATTTCATCTTGGTCGTTAAACTGTAAAAACAAATACCAGAATAGAGTAAGTACTAGAGTTCATAAAAGTTAGTAAAATGGTTGAGTAGTAATGTAGTATGTATATCAACTCTTATTTTAATTCAGATCAAATACTAACCATTCTTTTGTATTCGTTGTTAGTTAAACATTTTAAATTACTGTCTTGTGGAATGTGTTGAAGTTGATGTGTTGTTATTATTATATAGTATAAAATAAAATGATGTATGTTTATATTGATAATATTTATTTCAAGGAAACATTCTTTATTCTCTCAGAATTTTAAAATATTTTATTTTTGTACATAAAAATGTTGTATTATCTTGAATTAAATGTAATATTGTTTAATTTAAAATCGAAAACGATGTCCAATACTAATAAATTAATAAAATATTTTTTTCATATTTTAAAAAAATTGAATTATAAAAATATCTTTCAATACAAACTCCTTGTAGATTATAATCAGTACAATATTTAAACTCGTATCTAAACTGCAGATTTTAATGGAAATTAATTCAATTACATTCTTCGCTGATTAGGTATACTGAGACGATATAATATAAATTTAAAAACAAGCAAATATCTTTCTTCATGTATATATAATAAAGATCAAATTGTGTTGAAATAAAGTGATTGATGTGAGAACTTTGTTGACGAATATAGAAGGATTAGAGAAATCAGCAAACACGTACATAGGTCATTGAACCATTAGATGGCGCCGCAGTCAGTACTACGCATACCAATTGAGCCCATTACTGATGTTCAGCCGGGTATTTCTTTATTGTGATCAATGTTTCACAATCGTTTTTAATATTTTGTGAACATAATTAAAATTTCCATAAATATATTTGTAATGTATGTAGGTACAATCATAATTTTAATTTCTTTGAATTCATTTCTTAACGATTCACGATTTTTCGTTTATAGATTGTTTGACCAATTAACCAAATGCAATTCCTCATTATTAAAATTTAAATTGGTTTTTTACGTCGAACGGCCTTCGATAAATTACAGAACTTGCCCAGTAAATCTTGTGACTGTTCCCAAGTCCCCGGTGACGCTGTCATAGCCGAAACAAACAAAAAAAAAAAAATGTTCCCAAGCTTCAAAAATATTCAACAATATATCGAATATAGATTATAGACTGTATGTAGGCCAGTTGAGCAACCAGTGTTGAAATATTTTTATGTTGGTTATAAGTTAATACTATTAAGTTCCATTTATTAAATATTATTATAACTTCAACTTTTATTACTCAGGAGGAATAAGGTTAGTTTCATCAAAGTTATTTTTTCACGTTGGATGTTGTTACTTGGTATTGATTAAGTTGCCAGAGTTGGTTTAATGTTGATGTTCTACTGTAAGATGAGTAATATGACTACGCATCTGTGAAAAAAATTCATTGCGCCTTATCGACTAGATCATCCCTGATGATAAAATCTTACCATCGCGATCTACATTATCAATAATTTAGAAAGCGCCATCTGTTATCATCTTTACTTTACTTTCATGTTTGCAATAAATAAATTGTCGACAGGGTTAGGGTGAGGGTGCGCCTTACTTAGTTTTATTAGTGGATATGATATCACTGCTTGCCTGACACTTTCATGTTCAAACATTTACTGTTACGTCAGTTTGTGATTTTATTTTATAAATAGGTTTACTGAATAAGGATTTTGTGGTGTATTATACATTTAAATATTTTTAACAAATTTAAATAACGTATAATTTCATTAATTTACATTTTAAACTTTTAATTTAAAATATTTTCATGTGACTTTCATCCAAAATTTTTTATCGGTTCGAGTGAGTCCTAACTACTTTGATGAGTTGTACATTCTTATTGAACTATTATTTTAAATGTATACAATAACCTTTTTTATATTTTGAGTAATACGCAAGTTACTGAAATAATAGCGTAAATTAGTTTTGTTACTTAATTACATACATTGTATGTAGAAAGGTTTTATTTTTATCTAGAAAATATAAGACACAAAGAGACAAAACAAGAATAAGATAAGAAAAAAATGTTTTGAAGGTATAGTAGGTAGAAGTATAACAAACATAATATTCAAATACTTACTTAATAGCGGTGGATCGATGGCCCCGTTGGTCGAGTGGTTAGCGCAGACGCCTAACGTGTCACGGTGCAATGGGGCTCGGGTTCGATTCCCGGCAGAGACAAGCATTTATGTGATGAGCATAGATGTCTGTTTCTGGGTTTGGTCGTTTATTAAATATATTCTCATTATTTATAATGTTTATTTCTATGTATTTGTATCGTTGTCTAACACCCTTAAACAAGCAAATAATTTGCTTACTTAGGGGTTAGATCAATGTGTGTAATTTGTCCTGATATTATTATTATTATTATTATTATTATCGATACTTATAAAGAGAAACAGATATATTTGAATCTTCAGTTTAAACCTCCAACTATAAATAAATATCTTGATAAATTAAGAAATATATCAAAATATGTATATATCAATTTCACTATCAATCGTAAAAGAAATAACTCACTGAGCCATAAAAAAGATATTTAGAATTGAAGAAGGTATTGTAGATTTACTTTTATAGCGGAAATGCGAAACTATAAAATATATTTACTCTCCATCTTCAGGGCTGCTATCTATATACTTATGCTGGCCAGAAATACTGTTACAATTAAAAATAAAAAAATATTGCATTTGAATTTGGAATCTGTAATTTTTATACGATTGTTTATTGTGTTTTATCATTTTGGCGCCAATACATTGTACAATGTTTTGCGATAGCAAAATGGAGTGGGGTGATAAAGAGAAGAGAATCGCTGTTATTGCATTACACAAAGTAGGTATGGAGCCCAATGTAATTTTTAAAACTCTCCATACACTTGGTATTAGTCAAATGTTTGTGTACCGGGCTATTAATAGGTACAATGAGACTTCCTATGTTTGTGACAGAGAAAGATCGGGCCGTCCACGTAGTGTTCGTACAAAAAAGGTGGTCGAAGCAGTAAAGGAAAGAATTCGAAAAAAATCCTCTCCGAAAGCTGTATTGCAGCCAATGGACACCACTTCGAATAAGCTTTTTATATTCTTAATTGTTTTATATTTGTGTATTAAAATAACACACTGTAAAAGTAATAAATGTAATTTGCAATTAGAAAATATTTTTTTTTTGGTTACAATATTTATGCCAAGACTAGGTATAAAAGACTGTCTGCCTACCATAGTCTAAGGTTTAAAATTATTATAACTGTTGATTTCTTTAAATATGTACTTATAAAGATGTTTTTATGTAATATATTGACATTATTTACAAATTCAATATTTTTTTATGGAAATAAAAATGTATATTAAGTATTTGTCTTTTATGTTTGTGTTTGCCAATTGTCAAACTATGTATGTGTGATGTTTCCTTACTATGTTAAATCACAATGTAAATTTTTGTGAAAATACCCAAATTACAAAGTGACTTAAAAATTTATAAATTGAAATGCAATTACATATCTATAGTAATAAGTAAACTGTTCTTTTCATCAAAACTTTGTAAAGATATTGATTATTAACCTCAAAGAGGAGTCGCGGGCAAAAGCTAGTTTCATGTAAATTAACATATGTACATAACCGGGTCATTTCATACATTAAATAAAAAAATATGTATTCTCAACGATCCATTCAAGTATAAAAATATAAACGTCAGCATTCAGAATGACAGGTACCTATAACTAAAAAAAATATTGGAAAATAATATATTTTTTAATAATATTCCAATAAAGGGTGTGATGGACGAGTTATCTGTATTCTGTTCTAATGTTAGCCTTGTGGTGTTGAAAGAAACTCGTATAAGTGCAAGGGGAACTCGTGAAGCCTTTATAACTGGTGGCATAATAACATATGATTTTATCTTTTAACATTTTTTTTCTACTATAATATTTATTTCTTTTTAGACGCTTACTATATAAGTCTGTTATTATTTAAATCTCTGCATTAAAATTAGTTTCATCTTCAATAAATCGTTTTGATGTTGCAAATTAATTCCAAGTTAAAATATGAGATTTTTTTTTAATATGTGAATTTCGTTTATTTATTCGCGAATGATTTGAAACCCATATTTTATATTGTTCCATTAAGGCAGATGTGGAACATCAAAACACATGTATAATTAGATCGTACATTTTGTACAAAATTGGCCAGCTTCCGAAAGCGAGCAATGTTAATCAAAATGTCAGATCAGTACAATTTACTTAAAGAAGGATTTATTGCATAAACATAAATAGAACTGTCACATCTTTCTTCTGTTGAAGCAAATACATCACTTTTGTCACTTAAATTTGTTTAAATAAAGTCAGTATAACCCGTAATAATTTTTTTTTTTATTATTATTATTTTATTTTTTTTTACTTTTAAAGCAACTTGAGTCTGATTAGATGCAATGTAAGCATATTTGAAATAAAACAAAAATACTTTTACTTTTATTTATACTATAATTAGTCTTCTTGCTAACTATAGCTACTAAGCTAAAAGGTGGTAATTGTAACTAAGAACTCTTGGGACCTAAGGTCGTTCGACGTCTTTCTGTTTTTATTTCTGAGAGAGACAGCTAAAGTACAGTTTTCAATACTTTAACTGTCTCTTTCAGTAACAAGAATCTTAGAAAAAAATGTTTTACAAAAAAATCCTGTGTGTTATTATTATTAATCAATTTATTTGTATTATGTAGAAGTATCGTGAGTTATACATGACATCATCTTTGCGTTAGATTTACTGACTTAACAGATTGCGCCATTATAGGATGCAAGACGAAGTGAATTACGCGGGTAATAACAAATAAGCGTATTAATGCATGTTTTATTATTAGATGCCATAAATAAATTTATTACCTTTCTTAAACATTTTAAAACTTTTAAGTGGCAACAAATAAAATATAATGTTTAACGATCCTGTTTATAAAATGGCCGATCCTTATTCAATATTTAGTTTACATGTCGCCATTATTGTGTAACAGAGTATCCTTTAAAATATAGAACAGACGACAAAAGCGCGTCACCTATCATTGTTGACTCGATGTATTTCCTGTTTTATCTATATGTCCTCACACATTACATTAAACAAAAGAAATGAGAAAATCAAGACAATTCAGTAATTGTAACAATGAATTAAAAATATATATTTAATATTATTATTTTTCCATGTTTATTTTTTATTTACATAGTCTACTCGAAACAAACTGCAGACATAAATAGAATAAGCCTTATATTTCTATTGACAGATAGGCGGTGAAGTGTGAACAAATTATATATATATATATGTATTTATATTTGTTTCACTGTGTGTAAAGATACAAAAGAACTCTCGCGAAGATCACTCAATTGTGGAGCGTGTATTGTTAACATTTAGTACCAACTATGCTGTCGATATAGTTTCGTTTTCGTTTAGTTTAGTTTAGTTTAAATGATTTTATACACAAAATATCAGACTTCTATTGAAAACCTTAAATACCTACTTATGAAACTTAATTTTAAACCATTTACTTTCTTTTGAGCTTGTGGTTAGTTACCTGCTGGAGAGTCAAAGGTCGTGAGTTTGTTTCCCACTCAGGACTATTGTTTCTGTAATCCACACATTGTTGTTTCGTATCTGGGTGTTTTGCTAGGTCCGTTATTTCTGTTTGTAAAACCCCAACGACGCAGACTATTTCCAAAACGAGAGTCGTTTTATTAAAAAAAAGAAAAGATTGAAAAAAAAACGTATAACTACTTAAATATTATTTATACAAAATTCAGTTCATAAAAAAATCTGAACAAGATTTTAAAAACATTAAAATCTTGATATTTCTATATTATCATTCAGCTACTTACTGATATATTGACAACCGTGGGATGGATATAATAGTTGTTAATTGTTTTATAACAGCATACTTGTCACGATTACACCTATCAGTGTTACTTCGCGCTGTTAAAACACTGAGGTCATGTTATTGAAGAGGAAAATACATTATGTGCAATATTATTAATTATAGAAATAACAAAATAAAACCACTCCACATAAAATATATTATATATTTTTAATCCTGACAGATTATTATATTAAATGAATGTCAAAAGTGACACATGTCATTTCGAGCCATTATTTTATTTTTATTTAGATGCAAGTGTTGCTTCGCTGTTAATTAAAGAAAATAAATGTTTTCGATTTGTCTATTTCATGTTTCTTATTAATCATCTGTGGTTTATCTCTTCTCATTATTTTTAGAGCAAAATACTTTTTGTTAGCTTATATTAATAGTTTCCGCTTGCGTCAGATAATCAGAGTCTAGACTTAAAATATATCTGTAATTTAAAAAACCTGTTCTATTTCCGTTATGAAGTCCCTTAATTGTAACATTTACTTCGTACTTTTAATTATGTGAACGTATAAAACATTCTACAGGTTAAGATTTATTTATCGCGTGATTGCTTTAAATAGAAAAATAAACTAAATTAAATAAAAATACTTTAAGAATAATTTAAATTTGTTTGTATATCATAATTATTATACCACATATGTAAACATAATTTATGTCATAACATTTAATTTACAAATATTTGAAATCATCTTCGAAAATATATTTTTTTCGATTGAGTTTCAAATTAATCGATATTTGTACACTATCATTAAGTTTATTTTATGTACCAACATAATAATAATAAATATCAATTTTGTGTTAAAAACAGTGGCAGTTAAAACGTCGCAGTACTGATATATTTAGAACTACATGTTTATATGCAAAGGGAATATACGCGTGGAATGCAATTCTATTTTTAACATACTTGGCTTGCATATTAATGTGTGAGCATATTGACAATTGACATATTTTGTATGATTTACGGAGGGTAGAGCAAAGGAGTAAAATCGTGTATGAAAAAGTACCCAATTTATGGCGCTACTATCTCATTAAGGAACGGTGATCAAAATACATGAGGTATTCTTATGTAAACTTTTTAAATTCGGAGAAATTTAATTCTTAACATTTCTTGGTGTGAAAAGTTATAATTATCAATATTACTTTACTAGATATATTTTGATGTTATTTTCTTTGAAGAAATGAACAGATGATATATTTTTTTTATAATATCTTCAGTTTCAGTATGACTAATATAAATGTTAATATTCCTTATCTCTACCCTCTAAATGAGTTACAAATACTAAATCACAGATTAAGCGTGATATGCTGTAAATGCAACTTTTCTTCAAGATTGAAAATACTTAATACAATATATACCTATAAAAATATACCTATAAAATAGTATAAATAGAATATAAACAACAAAATATACAATACCAAAAAGATTAAATTATGTTAAGATCGTATACCATTTTGTTGGACATTATTACAAATTAGTTCTCTATTTCTCCATATCATACTAAATTAAGAATCAATTGTTTCAGGAAAACCTGCAAGTCATGTGGGTGCGATCGTCTGCAGCACTCCGTGTATCACGAGGAGCTGGTCTCTGTGCGGGAGAGGCTCGGCCTGAGGGAAAATCGCGGACATAACTATGACAATAATCCGCCAGGGCTCACCGCCAAACAGGTAAACGAAACAACCAAAAAAAAATACAAACCGTTGAAGAAAGGCATTATATAAATTGTTGTCATAATGTTCCCAGTCAGAGCTGTACTGGTCGTCTCTGGGCGGTGCAGGGGGAGGCGCGGGGGGCGCGACGGGGCGTCGCTCGTGGCGGTCGCGAGCACTGGCGACGCAGCTGCCGCAGCAGGACCTGGCGCTGGCGCACTGCAAGCACGTGGACGATGCGCATAGGAAACAATTCGAGGACTTTGTGGCCGCTAGAAACGAGATCGCACTGGATATTGGTAGGTGATCTAACTGAAGTCCGCTCATTATAGATCTTGAGTACATAACTGTTGGGTCTACTTATTTACGCCGATATGATGATGATTATGAGCCACAGTTTTTCACAGCCACATCAATCGGATGCTCCGTAAAATGGGCGCAAATTAAAGTATACTCACTTAAAGAATATTTTATAAAAATTATGTCTGTTACAATTTGGGCTTTTGTATAAACGCCATCTAGCGACTAATAGGCAACACTAAATATTCTGTTATAATAGTAAGTTAGACATATAATTCGATGTTCAAAAATATTTAAGTATTCTATATCATCCCTTGAATAATAGAAATTCATTTAATATTTTTATTTTATAGGAAATGCCTTACAGCACCACGGACACACTATAAAGTGTGAGGGATGTACTAAATCCATTCGCAGCGGTAGTATTGCAATACAAGCTCCAAGGATTAGTGAAGAAGTAAGTTTTAACAGCAGCATCTATACTTTTATTAAGACACTCTTTGCGCAACAAATTTTTGTTTTGTTTCACTATCCGATAACAGATGGCGCTGTAATAAATGGTTTATTTCTAGGCTTATTTCCACCCGGCTTGCTTCACGTGTTCTGAATGTGATGAACTCCTGGTGGAGCTGGCCTACTGTACTCTGGATGGGAGACTGTTTTGTGTCCGACACTATGGGGAGCGACTGAAGCCACGTTGCCATTCATGCGATGAGGTAAGTTTTATTCTTAAATACTAAGGTATAGCAAATAGTAATATGCAGTTAGCTGAAGAACATATATGTTTATATATGTCCCATCCAAACCTATATCTTGGTAAAATAAGAACAGGATTTACGTAATGATATATTCAAAACGACAATTTATGTGTTTACCGCTAATTGATGAAGGAAAACGAAACAATGACGTTTGACTAGTGATGACTCCTAATAATTATCATCATATAATTATCAATCATAAATTAACCAACCAATTAAAGAGGCTTCATTTGATTGTATGTCGTTATTAGGTTAATGTTAATTATACCTAGAAATATTTTATTTTTACTTTATATAGCTAGTCTAATTTTAGATTTTTTAAAAATTATTTATTATAATCTTAATATAGATTGCTCATTAAATATAATTTGAGGTGTCATGAAAGTTATTAATAGGTACAATGCACTAGAACGTCTTTTTATAGAATTAATATGTCATATGTAATAGAAATAGTCCCGAGCCTTGCTGAAAGTCGACAATATATGTGCGTTAACATATGTATACAGGCAAAAAACATAAGTCAAAAATATATAAAATAGCCAAAATATAAAACATAGTGTCTGAATTTATTTGGGTATATTTCAAAGTTCAAAAACTTGAATACTTTAAAACTTAATATAAATTAAATAGTTATTTCCGTTTAACATTTACTAGTTCACAATGATACAGATTATAAATTTGAATTACATTACAATTTATTTACGTATGGTGGCTTATTTTGTCTGATAATATAATTAAATCTAATTTAAGATATAACGTTTAAACGTAATCTTTTTGCTAGGTCTCGTGGGCTTATTAAATTATGTAAAAAAAAATGTTAAAAAGTGATTTCAGCCTACTTTTTAAAGAAAGCAGTAAATACTTTATGGGATTAAAGTAAAAAAAAATGTTGTATGAATTTTGTGAACCACATCACCTAGATACAACACATGTACCAATACATTCAAAATCGCATCAATCATAATTATACATTTTAAAAAGTTATGTCATAATTATTAATTATCTAACCCATTTATGTCTCTTTTGACAGATTGTATGTCCTAGTGATCTACAGCCTTAACGGCTGACCTAAAGGGTCGTGGTTTTGATTCCCAACGATAGATTGATTGATTGTTGCTTTAGGTGTATTTTATGTTCTTTATTTGTGTGTTTATAACTGGTGTGTTTTTTTCTCCGTACACTAGTACAGAAGTGGTTCTCATTTATTAAAAAAAATCACTTACTCTTTTACTCCCTCTTTTAATTTGACCAATATGTACGGTGGATGTAGGTACATATGAATCTTTTTGATATTTTATTAATAGTTAAATGCTCCACAAAACTTAAAAAAATAACTAAAAAGAAACTTTCTTTGAGAAAATCGGACAAATTGATTAAATATCATTCAGTAGTTACAAAAAAAACACGATTTAATTATTATATTTCGATATTTTTGATACCAAATAGGAATTTGGAAAAATCAGTGCTCATAATCATATTAGCTTATTTAATTACCCATTTTATTTTAATTAGTTATTAAAACCAACCTTACAAAGCTAAAGAGTTTGATTTTTATTGACTTTTCTACCTAATATCCAATTTATTGTAACACGTTATTAGATAGATTAAATACATTGAAAACGTCCTATATAAAGAAACTTAAAAATATAATGCCGTTTCTTTCCGGGTTCTATCAGTGTGGCTAGTTCGAGTTTTTTTTACCAGTTCGATCGCGTTAGAGCAAATAAACTTAGCTGTATATGAAATAAAAGCAGCGTTACTTTATCTGCGGCAGGTGGCGCTGCTTATTTCAACCAAATCGAAGTTTACTCTAAAACACTAAGAACTAGGCACGCAGTAGTTCCAAAGTAACACTCGCACTTCCACGCGGACAGACTCGCAGGTACAGCTAGTTTTAAATTAAAGACGAGTAGTATTTTCGTATTGGTGCCGCAGCATGACTAACCTCGATAGGTTACGCTGGATTTAGATAGCTGGCGAGATGTTATTTGATTATTATTTATATAAGTATTATTGGCTTTGGTCTGAAATATATTTATTTACAATAACATAAATGGTAATTTATTTAATGAGTATATAAAACAATACAAATCAAAAATACAACACGGAATCGAAGAAGGTGACATAAGTCATCAATTGATTCGCACCTCTCAATGGCAACGATACCGCATTCACATTCGAATATTTTGGGTTGCAGATTCATAAGCCATGAGGAAAACGTAAAGTGCAAAGTATAGATTAGCACTTTGTATGGTCAGACATTGGGAAAAATGAATAAGTACATAATAATATTATTTTTAGAGGTCTTTTTGTATCGGGTGTTTTTTTAATCGAATTTTTAATCCAAAGAATATAAATTGTAAAGAATAAAAACTTTTATGTTAGAGTATTTTATGTCGGTTTATTCGTTTGAATTAATTAGCTTTTGATCTAAAATGAACAACGTATTATATGAATTTAATTGAAAATGATGAATTTAATAAAAGTCAAATTGCGTATGTCTTGTCGTGTCTTATTGTCTTGTTCGCATAATATAAAGACTCATTTCACTAATTACACAAAGTCTTGTAATCTGTACAGCTGACAATATTAATATAAACTGTCATATTAAAACTATTTGTATTTGAATATCAAAAACTCGACTGTCTTATTATTAGTGGAATTCATTTTAGAGAATACCTCTATTAATATTTTATTGTTATGAGTTTAGTTTTGACACATTCTTTGCTTGTTTCATTGTAAAGATAAATATAAACTATAATATATTTGAAGATCGTTCAAGTTTACCTAAAGTCTAAGTTGAGACAGTGGAGTGTTTGGCTTTGTAACGAATAATAAATCAAAATGTACAAATGAAATGTTTTGTTGCTCTGAACCTTCCCGTTAAAGAAACTTCTTAGAATAAACCTCATTTTATGGGAAATATTATAATATATTTCGAGTGACATCAACCTTACCTGTTTTTAATTCTTGTTAGTGGAATCTATCTGTATACATGCAAATAAGACATAAAAATACTCCATATCAGTTACTTTTACTAAACCACAATCATAGACACGATATAATTACGTTACATTACGTTCTTGACTCACAAAATAACTTTGACTCGCTATTTGATCTATAATTAATTATATATAAATAATAACTTACAATTTATCCTCTTACCATGTTTATTTAGGTTAGGAATCTATTGTTTACGTTAAACTTACTGAAATAAAAATAACTTTAAACAGTCCAGCACTGTGCTGAATTGTTCACACCTTAGTTAGTGAGTAACCATCGCAACAATTACGCGCTTTTTCTGCCGCCATTTTGTTTTTTTTTAAGTGACTGCGGTTTGGATATCAGGATTTTGGATCACATCAGGTATTATTATTTAATTTATCTGCAAATATAAGAGTGGTCGATAAATCATTGATTATGTTTGTTTGGTTTTGAAGTGGTGTTCTACTTCGAGATCCGAACAAATTATTAGTACATTAGCGTTGGTTGCATCTTGTTTGAATCAGGGTAATTGCGTTTAGACATTCAAATTGTGTTTACCCTAAATAAAACACTTGGCGGATTGATACTTGGGTTGAAACCATCAATTGTATTTAAATTGATGATTGATGTTTATTTTAGTGTAATTTCATTTTTTGAAAAGCAATATTAAATCTTAAAGCAATAATATTAAAGAAGAAGATAGAAAGAATTCGTGTACAAAATGTATTACCTAAATATTTCAGCAACATTGCGGAAACGACAGCTTACTTGCTTTTCGTTCATCGATTGATCCTCTAAATAGCGATCAATTTCTTTGAAGTGTCGTCGCCTGCGCATGTTTATAGACACTTGTTCGATGTAATAAATATAATTGACGCACACAAGCGACAACACTGTTTTACCATACGTTCGCCAACTGTGAAGTCAAACCTCTTTCGACGTTTAGAGAGGACGTATCTCCTCCAGCATTTTATTCCAGCTTTTAAAATTAAAATTAAAAAGTTGCAGTGAATTAAGTGTTCTTTTTTAAATTTTGTAATCGCGCGCGAACTTTACCGCGGTGTTTTAAGTGCGTTCGGTAACGGACGAAACGGGATTGATTGAGTGAGTGAAGTACTGAACAGCATGTGTTATTATTACCATTACAAATACTAAATAATAATAATAAATTTAACTTCTTAAAATGCCCTTCTTTCTCAAATGATTATTGATTTTGTAGGAATAATTTTCTTTTTAAATACCTCATTATTATATTTCTCTTTCGACTAACAAACAAACAAAGTAATACGTATAATTTATAATAAATTTCATTACCGGGAATATATTTTTTATTACAATTATTTAATTACATTAATAATTCACATTTTCTATTGGCTTTCATTCGGTAATCGAAGAAAGAAACTACTAAACATAAATATATTTCAAAGTGGTTCTGCTACTCAGCAATAGATGGCAGCACTAAATAAGTTTAACAGGAAATAGAATAAACAAGAACATGGTTTATTATCCGATTAAAAAGTAATGAAACTTTGTTTTATAATATTTTAAACAATTTTTCAATATACAATTAGTAAAGAGACATATTTTTAAATTTACTGGGTTATAATTATTATTATTCTGTGAAGCTGTTACGTTACGTTTTGTACTAAAAGTGCGTGTGAATAAATGCCTACTTGAATAAAGATATTTTTAATTCGATATTTGAACTGTCTGTTCACTGCCACTAAATGTGTTCAAAAATATATTTTAGAATCTTAATATTTAATACAATACTATAAGAAATCCCAGTCAAAAATTATCGCTAAATTAAAACAAAAGAGAATGTATAGACACGATCATATATTTTATTTTTTTTATTTCTCATATTTTTCTCTTGTCTGCTTTTCATAAACGTATGTTGACCATGAATACAGCGAAGTTTTATAGCCGTAATATTTTTAAGGTTTATGTAACGAGTTGCAATGAGTCACTGACCCCGAATATACCGACCGCGAACTTGTAATGACATTTTGGCACAATTCGTCATTCGTGGCATTTCTATCAATCGTTGAACTAATTAACAATATCAAGATGATTCAAGTCTCGTAGATCATTACCAAAAAACGACCCTTTTTTTTTTTTTTTTTTTTTTTTTTTTTTTTTTTTTTTTATAACGTCTGGAATCCTCATGGATACACACCTCCATCCTGGGGAAGATGGAAGCGGTTATGTGAGACTCTTACTCACTAAACCAGACGGTCAACACCTCTCCGTCGTAATGGAGCGCCACGGGAACGCTTGCGCACACAACCGCGTTGCTCCGACGGAAGGCCGCGTGAGCAGCCACCACCTCCATGGAGTGACGCGCCCGGTTGACTTGAGCGCGTCCCACTCCGGGGCTTGTTGAATGGCGAAGGGCTCCCCTGCCCTCCACCCAAGCCGGCCGAGCCAAATCAGGACTCCCTCAACGAAGAAGGTGTCCCGATCCGACTCAACCTCCCGGGGCCGGACCCCGTCCGAAAACGGACGTGGTCCAGCCAACGAAGCCCTCCCTAGGAAGAGCTCCGCCGCCACCTCGCCCGGACTAATCATCGTCAAGCGCTATTGTACCTGACGATGACTATTCCGGGCCATCACCCTATCAGCGCAACGGCCTCCCCCTCAGCAAGAAAGAGACCGCCACGTACCCCCCACACAACCACGGGACCGCCCCACAGTCCACTCTGCGCACAGAGAAGTACCAGGGGCGACCCCGCTGCTGTCCCCGGTAGAGAGGGCCTGCGCCCTCCCACCCTTAGTGCCCAGGCCAAAAGGCCCGAGCCCACCTCGCAGACAGACCACCCCGAAAGGCAGCCTGCCCGCCAGCCAGCCATGAACCGGGCACAAACCCCCATGGCCGACCGCGCCGAGTATTAGCCAACGGCTAATGCAAACCCGAAGGATCACATTAACCGTTGTTGCCCAGGGAGCACCGACCCGTACCGCTTCCGATGCCACCGGACTAATCCGAGCAACAAGGGAAACAGACGGGCACACGAGGAGGTTCCCGGCGACGGCCCCCCCCAAAAAACGACCCTAAGTTCTTTCTGTCCCCTCTACTCGCCATCCCCCTTCCTTTTTTCCTTCCTTAGACATTCTAATATCCTTTCCATAACCCTGAAGTGTACTTAGAATCCAAAATATTACGTCCTAGAAGAAAAGCATAAAAAAGCACAAAAAAATTGAAAATATTTTAATTCGTTTGGGTTTTGATAATATTTATTACATTAGGAAAATATTAATTATGTTAGCCTTTTTGACAGAAATCCATAGAGGCTGAGATTATTAATACTTTATAAATATGTTTTAAAATTTTCCTACGTGACAAGAATTAACATTAATATTAATGCATTTTTCAAGACTAAATATTTTTACAAAATTTCAAATCATCGTGTTTTATAACGTATATTCTTGTTTTTCAATAATTGTAATATAGCATATATTTGTAACCAGTGTATCGTCAAAAATAAAACTTTCGCGGCATATCAATATATGTTATAATAGTCTGCGCATGCGCACGTCGCTGGATAAGTGATTAAAAAGACGATGTTACACGATATACAGCAAAAAGGAAAACTATCTCCTCAACAATAGTTTCCCTTATTTAGATAATACCCAAATATATTTAAACTAAAAGAAAATCAAATGTGAAAAAAATTGTAAAATATCAATAAATGTATCTGCATTCGTGACGTCATGTACATTAATTAATAAATCTAATTAGACGGATCAAAGTGTAAATATTAACGGAATCCCTAGATGAAAATCTTAATTGCCTTTTCAGTATTATCCGGAGTAAGTTCTAGAAAAAAGTGACGAAAATTGAGCTATAAGAATTAATGTAAGCAAGTCGATTTTTATTCAACTTGGAGCATAAGAATTACGTTTCCTTTGCGTTTCATACAAAACATTGAATCGCGATGTTGGTCAATATATACAATATAAGTGGAACAGTAAATCCTTGGTTCCTTGCGGTGTAAAGCGAGCCACTGCGCACGGCCCGCGTGACGTCACCAGTGTCAAATTTCATGCCCGCCCAGATTCGTAACTTTCACTCAAAGGCAAGGTCACTTTTTCAGGCGTATGCACGCGGCACCTACGTTTACCTTACACGTATGTGACTCGATGACGTCATTAATGATCATTTTAGGACATCTTTTTTCATAAATGTACAAACTTTTTCCTTTTTATAAATATTTATTAAAAAATTTAATATTGTTGCTGAAAAATTGTTACGCAATTCTAAATCATTGCCAATCCTAAAGACACACCTACTCAAATTTAAAACTAAAATCAAACTTAGTCCAAGATTTCTCAGTGACGTCACTTCCGTATTTAGATCAGCAATAATTAATAACAGAAGTCTTACAATTTAATTAATTGATTTTGGTAAAACATATGTATTTATAGACATAATTATCATAAGTACCTAATTTTATTTAGCTTTTTTAATCTTAACTTAATTTAAGAAAAATAAAGAATATATAATTTTGTGCTAATAATTTTATCATATTTATATATCGGTACTTATGTATCGATACGTTCTGTCACTGGCGGTGCTGGTGCCGGTATGAGCCAAATATTTCTGATTATCCCAAGAGGTCGATGAATCATGAGAGCAAGACGTGATATTTTGTAAAACTATTTTCAGATTACGCCAAGAATTTTAATGGTAAATTTAAAACGTCCATAAAAGGTCCCAAATTAGAATTAGCTCAGAGAAATTTAAGATACTAATTTGGTCTTCGTCCAAAATCCAATATTTTTTTTATGATCTGTGGCCCTAATGGTAATTTCGGGACCCTTGTAATAAAACCAAAGGTTGTAGGTTCGATTTCCACAGGGGAAATTCTTTGTGTGATCCAGAGATAGTTACGAGTTTGTACTTGTATTCGTTATTTATGTTTGTGAAGTTACACACGGATAATATATTCTCTAATGCAGAAGTTGTGTTAAAAAAAAAAGCAAAAATAATAGTTGGCATAAAGACCGCTTGGTATAGCAACACCAGGGCTTAATTTTGAGCATTACGTACATACGCATTTTACGTACTATATAATTTTATATTGTAATATTATAAAATCAATACTAAACCTTTACTAGACCTTTAATTTCTTTATCTAAGTAAACATTTTTAACAGATATTTGTATTTTTCCCAAATAACTACCAATATAATATATAGTTATTTGAGAATTACTCTAAAACCAATGCTTTTGAGATTCTAAGTAATGTTAACAATTGTATTTCTATTTTCTGACAAGATCTTTTATTAACAGCTGGTTTGAAAACATAAATAATAAGCGGATTAATTAAGTATTGTAAACATTATAATTTACAATCAAAACCTATTTTGACATGCTTACCATTTATAATATAATCCTTGGAATATTACGTAGGAGTTTTGTAAAATATTTTAGCTTAGGACGTACAGAAGGTTTAAAATAAACAAACTTTATCATTATTGAATTACCGGCTGTAATATCTAATTTAATCTAATTAACTAATAACCGGTTATATATTTTTATTTCAACCTTAATCCAAAACCAACCTTGTATCACAATTGGCTACAAAGCCAAAATCATTCTAAATGTGGACACAATGTTTTGGCAAGTATAGCATTTTAATTTCAGTTGTTCATATCTAGTCTTAGCGTTACATCGCTGCATCCTATCCATACCCTTATCGAACAGATAAACCCTTTCAATTGTCAAACGTTACCCGTAAGGATGGGACTTCTGTTGTCTATTCTGATATCGTATGTGGGTTTACATGAAGCTTTAGAGTGTATGAAACATATAATTAGTGGTGTAATACCATATACAGAACCAAATTTTGAGGATCTGGTCGAATATTACACACGACTGCTTCAAAAGACGCCGAATTCAACCAGAGATTGGATTACAGAATATGCTCAGGGCTATCTAAGCTTGAATGAAGACAAAGATGGAAGAATTAAATCTGCAGTCATACAATTTTACAACACTCCTTCCAATTCAACAGCGCTCTTATTCTCTACAAAAATATCCAGTTTCGGTCAAGATTCAGTAGACGAAAACTCTCAAGCAAATGGTGATTATAGATCAGAAAGGTATCCAGCAACAAAGACCAAAACAATAATTTCAAACACATCAGAGTCTTTTAGCGTGGGAAATAAAAATCGATCACCCACATCTTCCGAAAATATTTCAGATCCAAGAGCAAGTCGTATTTCTTTTGACCTCGAAGATCGCGGTGCTAATGAAGATGATGCTGCTCAAACGAAGCTTACGTGGGAATATAGACCTAAAACCCCCCCTCCCTCACCAGTGCCTGAAATACATTTTCAGCCATACAGCGGCGACAAAAATGGAGATATAGGTTACAGCGAAGAATTTCTAAGGTTAATATTATTTATTTTAGATCCCTGCACTTTAGAACAGTTCCATAAATCACGCTCCGTAGTAAGCAGTATTCCATCTATTTATATTAGTTTGCATCTTGGCTATAAAATACCTAGAACAAGTATTTGTGATTCATGCAATATGTAAACTAATTACGCATTTAAATCTCTGAAATTTAATATATTTGTTTAAGATCTCTTGATGGGATTAAGTTTCGTCCTTTACAACGAAATGATCCAAGTGGCCGAAGGAGATCGTTTAAAAAGCGAGCATCTTCTTCATCAAATTCCTCAAGAGAATCTCGAGCCTCGCGTGAAGAAGAACTGCGAATTTTCACTTCACTAGAGGAAGACGAATTTAAAAGCATAAATAAAGACGATAATTCCAGTAAATTTGGAAGTGCTCCTAATTTAGCAGCACGTTCTTATTCCAGAAGTCGATCGAGAGAAAAATCCAGAGAAAGAAAAACCGAAAGCCCTATCCCTGAAGCCACCAATAAAACTTCTGATGAAAGATTAGTCGATTCCAATCCTCTGCTTAAGGATGCCCCCAAGTTGAGCACATTTGAAGAAAAAGACGAATCTAATGATGAGGTAACTGAAGAAGATTTCTGGGCTAACTTGGGAGACTAGAGCTTTCTTTTCGAGGCACGATCTTATCACTGCTTAGAACGAGCATGACTGATTTGAAATTAAATTATTGTACCTCCTATTGTGTTTGTTTTTAAGCTCCCCTTGCATATTTTCCTTTTAGACTGGAAGAAATAGATTATCAAGCTTCATGTTTGGCTTAATGGTTGATTTTGTTGACTGCACCTATTTTAGGTTGTTTTGTTTCACATAGACGACCAAATAAGACATACATTTTATAGTTTCTTGAACACATTTCATCATACAATCTACAGCGCACTATTTTATCCAAGCAATTGAGAATTATAATTACAATACGATATTAGTACACTATTTGACCTGGCGCTTAGTAAATACTATATTGAAATGGCTGTTCATCTGTATCATAATTGATTATTACTTAAGATTTATATTGACGTTAAATTCGTTTGTATTAAAATCTGTAACAGTTGCACAAGAAATACTAAAATATACGGGCTCTCAGCAAACCTCGACCTACTTGCTTTTAATGTGAGGCGACACGGCCTTCTAATGTCACCAGTTCTCATGGTATTATAGGATGCTGTGGCAGTTATAGATCGGTTCAATCTATATAACTTTAAGCCTAAATTGATATATTAAAGAAATTAACTTCAAATAATGTGCATCAGTTATATAAAAACTCATAATAAAAAAATCCCAGTGACATAAAAAAAATGTCATGAAATAACAATTTATTACTAGTAATCATTTAAAAAGGGATAATTAATTCACTGTGTAAATATTACAGATTATATGTCAATTATAACATTGATATTATTATTATTATTTTTTTCTTTTAAAAAAGACAACCTCGGCATTAGGGATTATATTACCCTGTATTGCGAGGGCTTCACAAACATATAAATAACAGACACTAAGTACACCCAGATTCTGAAGAACAATCTGGGGATCACACAAAAAATTGCCTCGTCTTAGCAGTCAGGGTCACTACACCTACAGGTCATCATATAGCTTAAATATTTCATCCCATCATAACAGACAGAAACAAAAACATAATAATTATTTCTAGTCTTCTCCTATCGAAGTATAATATTGAAGACTTAACCACAACGTAACTTTGTTTCAAATGCGGTTACAGAAATCCAAAGATAGAATGACAGCCTCACCCCAGTCGTTACTTGGACAATAATCAGCTTCAAGCCACAGGTTACCTTTGATTGAAGCGTAAATCTAATTTATTTACGACAGGAAACCCCTCGCCAACTGATTTATCTTCTGATATTTGGCATCCCATTCTACTTCTTACACAACACCATTGTGGTGTCTTAATTTCCTGCGATCTATATAAATAGAAGTTATCTGGATTAGTTTGAGATTTATAAACCTTTTCAGAGCTTGTTTAGAAAGTTAAACATTAAGCAATAAAATATACTATTTTTTCTAGTTAAAGAATAGTGATAAAATATTAAAAATATTCGGAGGACCAAGATATTAAGCATTATATCCTTAAAATATTTAGTAAATAAGAAATCATCATCTATACCAGTCATTTTTAATCTGCTGTATGTCTTTCTGTCATTGTGTGTCTGTCAAATGATATTTGTGTCTGACGTTTGTTGTGTGCTAGGCTACTTGCAACCCATTCAATTTCATTCAATTTTATTTAAAATGAATATACAATGCTATAAACCGTTTCGTAGCTCTACCAACTAAGCTATCACTATCCGCTAGAGAGACGGTTTTTTTAAGGTCACGGTTTCGAATCCCTATAAACCTAGATGGCAAACCTATAGGGCATTTTTCTTACTATATTTATTTTAATTTAAATAAGCTTAACAGGCCTATACATGTTTATAGATATTTTGAAACAATATTTAATTAATTTCTAATAGTCCTCAATTCTCTTCCTCTTTTAATAATTACATTTAAGGCAGTCCTGATACCTTGGCTCGTGTTAAAGTTATAAGTTGGCAATACTAGTTTTAAATCATAAATCAATATCGATAAATTACTGATTTATAACAATGAAAGTATTGTTATTATTATTTAAAAAAATATGTTATTTTTAAAAAGATGTATTTTATTAATTTACTATGTGAAAACATTGAATCTATTAAATCCTGTTATCCTGAAAATATATTTAGTTGTTTTTTTCTCCAATATCTATTATTTAATGTTTTGACGAACTTATCGTCGAAATTACCAATCCCCTATTCTCACGCAAGACGTGTGTACATTCGTCACACTCCAAAATTAGACCAACCGAAAATAATATTCAGCCAAAGTCAATAGAAAGTCATAAACAAAAAGACTTTTTATTATAAGAATTTATATTTATTATCAATCTCACATCTTTTTCTTATAATGGCCGAAACTTCAAAGATTTGGGAACTGCTATTAAAAAGTTAATATATAGCAAATTTTTAATTGTTAAGTAGTTTCTTATTATAGTATTAGATATATATTTTTTCCAATCATAAGGTATTTCAGTTTATTTTATTATAATTTTAACAAGATTTTACTACAAAACAAAATGGACGCAAAAATCATTGACAAAGTTTACTGGCAGTAAATCAATATTACATGGCGGATATGTAAATCGATATAACTTTAAACTCAACCAGGTGTTCCCTCGAGCCTGAAGCGCGAGCAACTTAAAAATAAACCAATGAATGAACGTTGACCAAGACCTTGGTAGACAGACCTACGTCTAGACTGAAGGCTGCCTCGAAATACGAGGGAAACCGGGAAAATACAACTCGCAATATTTACAACAGATTCGATACGTTTAAAATATTATACTAGAGTTCCAATCCATTCATAAAATGTAGGTTAATTTCATTCATATGTTTTAAATTCTATTATCTATATATATATATTTATTTGATTCGTCTAATGTGACAGTCACTAACTACCTAACCTACTGATCTATTGCGTACATTTTTGGCTAAAATAGTTGACCTTAATTTATTTATCTATTTTTTTCAATAATAACAAAATTGCAATACATAAATTATTATATTAATGTATGAAGCAAAAACTTTATATTCCGATTAGTAAAATTTGCCTAGTTAAAGTTTATATGGAGAGGTGCAGAAAGCTAATATTGTTATAATATAATAGAATGCAAATGCATTAGAAAAACATTAAATTAGTGAACATTACACACACACTACAATGAGAAACATCACCCACACTGCTACATATTTTACGTTACCAAGTCAATGTCAAGTTTGCATTAGTCTAATGTCAAATAGTCGCAAAAAGTTTAATATCGTCTGACTTATAGAATAAAAAACGTAAATATATGTTCATTGAGGTGTTGGCTTAAATCCTTATAAACATTATAGCTTAAAATTACTTACAGTCAAATTTCAGCCATTGGGAAAGTATTAGTAAATATTACATTGATAATAAAACTCAAATAGCTCTATTTGTTAAAGAAATACTATACGATTACAATTATATAAACTAATAGGTTTTTTCTTTAAAAAACTCTGTATTAGGTAATACAAACTTCTGACTACTAGGTAGTAGTCAGAAGTTTTAAGTTTCGTTATTAGAACGGTCACTATAAAGCATATTTCAAATAAAAATGTCAAAGCTAATTCTATAATAAGATCCACGTCTTGTGTATTTGATTGTAATGAATACTTGAAAAAAATATATCATTTTCTCTTATTACATTCTCAGAGTTAAATATTCGCAATTACCAAACTTTTGATGTGTTCTAGTGGTTTTTTATTCTTGAAAACCGTGACAATATAAAAAAAATATATTTTATTCTAATTTTAGCTATTAGTAACATAACATCAATAAACGAACTCAAGAGCTAAAGTAATACTTTTTAGAAAGAAAAAATCACAATACCATTATCATTTTGTATATTTAAATAAACCACCATGCATATACTTATGTTACTAAGAAATGCATCATAGGACTAAAAGCTTATTTTTCAATAGAGTTATTGATCCCTTAATAATAACGATCAGACTCTGGTTCGTAGCCAATCGATAAGCTCACGCTAGCGTTGTTCATAGTATAGATCTCCTAAAGCCGACACCGTATCTCTTAAACAGTCGGTAGCTGTAGGTAACCGTTCTCAAGCGGGATATCGGAGGAAACATGCGATTCTCCGGACGTTTGAAACCGCCGCCCGCGCACCTGCCCTCTCCGTCACTCATCCAAATTTAAATCCTAAACTCCCCCCACCGGCGCGTGCGCTAAGTATTCTGGAATAACTCCTGCGATTCAGCCATCGGTGTTCGCCATTCGAATTCGGGTCGCGACCGCGTTCAGTGATATCGTTTCTTTTGCAAAAGCACCACTAACTTCTGCCATGGCTGACGTTGACGTTCAAGTCCAGTATACCACGACTGAAAGAAAGACCAGGAAGGTTAAAAAGACCTCCAAGCGTAGGGAATCTAAGGATGGCGAGGTCACCGTCACAGAACTTGAACAGACCAACACGCCCGCCACCAACGATGATGGGTATGTGTAGTGGTGGCCAATTCTTGACCTCGTGCTGAGTGCAATGTGACCCTAGTGTCTGTGTCCAGTGTTTCGAATCAAATTATCTTCATTTCTACTATTAGTGATTTATTTTATTAAATCATTATGTTAGATAAAATATTGGCCACCCTCACATACCCAAAATAATTTAAGGTACATAAGTCTTAAATACATTATAAATAATAATGTACGACGTACAGTCGAAATATATTAAAAAAACGAACTACACATTGCGTACTAACGCGTTACTAAAAATACAATGTAAACCTTGCGTGCCCATGAACTTCAAATCGTCTGTGTTGTCATTCTAAATAAAGATCAAACTTTTTTTTTACTGTATATTTACGAGAACTTTTCTCCACAGCTAATTTTCAGTGGAGAATACACCAAGGCCATGAACAAGGATTGGCACAGCGGTCACTTCTGCTGCTGGCAGTGCGACGAGTCCCTCACCGGACAGCGCTATGTCCTCAGGGACGAGCACCCCTTCTGCATCAAGTGCTACGAGGGTGTCTTTGCCAACGGATGTGAAGAATGCAACAAAATCATCGGCATCGACTCGAAGGTAAGGCCTTCGAAAAATCATATTTCAATATTATTTTCCTTATTTCTATTCAAATCACCTATTACAATGTTTAAAGTTATTGGCAAATTGTATTGTTTGTAAGACGTATTGCTTCATAATTTATGGCTTAATCCGACGCAAATAGACCACTTAAAAATAAATTACATCACTATATATAATATATGTTTATATCTCATATCATCATGTAACAAAAAAATGATAAAAGGGTATCAGATATCCTTCACATCGGAAATGATAAAGGAACAGCAGTACCAGGGGCATTGCTTATCTTTGTTACGAAGATCAAATTTAGTTTTGTCCTCCAGTCGGCCCAGATTCTTCGTTCGTAACTGCACACGGCCCCAGACTGAACGCTGCCAACATAAAGTATACGTATAACTATACGTTTATCTTCACTGACGAACGACTTTTCTGGTTAGGCCAAACATCTGTAATATCACAATAGTATTAATGTTTCACTTCTTTGAACTTCGCCTGTCCGTCAAGATCATTGGAAGACTTGGCTAATCCATTGGATCAGATTTCCTCGCTACTTAAAGTGTATCAAATAACGTGTAGCATTTTTATATGTAATCTCGTTCAATAAAATTGTATTAAAGATACAACAACTTTGGTTAGTAATATTTTTCAGCGGTTTTCTTAGAGGTATTGAATCAGTAGAGGTTCAAGATGAGACGTGGTTACGAAATATAAACTATATTTTTTGACGATTTTTTATTTTAAATTTTTATAATTCAGTATCATACGTAAAAAGTCATACTTTTGTGTTGTTTAGATAAAAAATTGCTGTTATTTTCACGTCAGCTGTTTTTACACAAAATCAAAAAAATATTTTTTGGATATACACACTGCCCACTGTCTTCTATTTTCGGGTTGGGAACAGTAATGTTTTCGTTTCGTTGACCTTGAGGAGACATAGAATCCATCAGACTTAAGATTTATACATGATGAAAATAAACATTCATTTATTGACATTACGACATTCAGCTTAAACGCACTTCTGTAGCAGTGGATTGTAGATCTCTCCAAAAATAGAACTTAGCTAAAGGGTATTTTGAAACATGAAAACTATACGCGTCTCTAAACAACCGTAAAGTTACTGATTTAAGGCGATTACATTGACATTCATTTGATACACAATTCTGTTGTTTAATCGAAAATTTGTGCAGATAAACATTAAGATCAATTTACAATCGCACACAGATAGACGAAATAGTTTTGATTAGACTAAAAGATGTGGTTAAACTCGAGGTTTAACTAAATTATTTTACCTAAATAAAAGTTTCTTAAATAAACAGGACACTAATCTAAACTTTGAAAACCAGTAGAATTTAACCGCCAACACGTAAGAACAAAAACAAAACTAATCTTAAAAGCTGGTTTATTGATATCAACGATCTAGTTTGCACGTAGGCGATTAAAGATTAAATAAATGGGATTTAATTTGTTACAATCTCTACAATATTAGTTATTTACACTGGGATTTTCCATCTAAATAGTGGACATTACTAAGTTAATGTTTGCTCAACTTCAAGTAGCTCATTAATCATTGCTAAACGTCAATGTCAATTTGCTTTTCCCGCTCATAATGAATGTTGTTTATCTGTACTTAATCATGAGGTTTGCGATCATTATTATATAGCTTCCTGGTATTTCAAATATCTTTAGATTGTGTGCCAAATAACGATTATCTTCTCGGAATTGAAAATCTCCGTTATTTTATCATGTATCATCAATTTTCGACCAATTTTATTTGATTGTAGAAATCAATTTTAACATTAAATAATAACGGAATTCAGTTATTCAGTTATAGAATTACGTACCGAACTTCCACCTTTTTTAAGGTTAAAACAATGTATACTTTGAGATTGAACGAATAGATTCCTAAAATTATGTTGTTGCACCATTTTTATATTTAAGATTTAAGCTATGAGTTATATCATATAAAGTTTTATTTAAACAGTTTAAAGTTTTATTTAAACATTAACAGTAGCTATCCTAGTTATAAATGACTTCTGACTAGTTTAAGTTATTTTAATAAAAATGTACATCAATGAAGTTTCTTAAATATCCTTATGGTTTCAAAACTTTGGCAGCTTTCTATAAATGCAAAAAAAAGAAAATAATACTTGGAATCTGAACTAAATTTCTTCCTTCAGGATCTGTCTTACAAGGACAAGCATTGGCATGAGGCATGCTTCCTCTGCGCCAAGTGCCGCGTGTCGCTGGTGGACAAACAGTTCGGCTCCAAACTTGACAAGATCTACTGCGGTAACTGCTATGACGCGCAGTTCGCCAGCCGCTGTGATGGGTGTGGCGAGGTCTTCCGCGCTGGTGAGTAACCAGACTCAATAAATACCTAAATAAATAAATTCTCTACTGCGTCGCTGTTCTGTCGGTTCAACGTCATGGTTCTAGACTGTGGCCTGTGCAGGTTTGGAATTTCTGCTGATATTTGACTGATTTCGTCCCCTTTACATTCAGCGACCAAATATGGTTTAGATAAGTAATTATATTCTTATACATAATTTATGTAAAACTCGGAATCAACTATAATACAAAAATTATCAATAAAATAAAGGAAATATAATTATAATAACAAAAAGCATATTTTAAGATGTTGATATGTTACTTGACTGCATCCTGACTACAACAACTGCATACAAGATAATTTGTCAAGATTATGTATGTATGTAAATAAAGACGTTTAAAAGTATATATAAATATTACTCATGGTACATAATGGTACCTTATATTTCATATGCATGTATGTTTTTATGTTACACATGCTCATTGTAACCTTATAGTGACACTGACGTATATTATGAGTTAGATATGTATGGATATGTCTATTATAATATGGATAAAACAATTAATTTTTTTTTTTATTTTCACACAATTAAGTTAGTTGTCCTGTCTCACATATAAATGTAAAATAAGCAAAGTATAAATATAAGTATGTATAATAAAAAGTACTTTATCGTACTCCATTCACGTCTTCTTTGGTTCTCTTCTCATAAAAACAAATTTAAGATTTTTTTTGATACATCCTTTTCATCCTTCCCCTTTACGTTTTCTTAAAAAAGTCCAATATATTAAATTTTGAATGACAACCTACAGGACCGGTGACTGACATCATTAAAAACAAAACTCACAAAAATTTTAAAAGTACTTTAAAAACTCACATACGGAAATTAATAGCGCCACCAAGTGCGGGAACAAAAACAAGTAAAAAAATAAATAACGCTCGTTATGATGTCGCACAGGGGTCGGTTCTTTCATTTCGATCCCACTGCGGGACTGAAACGGAAATATTACGAGTCTTTGTTTAATTAGAGTCCTTTCAACTTGTAAGTACCAATTTAAATTAAAGAATTTGTAAAGACTTGACGGTTAATATAATTCATATTTAATTGTAATAATGATAATAATAACAGGACAAATTACAGAAATTGTCTAAACCCTAAATAATTATTTGTTTGTGTTAAGGGTGCTTGAGAACGATACAAATTACAAATACATAGAAATACACATTATAAACACCCTGAATATTATATACTAGCTGTTGCCCGCGGCTCCGCCCGCGTGTAGGTCGCTTTTCGTGTAATCTTTGGAACTTTTAAAGAGGAACAATTTCATAGAACATCATTTTTGCGTAACTTTCACCGTTTTCGCAGCGCACGCAGTTTTTTGTTTAGTTTTTTTACACCTTGCTTTAGAATATTCAAGTTTTAGTAATCCCTATTTTTTTTTTAAATGAAACATAGCCTATGTCACTCGGGAATAGTGTAGCTTGCCAACGGTGAAAGAATTTTTGAAATCGGTCCAGTAGTTTCGGTATTCATTTCAAACAAACAAAAAAATAATCAAACCTTTTCTCTTTATAATATTAGTATAGATAATAAACAGTGAAACCCTTCTAGCATGTATGTGTGTACAGAAGTACTGTCGGGAACCGACCCCGAGCCCCTTTGCGCCGCTCTTCGTTAGGTGTGCCAACCATACAACCATCAGGGCGACCATAATATACATTACAATTAATTTAATATCAGCATAATAACACCATTCTAATCATTGCAAATTGTATTTTAATTCGCTTATAAACCTTGCATCAATCGATCTATAAATCAGTAAAGCAATAAATCACTTCATAATATAAAAGTCTCGGTTTAAATGTTATTTACGAGCGTTAAATCATCTATATCTAAATATGGAATGATGTCGCGATCATCGAATATAGACTTAAATTACTGCAGGGCTTAGCAAACATATGCCTCTATTTGAGTCATGATCTGTACACACGGCTGTAAAGATAATTGAACATTTGTATTTTAAAATTATTAATTATACTAAAACAAATCTAATTTTATTGATATTCCCTAACACGAAGTATAAAAATTCTGACGTATAAAAGTACATGTAAAATGTTTGAAAATATAATATTATTTTTTTTGTTATATTTAAACATGTCTATACATGTTAAACATTAACCGTGTTAAGCTTATTTGAAATTAAAATAAACGAATAATAAACCGATAAGAACATGGATTCGAACCTATGACCTTTGAGAGATTCACCGAGACGGGTAGCGATGGAGTAGCACAATTGGTAAAGCGACGGGATGGTTTCCCAGAGATCGCGGGTGCGAATACCTGCCCGTATCATTTTGTTTTTCATTCTATATTTATTCAAATTTACATATAAAATGTTTGTTGTGCCTTGTGTCTGTATGTCAGTTAGTAGTTTGCTCATTTGACCGTATATAGCCAGTGTTGTACCCTTGCTAGTTAAGGTATTGTAAGGTGATTTTATAAAAAACCGGTCATTGTCAATGGCGTAGCCTCACTAGTTGCTTTGACTTTTAAATCGAAAGTTGGGATTGTCCATTACATTTATATTTTCATTTTGGTTAATGATTACCTTTTATATATCGCAGAGAATCCTTTGTTCTCTCCATTTTTGTAGAAACGAAATATGTAATACTAGTTTTTGTATATAAATAATTTAATTATAATATCCTTGTCCGTGTATAGTTGTAACCTAAATAATTTGGGCGTAAAGTAATCGAATCACACAGTCATGAGACGCCCTATTAATGTATTCGTTGATTGGAAAAATAATTGAATTAAACAATTGTACGGCTTTATTCCTTTACAATTAGATAGTTGTTTAAGAATATTCTTCAGTTATTATATATAAACACGTGAAATATATTTTATTAGTATTTAATTAAAATAAATATAAAAGAAAGGGCAAAGAAATAAACTTGCAATTATAATTATTTATTGATTATAGACCTCGTGTTCTGATTGTTCTCGTAAATTTTTATTCTATACTTATTAGTAACATCTTATATGAATTATTCCGTTTCAATGATGATTGTGTATGTATTCTATATTGTCTTTGTGTCTTTGTCTGAATGTATTGTATATTGACTATATGTGTGTGTACTGTATTTTGACCGTGCTTGTTTTGTCTATGTGTGAGTATGTATTGTATATTGACCATGTGTGTGTATTGTATATTGTCTATGGGTGTGTATGTATTGTATATTGTGTATGTGTGTGTAGAAATGAGAAAGTACTCCATTGTATTAGCTACCGAATCATAGATTAAACATTGTCCTCATATAATTCATCAACTCCCACACGGATGAGAAAGGTTACGGGATTATTTTGATTCAAATAATTTACACGATTGTTTTTTCTAAAGAGAAATATGATTCATTTGTATGAATTAGTAGTTTGAAAATAATGTAGAATCTAGATTTACTAACTTGAATGATAAAAGTTATGTTCATGTGAATGTGTGTATGTATGAATATAGCATATAGCATAGGAATTGAGCATTTTTGCCGCAGTAATTTAAACAAATACGGTTCGGAAATAACTTTATTATGTTGAAACATTGTTATGAGCTTAGTAAATAAGACATAAAGGACCTGAAACTTTATTTACTCTGAAGTTTTTTTATTTTATATATGGTAGAGTATTTAATGCGTGAATAAATCTCTAAATGATTATAGTTTATAAACGAAGAAATATATCTTTCTAGTTCTATTTCAACATTATTTCATAAAAAATAAAAAAAATATTATGAGCAGTAATTATAACTTGAAATGTACGTATTATTATGTGAAGACGAGAATAGACAACAGCTAGTTTATATAATATAGAAGTGAACATTCATATATAAATAATACCTATGCCTCTTCTAATAGATATTAAGAGCTCAGTGTTACGAGTATACCTTTAGTATGTATATATTTTTTTTGTAGGTTCCTCCTCCGTTATAACCGTTATATGATTTAAATTAATTCTTTAGTCTGAGACTTGTCCTTAATAATTTATCATGAAATAATCCAAGCCATTGGATTTTGAGTTAATATTTTGACTCTGAAGTCAAGTCAAAATTATATAAGGTTTAGACAAAAAGTTTGTAAGTATATATTTTCGAATTTCGAATAAATTTGAAATTTTATTCGATTCGTTCACTAGTGATGTTGCAAACAAATCTAGTAAAATACCAATAAGAAAATTAATATTCCGTATATATAATCATTTTACCAACTGTTTCATTTTATATATCTTTCGTTGTTATTAAAGTATACATTAAACAAAACTACAATTATTGTGCTATAAAAGTCGTACGTGTCTGTTTTTTTTTAAGATGTAAAACCTGTCTGGTTGTGATTGGTCACGTCGTCTGTCGTACCTTTCGTGAATAGAAATACTCTTTAATTATACAAGAATCATGGTATTAGTATTATAAATAACATTTGATAAAGGTGACGTCTTGGTTTAGTAGTTAGTGAATCGTTTGCCAAAGCATAGCTTGTGGGTTCGATTCCCATGTAGGCCTATTTTTTATGATATCCATAGATTATTAATCCTAGTCTGTACCTTTTAAACACAGATTAAGTATTCTCTATATTAGGAGTTTTTTTAACATAAGGGGTAAAATAAAGCAACTAGAAACTAAAACCTATTTAAGTAATGTACAGAATAAATACATCTAGATATAGTTGAAATAGAAAGTCTTTCTCTCAGAACCAGTTTTCTACTTAACATTATACCTCGCACTAAACTGCGCTAAAGCTTTCATTGAGACCTAAGACTTAGGTTTTAAGTAGTCCAAAGAGATGTAACTACGAAGCTTAAGTGTTCTTAGCCGGACGTTTTTTTTTTAATTTTTAATAAACATTCAATTGAAATATTTTTCTACTACTATTAGATACAACTATTGAATGGGTTGAATCATCTTGCGTAGGAGTAATGAATGAGGTATACTTAAGTTTAGTGTTGTCATCAATATTTATGTCACTTAGCGGATGTTTACACTAGCAACACTAAGAATGAATGAGTTTTAAAAAGAGCGAATATTTTTTTAGCATCCAATAAAATAAATTGAATTTTAAAATAAATGTCGACATAAAACACTTAGGCCTATAAAATACGTAATAAAAAAGCGAGTGAGCAATGATCGTGTTAAATCATTCTCTTGTAAAAATGCGACTTCATTTCATGAATATTTATGTTTTTGAATAATCCTGAAGAATACAAGCTACACAGCCATGCTATTTGGTTAATGGTTTTTACATAAAGTTATCATCACACTAAAAGCAGATAATTTTAGCATTCCAATAATATAAATAAAGCTTTTGTCCCACTAAAAGAGGACAATTTTAGCATCCAATAATATAAGGTACGACCTCACTACTGTTTAATATTTATAGCTTCATCTCAAGAACATCTGTGTCGTTAATTTAAGTTCATTTCATAAAACGATGACTTAAGCATTCATCAAACTATCGCCTCAATCTGCCCACGGCTTGTCTTGTGCTAAATAATCATTACACTTTAGACATAATACATAAAATATATTGAGTGTTATTTCTTGTACATGTCGCTTATATATATCTTTTAAATCTGAATATATTTATAACGTTAGCAGGTTACTAGTATTAATGTTTTTCGTAGAGTAGAGAATATTATAGACATTGTTTTAGTGGATTTTACAAAATGGTAAAATATGGGAACTTTCTTTTACAGACAGAACTAAATAACTATCTTATTTTTTATTAAAATCATAATGGTTTTAAATATGCCCTTTTAATTAATAGCTTCGTTAAGAATAAACTTCTTTTTCGTCATAGATATAGTTAAATAAAATCTGTTTTAAAAAATAATTTATATCCAAATAATCACTTCTTGAACTTAAAATATTATTTACTATGATTTCATTTTATGGTAATAATTGTAGAGATTGAATTTGTAACCGAATTTGTCGCCTAAAACGAACGTATACAAAGATTTATATAAAGTTACTGAACTGAATGATAGATGATTTCAAACGTAAATACGTCGGTAGTTTCCATCCTAAGCTTTCTCTCCCCCTTTCAGAATTAGGTAGACGCACTTCAGAAGCAACGCCTTTTGCGATAATTAAACGCAGAGTATGTTGCATTTATATGTATGTAGAATCTCGTTTTATAATTCGGCGTAATAGTTTGACTGCTGTGCAAAAAAAGGAGGAAAGTTGCGTGTAAAAAGGTTTTACTTTGTTTAAATTTATAATTGAATCATAAATACACTTGACATATATCAAATGTCAAATATTTTCTTTTTTTTTTATGAAACAAAAACATAGAGATGAAAACATTGTTCCAAATTAAAACTCCTCAATATAATCAATGACATCACTATTTCTTACTAGATCTTATGATCGAAAACCGTATCGTTATCGTATTTGATTAATGAAGTTCAATCCACAAGTCACAACCTACATCCTCCGCTCGGAGCGTCAGTACAGATTCGTAAGCCGAGAAGCCTACACCGGTCGCGCGAAAGATATATCTGACAAAATCCCCGCGCTAAAAACTGTCTGTGTGACAGTTTAACTTTTTTATAAAGTTTTTTAAAACAGTTTTTATTTACGGCCATGTCGGCGGATGTGTTAAGTGATGATTTTAAGTCTCGTCTCCATTTGACGACGAAAACAGTAGGACAGGATAGAATACGAAGGGCGAGGGAGAATAATGAGGATGTAGCTATCCTATCTATGTTCCTTCCGAACGCAACAGCTGAGAGAGAAAACAAGAAGTTCTGTTGTGTCCTGAAAGACCAATGCTTGCTCGGAGATCCGAAAAAAACAATAGCAGGTTTATATTCAATTTATTTATAAAATATATCATAAAAGCTTGAAGTCAATGAACTCTCAAAATTACTTAAAATCGCAGACTGAATCCATTAATTAACACATGTCCAAAGCCTTTCATTTAATCGGCGCCATTAAATCATTCGAACATAATTGAATGAGTTCCTTTCATTCAATTAGACCGCCATTGAACGACTGATTTTAATTATGTTTATTCATAAGAAAACATTTAAAATTCGTTGTTTGAACTAAAAATGTCAAGAAGATGAACACACCATAAATATTTAATAATGCGTGAATTTGGTACAGAATCAATTATATGATTTAAATGTACATTCAAATTTAATCTTTATTATAGTTAAAATTAAGCTTAGTTTCCCTTATTTCTTAAAGTCAGTAAACAATTAGTCCTAATTAGCATGAACTCAACACCAACCTTCACCTGCTTGGTTTTGTAAATATTAAAATGGCTTAAGTAAATCTTTAAAACTAAATAATCTTATATGAAATGCGATATGTACATTCTTCATAAATTAATTACAAGATACAATCTATTAATAAATCGTTTATAATATCTTATTTTATTGATCGTTAATTCAAATCGTACTTTAAAAAGTCATAAATCATTTTTATCTGTGGCTTTCGTATTGCAATGAATGTCATAACATACGTTATATTATGAAGGTAAACCTTTTGTATATCTTGAAGGGCCGGAAGTCGAGTAGTGTCTCGCGAAAGTGTTGCCGGAAGTACTTACAGGGTAAAAGCGTTTTATGTTCCAATGTTGTATCTAGAATAAAGGACATTTATATTATTATTATTATAATATAAATGTAACTTAAAAAAAGGTGTATCTTAAAAAATTTAATTGCAATTTTGACATTACATGAAAATAATTTTTCCCTCCATTATCACGTGTCACTTTTGAGGTTTAAATATCAAAAAGGTTTGTAAAAAGATTGCTAAAATTATAAAGAGAGTTTTAAACTTTCACATTTCTAGACCAAGTGGTTTGGGATACATTTGATATGAACAAGGAAATAAATCTCTCTTACGTACACATTTATATTTGTAAATAAGGAAACATTTAATTTCAAACATAAAAAGTTACTCAACAAGGAATAATCTGTTTCTTTGCATTGGAATGGAACTAACGAATAAAAGCGCTTAAGTACCGAATTAGCATAAAATAAAGCCAAGATTATTTTCATTCCATAAACTCCATTAAGTACAGTATGTTTGTTTGTGTAAGTTAAATTATAAAATATCCTAACCTAAACTCTTTTAATATTAAGTAATTATATGTTAATTACATGAAATAAATAATAAGAACACAAAGCATATTACGTCAAATAATTCGTTCACTTGTACACATAATTGTATAATAAATTATATTTAATTTAAAACATTTATTGTAGAGACGAAGTTCGCAATTCAATTTCGCATACACGAAATCACTTACAGACTTTCCAACTTCGTTTTCGATCGCGAATAACGGATTTCTATCTACATATCTATCTGTATCTATCTTTCTAAATCTAAGGAAGAGTAAAATGTATTATTGATTTTTATAACGATTATTAATAGGAAGTTGATAAATATATGTTATTGAATAAAAAAACAAACAATATAAATATATTTGAGAGTAATAAAAAACGATCATATTGTAAAAGTTAATAAGTTATAATAATTTCCTTAAAACCCAGTAATGTTAATAAAGTTTACAATTGAATGAACAATAAGCATATATTATAACAATAAATACAATATTGTCAAGCGATAATGCATCCAAAAGAAATCGAAGTAAAGGTGACATTTGTGTGTACATAAATGGCTATGGAACATATGGTGGTTCACCTTAACCTTCGTTTTATCATATTTACCAACCCTTGGCCTCGATAGCTTTTTTAATTCCTGTTTCTGGTATTTATCTCTTACAAAGAATTTAGAACTTTCTAGAAATGTATCCAGATTCTATTAAGTATTATTTCAAGTAAAATATCTTGTTTTGCAAATAACTCATTTTTATAGTCCATTAAGTAGAATACCTAATTGGTGTAACGAAATAAAATATATCATATATTGGAAGAATAATAACATCGTAAAGAATGTATATCGTAGAAATTAATGATAATACGTTTATAATTTAGGATTTTGCTTCCATAATGTCAGAGAGCTGTGCCCAGCTGTGGGATATTTAGTTTAATACTTTTAAAATTGTCTCGCATTTATAATTATCGATATTTTGTAATGTTATCTAGCGCTAAAGAATTTAAAACGTCAAGTTCAATAATTCGTCTCAGCTCAAAGACCGTTTATAATCAATCTCTTATCAGCATCCATTTCCACAGCGCACTTAAAACCACGTGCATTTTGTGATAACGTTTTATTTCGCAACAGAAATCATGACATCACTATAAAGTTCAAATTGTTCTCGTGTTATATTTTTTTGTTATAAATACATTGACCAGGCATAATCCAAAAACAACACACATTAAATGCTATAAATCAAAGAAACATAAAAACATTATCATATACATATCTACGATATTAACGTTCCCATTCGTCTCAGTAAAAGAAAAACGTGGTTACAATTGTCTGCGCACGCGCAGGTTATGATTCTTAAAAGGTTCGTGAAGCGCCCACTGCCTGACGTCACGCGTCCCACAGGCCGTTAACGACCTTCATTGGTGGTTCTATCTGTAGGCGAATAATCTAGCATATGTATACATATAACAAAACATATATCTTTATATAAGATTATTCTCATTGCACCATTTATTGTGTTTTGACGAAAATACAAAAATACTGATGAAATTATTATAAATAGTAATCCTTACTATAGTATAATGACTTAAAACCTTTGACCCAAGTAAAATGCCTGAACATAACGCTCGAGGTATATAAATGGTTATCATTCGAATGTGTAGCTCACGGACACAAACTTAAGACAATTATATTTGGTGACTTTTGACCCTCTCTTGACCTTTTAATTAATCAATTAAAAGCTGGGAATAAGTAAAGGCATTTTAGCATACATACGTAGGGTATTCCATATTGATAAAAAATACGTCTTTTACTTAAGTGTTTTATTTGTGTGCGGGGTCAAAAAAGGTGTTAGCGGTCACAAAAATTGTATCAGTCATGGTCGCTGTGAAATTCCAGGGAAGTTTCCTCGTAATAAATTATATTAAAATATATAAAAAGTGTATACAGTAATGTAAATAGTTTGAGAAACAGTGTTTGTGAGGGAAAGTTGTCAAGTGAGAAACTATGAAGGTATTATATTACTACAATGGCCGCCCTAGTAAACCACAAAGACGTGTACTGTGGCTTGATGAGACGAAAAACAGGTTTAGATTTAAATTACTACTAATGCTACTAACAATATAATTATAAATTAGGTAATAATTTTAAATAGAATTATAGTTTATTTAAAACATTTTTTATTGTATTTAACTGTTCAATATCATTTAAAATGAATGTTAACAAAAACTATTTTATTGTATTTAAAATCTTTTTCTAATCTATATCTATTTTACTGTAGTTAAAATCTGTAACCAATTTGTACAAGTTCCTATAAATTATCAATAGGTATATTAAATAGAAAATTCTTCGAATCTTTGTTTTAACTTTATGAATTTGAAGACTAATTTAAATGTATTTATGAATCATAAAATTGAACAACCAGTGTTGTCAAACCTCTATTGTAGTATCAATAGTCAAACATAAACGAAATAGCGATTACTACAACTTTTTATTTAGTTCTTAAAGTTTAATACAAATCTTTAAATCTAATTTAAAATAAGAGTAACTGAGCACTGAGTAAGTGCTCCGTTGCTCCGGCGTTCTGCCGTCGGAGGACGCTAGTGTCCAAATTTCCTTAGCTTCCCTCCTGACTAACGACGCCCCGAGCCGAGGTCCGTGTCTCAATCTGAGACGCCCTCGGGACGTCGTTCCCCATGGGGGCCCATCTGGCCCCCCCTTTTTAAGGGTGGGTCTCCTGACCCACCCATTCCCCCGGTGACGCTGTAATAGCCAACAGGGCTAACAGCATAGACAGACAAAAAAAAAAAAAAAAAAAAAAAAAAAAAAAAAAAAAAAAAAAAAAAAAAAAAAAAAAAATTAAATACAAACAACATACATTAAAATAAATCTAAAATAAATCTAAATATCTAATCTAAAATAAATCTAAATATCTAATTCAGTTTTACACTTTAATAGCAACATTTACATTGAATATAAAACTAACATTTGCTAATAAGGACATCTCAAGTATATTTAGTACAGAAATGTTGACACTGTACCATATACAGTATAAAGGTGTGTGTGACAATAAATTACTGTGTAGGTGTGAGTGGACATTTGCAAACCAAATATTGGTCCAAATGGGCCAGGGTTGGAAATACAGGAATATAAATTTACATTACATTACTATAAGCCCTGTAGTATGGCTTCCAGTTCGACATAAGGTCGTGAATTTAAAAAAGGAATGAATTCGAATGAATACGGCTTCTTAAATCAAAGTATGTATTCAATACTATACTGTTGTATATGAGGTTGGAAGAATAGAATACATAATATGACAAATAAGAACAAATGAATTTACGCATTCGTGTAACATGGCGACACAAAAATGGGGTGAAAATCACGCAACTCCGTTTTATCATTCTTTTAAAGTCGAATGACTAAAATGTTCTGTCATTAAAATCTAATCTTTGTATAGACTAAAACTAGACATTATATTTCCTTGTAATATTAAATATATACCCGCGACATAGAGTAGTACATAAAATAACGATTAATAATTGTATTTCATTTAAATATCGATAAAAGACCAACCTTACACTTTTATGCCATAGTTTTAATGAAAATACGTCGATATCAGAACGATCATAAACACGAAACCGTCGAATCTGTCGAATCAAGTTCAATAAACCTTGAAATGTGCAGATATTCGCGTGCATCGCCCAAATATCCTGGATCAACATGCAACCTCGTACCAAGGTTGAAGGACAGATATAAACGACAACACGCCATGAGCCATCAATGCAGCTTATTATCTTATAGCAAAACATAAACCAATCAGTCAATTTATTTCTTGGTAGAACTTTATAATTATGTGGTATAGAATTGATTTATTACTTTTAAGTTATAATAGAAACACATTAACACACACATTTCGTATTTTTATCCCAATAAATCATTTACTAAATACTTATTCTTATTTATAAACACTCTTTATAGCCATCACGTCATCGGCACTCTTGATAAATTATCTCATAGGTTTTTTGCTGATGAAGCAGATATAAAACAGGCTACAGTCTCTCCTTCAAGTCCTTGACCGATGGCGATCAATTCACCTTGTTTTTTATGGTAATTCTTAGTATGGTGGAACGAATTTATTATGGAAACTAATTCTGTATATTAATGTTGAAAAAGTTATTATAATAGCTTAAGGTTTTTGTAGATTATGGTCTGTTACTAGTAGTATAGATTCTAGCATGCAAAGAATATAAATTGAACCATTGTTTAATCTTGCAAAATTTGGTCTCCTCCCTTACTTATCCCCAGGCGCAGATTTGAAGCGATATAAATATAATATGTTATCCCGAGCAATTTTTAAATCGATCATGTCGTAAGCAGGAACCAAGAAGATGGAGTACAAGACCCGTCAGTGGCATGAGAAGTGCTTCTGCTGCGTGGTCTGCAAGAAGGCCATCGGCACTAAGAGCTTCATCCCGCGTGAGCAGGAGATCTACTGCGCCGGCTGCTATGAGGACAAGTTCGCCACTCGCTGCGTAAAATGCAACAAGGTAGATTTTGTTTTTCATTATTGCGAGTATTACTATGTACAAAGAGACTTTTCAATAATAATCATTTGACAGCGGATGCCTTTCTATATTGCATAATACTGCTAGTGGAATGACTAATTTCGATGCGTTAATTTTTATTCGAAAAACAGTGTTAAGTTTGTGTTTCATCAGAAGCTGTTCCACATTTGGAACTACAACAATCAGGAAGAAAGACATGTTGAACATTTTGAACTCTATTTTAACCAGACAATGAAAGGGGTGGCCTTGTAACCTTTCAACCGACACTTTTATTATTTTTTTATAAAATTTTATAAAATCAGTTACGGATACCATAAAATCAGTCACCGACCAAGAAGATGATGGCCGGGGGTTATGGAGAACAGTTCATTAGCATAGACAACGCTGACATTTTTAAGACTACCCACTAAAAACCAAGGGTGCCCTCATCGCCTTAGTGGGACGCCACGGGATCGCTAAACTTACTACAAATACTTTCTAAACCTGACACAATCTCGCAGATCATAACGCAAGGCGGCGTAACGTACAAGCAAGAGCCATGGCATCGCGAGTGCTTCACCTGCACCCACTGCAGCACGTCGCTGGCCGGCGAGCGCTTCACCTCGCGCGACGAGAAGCCCTACTGCGGCGTTTGCTTCGGGGAGCTGTTCGCTAAGAGGTGCACCTCCTGCACCAAGCCCATCACTGGTGAGTCACTGACCTTTATCTAGTTACTAACTTTGGAAGAATTCAGACAAGACTTTCGGGAATCTGTTAATTACTTGTGTCGTTCGCTTTGGAGTAACATTTTTTTAAATCCTACTGTATTTGAAAGATGTTAAGTGTTGCAATATCTGCTATATAATATTTTAACTTGATTTGTAGTTATAAAATATCTTATAATAATTTGTAGGTATTGAATGTGTCATAAAACGGTCAACTTTAATATTCTTTCCAGGTATCGGCGGCACTCGCTTCATCTCTTTCGAGGACCGTCACTGGCACAACGACTGTTTCCAATGCGCGTCCTGCCAGGTGACCCTCGTGGGCAAGGGCTTCATCACCGTGGAACAGGACATCATCTGTCCCGAATGCGCCAAGCAGAAGATCACGTAAATACCTGTCATCCGTCAGTCTCTCGCGGTTTAAGTCTCCCTCCATTACTAACCGACTGAGTGTGAGCATGTGAGCATGTTAAGATCAATGTGACTAAGAACATATTTTGCTCGCAGCGAAAAAACAATCCTACCGTTAGTCGCAAACGCGAGAGACTGGTGCTTCGGCACCGGGGAGCGAGCCTCGCTGGTAGACTTTGTCAATAGAACACACTTCCGCAAGGTCAATCCGTAGTCACATCTTGTTAACGATATTTTTCTACAAAAACACAAAAAAAATCACAAAAAAAATATATATGTGAATGCACAAATATTCAATCGCTTTTTTTTACTCGACTCGTTTAAGGTGTTTATATATTTTGTTTTTTTATCGTTACTAAAGAAATTTCGAGCCCTGTATAGATAACGCTAAACGCCGTATATTTTTTGCTTTAGCTGTTGTAGTAGTCCTTCAGGTGTGACTTATATTGTCAATCCTAGTGCAATCACAGTTGCCTTAATAACATATCTAAGTCAATTTCGAGTATATTTTGTGTTGTAATGTGATTTATATTTGGTAACATCTTCGCATCTGTCGACCGGTATCGCCGGAAGTTTATTAAATATGTCATCATTTCAACTTTAACATAGGATAAGTGTATTAAAATAATGTATGTTATGTAAGTATTTATTGATTACGCACTTAAATGGAACCTCGATGTTTTTCTTTGTAGCTTTGTGAGATTTCAATAATGTTGCCATAGTCGATAGTCGCGGCAGACCGCTTCCTAACAAACTTAAGTGACGTAAGTCTTGTGTTTACTAATAAAAAATAAATAATAAAATATTTTTGTTCTCAAAAGAGAATCACTTGTTACAATATAATAATTGAATGTTATATTTTTAAAGATATTGATATTTTTTTAGCGTAGACTTGTATTTTAAGCGAGTACCATCTGTGTTGACGGTAGACCATGTGACCATGTGACCATGTGACCATGTGAGGGGAACACTGTAAGGGTTAACGTTAAGGGTTAAATTATTGAAATGTTAATAAATGATTATTAATTTATAATAATATACATTACGTGCTTATCTGTGTGATCTGATCTAATATAATACTTATCTACCCATAGATTATAAAACTATGAAAGAAATAAATGATCGAAAGAAACTTTACCGTTTGTTTTTATTTACTGCAATCCTCCTTTGTATACAAAATAAATTTACCTTAAGTTGTTTAAGAATAAAAAAAAATGTCATACAAAAAAAGTTATATTCTTTCGGTATTGGCATCTTTTTCAAATGTTTATCTGCAAGTTAGAAACATTGGTTAAGAATTTAGAAAGAAGCCTAATAAATGCTACCACCGTCCCAATAAAAAAGATCACATACAGAATGCTTAATTCACCAAGACGGACAGCGATATGGTAGCTCAATTGATAAGACGGAAAGCGATACGGTAGCTCCATTGGTAGAGCGACGGGACGGATTCCCAAAGATCGCGGGTTCGAATCGGTTAATTTTTCATTCTATATATATATCATTTTTTTTTGTATAATATACCTAATGCCTTAATAACTTTTAGGAAATAAAATAGCTTAAAAGATAATATAAAACATGAAAAGTTTTTATAATGGTATAGAAGTGTCCCATTAAATTATAAAAAAGATCTTTAATTTTATATTTGTGTACAATTTCGAATTAATTAATATATTGTTTCGGGGAATCAAGGCATATTATTAGTATCGCGAAACAGATCTAAAAAAGTAGTCTCATTGTATAAAGTCTAAAAACATGTTAGCAAAGTTAATACTCGTACTTCAATTTACATGATACATGAAAAACTAGGTTAACAGCTATTCTGACTAATTGTCCAGCAAGTGAGGTCAGAAATGAAATGGCCTAATTTCATACTGTTACATAAAAAAATATAAAGAGTTTCACTCCCGAATCAAGCCTACTGCTCGTACACAAAACACTTCGTCCTGTAAATAAAAATCGAGCGTCAGCTTAAATCAATGCAAACCATAGGGAATCACGTTTGGTTGATTATTCCTCAAGGACATGACCTATCACCGATTTTTTTTTGCTTATTTAAAACACTCACCAGAAATCAAACAGCAATCGTGAATCGATTAAAAAAAAAATAATTCAATCCGGTTCAGTAGTTACAAAGGAGTTCGATAATATGAAATGCATTAGACCCAACAACACACAATCGGCGCTCCGCGCCTCCCTCGCCGATTAAATCTTTATGAACAGGACATAAAACGAAACGGTAAAAATTGACTAAGATCATCCCTCTAGGTTTCATCCTTTATGTAGAACACTTGTCCATAGGTCTGTCAAACCCTATCAAAGTATTTTAAATTTCTCAAGACTAAGACAAGTGCAGTTTGAACCAAACTTTCGGTCGGACACTAACATCTCGTCTTCCCGCGAAACCGATTGTTGTAAAGCGTTCGAAACATTAGGTTAAATTAAAGTTTATAATGTAAAATATTAATGCGAGTTCGATTCGAAAAAAAAATCGTTTTGAATAAACAAAACAAATGAACATGTATAGCCAGCCATGTTAAGCTTATTTATATTTTAAATAAATATAGAGTAAAAATAAACTGTTACGGGCAGGGATTCGAACCTGCGACCTTATTTTAACATGTCTTATTTGATCATTTACAAGAATCAGTTTTGAAAGGGCATCTTGTGAAGATTTTAACAAGGTTGACAGCCATTCTGACTGTTAGTTGAGCACAGATTCAATAATTTTATTCGTACATTTTTCGAAATTTTGTTTTTCGGTGATTATTCTTCAAGTACAAGACCGAAAACTGATTTTATTTGTCGCTAAAATATCGACGATATTACTGTTATAAAAAAAACATAAAAAAACAACCAGTTCAGGAGAAGAAGCATCAGGGATATGGCATTGAAGCCACATGAGCTTGGGTCGTCGTTTCACTCTTTGCTGCGCTCATTTATTATTGCTTTATTTGAATTGATTTTAAAAATAAAAAAAAGTTATATTATATTAATTTATTTTACACTGACAGCACTAAAGCAATCGCATAGTCATTAAATTAATTTTATAAATAAAAGTTAGACTAGGTTCACATTACATTATAATACATATATATATACACTTTAGAAATATTGTAATAAAGATGCTTTAACTATCATATAATAATACTACAAAAAAATTTAAACCAATTTTTTTTATGTGACAAAAACTCGGCAAAATACCTAAATTGAAGCACTTTTTAGAAACAGGAGATACTTAAAAATGTTTTTTTGGTTTCAACATAACAATAATAATTAGTTCTAGTGTCCACACAAATAACAAAACAAAAATGTTGCACCAAGAGATCAAGTAGATGTATTCTATACACGTAGATATTTTTTTATCTAAATGCGATGTAAATGCATATAGATATACATAGAGGTATTTAGATATAGTTTTAAATCTACATCTGGATGGTTGGACAACCTACATTAGGAACGATATATTATTCAGTACTTTAAATATTTAAGATTTTCAATATTGCTTATTTTATATATATTAGTAACTATTATTTGAATTAAAACATTTTTGATATATTCATAATTTGATTACATATACTTGTAACAATAATAAAAAAAAGATTTTTCTGTCAATACACTTCTTAAACAGATTCTTATGAAAGCAGCATCATCTAGATATCACCATTTAGTAAGTACTTCCTTCAGTAAGAACTTTAATGGACTTTGTCAGTATTACAGTATCAAGATTCCGTTTTAGAAATTATCAATAATTAAAACAAAAAGTCATCCTCATATCAGTCAGTCCCAAAATATTTTTGTCCAAAGTGGTTGGGTGCTATTGGATGCAGCTCGGAGGTGAGTATCTTCATCTTGGGCACATAGTCCACAACGGCTTGTGCGGCAGCTGGAGTACAGAAGAGATTGGATAGGATGATGCGCTCTTCTTTAACACCATGTTGAGTGAGCACATTCACCGCCTGGCAGAACATTAATAAATAAAAAAAATAATATAAGTACTGAATGCCTTACAAAGTTATTAAAATAGTAAATAGTTTCAAAAATTCAAAATATTTTTATTTAAACAGGTATTTACACGCATTTCTGAATCGTCAATTACATTAAATTGGTCAGTATAGTCAGTCTGTGAGTAAGCTACCACCAGCTCGGAGAATGCTGTTCTGCTGAGAGAGCTGACGAGAAACTCAACATTTGCTCTTTTTAAATGAAATTTAACAATGTTTGACTTAAACATTATTACATCAGCCCTGCAAATGAGTCAATGACCCAAGTTCCATACATTCCGATCAACCAAAAACTCTCGAATGTTATAGTAAGATTTTTTAATAATACACCTTTAATTTTAGATTTAAAACCAAGAAATCTTCTCTTGTGAAACTTTATTTTATATGCGTATACTCAAGCCCATGAACGATTTCTTAACTTTTCGAAGTCGAAATTTAGTCGTTACGAGCCTATTTTTATTTCTTGTATTGGATCGATGTCTGTCGCTTTTTTTAATACAGTCATTTAAATTTTGGCGTTTATATAGTAAGTTATTAAAAATGTATTCTTACGGTCGCTCCTCAATGAGCGACCGTAAGAATACCGATTTCTTTAAAAACATCTCTTAAGGAGTCTCTAGCTTTTAAGTTACAAATAGCCTGTATAGCTCTTTTTTGTAAAATAAATATAGAATTAATTTCGGCAGCGCTGCCCCATAGTAAAATACCGTAAGACAAAATACTGTGAAAATAACTAACATAAACGAGTCGAGCATTCCACTTACCATCAGGTGGAATGTAGTCAAGCATTGCCCTAGATCATATAAAAAAAAAATTGCAGATGGCTGAGCTGATTTTGCTTACGTTTGAAGGTGTAAATTCCATGCATTTAGTTTTGTTAGTTTTTAATACCAAATTATTTATTTCGAACCAATGAAGAACACGTGACAGAGCACTGTCAACTTTAAAAATAAGTGAGGTATCATCAGCAAAAAGTACAATGTCACATAGTCCTTTTACGTAAAAGGGCAAATCATTAATATAGAGTAAAAATAAGAAAGGGCCTAGAATAGAATTGTGGAACATTTTTAGGTGAGATTCAACCGATTTTCAATTGTTTACATCTTTGATTCAAGTAAGAGGCAATAAGATCAAGCGCAGCACTACAAACACCATAGTAATAATCATAGTTTTAATTGCAAAGTCATAGTATCAATTGTTATATTTAGAAAAGGACCTGTTTCCAATCTATATAAAGAGTTTGTTATGCATTCTCATTTCTGGAACAGCCAGCAGGATTATAAAATCTATTTTTGTATATGACAAAGAAAGATAGGTGGAAGATGAAAGAGTACAGCATTACTTTCTGGTTAAGCAGTAATTTAATATAAAAAAATGTAAAACATAAAATCTGTTGTAGGGCAATGTATATTATCGACCCAGTATTACCTGTTTCACAGTGTTGCCGGTAGACATGATAGGATACATTAAAAGCACCTGCCTCCGAGCAATATCCTCGGGGAATTTGGCATACACTACATGAGCCTCGTGAGTGTCATTGTCACTCTCTACTAGAATCTTCCCAATTCGGATGGATCTGCAGCAGTCTCGGAGTCCCTGGAATGTTAAGAAGTTCAAAAATGGTCAATGGAAGGTTAATTTCTTTATAATTTATATTTAAATTACCAACAGTGATGGTGACATGCATAGCAGAATAATAGGTTAAATTACATATTAATCAAATTTAGGTTTTTAAATAACTAAGAATTTATTTGCCATTTAATGGTTGAAGTTATATCAGTATTATCAATTCATAACCAGTGAAAGGTAGAACCTATGAAATAAGGAATTGTGCAATTTGTTTCTACCTGCTCCATAGCTTCTCCTGATCTCACAATTGAGACACCACAATTTCCTGATCCATATTTTAAGCCTTTATATAGGGCTCCGGTAGGGGTCACAACTTCACAATCAGTAAATGGTAATTTATTCAAACTCTCCTCTATTACAAGCCTGATGAGACGGTCGGCAAAAAATTTGAAGTCACTGCGAGTTGTATTTCTATAAATTTAAATTTAAATAATATAGGTATAAGTATTATTTAATTTTAAGCATTTTAAAATAAATAGTTAAACTATACCTACATTTTATTTTGTTTGAAATACATTAAAAAATAACACGTTACAAAACTGATATAGAAACATTAAGACTTAAGGTTAAAAAAAAGATGAAAACATTTTCACATAACCTCACTTACTTGTCTCGGAGAATAGTTTGAAGCTCCTTAGTGTTATTATTGGAAGGTAAGAGCATCAAGCTATCACCAAATTGTTCTTTTATATCATTCATATCCCACTGACGAATATCGCTATCAACTAAATCCATTTTATTTATATAAATAAAAATAATAAGTAAATTGAAGACTTTTTAGTAGTGAATTCCCAAATCTGCTGTTTAACAAATTACAAATGTCAAAATGACAAGTGACATGTGTGAACAGACAAACTTCAAAATCCCTAGAGAATATTTGAAAACCATAGAGCTATATTATATTAACTCTATGTTGAAAATAGATACAAATGTCACTGTCAGAAAAAATAAGGCAACCACATACGTAAAGTTGCATAGAATTAATATGTAAAGTTGCGCTTATGGCAACTTTAGAATTATAAATAACATGTAGTGAGTGTTCAGTAAGAAATATTTTGGCTTAAAAGGTATGATAAATGGGATAGGGAGGTAGGGATAACAGTCTGAAAGTTCCTGTCAAAAATCAAAACACGTCCAATAAGTGCGGCGTCAGCGTTGCAGGGCAAGATAGAAATTTTATAGATATGTATCGCATTTTTACATTACCATGTTACATTGCGCATATTTATTAGTAGGGGTATCGACTAACTGTGATTGCGAGTTAGATTTTATTCAACTGTCTACCTAAAAGCATTAATTTAATATAAATAATAACATCAGAGGTCACTAAAAGAGAAATATTTGTTGTTTTGGAAAAATAATATATATTGGAAGCATTATGTTGACTAACAATAAAATAAACATTGAATATTTTGGAGTTAGTTGGTTAGACTTCACGGTGGGTTTGTAACAGTTGAGCCAATAGTAGGTAAAATAAAAAATCTCTTAAATCGCCAGAAAAGGAAATAATTGAACATATCCCAAAAAAGGTAGAAGACAAAGACTTGACAACCTTAATATTTACTGATCAAATGAACTTACATTCTATAACATGTATTGTTCTAAGTTGTATCCTTTTAAAATCCTTAAAATTCAAAAAGGTTTAAAAAAAACATTATTATATAATGCATCAATGCTTTATTTTGCCCAGAAAATACAAATTAATTATTGTAAGAATAATTCACTTTTCATCTTGACAAATACAATACGAAGTTTGTATATTTCAGTTACATGTTCGTCTGTCGCAGGTTGGTACCACAAAATCTTCACAAAATATAAAATTCTGAAACTATGAGTTTTGGTAATGAAGATATGAATAATGTTCTTAAAAAATATAAAAAAATAATTTTAATAATTTTATAACTTCTTGCACAAAGTAAAAAAAAAGCTGGTTTAAAAAGTATCATGAGATATATTTTATATGTGCAATTAATATAAAAGTATGTGACCTTAATAAAAGTATACGTGCAAACGCCAGGCGAAGAAAATATGTAAAATACCTATAAAATAAAATGGAAATTTGTTCCAAAAAATTAACATCTTAGAATGATGACAATTATTATTTTAGCTCTGATAATTGAGAACATTTAAATTTATAATAAATTATATATATAGTGAAGCATTTTTTCATCTGTGCATCAAAATTTAACATCTGTCTTTATTGAGGTTATGATTTATTTTCAAATATGTAGTAAACAAAATAAATTTGAATTATTTATTTGATGCAACATGTTCATATATTAATACCCCACCAAATTAGTACTGACCTGCCCACTTACAAAAGTTAACCTAATCCAAATTTTCATAAGAATTCAAATTCTATTCAGGAACAATAGAAAACGATAGAGTACTAACTAACAATTAATAAAATCAACAGCCAAGTCGGTACTACCTAGTTTTTCCTATTCACCTAGCCTGAATTGACTCGGTCTAACTACTACTAGTTGTCCCAAAACCCCTTACATCATAATGGTTTTCATAATGCAAGCGTCATAGGTATTTAAAGGTTCATATAATGTAGTATAGAAGTAAAGAAATCTTCAGAAATGTATAAAATAATATCGCTAGTATGATCAGGGTTTACTGAAGTAAGCACAACCTAAATAAGTTATGTGTTAAAAAATAAGGTAATAATATTTAAAAAAGAACAATAACAACGGTTGTTATATTGATATTTCAAAATGAACAAATATAAGGGTGTTCATCAAACTGACCCTCTAGTTCTAGTAGCGCCCTCTATTTCATACATTGTAAAAGATATTTTTAAGACATTTCTCATTACCTCTTTACTCCATACTCCATATGATCCAGAAAATGTAACGGTTATTGAAGAGGTTCCGTTTATTTGTTAATGTCAAAACATTGACGTTTATGGCGTAATTTGAACTTTTTACTTTGAACTACTTAATAAAATATCTAGTAGATTTGTTATTCTCTGTATATACTAATGTAGGAATCTTAAATCAGTTTTTGGAATTACAAAATATTTAACTACGTTCAACATGTCTAGCGTTCATTAAATATAAATTTAAAAACAATCTATCCTTGCAGTAACCTGTACCACTAATTCAAATTTATCTAGATACTCCACTACTGCAACTACAATTTTGGAACTGATTTTAGTTTTCGGACATAAAACGACTTATGAGATAAATATACTAAATTTTGTACATCACACCAACTGGCTTTAAGCTTTATTATACGAGTCGGGGGAAACTCTCTTATTGCTTTAATTTTTATATACAACGCCCGTCTGTGTATACGCCAGTAACTAGGCAAGCGCTTTAATAAATATATCCAAGGTAATATATAAACGATGTTATAGTAGTCGCTTATTTCTACCTGAAATTAATCTAGATATACCTCGTGTACTTGTTTGACAAGTACTTCAAGTATTACAACTAAATTCGAACATAGGTGTAGTTGGCTACGAATGTAGCGAATGAAAAGTTCCAAAGAAAACGACAATCTTTACAAACTGTACAAGGAGTTAAAACTACCCTTTACAAATAAATTACAATAAAAAAAATCACTATATTTTAAGTAATAAATACGATAACAACATAGTTATAGGCTTCTATAGTTTGCTGGGACTTTGTACAGAGATACCGTATACAAATTACAGATTTAAAAGGACTGAGGACCAAAAATAATCTATATGATTTACATTTGTTATGTATAGGCCCATTAATAATAACTATTATATTCATACTTATATCTATATATAATAAATGTCTTCGGTTCTCTGTATAATGCTCACAACAGACGTAGAAGCAAAGCTAAGGGCAGGTCGTCACTAAAGCGTAACATAAAGCCAACGACACACGAGCGGAAATCATTACACATATAATTATTTAGCACGGAATGTAACTCGTGACGACTGCCCTTAAAGCCTGTGACACTGATTTTAAACAATTATCGAATTCTCAAAAAATATATTTGTAATGTATAATGATTTTTATTGTATAATTACACAATCCTCCTGTTTTGTAATAATTCTATTAAAAACATCAATTAAGGCATTTGACCCGTGAACAGATCATATACGACACAGATAACATATATGCTACGGCAATGAAGCCCGCGTGACATATCGTACGATGTTTACTGTTTATCTTTCTACTATCACTTGCGTGAATCATCAGATTACTTAATATATTTACTATGTGAAATAGTATAATCGATTAAATACCAATTACTTAAGTTCGAACAAAACAATAATCGTCTATGTCACGGTCTGCCACCTCACATGTTAAACACGCGTCAATGAACATGTTACAAGTAATTGTAATTAAAAAACATAACAAGAGGATTATGAAACAATGTAATCGATATAAAATCGATAGATCATCGAGAATTGTCAAATCGATGTGTCCTAACCTGTATATACTAAACATATCACAATGGCGACTAGTGGACGACACCATTTCTCTGTCTGGGATATCCGTTGTGTTCGATTTTTTTAGTGGGGGGTATATCGGGGAGGGGTTCGGTTTTGGCTTTTTTGCCGGTTTTGGAGGAGAGGTAGGCTTTGTAGAAGAATTGGGAGAACAGTACAAAATAGGAAAAGTACATGGCCATTGAGAGTTTAACGTTAATATGGCTGATGCCGCAGGAGCGAGGCTGTACGGAGGAGAGGAAGTTGTGCGCCCACACATTGATAGCCAGCCCCACTACCATCTGACTGAGCTGCAGTACTGTGATGGTCATTGCCAGCATCTTTGGAGGGTACTTGCCCATGCTGACCAGAGCATAGTACGAGTACATCACACTGAAAATAGAAAAAGAACCTTAAATTAACGGAATAAGGCTTAAAATTGTAAACCTTATCAATTATTTGGCAAAGTCAATGCACTTTAATTACATCAACGATAATATTCTTCTTTTATGTGAGTAAAAAAAACATAAAAATTTTATATCGAACGCAAACCACAATCTTTCATCATATTAACTGAAGCGTCGTGAGGACAAAAACCAGAAACATCATTTTAAAAGAAACAGTAGATACCGTTATTTTACACAATATTTAGCTTCGCCTATATATTTGTTTTTCTCAGTTTGATAAATTTAATAATAAAGGAAATAAACCACTAAACTTCGATTCGGTTCGATTATTCGTAAATAGTTTTGATATTAAAATGTAAAATAACTAAATATCTATTTTTTTATATTATGTTTACGATTAATTAAAAATTAAAACGATTAATTAAAAATTAAATTAAAATTCAATGAAGTTGTGTCATTGAAATTTACGGAACGTGAAGTTAATTTTGTCGGATTACTGTGATAAGAACACCATCAGTGTGATACTTATTTCTTTATTTATATGTATGTGTACCTTCATAGTTTAAATGTTTAATTAGTTAAAGACTATTTTAGAAAACAAAAATACTATAAGAATGTATCTATCTATCTTTTAATGCTTCGAATGCCGAGAGAGTAGATCTGCGCTCAAAATTTGACTCCGTCGGATGCCGGGAGCGCAGATCTGCGCTCTGTACAATATAATAATTCCTCCGATAGCCATATACAGGTTGTTTAAGTTTTGCGAATTTTGGTCATTTTTTATTTTTTTTTTATTTTGGAATATAAATTTGTTTTGTGTATATATGAAGTAGAGTGTGGAGGTGATGAGTGAAATTGAACAATTCAATTATATCAAGAGCCCGTAACCCGATTGAACTGAAACTCTGCATACACATTTAGTTCTTATTAAATTGCTCGATGACCCCATTTAAAATCCAATATGGCGGACAAAACAAGATGGCGGCAAACTTAATTTTACCATAGACATCAAACTGAAGGCCTCAAAGAGCAGAACACTATACATAATTTAATTACTTTATAAATTGCCGTCTTTGCAAAACCAATATTGCGGCCACAACTAAATGGAGTAGGCCACTTTATGCAAAATGACATTATTAGACGAGCATAGAGAATTATCTATATATAGCGAGCGTAATCACACCAAATGGAAGGAAAGAAACAAAATATCTTCAGTCTGAAATATAAAATGGAGTACGTCGTAATATTTTGAACTAAACTTCATAATAAATCCTTTATCATTTTTATCAACTGTTATACTTATTTTATTTGGTGTTACTTTTTTATTGGGTTTTAAAAGCGTCTCTACCATTAAAAACTAATAACTAACTAAAACTACAGTTTTCTTTTTTAACCACTCTAAATGTCATGAATTAACCCCTAGAAAATCCCTAATAAGGTTGTATTTGTTAACCTTAAATATGTTTTTAAGGGATTTTATAAACATTTTATACAAATATAAAAATTTATAAATAAAATAAACTGAATAAAACATCTCATTAAAAATAAAAGAAAAAATCTAAATAAAGCAACAAAATCAAAATGTTAATAAATTATTAAAATACTTTTTTTTTTAAATAATGTATTGATTAAATTTGTGTTAATCATATTATTGAATTGTTTAAAAAAAGGCAATAATGGTTAGGAATACGATTGTTTTTAGATAATTTCAATACAAACAACATTTCTGAACTATGGTGTTTAAATTAAAAACATTCATGTTACATATATATTAATGCACAGTAGCTACGTATCCTTAAAGTCTATATTATAGGTATTACATGGATGAATAGACTAAACCATTGCCTTAGACTGTTTGCTGGAAAAAAGTAAAAAATGTTTGCAGTAACAAATTGATTTTTCAATCAGCAATGGCGGGAAGTTGCAATTATGGAAAAAAGCACTACATATTAGAAAACAAAAATAAGACTCCTCTCTATGTTGTGTCTACTCTTTCAAAATGTAATAAATACAAAGACTATAATCGGTAAGTTTTAATAATTCGACTCTCGCAAGAAAAGTTCAATCATTATTTTGAAACTGATAACTTTAGAAATCGTTATTTAAATATTGTGTTATAGTTAGGTATATTTTAAATATTTTGAACGTTTAGAAAATGTTAGTTTGCACAAAACGAAGTTATTATATATATGTTTTTTTTTATACTTTGTATTTGAATATTTATGATATTGTAGTATATTTCCCAGCGGCTTTTTTTCGATACAATTTTGATAAAAAAAATGTATATTATTTGTTTTTTTAATTACATATAATTCAGTTTCTGTAATCTGTTTTGTAGGTCTTTGCAAAACGCAATTTACTGCCTACACTAAACTGCCTGGAAAAAATCACTTAAAATACCATTCAATCCAGGACTAGTATGACGAAGGAAGAAAATGTTTTATATAACAACAAGAGACTAAAGTCTCCATCACATTTGAAATTTTATCATAATTAGATTTCTGAAGACTTCATTAAATTTATAAGCAATACATAAACATACACCGACAAACTCTAGAGATTTGTGGAATACCTATACATTTTGGTATCTAAGACCATTCTAAATAATTTCTCATTCGTTGTACTTTAATGACATGTTCAAATATGAAACAAACAATATTATGTCGGTACTAAATGTTTTATCTCGATATTTGTAAAATATTTTATTTGATAATTAATATTTACGTTATAAAGTCAAGAAAACAATAGGTTTTATTTTTTTTGTCTGTTTATCTATTGTGTTTGTTTCCGCATTATAAAAAAATATATTATAATACACAGTATACTAATAAAATATACAAACCTTTTTTTAGAAAAAACTAATAAATGTATAGGTTATAATAAGAATATGTGTATCAAAATTACCGAGCGGATTTATATGCAATTTAGTGTGGTCTTTGCTTGTTATCCAACTCTATCTTTCATTCCCGAAAATATGGGAATTTCCAGGGTAAAACCACAAAGACTTATAAATATACATATATTTATATATAATATTAAAAATGAATAGATTTCTTTAAATTTGGCTTGTTTTTAGAGGAAATAAAAAAATGTAAGGTTCGAAGGAGTAACACAAACACGATTACATACAAATATTCTTAACACTAAATTCGGAGCACTCTCAGTTTGTAATACCTAAAAACAATACATATCCCTAAACTCTTAAAACAATGTAATATTTTTATTCCTTCTTTTAACTACATTTATATCATATATACATACATATGTCATATTTCCCTTTATTTTGTATATAATCATAACATAGTAATTTTGTGTTAAAATAAGAACAACCTGTATAGTTTCTACCTAACCTAATTTTTAAGGAAAACTATTAAAATTTGCCTTTCTTGTTTGTTTTATTTGCATCAATGGTTAGTTACAGTTAATATTAAGAAAAAAAACAATTCGACTACCAATTAAGAATACTAAACAAAAAAAAATTTTTTTGTGCAAAAATTTTTTTTTGTTCTAATGGCGGCAGACGACGCACTTTTTACATTTTGAGCCGCGGCATACCAGGGGTTAACCCCGCTCTAGCATCTCAATAAACTAACTCTCGATTATTACAATTAAGGAGTTAATTTTTATTACGCAACTAAAATTAAACTTTTATTTTTAGCCCGGCACCAGAAAACTAACTTTAATTATTATTACTAAAAAAAAATCATTTACCTGTGTACGCAATAGTTCATGACGACGAACCACCTGGCGGAGGATGTGTACTCCGTGAAGGAGAACCAGGTGTAAAGCAGAACTGTGATGTGATGATACCAGTGGAGGAAGATGAGCGGCTTCTTCCGGAGTACTATGAAGACTGTGTCTCCTAGTTCCGGCAGCTTTGACAGAACAAACATCCACGTCCAGAAACCGGATACTTTGTCATTTTCGATGAAGCTAAAAGAAAAATAGATTTTTGTTTTAATTATTTTTATGATAATATCGTGGAGGTCAAACCTAGGACTTAACATAAAAAAAGCATTTATGTTCCAGAATTAGTATTGATCATTATATCAATACAGTTCAGTATTCACATAACATATACGTTAGATATTTCAACATAATGTAATGTAGGTCATCCACCTGCCCTATCTCAATTACTTGAGGTCGGTGCATTATGCCAATATCTTCCATACTCTTCTATCATACGTCATCTCAGTTCTTCTTTGCTATATCATTTATCATACATCACCTTTTATATCTTCTTCGCATTCATTACCGCCCTGTTTGTCGAGTGATTAGCGCAGACGCCTAATGTATCGCGGTTCTAAGGGGATTAGGTTCGATTCCCGACAGGGATAAGCATGTATGTGATGAACATACGAGGTCTGTTCTGGGTTTGATCGTTTATAAAATACATTAACAGTATTTATGATGTGTATTTCTACGTATTTGTATAATTGTCTAACACTTAACAAAACAAATAATTTGCTTGTTTAGTAGTTAGAACAATTTGTATAATTTTTCCAGTGATATTATTCATACTATAGACTTCTCGTTCATCATCAACCTTACGTAAGAATACTGTAAAATATTTTTATGTACATCCTATTTAAATCAAATAAATTAATCAAACAACCTTAAGCTTAACGCTTTATAATGATATCTCGTTGATTGATATTACCATAATTTGTTTATATAAGATACATTAAAATTTACATGTGTCCTTTATTAAAAGGGCATGAATTAAATGAATCCCATATATTATTATAAATTTATATTTAATATATACAAAAGCTTTAATTATGTATAAGTCAAGTTTATAAAAAGTTACGTCAAGTTCATAAAAAGTTACGTCATATTCATAAATAGACGCCTGTATTTTGGATAGCTTTTATGTACATATGTTTTATATAAAAAAAATCTTTTGGAACGAAACATTCTTTACAGAGCTGAATGTTTTATATTCACATTGTAGAATAAAACTTACCTCTATTGAAATAGAGTTCATTACTGCTTATTCATTTAAAACTGTCAAGCTAGCCCATTCCGACATTCTGTTTGATATAACAAAAGTAAAATACGTATGGTTTTATATAACTGTAGAGCAAAAGCGAGATAGATGTACATTTTAACTGTTTCATTTTCATCTTATTTATCTGCGATTTAATACTTCTATACATAAAACGCTGTTTATAGTTAACGAACTATTTAGGGAATAATATTAAGCACTTCAGCGACAAATTATACATAAATATATGTAATGGTGTTATAGGATCAACATCATATTACATAACTCCTGAGTCAGTCAATCGTTGGGGTTTTGTCATTGAACTCAAAAGGATACTAAAACTCAGCTGTTTGCTGAATCTTGGCAATTATTGCATATATATTTTTTTAGGAATTTATCGACACGGACTCGAACCTGTGACAGTCCCTTATCTCTAATTTGAACGCCCGCGTCGGTAACCCGATCGGAATTCCAAAGTTACAATTTAAAATGTATATCTACATTTATTTAAGTATACAAAAATGTAAGTTAGTTTATAATATTATTATATTAGGTATATTAATGTTGTAGAATTATTGTATATATTTTATATTTGATATAATCTTTTAGGACACTTATATCTTAGTGTAGATAACATTTTTTAATGTATATTTTATCTTGTGGTATATGTAGACACGAGTTTAAACCTCACAAGCAAACTATGTATATAGATATATTAATATTTTCATAGATTACAAAATTTGCAATTTAAAAGAAATATGAATAATAATATAACATTTTAAAGAAATGTGTCAAGGTGGGTGAAGGCGAACAGGAATCCCGTGGCTTCCGTCTTAGAGATGAGGGTAGCAGTTGGGTTTTAATTTTGTTCCGTATTTGCGAGTCCTTTAAAACTACCCACACTCTCAAACGCAACCGTTCTCAAAAAAAAAACACTTAAAAGAAATGTACTTTAAAAATATGTACGTCAACATATCTTCCACACGTGAGTTAGAAAGTGTATTGCGTAAGAAAGAAAACATCCGCATCATATTGAGATATGTTCAATTATACAAAGAAATTACAAGAGTTAAAATGTGTAAATCACATGACATAAAAAAAAACCGCCCCGTTGGTCGAGTGGTTAGCGCAGACGCCTAACGTGTCACGGCGCAATGGGGCTCGGGTTCGATTCCCGGCGGAGACAGGCATTTATGTGATGAGCATAGATGACTGTGTTTCTGGGTTTGGTCGTTTATTAAATATATTCTCAGTATTTATATGTGTATTTCTATGTATTTGTATCGTTGTCTAACACCCTTAACACAAGCAAATAATTTGCTTACTTAGGGGTTAGATCAATGTGTGTAATTTGTCCTGATATTATTATTATTATTATTTAGCAATACTTTAATAAGAAGGATAAGTTTTCATAGTGTTTTCTAAGGTTTTCACGAGTACGTAAGGATAAGTTTTATTTAGTTTTAGTACCTACCATAATCTCTTGAACTATGAGATATTAGACAGAATTACTATTTATAACTAACATGTTTGATTATATCTATAAACATGTATAGCCATGTTAAGCTTATTTTAATAAATATAGAATGAATAATAAACCGATTCTGACAGGGATTCGAACATACATATTGTAAAAAACCTAACAAAGTTTTAGAAGTGGCTTCTTTAGAAAAATAGGGAAAATACGTATTCTGCTTTCCCAGGTCAGGTCTAATAGAGTGTTTAAAAGTTATATGACTCGATAGAAATGTATGTGTGTTTTCATCCGTTGATCTCAGTGATGTCATATTTCTTAAAACTGACCAAGGATGTAGTGACATTTAAAATTTTATTTAGATTGGTTTTAAACTTTCCAAATAAAGCTTATAACTTTACATATTATTATACTTTGTAAGTATTTGTATATCATTTGGTTTTAAACTGCGTTTTAAGTTACGGTATATACCTACATTATTTATGCTAGTGAGTGTCTGTCTGTATGTAAAAAGTAAAGATATAAACAAACTACAAAATTATTTTAAATATTTATATAAATATAGAATGAAAAATAAACCGACACGGGCAGGGATTCGAACCCGCGACTACTGGGAAACCGTCCCGTCGCTCTACCAACTGAGCTACCCTATCGCTGTCCGTCTCGGGGAATTAAGCATTCTATATGTGATCGTCTTTATCGGGACGGTGGTGACATCTATTAGGTTTAAATATATTCGTAAATATACAGAAAATTCTATTGAAGTTGTCTGAAGAGCCCTCGACGTAAATAAATAATTGAGTATTGAAGTTTATTGGGTTTTTTAAATCAATTCTGTAAATAGTAAATATACTAGCATAAGTATCTTGAATCTTTATTTTTTTTGTCTGCACTAAGATTGTGATTTTAATATAAAAAATCATTATATATGATATAATAAATTATTATTATAGGAAAACAAAAAAAGATTTGAATATATCTTATCAATAATAAAAATATATTACAGACCGAAGATATGTAATAGGTACGTGATATTTTTCTCTTGAAATCAATCCATACATCTATAAAAATATTAGATAAAATAAAAAATATTTATAACTCATAGTAAACCATAATAAATATTTTATTTGCTGTTTCAGCCCACGTGCCGGACGTTGCCAAAAACGGTTGCCCGATTCCGAGGTCACGACGACCTCAAGACAGCGGTCACAGGGTTGGTAAAAGAAAATTAAAACCAGAATAGGATTTATACAGCTGTATTTGAGGTTTATCGAATTCCCAATACGACTTTGACCTTGACCGTTCAACCCGAATCTGTTCTATCCACTGACCTCAATTTTTGGAGATCAAATGGGTCCTGAAGGTTTACCTATTGAATAATAATAGATCTATATTGCTTTAACAGGATTGAACCGGTTAACTCTTGCGTGCGTAATTTATTTATCTTACTGAGCAAACAAAATAATAATTAGCATCTCATAAAATAAGTTTTGCTTTTCTGACACAGTATTAAGCAATTTTAAATTAATGAAATAGATTTACCTTTTAGAAGGAGGATGAGAGAGAGATAGAGGTATGTTACAGATATATTTAATCTTATGTATGTGTATATGTACACACATAACTACTGCAATCTAATTTTAGTGTTATCTTTTGAAATGGTACACGTTACATAAAAATTAAAAAAGTGCAAGCAATTGAATGTAATTATAGATTAGATTAGATGACGTAAATAAGATTCAACTATCAATGTAAATTCGAGAACTTTCTACCAATTAACTAAGAATTAGATAGAATCAACTCAGTATTTGACTAATGAGTTAAGTTGCTTTGTACCTAGGTACTTTCTACGGAACTAAATTCTTTTTGCGTTAAAAATAATAAATGTTATTGTTATGATATTTGTAAATATAAATCCCTTTTGAGGGAATTAGGGAATTTTTAATTATTAAGTATATAATTATAATTTCATAAACAAGTTAATTATATAATAAAACTACTTAATTACCTACAATTAGGAACCGACCAATTAAAGTGTATATTTTCCTAAATGCTTATTAAATTCTTTTTATTTTGAAAATTTACACACGTTCAATATATATTGAAGATACATATTTATTATCTGTATAGGGTGAAGCCGCAGAATTTATATCATAAAATACATATAAAAGCCATATACTGAGAGTTACGTCCAATGTGAGTTGCTGGCTTGGTTCCAAGATAAAGTCAGATCAACCAGATTTACCCTGCCCTGTAATCCCGAAGATAGAATATTATTGAAGATTTTCAACATTTAAATGATAAATTAAATTTCTAACAGATATATAGAAAAAAATAAGTCTAGTTTGTATGTGCGTCGTAATCGATATATAGTCAATAAATAATAAATATTATTTTCTTATTGACATTGTTAAGCAAAGTAACGTAAAAATAACAAACTATCAGAATTTAAACTGAATTTAAATTGAAATTTAAAAGTATTAAATTGAAACTTAAACATTATAAAATACACAAAATTTATATTTTTATTCTAGAAGTACATAAAAATATATATATAGAACGTAGAGAGATATACCTATAGAACTGTAACTCTTCGGAAAATATTAAGTAAGTTTACTAAATTTTTATTAGTATTTTGATACTTTATTACATAAAATAAACCTAGTTATATTTTTGTTTTAAAAATAATTATTTATTTTATTTAGATTATAATACATAATCACGTATTTATATTAAAATAAAAGTACATAGAACTTGATTAGTATAAAAAGAACGAAATAATTTCAATAATTATAACTAAAACAAAGATATAATTTTGTTAACTATAATATATCTTCACTATAGAATTTATTATAATCATACATGGATTATTTATAAGCTTAACCTCCTTGAACGAATCTTAAAATCTTTCAAACACAAATTGAAAAAAAAAACAGAACTAGCACAGATTATAATCAATTTATTAAAAGATTACTGAATTAAAATAGGAAAATAAAAATGAAGAGCTAATCAAATAAAAGTTACCAATACATTATGTACAGAGCGAACTAATATTTAGTTGGCACTACAAGTATACAATATTTGTTTACTTTGACGTAAATCTATAGAATTGTTTATACAATGACCGACAAGGACGCGGTTATATTAGGATTGTTCTATGACTTTTCCTGATATAATTCTGTAGCTGTATATATGTATGTGTGCATGTTTATTGATATTTAAAAGTTGCACACACGTTCAAATTAGGTATTATTTCGCGGATATTATTTTTTGGCACTTTATATTTGTCTTATCTATTGTGATAAAAAATTTGTTTTTCTGAAAATGCTGTGGTACAAAATATTTATTTAAATTTTTGTTTAGTAAAAACTTGTGAAAACACTGTTTGTTTTATGACCATATAACGTATATTTGTAGTATCTGTTATGTTTTTTTAAATAATATTAATATTATTAACTAAAGTGTTTATGTAAATATATTCTCAACTGTAGGTATATAAGTATGTCTGTATCTCATCACCTAATAACTAAACTAAATTCAGACCATTTCTATTTATATATAACAATGTGCCCATTTCATTATCCAATCTACAGGCTAATAGACCCCAAAAAGACAACTAGAGGGTCCACCAATCAGATCGGAGCAAGAGCTTACTAACAACCTTTTCACAATACGATATTAGTACACTAGTTGACCTAGCGCTTGGTAAATTGGATAATGAAATGGCTGCTTAAAGTCCAACTATCTCCATCTCTCTCATCTCTCGCCCATCATCAGATTAAACTGATTAATACTCAACAGCCGGTTGACGACACGTGAGATAGGATTGGGCAAAAAATCAAAATGAATGAACAAAATAATCCGTGGAAAATTAATAATATCACAACAGGCATGTTAAGAAGATAATATTGATAACTGTCGTTAGCTGTGATAAGATGACGAATCTACAATTATAACTGAATATTCCTGTATTGATAAGAATGTCAAGTTCTTATGTTATCAATAATGATAACGTGTTTAAAAAACAACGAAAATGTATGTCACGAGGTTGAACTGGTTGTTTGAATGTGTCACAGTACCCTCTAATGGATTGACAGATTTCGATGCAGTTTGTTTTGTTAGGTAATAAATTTATTTATATAATATTGTGAACTAACTGTTTTAATAAATATTTTATATTTCCATTACATTCAAATTACTGTTTTAATGTATTTTTTTAATATTACTTATATAATCTTAAGTGGTATTTAGATTAAAATAAATGGTGAACATATTAGTTTGAAGATAAATTTACGATAAGACAATATTTATTGCATATATATAAACAATTATCAATGTACTTATGAATTGAGTACAGAGTCCAAGTCTATCACTTCATTTTATTTTTGTTTTAAACATCACATAAAATCCTCTACATATGGCATAATCTCCATATTTCTGATAGCACTATCAGTTATGTACTTTATTATGAGAAAAACGAATTCTTAATCAATACTGATAAGATTATAATCAAACAATCATTTTATCTTACTTTATATTATAGATCTTTAATTAAGATTTAATTGTTTTAAATTTTCGATATTTACAAATTTATTAATTTTACATTATAGGTAATATAATAATAAATTCATTTACAAACACATACACAATTTGCAGAGAACATTCGTTGTTAAAAAACAATGTAGTGGTAACTAGAATAATTAAAATAAATTAGTTTTAGTGTAATGAGGTAACAAATATTTTAATTATCGTATTAAAAATAGGTATGAATAACTTCAACGTACAGTACAGGAGTAACAAAATCCGCAAAACTATGTAATTAATGTATTTTATAATATTAATTTAAATATACTTTGAATTTTATTAAATTTATCTTTTAGTTGGTAATCAAAACATGTAAAAATACCCTTTGATTGATTGATTGATTAATTGATCATGACTTTTTTTATTTTTTACCCCAGTAATTATTATGTACAAGAAATATATAAACGGTGTAATTAAACCAAGTTAATAATATATTAAGTGGATAGGTCAACGACCTCAATTATAATGACAATGACAATGATTGATAAACCGGCGACCTTAATTTTAATTCCACAATTGATAACAGATAGTTACTATAATCAATTAGTTTCTGATTGTATATAATAGCCCATTGAAGAGACAGTACATCGATTGATTTTAGATATGCTGATGATTGATTGATTGATTGATTGGATAAAACTTATATATATTTCAGAAACATTACTAACGGTTATGAAAGATTCATTTTATATTTTAGAAAATAAAAAATATTTTTATAACAACATCATATTAAGATCAAAAATACAAAGTGTTATTCTTTGTATTGGGTAATTCGAGTGAAATTTTAATTGGCAATAAAATAAATCATTCAGGCATATTTCAGTTTTAATTTTCAATTAAGTTTCAATTAAGCAAACATACGAGGCGGAAAGGCGATTAATATATTTGATTCTTTACCGATTGATACTCGATATTCTCTATCTCAAGCTCAATGCTCAATTGTTAGAGCGACTGGACAGCTTCAGAGGTGGTGGGAGGTTCTCAGAGGTGGCGGGTTCAAATCCTACCCGTATCGAAAATTGGTAATAACTAAATATATTTAAAAAATATAAAAAATAATGGAATTTAAAATTTATTTATTATGGTTTTCTTTCATGTTTTACAATAAATACGTGAGATTATAGTTGTATATTTTAACGACATCATTGAAATCTCATTTTATGACTGACATATTTCGGTTATGATTTATTACATATTTATCATGAAATCATACATAATAATATAATCTTGAGATAAACGAAATTGATACAACACTTTGAGGAACACTGACAAAACTGATTAAAAACATCATGTACCTACGAAACTAAACAAACTTATACAAAATGACTACAAAAATATACTAAAAGTAACTCGATAAATAATAAATGAAAAGTCCATCTAAAGAATTATTTCCATAAACATGTTAGTAAGGTTAAACTTCTTCAACGTTGAAACTGTCGGACGAATCCTAGAAGTCGCAGGTTCGCATCCTGACTGTGTAGAATTTATTTCATCAGATCTTATTTAAAAAGTGATAAATATATTTTATGTGGAACTATTCTCAAAGTCAGCGATTTAGACACTTCACAAAGACGCTGCTATTAAAATCAAAAGACAAATTGGAGAGCCCTTTAAAGTTCTCCTTTACCAACCCGAGGGTCAAGACGTGTGAAGAATACATATAAGAGCCAAGCCCTCTCCCTCTTCTATTAAATAAAATTAGGCAATATAAGTTTAAGACAAATTTCTCTTGTTTTATATTTAAATCTTTTGAAAGTGCTATAAATAAAAAGTTAATATTTCCTTTTAATAAGAAGTCTAGGGTTCGATTTCGTATACGATGTTTTATTCACGTAAGCAACAGAAAAAGCAAACAACTAAATTGCTGTCTTCCTAAAATACTGCACTAACAATCCGACACGTTTCCTGAATCACGTGTAAAGACAGAACATTTACATTGTATAATGAAGCACAAATTAATGGAGACAAAGCGAGTTTAATGAAAGGGAATCGGGTCACGTAATTCACATCGCTTGAAGCGGCTTGAAGATAAAAAAGATGGAGGAGCGAGAGGACACGTGAGCAAAATAAACGAGCTATGATCAATAGTAGATAGACATGAAATAAACAAACCACGGATTTTAGAGTATTAGCTCACATGTTACAAATAGTAGGGGATCTAGTATTAGTACGAGCCGTACTATCGTTAAGAACACAAATAGTAGGGGATATGATTTTGCTCTGATACATTTTTTTTAGAAGAACAAAGATATTATCATATTCTTCCTAACAGTACAATTTTCATCTCCAGCAACAATCTATCTGAGTCAAGACGTAGTGTTAACAGCACTTTGTGGTTGACCTATAAGATTTATTTTTAAAACTGTTTAGATCTTTCAATACAATACTATTTTTTTGTAATCACCTCAGACAATACTTCGCTCTGCGTTTCTTACTTCGAATATTAGAAACTTCTACAAAAATGATAATTCACACAAAAAGCTACACATCTATCGTAGGTAAAAACATAAATATTTAAGTCTTAGGTTTAGGTATAGGAACAAAAAAGAACATAGAGTCAATTTTTTTTTTTTTTATTTAATTAAAATATTTTTTGTCGTTATTATAATAATAATGTTACGACTCTGATCGTTAGTTGGGTTTATAAATACAATGTATTTCTGGGTGGGGAATCATGGGGAATGCATATACCAATTTGGTATTACAATATAAAACGAAATTAAAATCTTACCACCTTACCGTTTTGTTTGGAAATCTTGCGGTTATAAAAGAAATTAAAAAAAAAGTTGTTTTCGACACAATACTTCATCTTAAAACTCGTTTTCTTTAATAAGGAACTAGTACCAAGAACAAGGTAATATTTTATCGTTTTCACGCGAAACTAATTTTACTAAATAAAAGATATTAAACTATCTGTAGTAGGTACTTAAGGTTAGTTAAAATTATAGAACATATTTGAAATTATCTATAAAGATGTCAGTCATGTCAAACTTATTTAAATTATACATAGAATAAAAAAGCATGGTCAAGATTGAACTTGCGACCTCTGTGACACTGCTCCCGTCGCTTTACCAACTGAGTCACCGTATCTATACCCACCTTAATACAATTTAACATTCAATATAATCGTCATTGTCAAGCCGAACTAATTATAATATTTCGCGCAAATAACAAAACGCATGAAATAATACTAAGTTCCTAAATTATTAAATATTTACATACAGATATACATACTTATTATATACATGGCAACTACATTAGGAGGTAGGTGCTACTTTGTCAGTTTAAGGTCATCAACATTTTCATATAAAGCAGTTTATGAATGTTATTGTTTCATAACTATAAAATTAATTATAAAATACACATTTATTATATTAAGTGCTTTTTAAAACAAACAGCTACTTAAAACGTTTGCTTTTTAGTAGGTGTATGTTAAAAAAAGCACTAAGTATACAATACACATTTATTACATTAAGTGCTTTTGTAAGCAAACACCTTTTGAAAAACCCTACTTTTTTATTTAAAAATCTCTACCGCTTCAACAAATCAAAGATATTATTATAATAAAATAATTTGAATACATTTGAGAACATACTTCAATTTATATAGTAACCCAAAAGTCTATGTGACTAAATTGAATTAGTATTTTAAAATCTTGATGTCATGATGACATCCGTATGAGGATGATACTTCCAAAAGAAATATTAAATGCAATTTCACTTATGACAATGACCTCAATTGCTACTTAACAATTATGAATTGCTTTAAAAGGAAACTTGTTTAAGGCAACTTACATCATTTTTAGTATCACGTTGGATTCATCTCGAAACGGTGTAAGATAAATGTTTAATTATGTAGTTGACTGTCTGTGGCCAACGACTTCGTCTGCCGGTCGCATTTAAAATGTATACATATATTCACAGACAGACAGACAGACATTCATAGATTTTTAGTTGTACTTTATTGTATACCCTAAAACCAATTTCTCCCTATAGTAAAAATGAGTGAATTTACAGGGTTAAAAAAACATGTTTGCCGTTGGAAGGAATAATATAAAACCATGGTAAGTTTCATCAAAATCCGTCCAGTACTTTCGCCGTGCTGTGCGAACAAACTGACAAAAAATATAAAACCTTAGTTCTGGGCTCTCTGTACTAAACACGTAAAAATGAGTTTAAAAAACATATATATTTTATAGTCACTTCTTGTCTTGTTAATAAATATTTTTACTATATGTATAGATTATATCTTTACATTCGTTTCATATAAATACCAACAAATGAATAAAGTTTGAAATTTGAGGAATATATACAAACGGAAGAAGACACTTTATATTACCCCTTTTACTTAGTAGAAAAAATACCAACTTTTTCCTCAAGGACGGCAAAATATGAGCAAACATCTAATAACATTATTGTTAAATCGTATGTTAAAAAAAGAATGCTATCAACCCTACCTATCGGAAGACATACGTCATAAATGCCTGTGTAGATTAGAAACGTGTGTAGTTACATCACAATTCGCATCAAAATTCGGGTGACAGTACAACACAAAACTGTCCCTAACACCTTAATAATAGGGATCATTATCGTATAAATAAACAAGTAAACAAGACGGAACTTTCGCTTTACGACGTACACAGAATAATGAAATAGACACGCACAGTGTACGCGCCCTACCTACCTACGTGATGCGAGCAAGTTACAGAAGTTATTATTTAAAACCTCATGGGTTTATTGGAAAAAAATCGAAATAAAAAAAAAATATTATTATACAGATTAAGTTGTGACAGAGATTTAAAAAAAAATATTAGAAAGCTCTATAGTGTTTATTATTCTAAATATCAAAAATCATGTTTTTTTTTTATTTAATTATAAAAGGATTTATAATAAATACAGTGTTGTTCTAACATATATATAATTCTAATATAATATATCATCATTAAAATTCTTACCTCTTTTATGAAAATTTCGCAAATAAAAGAAAATAAACTTTAGTAAACTTAAAGCTTATTATAATAATTTAATAATTATTGTTTAAAAAAGGTTACAATAGACGGGCTTAATGCTACAAACTTACAAAACAATGAAAAGAGAAATAAAACAATAAGGCGGTAAACATTTAAAATTATTTCACAAAAGTACATACAGTACCTACTACCACTAAGTTTATATGGATTTATACTGTGCAGTATTTATTTAATAATGTATAAAAATACATTTAAATAAGAATATAAACATTACACAACTACCATGCATAAAACGCACACTCAAATATTTTGACGTTAGTACCTACTGTCAAATTAGCCACCTGACGTAAAATAATAAATTTCAAAATATGTAATGACTATAGATGTGTATACTTTTTGTGTTAACTTTTATAAAAGCATTATTTATTAACAAAACAGTGATATAACCTGTCTCATACTTTTTCAGACCCAAACTACTAAATATTTTTTTATAACATTTTGAAAAAATAAGCATGTGTAAAATAGGGGGGATAAAAAAAAATATCTTACTTTTTGTAAATATAATTGTATAATAGTATTTTTAAATATTTATTCTTAAGGACGTAAAATGAGAATAATTTAAAATGAGTTATGTAATTTCTTTAATGACCAACGTGAATTTTATTTATAGCTGGGGATTTGGTTAATAACTTAAATTGTTACAATTGCAAGCGAGCAATTACTGTAATTTATTTTATTAATGTAAAAAATGTTAACGGCAACTGTTTGGTACCTAGAAAGTCAGCACAGTTCAGGAACTTGCTCCAATATTAATAATAATATGTACTTTAATCAGTCAGTAACTTATAAATAACAAAACAAATGTAGTAAATGCCATGCGGTATTTATCAGTTTGTACATATATACTCAACATACACAAACATCCACACACACAAACACACACCCACACACATAGGAATCAAAACTGTCAGAATTACTTTTTTTTTGTACAGAATATAAATCTATAAGAATAATTTTCTTCACAACACTATTGATATAAGCACCAAGGAATCGAGGAAGCATTGATTGTTTGAGTTCGTGAAATATGCAACAAGAGATTGTGTTTGTTCTATTGTGACGTATTCTAAGTATAATTAATTAAAATACTTAACATTTTAGATTTTCGTGTTTATGATAATGAATTATACTTGTAGGACAAATATAACATAGATGTTTATAATAAGAAAAGCAAAGAGTATTACGTTATCATAATTATCTTAAGTATATCCTGTTATGGTAATAATACGAAAATTATTATAAAAACTTAATTAGGATTGTGGTTATTACGGAATAACAATTAATGTTGTTAACCAATCTGGAGATGTAAAAACTATTGCTTCCTTAATTAAGAGCACATAATAACAATCATACACATAATGCCTATTGTGTTCTAATCGAGATTGATTATAAATCCTAACTTGCGGAATTAATAATCGATCCAGAAATATTCCTAAACAGTCAATCCAGGGTTCAGTCAGCTTAGACGCGGGTTTTTAATTTCAATCTTAGCTTGTATATCGGTTCTATTAATTTCGGTTTATAATCAAAACATGAGACCCATTTCCACCCTTGAAAAAATTAATACTTTTAAGTTAGTAAGTTACATGTATTGATCACAAAAGTTTCTGAAATATTGGTATCTAGGTAAAGAAATGTCGAGGACTGTGATAACAATTTAGGCGGTAAAAATCAAAACAACAACTTTTATACTCTTAATGCGCTGTGGATACGAGTACAGTTGTCAACAACAGTTGGATAATCAATAAAAAACCAATAAAGAAACATCACGTCGAACGCTTTGAAATTACAAATAAATACATGTAGAATATGAATCCCTGGTACCAAGAATCACTAAGAATATGATCCCTGGTATCAAGAATCATGAAGAATATGATGCTTGGTACCAAGAATCATGAAGAATATGAATCCCTGGTACCAATAATAATGAAGAATATGCATTCCTGGTACCAAGAATCTAGTAACTAATAAACGTGCTTGCTTTTCTATAGTTTATCCGCATTTTTTGGTGAAACGGGATAGAACTTTCCATTTTTTTATATCTCAATCCATCCAATCTTTTGTAGTTTGGTCGTAAACAAAATGTTACTTCCGTTCTTTTTGCTTTAAATAAGGCTTTTATCCTGCCATTATTATGTCCAATTCAAAGTCATTTGGCCAACATTGGTCGAGATTGGTTTCTTGGTGAAAACAATAGATGTCTATTTTTTTTAATGAATACTTAATGAAATATCTTAATGGTAATTGGATGATTTAAAAAAAAAGACACCATACATCATTAACAATATAAAAAACTCAATGATAATCAGAACAATTATTTTAATATGAAATTAACAAAACAGAGTAAAGGAGAAAACATATTTTATGAGGGTAATTATAAAAACTATAATTTATTACAATAATAGTATATTTACGTTTAAACGTCGATTTTTTTTTGAATCTGATTTATTAATAGTTAAGTTATATTTTATTTTACTATGATTTTCTAGCTTTATAATATAATTTATTATTTTGGTACGTTACAATCACTAAATATTAAATTACGTACATTATTTCGAGAGATGGAAAGTGGGGATAAAGAAATAACATCACGCCATAGACTGAAAAATGCTTTTAATAAAATATTGTTTTACCATAACTAAATAAATATTTTCGGATTTCAGACTTCTGTAATGGTATAATAATATCACAGGACAAATAACGCAAATTGATCTATCCCCTAAGTAAGCAAATTATTTGGTTGTGTTAAGGGTGTTAGACAACGATACAAATACACAGAAATACACATTATACAGAAATACAGTCATATATGCTCATCACATACATGCATGTCTCTGTCAGGAATCGAACCCGAGCTTCTTTGCGGCACTATACGTTACGAGTCAGCCTGAGCTACTCGACCAACAGGGACTTCGAAGTAATGGTAGAAGACTTCTTGAAGACTTACCTTGGCACACAAATGGAGTGATAGATTCCATAGTTCCTCAACACGTGTATGAACTCTGGTAAGGTTCTACATGCTCCCATTATACTGAACGCAGCCAGCATGGTGTTCCACACCATCAGCGTGCGACGAAGCTCAAACCTGTAGGAAAACATATATTACTATCATTAATTTAACTTTATAGTCAATATGCCTAGTAATAATTATGAATAAGGTATGAAATATATAACATATATTTTAATATACAGGGTTATTTTTAATTAGTTGACCACGTCTTGCAGGTAACCTGTCTACATCAATCCTGACAACATTTGTTCTACAACTTTTAAAAATAAATAGTTTTTAAAATTTGAGTTTTCTCATACAAATTTTATTTGTTGCCTCTGAACTGACACTATCTCTAAGCGTAGGTATGGCGCCCGGGCGTTGACTTTTTCAGCGTTTCTTACAAAATACATAGTAATAAGTAGAAGAGGGAGCAAAAATATATTTGTTTCGTGTTTATTGTGTTGTTTAACAAGATTTAAAAAAATAGTAGTAAGTAGTAGAACAAATGTTGTTGGGATTGATGCAAAGAGGGTGCCTGCAAGAGGTGGTCAACTAATTACAAATAACCCTGTATAAATATAACTCGATTTTTATATATAAGTTAAAATAATATATATTAAGAAATTTCTCTAATAAAATAAAAACAAAACTATGTTAGAACTTTGAGGTTGCACGACCATAAACTATAAAACTATGTTAGATGTTAAAAGACCATGGCAGTCGTTGAAGGCAACCCACATCATTTTCCATAAAAGCAAACTTCCTACAGTACTTAGACGGTTAAAACATAATTAATTGCATGAACCGGTTTATAAGATAATTATAAATGCATACATTAAAATACATTGTATAAAGAAAAATATTTATCACTAGCTGTTGCCCGCGACTCCTTCCACGTGGACTATAAAAATATTTATTTGGCTTATTGACCTACTTGTGACCCGTGACTTCTTTTAAAGTATTTTTTAAGTTAAATCTTGAAGTGTATGAATAAAAATATGGCGCTATAATATATAGATATTATTAAAAGGTTTTGGGTAAACTGTTAAACGTTTCCAGACCTATTATTTATTTTCTACAGACCAAACAAAGCATTTTAGTTGCGTTGGCTAATGTACTCAACCTTTTTTTTTAAATTTAGTTTTGTAAAATTCTGTGAACCAACCATTAAAAACAGATGCTCCAGTACCAATTACGTAATCGCGTTACAACTTATGTTATATCACAGACCACGTGCAAAAATTAATATTTATATAAACTATGTGTTCTTCTGGTACACAAACTACAACATTGTCGAGTTTTATCAAAATCCGTACAGTAGCTTTGGAGTAATTAAGTAACAAACATCCATCCATCTAAACTTTCACTCATATATTATTTAGTGATATTGAGATTTTTAGATGTGTGATATGTTTATATATATGACAGACAATTAATATCGTATCGTAATTTATTTTTTAGACTTCGAATATATGTCGTTATTTTAATAAATATAGAGGAAAATATAATGCATTTTTTTGTTACAGCATCTTGTTAACTAATCTAATTATTATCCCATTGTAACCCATTGTAATTGTATGAAAAACATTTTTTATTTAAAAACTGAGCTACATTCAACACACAAAATTCATTTTATGAACTTAATTTGCAAATAATTTTATACCTATTTTTAAAATATACCTAAGTATATATTTCTTTATTTAAAGACGAAATATATCTTATTAGGTAAATAACCTTATAAAAACATTACAAAAAGTAAAAAATGTACAAAATTTTAATAATGGTCAGGGTCGTAAGTACTGGTTGTTAAATTACTTGTCGACACGATAACAGCCCATCGATTACCAAACCTTCACATTGACCTCTGATACAAGGGTCACATTTGAATAAAACAGTAACTACAAATCTTTTAATTGATAACACACACACACATAATAATAACATTGACCTCAATAAGAGAAGAAATATTTTAAAGTTATGTTAAGCGCGCGCGCCGGTACTGCTTACATCATTTACGTCGGTAATAACCTGAACTAGCATGTTGATCTATAAACAGCGATTTGTGGTTTATAAATATAAATGTGTGCGCATGTATATATGCATAATAGATGTCTGTGTGCGTGTGTGTATATATATATATATATATATATATATATATACACAGTCCAAAATTGATAATGTAAACACATTATGTTAAACAAAATATAAAGTTACCATTTAGGAAATTAACATGATTTTTAAAGACGCATCAAGGTTAAACAAAAACTTAAACTTCAATTTAATGTTAATTTAAATTCGTTATATTTAGTGGATAGTTTTAAGTCTTCGGTACATATTTTGTTATTTATTTATTTTTTTTTCAATCGAACATACCTAATGAAATGAATAGTTTTATGTTTTAATTTTTCTTAGAAACTAAACACTTGTATGAAATAATTAGTTTCATATTATCCGCGACGTAAACTTGAACCACTCAGTTCTGTAATTACTTGATAATAATATCTTTTATATAACAATACTATAATAGAATACTATTTTCTCAGTTAGATAAAAATATATTTATGAAATATTTTTTTTTTTTTTTTTGTATTTATCAAGTTAATATCAGAACACAAAAAGCAATAAGCTATCAATAATGCACCCACACAAAGACTATCAATGGCTTTGCATAAAATTAAATTAATAATTAAAAAAACCCCAGATACAAAAAGACCTCTAAAAAGAATAATAATAATATTATTATGTACTTATTGAAGTCGTTGAGTCGGGGGATCGTTGTTATACGTACGTACGTTGATAGTATACATATTACGAAGTTAATCATTGAGGACTTAGACTATACGATTCGATATCGTAATTTCTTTATTTGCCTTGGTAACTTACTTGCATTTTAATTTCTTCCTTTATTAAACGGTCCCCCATCAAAATGCTAGTTAATTTTATTACGTCGGTAATAACCTGAACTAGCATGTTGATCTATAAACAGCGATTAGTGGTTTATAAATATAAATGTGTGCGCATGTATATGCATAATAGATGTCTGTGTGTGTGTGTGTGTGTGTATAAATATATGTATATATATAACACAGTTCAAAATTTATAATGTAAACATGTTATGTTAAACAAACTATAAAGGTACCATTTAGGAAATTAACATTATTTTTAAAGACGCATCAAGGTTAAATAAAAACTTAAACTTCAACCGTTGTACGTACGTTGATAGTGTATATTTTACGAAGTTAATCATTGAGGACTTAGACTATACGATTAGATATCGTAATTTCTTTATTTGCCTCGTTAACTTACTTGCATTTTAATTTCTTCCATTATTAAACGGTCCCCCGACGCAACGACTTCAATAAGTACATAATATTTTTTTTTAATTCTTTTTAGGGGTCTTTTTGTATCGGGGTTTTTTTTAATTTAATTTTATTTTTTTTTAGAGTTGTGTTACTGGTTTCTGTATTGTACTAAAAGAACCTACCTACATACACACAAAATTTTTAATTGCTTAAGTTTTTCTATTAATCTATCCTAATATTATAAAGAGGAAAGATTTTTTTGTTTGTTTGAATTGAATAGGCTCCGAAACTACGGGACCGATTTAAAAAAAATCTTTAAGTATTAGAATCCTACATTATGATCTACAAAGGTTATATTTAATATGAGAAATATATATATTATATTTTATAAAATAAGGATCCACTTGAAAGTTTCGACAATGCAATAAATTATAAATGTATTAAGTAACATGATTCATGACTTTTTCACATGGGTAGATAGATAGGTAGGTTTCATATATAATACGAATATTAATAAATATGAACATTTAGAGTTAAAATGATTTACAATCACTAATATCACTATGATGAAGGGATTTATATTATCACTAGCTGTTACCCGTGATTCTTAAGAGACTACGATCATAAGCCATATAAATATATTTTTACAGTCTACGTGGACGCAGTCACAGGCAACAGCTATCCCTAATACCTTTACCTCAGTAAGTGTAAAAACTTTTTGGCCTTCATAACAAGGCTTTTTTTCCTATATAGCGCGGGCGAATCCGCTGAGAACAGCTAATTATTGCATAAGAACCTCTCCCCCGCACGAATAAAACGTCAATATCTTGGAGACGACTATTTCTGTTTTAATCAAACATAGATAAGAACCATCTCGACGAGTATAGCTTTCGATTAAAAAAACCGCATTCAAATCCGTCCACGCGTTTGGCCGCAAATTTGCCACAGACAGATACACAGATCGACAGGACAAACTAATAACACCCCTCTTTTTAGTCGGGGGTTAAAAACAATAAGCTATCAATAATGCACCCACACAAAGCTTTTCAATGATTTTGTATAAAAACGAGATAAAAGACCTTGCGACTTATGCAACGAAAAGATATATAATTTAATATAATGATAAGATGTTATAAACATAATATATTTTATTGTTAAATGTTGCTAGAATCAATAATAATAATAACCTTCACCTTGTACACAACGTCTTATCAAGAAAGTTATTATCGCTTAGGAGATAATTTCCGGTTCCTCGTTCGTTACTAGGCAGGCAATTAAGTTTATAAATTGCTATTGCGAAAAAACTAACAAAAACCTTAGCTTAAAGTAAATGAGATTTTGAAATGGGATTATCTTATCTTTCACTCTTAGAGTATTTAAATTTTAACCTTGTGTCTGTTTTATATAATTTTGGATTGATTTTGTAACCTCTTTTAAATTATATTTCGTTTAATTAGAGTTAAAAAAAAAAAACAACTTAGAGAAATAATATCAGTTCCGATGGATTTTAGAAACGTAAAAATATCGGACACAAAGACTCAAAACAACAATCTGTGGATCACACAAACAACTGTCCCGAGTGGGAATCGTACCCAAGACTTTTGGTTCAGCAGGACCACTAACCACTAGACCAAGAGGCCGATATGGATAGAACATCTAATTCTAATAAAGATGAGGGAAGTTTATTCTACCTCAAATGGGAAAAAGGAAGAACTATTTATTAAAATAGCTCTATATATTTAATATATGTATAGGATCTATATATTATATACAAGATTTTATAGAGATAAATCTTCATATGAATACAAAGGAAAAAAAAACCTGATAACCCTGAAGCTATACAATTGAGAGTACATGTATACATAATATACAGTTTCATTATATATGGTTTCATTATATCTTGTTTGATTATATTACATTACATTATATACTTAAAAAAATCATATCAAGGAAGTATCCCCCCCCCTGACGCTGTAATAGCCAACAGGGCTAACAGCATAGACAGACAAAAAAAAAAAAAAAAAAAAAAAAAAAAAAACAAATCAAGGAAGTAATAGGGAACATTCACGTATTTTTTTTTTGACGTAAATTAATCATTTACCTCTCTATATCGTAGAAAAAAATATTAATAGGCTTGAAAAGATTCTAGTTTTTTTTCAAAGTGAAAATTAAAACATTGAGTAAATTTGACCCGTTTAAACACCGCCATTTTGCGCGCGCTTTGCGTGACGTCAAATGATACATCCAGTGAATGTTTACTATGAACTTTTTAGTAATTTCATAGATATTTTTAGTTTTAATTGCTTTACAAGTCATGGAAGAAGATAAAAATCATCTTACGAGTATTGTATAGTACCGGAGTGCAAAAATAGTATTAGAAAAACACCCGACAAAGTGTTTTTTGTATTCCAAGAGATGCGAAAATACAAAAACAATGGTGTACGGTAATTAAAAGGAATAATATATATCCTAAATCGTGTTTATATGGTTGTGAAGATCAATTTAACGTAAGTATACTTTATTTATAATAAGTTTAATCTAATAGTTTAAATTTATAGTAAGTATTAAACATTAGAAAATTTGAGTTTAAAATTAACCTAACCTATCTTACAAATTTCAGTATAACTTTCTATAAAAACCGTAATCTTTTTTTGTTTTACGCAATTTTTATGGTCTGTCGATTTATTTCAGGTTAAGGAAGATACAGCAAATTGTATTGAATATAATATGTGTAACGAAACAACAAGGAGAAAGATGTAATCTAAGTTTGAAGAAAGGAGTTGTTCCTTATATATTTTTGTGGCAAAAACAACAGCTGATAGAATGAGAATGTGCATAGTCAAAAGGCAAAGATTGACATCGGTTAATGAAGCCTTTTAAGAGTTAGCTATCAAAAGTAGTGTTTAAAAAAATTGGTGACCTTTACGAAGAAGTGATATAGGTAGTAAGTCCTAGTACTGCCCATACAAATGTCTGTGATATTAATCAGCCAAGACTCAGTACTTCTCCTATTGAATGTGATGATCATAAGGCAGAGCCTTGCTTTTCGCATATTAAAGATAAATTACCAAGTGACTAAGCTGTGCAAGTTAATATTAAACCGAAGTATGGAAGTAAAGGTGTCAATGTAAATATACCTGCTGAAAAACAAAATGTAGCATTGTCACCATTTCCTCATTTAACACACAACATTGTTACACAACAGTTTTAAAAGTAAAACTATCTGTTTTAAAAAGAAAATTGTTTACTGAAAACACAGCTGATAATACTTCTATAGCATCTTATATCTTCTATATCTGCTGATTATCAACCAAGTTATTTATCTGAGTCAAGTGAAGTGAAAAATGATTCAGAGGCAGAAACATTTTAAAAATGTATTGTGTAGTAGCATGCTAACTGCTATTCAAAAAGAGTTTGTAGGTATTTGTTTTGTTAGAGTTGTTTGAGTATTTAGAAAATGTTTTTAAGATTACCTAAACAATGTATCATTTAATAAAACCTTTAAGCACGAAAATATAGGTTTAAATTATTTATTTTTCTCAGTCACACTGATACCACAGTATAAACTTAAACGCCGATATATTGAATGGTGTGTCAAATGACGTCACATTTCCTTTCGACCAATGGTGGCGCGTTTTGGAATTTTGAATTTCGCTCCCTAAAGTTACACTTTTCATAAATTATTTTATGGCCTTAAATGATTAGTAAATTAAAAAAAAATGATTTTATTATAATAAGATGATAAAAAGTAATCGAAAAAAAAATATTTGAGACCATTTAAATTTTTTTGCATGTTCCCTATTGTATCTAGTCACGACTGTCGCATTATTAGAAACAATTCAACATTTATTTTAAACATCCCACTGATTTATAGTATAATTTACTGCATGCAAACAAGTTATATTGAATGTTATATTTAGCATAAATATAACATAAACTATGTAGTTATGTATATTTTAAATTATTACCTATTATTCACTTAGTAAAACATTACCATCAATCTTTATACAAACTAGACGAAAGACCTTGAGGTCTTTCTGGACTTTCTTTTCTTATCGTTAAATAAAGACTTAAATTTCATTGACTTGAAAAGTTATAAATTAACATAAACTGTATGTTATCAGAATTCAATGGTGAACTTGTAGAATTTCTAAAAATGTTTTAGAAAATACTATAGCTATAAAATATAGTTAGTTCCTTCTATCTATATAAGGATATCTATAATCTAGGATATAACTCCCCTTTATCAAGAATGGCTCATCAATATAACAGCTTACCAAGGTCTCTGAATATAGATATATTGCATGATAACTTTTACACAATTAAAAAGAAAATATCGGAATATTTTTCACAACATAGTTTTAAATTTTTTATTATATTTTAGTTTAAGATGTGTAAGATTCATTAACTTTTTTAAAGTTGTCTATTATTTGCAAGAAACTTACTTATTTTGGTACCTACTGTAAATATTATAATTATAATTGTAAAGTGTACCTGCTGTTGGCAATCCTTAAATAAATAAATAAATAAATAAAATAATCTTTTCAAGTTCAGGTAAACAGTTTAGGGATAAAACAATCTAATCTTCTAAGACAAAATTAAATCTCTGAACCAAAGATCACAAATAACTACAAGATGACCGTCCAGGTAGTAACACCATATTAAAATTATATCATAAATTATAATTTATTTCAAGATAAAGTATATCCGGTTAAATATATTAAAAAAACGAGTATTTTAATATATTCTATAGAATATTAAAATTGAGTTGATAATTATCATCAGAATAATAATAAAAGAAGCCATACAAGCACAATCATTTCATATTATTAGTATACATTCAGAGCCTTTAAATCTGTATTGAAGATTTTTAGATCACTTAACGAACAGTCTAAGATTTGGAGGTCAGTACTTTTGTTAGCGGTCATTCAACTCTGTTACCGTAATAAATATAACCGCCTAGCAAAAAGGTAGATAATTATCGCTACCCTTATACGGCGATAAAGTTATACATATTTTGTATCATATATATGTATATATATAAATATTTAATATAACCATTAGAAGCCAATGTCCTTTCACAGATCTGAATCAGGTAAGAACAATTGATTTATAGTGAAACCGGCATCACAGTAAGATCATTTTAATCGTATTAGCGTTTTATAGTTTAAAAGTTTACATAACTTAGTTGTATGTAAAATTTATAAGAGTATAATTATTTTTAATTATAAGACTTACTTTAAGGCGGGGATCGAACCCACGAATCATCAAATCGACCAGCGTTGGTATGTATGTAGCGCAGACGATATTACTACAATCCAGTTTAAGTGACAAATAAACATTATAAGAAATTTATATTTTTTAGAAATAATAAAACCAAAAGCGAACATTTACATTTATTTAAAAATAACTGAATCTCTATTATTAAAATATTGCATAGTAAGGAAAATGAATTCAGATATATCTTCTATAACCCACAAAATTTTCCAGACAATGCTCGAGAAGAAAATATTATATATTGTACTGAAGACACTTAACAAAGAACTCTAATAATTTAAGTCTTTTGTGATAAAATTAAAGCAAATTCTTTTATCCAATTTATTACTAAGAAAATCTTTACTATAGTATAATGACTTAAGATCTGTACCTTTGAACCAAATGAAATGCCAGAACATAACGCTCGAGGTATATAAATGTGTTACCATTCGAATGTGTAGCTCACGGACACAAACTCAAGACATATTTTGTGACTGGGAATCCTATCTTGACCTTTTAATTAATCAATTAAAAACTTCGATTAAGTAAAGGCATTTTAGCATACATACGTAGGGTATTCTATATTGATAAAAATTACGTATTTTACTTAAGTGTTTTATTTGTGTGCAGGGCCAAAAAAAGTGTTAGCGGTCACAAAAATTGTTAACGGTAAAGGTCGTCAAGAAACTACCAGGGTGCTTAGCCCCGGAAGTTTCCTCGTGTAATATATACATGTATAGTATATATCTCATTAGTTGTTATCTAGACTTGACTGAACATTGTAGATAAAAATCTTTATTATAATCAAGGAGACAACAGAGTTTTTATGTTTTATTATAGGTTTTAAATGCACAGTATAAATGTCTATCATGCAACCACATTGTAATCAGATTTAGCGGATTTGATTGATACACTACGTAATGATATTGTATTGTTATAAAAATAGCACATAACATGAAAAGCAAAATAGATAAATTTCATGTGAAAAAAATATATAATAACCGAGGAAGCAAACTTTTTTTGTTTTGTTTTTGTTGTTTATCAAGATTTGTAAAAAGTCGTAGAATAAATGTTGTTGTATATAATAATCCAATTAATTACGGTAAGAATACTATAATATATATATATATATATATATATATATATATATATATATATATTATAGTATTCTTAAAGTTACATAACAATATATATTAAAGATTATAAATATTCGTTTAAATATTATTAAGAATGTAATTTCTTATCAAAATTTATATTTATTTGTATAACCGGAATTTATTTAGCACAAATAGCATCTATGTAAAATGAAAAACGTTATTTTTAATGCTTATAATACTTGTTACCCATCATACACACTTAATAATATTGTAAAATCATAAGCACCCTATAGGTTACGGTAAAAGGTTGCCAACATAAACGCATCCTCTTTTTATAGCTCCAATCAGATTTGTGTTTCCCCGTCAAAATTATTAAATTTCACTCAGTAAAAACCGTCCTATAAGTTCATCGGGGCAATAACCTACAACCAAGTCAAATTTCATTAAAATCTGTCTAGTACATTTTACGCGATACGTGAACACTTTAACAGGAAAAAAAAAGATAAAATTTTCCAGAGTAAAAACTGTCATGTTGACCAGGGCAGTAACCTATAACCAAACTCAATTTTATTAAAACCCTAGTACTTTTTCCGCGATACGTGAACCGTTTAACAGGAAAAAAAAAGTAAAATGTATTAGAGTGTATACGTAGCAATTAGTTTTACAAAAATAAATATGATGTATGGATTTTGTCTCCATATTTTATATACATAGAATAATGTATAGGCTGTATCGATACTGTACATAGAATGATTCATAGTTGATTCATTTGAAACGTGCACAAATTGTATACAGAGGAACAGGTTACATCATGTCTGAGAATAATTACGATTATTCTCCGGAACGAGTCCGGATAGATGACGGATAATTATCACTGACTGGTAACATTAAATGTTACAAGTTTGAAATTATATTTTATTATTATATCGGTTTTAAGTGAATATATATGAACTATATGTCATGTCTACATGTCTGTCTTCACTGCTTTATCTGATAACGATATCAAAGCTTATCAGTGCTGCAGCTCCTTCACACAATTCAAGATAGTGAAAGTAGAAATCGGTACAAATTTAATCAACGTTATATCTTTTCTTTTTTTTTCTTTTTTTATTTATCTTTTCTTTATTCGCTTTATCTTATTTCTTTTAATTTTTTGTTTTCTATTAGTCAGTCAGGCGGTTGTAAATCACAGTATCATATGTAAATCGGTACAATGTCGATCAAATTCCTGGCCGCATATCACAAATTTACCAACTACCAACTCGACCCAATTGTTGGCCGCAAAATCGATACCACGTCACTAATTATACTTCAGACTTCCAGACTTAATAATCTGGAATACTCTATGAATTTTCGAATAAAGCAGTTCGTTTTAAATGGTTACTACATGGTGACTAATTTAATACTTTTTACCTGACTTTCACGTTTAACGAATTATATATTTTGAGATGAATTATGTACTAACAAAAAAATATGCATAAAAAGGCATGCCTGTCTCAAACAGGATAAGAATAAATGGTTACACTGATTGCACGAAAAACTGTGTGAAGTAATTCAGTAATTGTTAAAGTTTAAGTTAAGTTTACCTTACATCGTAAATAATTAAGGGAAACTTTATATTGTTTTTGCTATACGTATATATATATATATATATATATATATATATATATATATATATATATATATATAATATATGGGTGTTTCTCTACTAACGGGAAAATTGATGTCCCAAGCAATTTGCACATTGTTTTGGATATTTTTTATTTAAGAAAATATCTAAACCTATAGTACATTTCGGTATCTTTGAGGCTACCTACTTGTTGACCATGTAAATGTTTTATATCTTTTTTTCTTTTAATGTATTTATTTTATTTATGTATTTTTTATTATTTTCTTTTTGTATTTTATTTCTTGTTTCAAAAGGAAACTAATAAACACAAAAAATGCTTGAACATTATTAATGTAGTTTTTATGCTACTTGATTTTAACCTTATTATAAATAATTAGAAACAAGAAGCTGTGTTTTCAAGTTATTTATTTTGTTCATATTACTTCATAGTAATAAATAACAATTACGATCACACATGAAAAAATGTTATACGCAAAACCTTATCAAAATATATATAAAACAAATAAAAATTCAGTTGTTAGCTATTTGGACAGCATCCACTCAGTGATTACGTAACAATGCAGATGCAGAACCACTGCAGCCTCACGAGATGAAAAACGAAAAATAAATAAACACGAAATATATTACGTACTTATATTAATTTTACTGTCATTGTTGTTCAAAAGTGTTTATGTCTTGTTATTGTCATGTTTATTCATAATTATTATAAAATTTATTATTATTATCATTAATTTGTTTTAAATATGTGTGCATTTCTTAACATGTATGTGTATATTAACTTTATTAGGATGTTTATTGTATCCATTAGAGTTAAGTATTGTAGTTTTTTTATTCATCATCATTATTATTAGTTATTCGCTTTCAATGTCTAATATCATATATATAATAATGATATATTTAAAAACATTACTTTCAATGTCTAATATTAAAATATCTAATATTAATATTATCTAAGTTTATATAAAATATTTTAATTATGTGGTAAAAACATACCATTGAATGCAAGTGTGTATATTATCAAGTGCTTTACAGGAAAATAACTAAGACCTTGATAAACTTATTATTAAAACAATGGGTACTTTATACTATTCCTGTTGAAATGATATTGTTTTACCATTCTTGAAAATTATTTTTAAATAACAAAACTTATAATAAACAATTCCTTAATATGTAAAGATCTACAAATCACATAGAATGATTATTTGTAATGATTTGAGCGTGTGATGTGACCAAAAAGAAAAAGTACAAGAAATCATAAAAGGAGTATTAAATCTAAATATATAATTTTTATGTATATATATATAACAATGATTGTTAATAATTGTAAAATTGAGTGCCTGCATTAAACCGGAACTCGGTATACCAATATACTTGGTATATCTATAGATAACATACTCTAGGCTATGTTAAGTAGATTCTTATCTAAGTGTTATGTGTCTTATCAAAATATTGGAAAAACTAATCAAACCATATTATTGATAAATTAATTATGATTGGATTATTACATTTTAAGTAATATGTAAGCTGAGCAATATTTAATAATGAGCCAAAAATAGTTTATCATTCAGATATCCTAAAATTAAACAGAAAACATTGTATCAATAATTAAAAAAATATAGAAAATCGTAAATCTGGAGCGTAAATAATATTTTGTACATTGAAAAATAAAAGCATTTTTAATGCATTCATTATCAAGTTCATTTCTACGTTTTTTTTAAATAAACATACTGTTTTTTTTCCAAAAATATGGACAGATATATTTAATAAGTGCAATATAAACAACTAACTTAATTATTATTTAAATTATTTAATCTGCTATTAGAAAAATAAAGAAACAATAACACTGAACAAATTACAAATATGTATAATGATTATTTATTACAACTTGAACTTCACCTTTGGTGAATGTTGTAAATACCAGTAAAACATGACAGTCAAAATAGATTAATTATTTCAAACAGACAACAGATTTTACTTTAGTATTAAAAAAATATATGTATATATTTAATGAGATAAAATAAAAACATCAGAGTCAAGTCAAAGGTTGATGTTTGTCTTAAGGTTAATAATCATTAACATTAAAATTTTTATGCGGAATATAATTTTTTGGATGGTATTATATATATCTTTCCCTATAATAATTTTTACATAAAATGTTAAGTGCATCTAATGGATTATTCTTTTAGTAGTGTAATGTGTACAAATTAATTATATGTAATAACGTTGTTAAAGTAATTAATGAATTTTAAAGGAAAATTATCATATTATAAAGTAAAAAAAGAAGTATTTTTTAACTTTTATAATTAAGACAATTGAACACAGTGAAGCTAAACTTTATTTTAAAAGTAGAAAGGTAGATTGCTGTGTGCTCATTTTATGGATAACTCATTACAGTAAGTACTTTCTTTTTTAACAGATCAGCTGTAACAATAAATTATATAAATAAATGAATTAAGTATGTATGTCTTTTTATCTGCATATCCCTCTCATGTTAAGGAAAATCATACATTTACTCAATTTATTACATTACATCCTTAACTGACAAGTGTATGAACTTTCTGATATAAATAATTTATTAAATATATAATTAAATGATACAAAATTGTTTTAGCTTCACTTAAATTCAAATTTGTTTTTATACACAAGATAAGATATAGTATTTAATGTAATTGTGGCTCTGTATTTAATTGTAGAAAATTAAATTCCATATATTTAATATTTTATTTGATATCCCAATAAAAATATTTTAATATAATGAAAACATACCTTGGTCTCGTCTGCATGTAATATTGACCCCCGAAAATAAATGCCATGTAAATTCCAACATAATAGAAAGCGACAGTCCAATTCTCAGTCATCCACTTCCTAGAATTTTGATGAATAAACTCGTTTTCGAATTCAAAAATGTATGAATAATTCGGCGTGATGTCTATGTTATAACCCCTTGAGGATTCCATTTTGTGTTTAGAGTTCAACTAATCGCACAATTATTAGCACAGACTAAACCTAAATTTAGTAAAACGACGCACTGATATCACCGGCAATAGATTAACCTAAAAACTGCTAACAAGATACTAAGGTTGTTATATCACAGATGGCTAAAATGTCAATATTCCGGATGGGAGGTCAGGCGTATCGCCTTTGAGACACTATATCCAGTTATGATCGCGAAATGGTTAAACGTGAGTTATATATTCGCAGTGACGAGGCGTCGGCCAGACCCCGAACTTAATGCGCTCGTCACAACGACAAGACGAAACGATGAATGAACACTAGTTTGCGGAATGAACCTAGTGTTGGCTTTGTGCCTTCACACCGCGCTCGCACATGACAGTATGACACTATTCGGTATTCTAGCGCGATCTCATTATCGGTCCGGACTCGAGCGGTCGCGCCACTCGGTGTCAGCTGAATTAAATCTTTTTGACAGACTTCCGCCCAGCAAACACAGATAATAAATATAACAAAGATATCATTCAAGTTATACAAAGTATTTTAATGTTTCATAGTTAAATATTCTATCCGTATAACTTATTTCCATTTGTATCAGCCTAATTAGGTTTATATGTGTTTCGACAAGGAATTTATATAATTAAATTAAGAACCTAATTATGGAAATTGGATAGTGTATTCAATGCCTGAAAATTGGTAAAATTTTCCAAAAGTAAAATTAAAAACTAATATTGGTGCCATGGGTTCTAAACTTATATTATTAGATTTTCATTTAATTGCACTTGCATATTTAAAAAATAATAATAATTGTGTATATGTATTGTATATTTTACCCCTACAGAATTTCTTCCAATTCGTTTGTTCTGAATGTTATTACATCTGGTAGGAGTTCCCGGTGACTTCCTCTACTCCTTCCATTCTGACTCAATGACATCCAAATATCAACATTTCGAATAGTGATAGAGTCATTTTAACATTTTACTTTTTTTTAATTTTTTTGTTGCACGTTACCGTTTTTTGGTGTATCAAATTGTTACGAACTTGCTTTTTTTCAAAACTTTGATCAATATTCCTCCATATCATATATTTTGATATGAATTGGCTGTTAAAAAACACTTAGGTTCCGGCTAGGGCTTTCATATGCTATGAAACGTTATTCGATCAATTGGATCGAATAAATAGTCTTTTGTCCAGATGAAATACTCAGAAATATCATCTATGCTGACGAAAACATAACGAATCTTACTAAATACCTAAGCCTGGGTCAAAGCCAACGTTTCAGACTTTATGGAAGATAAAGTCTAGTCCTGGTATAGTACAGATCTAAACTTCTTGGACTATAAGCCCGTTTTAGTGGGGCAGTTGTTAAACTCCCCATGTATCGGAATTATATTTAGACTTATCGAACTGTAGGCTTCGTGGGTATAAGAGATCACAGTATATTATATAAGACAAGACATTTTATATTTTTAATTAATAATAATTATTTTAAAGTTATAAATAAAGCAATCGTGTGAGATTTCTTACTTTTTTTTCTTTGTGAATGGCTTTTTGTTAAGCCGAGAGGGCCCTAAATATTTCGCCGACGTCACGTAGGAAATGTAAAAAAAAACATTCACAGCAATTATATGGTTGATTCTTGGACGTAATAATTTTCAAAATCAATCAATTGGTAGAGAGTGCGATTATTGAACAGAACAAACGGGATTATTTTGTTGTATTCTATCGCAATTATTAAACATTATGTATTTTCCAACAGCATAGATTTTTGTTTATTTTTATACTTATCAGAAAATTGTTGTTTTTAGTTTACTAATAGTTTTATTTTTTAAACGACATTTAATTATAAGATTTCTAACAAATATAATAAAAATTACCAAGGTGCTCATCCTCAAGAATTACGTACGTAAATTTTGTAGCCCGGCTATGAGATTTGTTATAGATGCAACGCCATTCATTTCTTAATAAGTTCCATCCACTTCGTCTGCTTGTGTATTCCACATTTACTAAGTTTAATCAAAATTCATCCATCAGTTTTTCAGTTGACTTCTTCACTTCTTTTTCACATTAGTGAAGTTTTGTGAAAAAACCATTACCAAAAACATAAAAGTGAAATGAAAGCCAAGTTCACTTAGATAATACTTGTCGTGGTTGTTGATTTCAATGACAAAACCAGTGAGTTTTAAATAAATACCGAGTTCAATGGTCAGTTTTGAAATTTATTTAAAACAAAATGTTTTATAATAAATTAAAATATAACTTCTTACAATTTTGAATATATTAAAGCCGAAGGTATTACTGGGCTAGTTCTCATGTACGAATTATTATTAAGTACTTACTAAAAAGTCATGGAAGAGCCCTATATTCGATAGTTTCTACCAGCAAGATAAATTTTCGGAAGAATAAAATAAAAACTTATTGTTTTAAAACTTACGAAATTTACTATACTTACGACCTAATTGGTATAAGAAAACTAGCCTCCTCATTATTTACAAAATGGGTCTTTTATAATTTTAGAAATTATAGGCTTTTGATATTCAACATTATTATTATTTTCTAGAGTTTAATAAACTGCTACAAGATATAAATGATAGACAAAAAAGTTGAAAAAAGTGGAGAAAAAACGTGGAAAAAACAGCGTAGATTATATAAGTGCAGTAGTTTAAAAAGTTATAAAGTAGTCGTTGTTTGTTATATAAATCTAAGTTTTGTACTTTTACCATTTCAATAAAATAATAAATTAGGGGGTTACGATCATAAATTATATTTAATCATATTCAGTAAAAAGTTAATAATGTTTTGCTTGCTCTTTCATAATATAAATATCTTTGCTATTAAAAGAGGTTATTGTGATTCATTATGCTACTTAGAAGTGCGACTAATAATTCGACTATTTAAGAACATTCTAGATGTCGTCCCTCAGTTATTGATTATGTACGGGCTGCAGGCAAAAGATCCCTATTACTAAAGATCAGATAAAGAGATAACTATAGATAATATAGAAGTAACTATTGATAATATAGAGATAACTATAGCTATATCATATTAGCAAATAATCTTCATATTATATGCTTGAACTTGGACAATTCAGTTCTATATGTTTTACATGTCTGTGACTTAAAAATGTTAAATATTTTTATTAGGACAAAAATAAAACAAACGAAAAAATTACATTTCGTAATAATATAAATAAAATTATAATTAAGAAATATAGGTAGTCATTTAATTTGCTGTATTCAAACAAAACATATATTTTTTCAGTTCGCATTGCGTTCGCAGACAAACAAAACTCAAATTCATTTGTGAAGATGAATTAAATGTGAAGTATAAAGCAACTTAAACAATAAGTTATCTGTCATAATTTAATCGTTACAATATATTTACTTAAATTAACTTTAAAACAAAACAACATCAGCTTATAAAATTATTGTAAATACTTAAAGTGATTGATTATAGACACACACACACACACAAAAACATCATAAAAATACATACTTCTATTAGTATATAAACAACACTCTTATAAAATGACGTTCACTATGTAAAACTATTAAAACTTCTGACTTAGAATAATAATATTTTACAAATCAATTTACCGACAATGAAAATAAAGTACTTAACAATGCTTTATGAAAAAGAATATTTCAAAGAGATTAGTTAGAACAATTCTTGCAAACGTAACCATATTGGTTAGACGTCGGTAGAGCTCTTGAGCTATAGGCAATTTAGGTTTAAGACGAACAAGACTCAATGCTTCAGAAACATTTGCGAACGTGTACATATAGTACACTGGGGAGTCACCTATATTCTTGACTTTATGGAAAATGGCTGAGTCCAAATGGATACGGTTTCCTTCAGACAGTTTATACGAGTGTCCATTGAACGTTGTCACCTCAGGCTCGTACACGACTGATCCATTCAAAACTGTTAAAGTCACATTGCTGAGTTCCGAAGAAATATATTTTTCTTGATCGTAACCTGAAAGTTATTGTATTACAAATTGTAATAAAAAGATAACAGTACAATGATGTTACAAAGCTTACGTGTACCTGGAAAATCAGCTGCAAAGATCACATCACTGTAGTTATTCCAAGAAAGCACGTCAGTCTGTATGTCATGCAGAGTTTTCCTCCAGTGCAAGGCTTCATCGAGCAGAGGCATGAGGTATGAGACGGGTTCCAACGGACTCCAGGACACATTCAACAAATCCACCTTCGAATCAAACATGCGCTGCGTGAATCTTCCGTTCATGGAACACCAGACATCTATGAAAATTGAAATATTCGAAAGCCTATTTCTAAATCCTGAATCATGGATCTGTTGGAACAACTTTTCCTTTAAGCATCTTGCATATTGGTGCACCATGTCACCGTGTCTCGTCCATCTGTCGTTAGGTGAGTTGATGTACGGGTCGACGTAGAATTCTTTGTTGTTTGTGTTATCGACAACTTTGACAACCACTGAATCTAAGTTCCAAGTATGCACCATCATGTCCCACGAGTAGCCGTACAGACCCTTGGTCCAGTTATTGTAACCCTGGCAAACATGTTATTATTATAAATATGGTAATCTAATCATATACTAAAAGTATATATATTATATGGTTTGATAAAAAAAACTCTAATATTAATGAATTTACTATTAGATATTATATAGTTACTTTTAAGAAATATTCGTTAATATATAATTAAATAATTACACAGCTTAATGTAAAAACATTTTAAACAACATTCGGATTTATCGTTTTCCTTACCTAAGTAGTAAGTTTCACTTACCTTAGTAATAAAATGTGAGTAAGGTAAGAAAGCTTGTGATAGGACATGGAATAAAATTAAAAAGCAAGTAACATGTCTTTTTCGATTGTCTTTGCCTATTCTTTCCAAACTCTCTTTATTCTCTTCTGTTCTATCTCTATCATTATCTTTATCTGGGCTTTTACTTTGTACTTGACCATATTTTATTTCGACAGGCTTTTCAGTTTCAGAACACACTTCTTTTTCAGGGTTTTCATTATTAATTTCAATTGTTTTCGATTGTAGTTGGTTATATAAATAAGACATTCCTTCGTTTACTTTTATTTTTATATTGTAACAGCGTCTAATTATTATTTTAGGCCAATCAAACGGATAAAACAGGGGCATTGCGGCCAAACAAACCCATGGGAACATTCCTAAAACCATTATTTATGTATAACTTAGAAACTTAAGAGACTCGTAAAATGATGTCTACTCATAACGTTTCTGGTACAAGGTTAATAATACATATAATTATTTGAAACATTTACATTTCAAGGAATTATTACTACATTATCCTGTTAATAAATAGTTTTAAATATGAATAATGAGGTATATTTCAATTGAAATATAAGTAGCGACCAAACGGAATTTTCCTGCTATTTTATGGAATGTGAAAGAAGGATTTAACTTGCCTATCCTGAAGAGACGGCTGTTCATGAGGTGGAAAAGAGCACAAAATAGCATAGCCATGTGGCGGGAGCGACCCCACATCATCCACATGGCCACCGTCAGATCGAAGGCGAAGACAAACCAGTGGACAATGAGGTAGTCGGTCTGTGAGACCGATAAAAATAACCTAAAATGTAAATCAACATGTATACATTATAGAGTACATACATACATAGCAAGATCATAAAAGACCAGATTACGCCATTGCAATGTGCCAGTTTTGCTCGAGATGAGTGAATAAATAAAAAAAAATAAACCGCTACAGACTACAGTAGTACAGTACCATATTGGTAGGAAAACCTTATTCACAATAAAAAATACCAAGTTGATATAACTTGGATGTAAATAAGTTGATTTATTGTAATTATCTAATTATGAATCAGGCGTAATTATGCATTGTTACTCACTAACATTGTTTTTTAAGATTCCTACTAACAGACTCTTTTACTTCCTACTAACAAACAACTCTTTTTTTAAATCTGTTAAATCCTAAAATTTAAATGTAAAGAACATAACAAAAACAAATTAATAGTGAAAAAGTGCATGTTCGATATATCCGTGGATAAAAGTTTAAACATATAAAAAAAAATTCAACATCTCTATTATCAAAATTTATTACATAAAAAATTTTCCCTTGACCTTATTTTACTTACTTGAAAGGGTTGAAAACCCAGTGCTCGCTTAAATTCAGTACAGAGTAACCCGTCAGCCACTCCGCAGTGCCCTTCTTCATCCCCGCCATGAAATAAAGGATGAAAAACTGGTATTTCAGGATAAAATAGTTCCAATATGGCACGGACCCCCTTGACTTTGATGAATCAAAATATGCATCAAGGGACCTAAAATCATTTTTATTGTAAAGAATATTTTTTTCATTCAATGCATTAACATTAAAAAATAGCAATATTTTACCAGCAGGAGTTCGCTTGTGTGAAGGTGAGAAGCAAACTGACAACGCCGAAGAGGTAACTGTGGTTGTTCCAGTAGCTTTTCTCAATTAAAAAAAGATACCAGTAGCAAAGAGTGAACAGTGTTGCGCTTAAACGATATTTATAACCCATAGTTATACCCAGAGCCCCTAAAAAATAACATTTAAAGTAATAAGACAAGAAGAAAAAGTAATAAGAAAAGATAAGAATAAGAATTTAATATTCACATTTTTATAATCAATCATTTAAGCTGACATAACTTACGGTCTATATGTTTGATTAATTAGAAAAAATCAACCAATATTCGTATACCTATATCTGTAGTTAAGTAATCATACATACTTAATATATTTAAGTTAGATAACTCAATGCTTTCAAACAGGAGGGCAACTATTGCCCTCAATGATACGACTGTGGAGTTTGCGTCCACCAGAGAGTGCCCTCAGGATGGCGTTTTGACACCGCTCTCGTGGACGCTGGTAGAGGATGAGTTTTTTAGGGGCTGGTAGTGGATGAGTTGCTGCACAGTATAGCTGAACTCCGATAGTAGTCCGATGTGTAGGGGTACGCAGACGACCTTGTCATTGTCGTTCGTGGGTTCATCATCCGTCTCTACTACTGTCTCTAGCATCATGCGGAGGGCTCTGAGCCTGGTTGCAAGCTGGTGTGCAGAGAATGAGCTATCAATTCGGATAAAACGGTGATCGTTCCATTCACAAATAAGAGGCGTCTGGATGGTCTGAGATGCCTAGTCCTCACTGGGAAAGTGATCCCATTCTCCCGTGTGGTCAAATATTTGGGTGTAACCTTAGACCATAGCCTGAGATGGAACACTCATATTGATAACACCATAACCAAGGCTAAGATGGCCTTGGGAGTGTGTGGTAGGATGGCGTGCGTCAGGTGGGGCCTTCAGCCTAAGATAACGCTGTGGATGATGATGATGTGTGGACCACGATCCTGAGGCCGGTGATGACTTACGTCAATAACCTTAGGGACAGGCTGAACAGTCTCCAAGGAACTGCCTGTCGCATGATGACAGGCACCATGTCCAGTTGCCGAGGAGCGGCTCTGAATGCCCTACTGGACCTCCCACCTCTCGACTTATATGTCAAGAGGGTGGCTAGGGGCAGTATTCTCAGAGTATCAGCCCAGGGCAGTACAAACTGGATGTCGAGCAGGCTGAGGACCTTTAAGAACTCGGTCATGAGCGACAACGTATTGGCGATGATTGGCGACAGCATGGTTCCACAGTGCAATTTTGTGCAGAACTATTTTGATGAAATACCGACAAGGAAGGAATGGTCGATCGGCCTCCCCTGGAGGACGGTTGCCTTGTATGGTACACCGATGGATCGAAAATGGGGCCTAAGGTAGGATGCGGGGCATATGGAGAGCGCCTTGGCCACAGAGAAAGCTTAAGCCTGGGCAGGTACGCCTCCATGTTTCAGGCAGAGGTATACGCGATAATTGCCTGTGCGACCCTGAACCTGCAACGCAACTACACGAATAGGACCATTTACATCGACTCGGATAGTCAGGCGGCACTAAAGGCCCTAAACTCGAATACTATCACGTCGAAACTGGTGCTCGACTGCCTGATGAAATTGAACACCCTGGGCTGCAAAAACAGAGTGGTCCTAAGATGGGTTCCTCTACACGAGGGCAATATCAGCAACGAGATTGCTGACGAGCTGGCCCGTGCAGGAGCTGAGAGTAAACCATACGGTCCAGAACCGATATGTGTTGTTCCAAACAGCCTAGCTCGCATGACCCTGAATAACCTCACTAGGTGTGAGGCTATAAGGCGATGGGAGGAGATCCCTGGCCCCAAGCTTTCCAAAGCCCTCATCAAACTCTATAATGCGAAAGCAGCTAAAGAGCACATTGGGCTGAGCAGGAATAATCTACGTATCATAACTAGAACGCTTACAGGACACTGCTGTCTGAATAAGCACCTAGCGACCCTCAAATCGGCGGATGAAAAAGTGTGCAGGTACTGCTACGAGGCGGATGAAACCCCGATCCATCTGCTATGCGAGTGCGGTCCACTGATGCGTAAACGTAGTGACAGCCTGGGGAAAGACATCCTGGACCCAGTTTATGTCCGACACCTCACTGCAAAGGAAATTCTGCAATACCTCAGAGTGGCAGACCTTTATAGTGAACTGTAGGCAGTGGCGATCACAATAGATTTTTTAGGTCGCAGTGATACTGGGCTCTCATAGCCCTGCACAGCTGCGCTTTTTAAATAATAATAATAAATAGATAACTCAGTTGTAGAGATTTCTAGCAAATAATATGCAAAATATAAAAAAAACAATAAATCAATTTAATTTGTTGGCCTCAAATAATATTTTGCTATTCATATCTGTTAGATTCAGTGACAATATGAATTAACAAACATCTTCAAAAGATTAATTTGTTTTTAAATTAAAAACCTTGAGGCATATATTTTTAACAATATTTTTAACCTCCGACCCAGAAAGAAGGGTGTTATAAGTTTGACCCGTGTATCTTTGTATCTGTGTGTCTGTCTGTGGCAACGTAGCAGCCAAAGGTGGACGGATTTGGATGCGTTGTTTCTAAATGAAAGTTTGTTGGTTATTGCAGATTATTTGGAAGAGTCTCATTTAATTATGTTTTTCTTGGATAATCTGGAAGATATCTAATCTTTATATAATTATAAATTCGGTACTTACCGAGCCAGAGCATGGAGTAAATTAATGCCATGAAGGGAAGGGGGATTACCCTAATAAATGGGAAAAGGGGGAAGTGACAGATCATGGGATCTCCCCATCGCTTCTCCATTACAGCTCCACCTCGCTCGTCCGGAATATCGAATAACATCGCTACACCTGGATAAAATATAAGTTGTGGTATTTACATTAATATAATAGTACTTGTATTTGTAATTATTTAAATATTTCTAATTAGGTATATATAATATGGCACTGAATATTTTCAAAATCAATGGAAGTCCATATGGCTTTCTTAGTTTTCAGAAATCAGCTCGGAAGAATAAAAAAAATGATCAAAAATTCTGTCGGTTATTTTAAAGTGAAAATAACAATGAGTTGAAAGCATGTGATTATCTAAATTGTAATTTATTGTCAGGAAGGAACAGATACTTATAGTTTTTAATTAATGATATATGGTCTAACTAGAAATAATAAAAGTACAAACCAAATAATATCCTTGTTACTGCCAAACTTGAAGAATCCTTGGGAGCGTATAAATATTCTAAAATCTTTCCATATCTTGTTTCTATTATTTTAAATCCAAATTGTTCTTCAAATTTTGAATCTATAGTCGTAAAGAGAGAGGAACTTCTAAATTTTATGTAGCCATCTGTAATAACATAAAATAATTTGTTTAAAACAGCATAGACAGAAAGCCCAACAATTTCAATGGAGTCTTACAAAAGAGTATTAATTTCTCCATTGTGATATCACCATGAAGTCAGAACACGTACTGGAGTTCTTAACGGTAAATTTAATAATGAGATTACTAAATTCGCAATTTAAATTTTGTCGAATCAATTATGTATAAACTCAAATAAGGGTTGATTCGTTTTTCACCTCACTGAGTGCACAAGTCAAGGTAGATTTTCATTTAAGATTTTGTTTCCCAATTATTATTCAATTTATTTCTAGGTAGATATTAATGAAAGGAGCAAGACATTGTGAACAATATGGATTTAATTGAGGAAGTAATTGATTATCCTACCATTCATGATAACCTATATATTAATATATAGTATACCTATATAGTATATATATTGAAAACATGAGAAATAAATAAATAGGTACCTCTTGTAACCCGCGATTTTGTAAGTTGTGGGTTTTAAAGGCAGCGATAAAAAACAAATTATTTGACCATTTGTTCATTGTTTTGCATTGGTTGATCATCAAATACTATTTAATTTCATAAGATAATATGAATACATCCACTTGGAAGTGAGGAGTACTAGAAATATTGGTAAAATATTTTTTGTAATCGGATATGTTGTTTTAACAATTACCTTCATCCAAATATACAAACTTTTTCATTTGTTTGTTATATGTACTGTGATTGAATAAATGAAGTACTTGTAATCTGTATTGGTTTAGGTAAAATTATTTTGTCAGTCCAATTTATTTCTTTTTCAAAGAAGTCACGTGTCCGTCTAGGTTTATTGTAAAAGCTCTCACCGACTAGACTGTGGGATCTGGGGCATAGCAGTGCCCCGGCCAAGTCTAGAAACATAGAGACAAACGGAAAAACAAAAAAGCACAGCGGTACATGAAGCTTACGTTACAGGTAGTTAGTTACGTATACGTAGTAGTACGAAATATCGCACAATAAAATTTGATAATTTTGTCACTCACAGCGGAAGAAACAACATTAAAAAAAATTACAAATAGGTATCATAATTCTGAGCAACTTCTAGCAAACCACTTTTTTTTTCTTTTTTTTTTTAAACCTCAGGAATCCTCATGGATACACACGTCCATCCAGAGGATGATGGAGGTGGTTATGTAAGACTCCTACTCACTAAACCTGACGGTTTCCGCCGTCGTCATAATGGGACACCACGGGATCGCTTTCGCACTCACCGTGATGCCCCGACGTGATCCACGGAGAGGGCATCCCGCAACGAGGAGCACCCATCCCTTTTTCGCAGGCTTGAAAGATTGCCGACGGATCCCCTTGCCCCCACCCAAGTCTGCTGCCTCTGAAGGGGGCCGAGACCCCCTTCTAGTCGGACTCAGTCTCAGAATGGAACCGGTTGAACAGACCGACTCGACCATCGACCGTGTCCAGCTCCGGCGCGCGGTTATCTCCCCGAAAGTAGACCACCGGTCAGACCCCCTGGAAGAGCACACTCCCATAAGACCCAGTGAAGGTGATGACTGAATGACTTGGCAATCAGGGCAAAAACAAAGTCACATGTTTTAGTTAGTACTTGTGGAAGCCCCCAATTTATTTAAGTCGAAATAACTAGCACGTTCTGCACTTGACTTGTTATTTATGAAATTCAAATGATCTTAATGAAAAAACTACCATTCTTATGTACCTAATTGTAATTAAATTACTAGGCCCTGTCAATGCCAAGTCATTTTCTGTAACAGGTTCTTCAATAGATGCTAATGTAAATAACTTGATGCCTTTGTTTTATGTAACAACTCACATTTTTATATTATGAATTGAGTTAATCCGACCGGTTTTAAATGCGATCTCTTTTTTATTTATAAAAGTAAAATGATTATCCACTTGTTGCCAATGTATATTTTGCAAAACGAATAATAAGTAGTTTTTATATGTTTAAAGTCAAATGTCTCTTCTATTGTACAAAGATTTATTTTGCAAATTGTCCAATAACATTGAAAAGAAATGTCATTTGTTTTTCAATATTTATGTTAATTTATATAATATTGCAAATGAACAATATAAAACAACGTCATTTAACAATGGTTTTAGTACGTAAATATAGTAAATATTATAGTCTTATGCAAAAACTTAAGTAGGTAAAATCTGCAAACGTAAGTATGGATATTAACAATAAAAAGTAATGGTTAAAAAAAAACTAATAAACACAAAATAACGTGTGGTATCTTTTAAGATACAGTAGAACCTCGATGAGTTAAACTTCGATAACTAAAAACCTCTATACATAACTTCAAAAATAATATTTTTAAACGCCCCGTTGGTCGAGTGGTTAGCGCAGACGCCTAACGTATAGCGGCGCAACGGGGCTCGGGTTTGATTTCCGACAGGGACAGGCATGTATGTGATGAGCATAGATGTCTGTATTTCTGGGTTTGGTCGTTTATTAAATATATTTCCACTATTTATAATGTATTTCAATGTATTTGTATCGTTGTCTAACACCCTTAAAACACAGGGAAATAAGTTGCTTACTAGATCAATGTGTGTAATTTGTCCTGATATCAAAAAAAATCTTTTCTCTTTGCCCTCAGACCAAAAAACTTAAAATACACAACCTCGATAAGTTAAATAAATAATGTCTGTTTTCGCCCTTACAACTTAAGAAAAAAGTTAGGCCGCTATGTATAACTTAAACTATCTGCCAACCAGTAATTTTGAATGGAAGTACAGATTTAAGGGATTTATAAGAAACAATAGATGACCACATGCAAGCAATAAATTGCGAGATTTGTATATTGAACCGGGAAGAAGAAGAAGAAAAAATGAACCGGGAGAAAGTGTAAATAAAAGACAAAAAATTACTGTTTTTTTTTATTTTAGAAAAAAATTGTTTAAGTGGTTTAAATCTATTTATCTTACTGAAATACTATGACTATAACATTCTTTATTGAGAAATGTATCAACATAAAATATGTTGTGCTTAGGGTTGCTAATTTCTTTTGACGAAAAAATTGAATTATATAAAATTTAAATATAATTGAAATTTATAAAATTGTTTGAATACGAAATTAAAAGTATTAGAAAGAAAAAAGTATGTTTAAAATTTTATGCTTATTTTATTTTTATTTTTTTTATATGGATCAAAGCTTATTTGACAATCAACATTTAAATTAATAAACATTTTGTTTCTAATTAAATTTATTGAAGCTCTATTTCTTTCTTTTCGCCACTTCAGATTCATTTCTGAAAAACCTATTTCAATTTAAGTTGAACTGGCTGGAAGTGGTTTTTATATGATACTTAATGCATTTTAAAGTACATATTCCCTTTATCAACTGTACTTTTCTCTGAAAATTCTTTACAATTAATTTTTCTTTCGACCGCTTTAAGTCTTTTTAATTCAGAATATAAATCGTCCATCTTAATATTGAATTTGTCTTCCAATTAATAACCATTTCAAAATCATCAAATTTAACCTCATTTTCCAAGACAAGCTAGCAAGTATGGAAAGTGATCTACGAAAGTTATATTCGCTAAAATCAAACCATTTTGTCATGTTCCTAATTTAAGCTCCATAAAGAGGGAATTACTGATAACTTTATTAAAAAAATCGGATTCATATTAACATATCATATGTTAATGAATGAAATTTGAATGAATGAATTCTAGATACATTCATCGTTTCCATCATCTGTTCTAACTAATATGTTAAATAGTTAGGTAATTACTTACCCATGAATCACATAATGAGTGTTTTGTTCTATGCATCGCACAAAAGGTTGGAAATAAAGTTTTTTTCACATACTCTATTTGTATACATTATTATTACCAAAAATAAAGTACAATACTTTATTATAAAGTATCGTTGGCAACCCTAGGTGTGCGTTCATCAATGACATTCAAAGTTTCCGTTAAAAAGGTAGATAGAAAGATGCACCCGAAGCAAATAAAAGTGTATTAAAACAGGAGCATAATTCCTACACGGCACTTAAAAAATGAATTAAGAAATTAAAACGTTTTTAACTTTGGAGTACAAAATAACATTGAAAAGATACCACAAGGATTGCCACGTTTAAATAATAATTGTATGATTTTTTTTTAAACAGACAAAAATATAATGAAAAGTACAAGTATATACTCTGTATTTTTATTTCTTGTGTGTATTTATTTTTGGCTTTAGCTATAAAAATTCTATTTTTTTTATAATTGTAGAAATTTAAGCCCTTAACATAGCATATATCGCAATAAGTTACCAATTATTTTTTTATCAAATGAATGGAGACTCTATTCCACCCAAGATAACTATTTCAGTCACCTACTACAAACCTATTCACTCTTGTCTTGAAGACACCCACATTATATTCGGAAGAATATCCTTTACATAAATTTTAAGGATATATTTCGTCTCTGACGAAAATGCAAGACTTTTCTTCTAAGAACCAGATCCAGGAAATCAGTTCTTTTGTACTCGTTTGACCTTTTCCATGTAGTTTAATCAGATTAAGAATGTCCATGAGTTGAGCATTTTAAAAATAGGATGTCCTAAATAATACGCAGTATGTTCGTTGATCAAATAGTTTATATATTTTCAATAAAGACAGACATTCATTATTGTCAAAGATAATATTATAAATCGTATTCTATATACGATTCTACAGGTATTTAATGTTTAATCTACTAAAAGTATTACATATATATTTATTGTAAGTGAAATTGACATACTTAATAATATAGATGAGGTTTAGAAATAACGAAAGAAATAAACCAAAATAAATTAATAATCTATTTATTTTAAATAAATAAAGTTAACAATGTAAATTTCAGCAAAACAGTAAATAACTTCGATTAATCTTTACATACAGACAAAAAGTAGAATTAAAGATTATATAATTACTGTAGCATTAAAATAATATACAAGAATATATTAAATATAATATTTTTTTTCTCGAAATCTCAAAAACAATGTTATATTTCTATCTAATTTGGTCTGCGACTACGGCGGGCATAGAACAACTAACAGAGCTTTTATTTTGTTCTTAATAAGAATTATAATTTTCACTACATGTATCTTAAATGCTAGTAAAATATAATAATATACGTTTTACTTTAAAATCTAAGATCCGTTGTACATGTTACAACCTCTGCTCTCCTCAGATATAAATAAGATTCCTAGAACGGACTTTACAATGATTTATAAAATAATGATAATTGGGAATTCTCTTATAAATTACACCTGAGGAGACTTAGACAATACATTCAGGAACTTTCCAAGCGCAATATTAAATAATTCTACGTCAAACGATTATGTGTCCTATAAACTATAATCTATGGTATGTTTTACTTTGACACGGAAAATGTTTTTAAAATTTACAGATTTGTTAGAACATATTTATTTTTAGAACATGATTTTTTTTGCGTTTTATGAGCAAATTATTTAAAAGTTTATGTACACAATAATATTTAAGTTAGGTTTCATGAAGAAGAAAAAAAATAAAGATAAATTTCAAGACTTCAACCTCCTAAATTCAAATCTGCAAAAACATTCGTCAAAATGGATACAAATTAAAAATATATTATCTAACATAACATTTAATACGTCTATAGTTTCTACTTAGGCCTCGTTCACACTGTTAAGAGCAGGTCAATATTACTGTATTTTTTTAAGTGTTATAATATTTTTTATTATTAATTAACGTCTTTTTATTTTACACATGCTACACATCCTTACTAAATGTTATTAATGAATTGCTATCAATGCACACTGAACTGGTCTTTGTAATTAATTTTAGTTTTATTATTTGTATTCCAAATTAAAAAAAAAACCCAAACGTTCGCTAAAAAGGATTTTTGCTCGAGAACTAAATGAAATGAATAATTTAAAAAAAAACATCTATTCTAAGTTAATGTTATTGATTGCAGAGAATACTAGTATATTAAGACAGAATTACACATTTTTTTTTAGATTTTTAGAAACGGAATGTTATTTATTAAATATCTACTGCAAGGAAATAATTCTCATTATAATATTGACTTGAGATGAAATATTTAAATTATAAAAATGTTTATTATATACGTTGTATCACATGTGATTTACTATTGGCACTCTAAAAAATATCTTAAAATATATATTTAATAAAATTTATAGGTTAACAATTTATAATACATTTATTGTTATATAAATAATTTGCAATAAACCGACCAGGTATTCTTAAATTAAGTATATTTTTTAAATATTTTTAATCATTAAATGATTCGAATATACTCATAGTTTTAGGCCGTCGGACCAGTTATAATATATATTAACAAAACTACAATAAATGGTTAACTTTTCTACAAACGGTTATAGTCTAGGAACCGCTACGTGATATTCTATTTGAGATATCTAGACTAAGAGTTGTCGACTATCATACTTATACGTATTCCTAGTACTAGCTCGAGGGACGTATTTATAGTCCAGGCGTGATACTCATAGTCGGAGTGACCGTATGTATAGTGCGGGACCGCATGTATAGTGCGCGGGTCCTAGTGCGTGTAGATGACCCCGCCGGGGCCGGGCAGGCAGGACTGACCCGACAGATACACGTCAACCGCCCGCGCCGCCTGACGACCCTCCGCGATCGCCCACACCACCAGAGACTGCCCACGACGACAGTCTGGAGGCAAAACAAAAGTTAACTATCATGTTCCTTTTATAAATTATAAGATAAAAAAATTATGAAAATGTACCTCCAGCGGCGAAGACGTTGCTCCTCGGAGTTTTGTAAATGTTGTCCTTGTCGGTTTCGATGTTGCTTCGCGCGTCGAGCGGGAGATCTAAACGGAGTAAAAATATATTGTGCATAAATCGGTAAGACATGGCCGGAGGGAATATATCACCACTGTTATTAATGTATATACCGAGCTGCGAGGCGACGTATCTCTCGGGTCCCAGGAAGCCCATAGCGAGCAGCACGAGGTCGCACGGCATGACGCGGCGCGAGGCGTCCTGCTCGCACATGTCCCAGCGCCCGCCCGCGCCGCGCGACCACTGCACCTCCACCGACGACACGCCCGACACGTTGCCCTCGCCTGCACGCGAGACATGATGGTAGGGGTTAACAACTATCTATTGAATTTTTTGATTTGGGACTTTTTTTACTGTTATTTTCAGAATTGTGACTTGTCGTGGTAGGGGTTAACAATTATCTATTGAACTTTGAGATTTGGGACTTTTTTTAGTTGTTATTTTCAGTCTTGTGACTTGTTGTGGTAGGGGTTCACAAACATTTATTTTTCATTCAGGAATTCACAACATTTTGTAATAGACAATTAGAAAATGTCATGTACAATTAAAGAATACGTTGTATGTTCAAATTACTTTGTATTTTTCGTAAAAACTAACAAGTACATATTTGAGTTGAATATTTTTGAGATATTTAGCAACCTGAGAATTTCGTACATAACAGAAAATATTTGTGATGATTTAAAAGAAAAGATTAGGTGTACATATATATTAGAACTAAATAAAAACATAACTTACAGGAACATTTTAATTTATAAAATCTAAATTATATAATATTCTGAGAAATCTTGTAAAAATCTTGCTTACCATCATCGAGGAACTCTTTAGTGAGCGTAGAGAATTTTCGGGGATCATGACCGAACTTCACCTTAACTTCCTCATGACCATAGTCCACCCTAAAAGATAACAAATATAAAAAGATAAATAAAGCGAAAAGACTTCAATATTATTATTACATTATTAACTTAACTATACTATATATACTATATATACTATATATACTATATTATTGAGCATTATTATTTTCTAATAATCCTTAAATAAATACATAATAATAAGTAAGTAATAATACGTTAATCTAAAAGATTCATTTTATAATGACATTGTTATTACATACAAGGTTTTTCTTAGAATATATGAAACTTATGTACAGTCTCATTAACATATTATCAACATCACAACTATAATGACCTGTAATTACATTCTTTAAAACTAATGATAATTTAAAACAATATAAAATGGATAAACATAATATTAACACAACACCTAGCAAAGAAAAAATATGAGAAAAGATAACATCGTAACTGAATAATTATTTTATATATTTTAAGTTTTTGCTTTTCTAATTAAATTAAATAATAATTATTATTGTTATGTGTTACGATATTCATATTCTGGTTAATATATTTTTATTATATGACTAATGACAAAAAATATATATTCATATTTCATCTTTTATTTTTAAGATTTTAGTTATAATTAATTCTTATCTAATTCGTATGATCAATCTTTAAATAAATTCTATTAAGAGATTATGTGAGAGAAAGACAGAGAGAGAATGTTAAGAATTATATGATTATTTTTTAACAAATAATAAGATTGTCTGTGTATATACCTTAAACTATATATAAACAATATACAGCCTTATTTTGTAACTTATAAAAGAAGTGTCTCTATTTATATGTTATATTTCTTGCAGTCATTGTTAATATGTTGCATACCTGAACACCCTGGGCCACTGTGGCCAAGGGTTGTCTTGGGTCCGGGTGGGTTTGGGTTCTGGCAGGATCTCGAACGTAGTGATGGACTTTGCACCTTGACGAAGAGACGTCGCTATGCAGTCACACCTACATGCAAAAGGATTTAAATATAGCTGATACGATAGCTTAGTGGACACAGGGATTGCAAGTACTTATGTCCTAAGTTCGATATATATAGTTGAATTTCTTTTTTGTATAAAACAAATCATTGTTCTTTTATTAGTGTAATCTATTTTTCATATATTGTTATGTCTAACCCAGTGTCCCCTCCTCCTATGACGAGTACGTTCTTGTCCTTAGCAGTGAGGGCTGGTACATCCTTCCCCACGTGCGTCCCTCCTCCCGCCTGCTTCTTCTGCCAGCCCTCCAGGAACTCCATCGCGAAGTGAATCCCGCCCAACTGACGACCTTTCAGTGGAAGATCACGAGGCCACGTCGCGCCCATACACAGGACCAGAGCGTCGTACCTAAAGTTTAATAGTACTGATAGTATATAGTGTTTAGTTTAAGTATTAGTAACTTTCACAGTGACTCTTTTAGATAAGATCACTGTGAAGTTACTATTTTATAACTGATAATGACCACATCATCTTTTTATCATACTTATTTAATATTCTAATATGAACTCACTCGTTGGAGAGGTCCGCTGCTGAGATGTCTTTCCCGACGTCCACGTTACACTTGAACACGACTCCCTCGTCGGCCATGAGGCGCACCCTCCTGGCGACCACGTCCTTGCCCAGTTTCATGCTGGGGATGCCGTACTGCAGCAGGCCGCCTGCGCGGTCGTTGCCCTCGAACACCGTCACTGTGTAACCCGCCTGGTGGGGAATGGTGCGGGATTGTATTGTTTTAATCGTTAAGGAGTCGTATCTAGATTTTTCAAACCTATCCACTTTACGGTACATTACAAAATATAATGAAACCAATAGTTTTTTTTAATCATTATTTTTTTTATTCATGTGTACTATTTTTGTCATCAATAATGTTGTGGTTATCAATAATGGAAAGAAATTGAAAAGAACAATAGTATAATATGTGATAGTTTAATTAAAAGGTTTTCTTTATTTACAGTTACCTTTAACTGTTACCTTGTTAGGAATGCAATAAAAGTTATATAATTTGTTAGTGGTTATGATACCTTGTTTAGTTGGTTAGCGCAGGCCAACCCGGCCGGTCCGGAGCCAACGATGGCTACCGTTTTACCATTGCGAAACTTCGGAATCTGTATAAATTAAATAAAACTATGTTTAAGATTTACATAAGTGCCGCGATATTGATTTCAATCAATGATATTGAAATATAAACTATTCCTTGAACTCTACGATACCTCGGGCTGGATCCAGCCGCTAGAGAAGGCGTGGTCAATGATGGCGCACTCGATGTTCTTGATGGTGACGGGCGGCTCGGAGATACCCAACACGCAGGCGCCCTCACACGGGGCCGGACACACGCGGCCCGTGAACTCTGAGAGGAGCGACTCCGTTAGAATACAGACCGCGTACATTTAACTTGATTGAACTATGAATTAATAGGTTACGGTAACACTTGCGCCACAAAGTGTAGCATTTAATATGTCTGATTTATTTATATATGCTTCGTTTGTGATGCCCGTCCTTTCTCTCTCCCACATCCGCCACTAACCGGGGAAGTTGTTAGTCTGCAGCAGCTGGGCCAGCGCCTGTCGCCAGTCTGCGCGGTACACGAGGTCGTTCCACTTGGGCACAATGTTCCCGAGCGGGCAGCCGTGTGTGCTCTGGCAGAACGGCACCCCGCACTCCATGCAGCGCGCCGCCTGCGCCCTCAGCCCGCGACGCACCGACGACGGATCGTAGATCTCGTCCCAGTCGCGGAGACGCTTCTCGGCCGGACGATATACCGACGTCTCGCGGGGGTACTTGATAAAGCCCCTGGAGAATTTCACATTTTTATTACGTAGAATAGATTTTTTTTTGCAAATAATATGTATACATGACAAAGAATTTGTAGATGTATCTACTTCTACACTAAAAAACATATGAGACTCCAAATAAAAAGTCGAGATGCGTTTATTCCCCGATATGAGACGTAACAAGATGATAAACAAACCTGGTTTTATCCAAAATTTTCTCGAAGTTCTTCTTGTCGAGTTCAACATTCCTGACGGCTTCCTCGATATCTACGACACCGTTTTCCTCGACCTGGCCGTTGGTCTCCGCTTTCGGAGCGGCTTGTTTCAGGGCGATCTGTTTGAGAGCACGCTGGTACTCATATGGGAACACCTTTACGAACTGCTTAGCCGGTTCCGGCCAGGTTTCTAGGAGATTCTTGGCAATTATGGAGCTGCAACAAGAATTAATTATATGTTTTAAATAAATACATACCATAAAATGATTAAACACATCCATCAATTACCTACTATGTATTTTTGTTTATTAAGTATTATTATTTTATAAATCAATAAAATATTTTACCCAGTGTATTCAACGAACTCTTCAAGAAGTTTTTGTACTTCGTCCAAATCTTCTTGTATTTCTAAAGGCAGCAACTCTACCATTTCTAAATTACATTTACTTTTGAACGAACCGTCAATGTCGTAAATGTATGCGATTCCACCTGCAAAGAAAGAAGTTGCTTATAAAAAAATGTGCCTATGAAAAGTGACAAAGAGTATTCTCATATGTATATAATGATAGTGTGTATGTTTTACAAAAAAGGCTATACTATAAGATGTAAAGGATTGTAAGTTTAAAAGTAGGAGGTATTCTTTAAAAGTAATGGATGTCCAGCCTATGTTTTAATCATATGTTTTTGGGATTTTCTATGTTTTTAACATATGTTTTCTGGGAGGTTAACATATTTTGACGAAAAATAAGACCACCGTTGGTCGGCTGGTTGCGCCTAACGTGACACGGCGCTATGGGGCTCGGGTTCGATTCCCGGCAGAGACAGGTATTTATGTGATGAGCATAGATGTCTGTGTTTCTATGTTTGGTCGTTTATTAAATATATTCTCAGTATTTATATGTGTATTTCTGTGTATTTGTATCGTTGTCTAACACCCTAAACACAAGCAAATATTTTGGTTACTTAGGGGTTAGAGCAATGTGTGTAATTGGTCCTGATATATTATTATAAGAGAAAGCATATATAGTCTTGAACTGTTAAGGGTACACGCGAGGTCTATGCATGGTATACAGTGCAGGTGTGTGTATTCTGACCGCTCATGCCGGCGGCGAAGTTCCTCCCCACGAGCCCCAGCACCAGCACGCGGCCTGCCGTCATGTACTCGCAGGCATGATCGCCCGCGCCCTCCGCCACGGCCACGCACCCAGAGTTGCGCACACAGAAGCGCTCCGACGCGATACCCCTGCACACATACACAGCTGTATACATTTATACTGCACGCACACTGTTGTACTACATAGCCGCATTAATGTATGCTGCAAGCACACAGCTATACTATATAACCGTAAACTGTAAACGTAAGCTGGACGCACGCAGTAGTACTACATGGTGCTAAAAGTTTATAATGCATACAAGGAGATCAAGTACATTCGCTGACTATATCGGTCGGTAAAAAATATTTCTTTATTGTTTAATCATGATTATTATTGATAAATTATAATAATGTATCAATTTCAGGTTTGTTTATAAACATAATAAAGGATTAAAGAACAGAAACGAATGCAAGCAAATAGATGTATCAACTCATTTACGCTATGTACTCTTGTAAACTTTCGAATTCCATCTTGAAATATAAAATCTAAAACATTTTTTTGCAAATATGAATAAAGATTTTAGGATTAGTACAAATATGTTTACCTGAAATATGCTCTACCCGTGGTAGCTCCGTATAGACATACGTTTCCGACAATCACATTCAAATGAGATTCAAACGGCGAGTTCTTTGGCGGGTAAATAATAACTTTACCGCCGGAAAGTCCTTTACCTATAATAAAAAAAAAGATAAAAAAATCATTTAACAAGATACGTCTTAGAATTTATTTTAACCGCCATGTTTTTAAGGTGTAAATACAAACGAAAACTTAATAAATATCCTACTCACCGACATAGTCGTTGGCGTCTCCCTCCAGCGTGACGGTGACTCCTCGACTGAGGAAGGCACAGAAGCTCTGTCCCGCCGAGCCAGTCAGAGACACCTCGATGGAGGAACCCTCGGGTAAACCTGCATCTCCGTATTTCCTGTATACAATAATTATTGTATTGCATATAATTATGAAATTATTAATACTCATATTAACATTTATTGTTAGATTATTATAAGCATTAGTTTACGGCAATGATATTGTCGTTTACGTGTTAGTTGTGTATTTAAATATTTATTGCGCTTTGCCCTTCGTTAATTTTGTAAAATAACATCTAAGATCGACTTGAATAAAAATCAATCTAAGCAGTTAGGCTCGTAAGAGCGCACTTTTAAAATAATCTCTTACAATGCAATATAATAGGACAGCGTAGAACCGAAGGCGCGGTCCTCGTTGGTGATCCTCATTGCGACTCTGGCGCTGGTGTGTGTGCCGTCCAGTACGGCGCCGCACTGCGCTATGAGCTTGTTGTCAAGGCGGCGCTCCAGCTGGAAGTCCTGGGGCGTGCTTCCTCCTCTGATGTCTACGCCGGGCCTCATGTGCAGCGCGTTCTTGAGGATGGGCGCCAGGTTGAGCAGCCGCGCCTTGTAGTTGTCGTTCTTCTCGCGCACCTTCAGCAGGTCGGTGCGTCCCACCAACTCCTGGAAGCTGCGCACTCCCACGCGGGACATGTGGCCTCGGACCTGACCGACATACGTACGTCACATACGATATGAGCTAGAGACCTCTAGAAGATAGTGTAAACTTTCCGCCGGCGGATCTATAGTACACCTAGCCTGGTAGTTAAAATATGTTATAATTTTAAAATGAATAATATCATATGTTAAAATATAGTATATTTGTATTTCGGGACATTGAAACCTTAATAATATTTTTTTTCATCATTTATTCAAAATAATACGTACATGAAACTCCACCAAACTACTGAGTAGTTTGGTGGCAGTTTCTGACATTTGACAACTGACTTACTTGCATACTTGTCTATTCTCTAACAAACTAACATTATAAATATTATTATTTATAATAATTATTGTAGTCGTTTTCTTACCTCCTCAGCCAGCATGAACAAATAGTTGATGACGTGTTCCGGCTTCCCGGCAAACTTCTTTCGTAGCACTGGATCCTGAGTGGCGATGCCGACCGGGCACGTGTTCAAGTGACATTTTCGCATCATAGTACAACCTATAAGATATAATAAATGAATAATTAAAATACTTACAATTAGGCGAATCAGACATCAGAGACATGATAAAGCTTAGATTTTATTTTCCTTTCCGAATCGTAACTAATGGAATGTTGTTTGTGGTAACAGTCAGTGTGTGGTACCGAGTGCTATGAGCGGCGCGGTGCTGAAGCCGACCTCGTCCGCACCCAGCAGTGCCGCCACCATCACGTCGAAGCCCGTACGGATCTGACCGTCCGCCTGCACCACCACGCTGGAGGTGACATGACAAGAAACATTTATGTACGACAACATTTTGAATACAAAACACAAACTTGTTTTATGGTCCTGAGCGGAATTGAAGTAGCTATTTTTGTTTATCAAGATTAGTTGATAACACTAAATATTAGTTATAATATGTAATTGACTTTTCGATCATCTGGTGTAATATTCTGATATGTGGTGTAGTACCGTGAGCGCAGGTCGTTGAGCACTAGCACTTGATGCGTCTCAGCCACGCCCAGCTCCCAGGGCAGGCCGGCGCTCTTGATGCCCGTCCACGAGCTGGCGCCCGTGCCGCCGTCGTGACCCGATATCACGATGTGCTCCGCCTTACCCTACACAAACACATCTACGGTTACAGAGATATATTATATACTGACATAGTAGGAGTAAATATCTCCTCATAACTCCGCTTTTTTTACCACTCATTTTGGGTTGGTGAATGCTTATTATTAAAAATTAATAACCTTAACACTTTACCTTAGCAACTCCCGAGGCGACAACTCCGACGCCGACCTCCGAGACTAGTTTGACACTAATGCGAGCTTTAGGGTTTGCGCATTTGAGATCGTAGATGAGCTCGGCCAAGTCCTCTATGGAGTAGATGTCGTGATGCGGCGGCGGAGAGATCAGACCCACGCCGGCCACGGAACAACGAGTGCGGGCTATCTCCTCCGTCACTTTGTAGCCTGGAATATACATTCATGTTATTATGTAATTTATAATTTAGATAATTTTGGATCAATCATGTTAACACTACTAGAAGTCGCTATGTGCGTAATACATCTTAGCTACAATAATATCTTCAATCAGTTTAAAAAAATAACCATTTGAAATGGTGAACACAGTATTAAAAAATGAAACAGTGGTGTTATAGTAACCTGGCAACTCCCCTCCCTCCCCCGGCTTGGCGCCCTGCGCCATCTTGATCTGTAAGTCGTCTGCGTGCGCCAAGTAGGACGCAGTCACACCGAAGCGACCCGACGCCACTTGCTTGATCGCCGAACGCTTGTTGAACTCCGGGTCCTGTGTCAAGTGTATTGATAGTGTTTTATTATTGTATAAGAGTGGTCACTTTTATTTGAAGCTATGTTAATTATTTTATATTGATCAATTATTTTTTTAGACCACGACCATGATGCATTGCAATTTGCAACACTGCATCAAATAATTAAAATAGTAAAGATCTGAGTTCTAACAAACGATTTCAATATATGTTTTTTTTATGAAAAAAATAAATATTTAAGCATCCTCACCTGGTTAAGATATCTCTCAGCGGACTCTCCTCCCTCCCCGGTATTGGATTTGCCCCCCACGCGATTCATGGCCACCGCCAGCGTAGAATGAGCCTCCATAGAAATCGAACCGAACGACATCGCACCTGCAAGAGTAAATTAATAAAAGAACACATACATACATTAAATCATCAATAATAATAGTGCTGCTAAGACTATTAAAAAAAATTAACTTTTATTACCGGTCGCAAATCTCTTGACAATTTCCGTAGCGGATTCTATCTCAGAGAGAGGCAGTGGTTCGTCTAAAGTCACTAGCTCGAGCTGACCTCGTAGAGTGCATGCACGAATCGACTCTAGAGCACTCTCCCTGTTTGAAAGAAAGAAAACAATTTAATAGGACACTAGCATTTACATTGTAATATTATGTTAAAATATTAAAAATATTGATAATAATCACCTGAACCGGTCGTAGGCGGAGGCGGTGTTGTTGACGGCGGCCTCCTGCAGGTTGGCGATGGACAGTGGATCGTTAATGTGCTTCTCACCGCCCGCGCGCCAGTGGTAGTTGCCGGGGTTACTGAGGGAGTATGGTAAGGTACAGTGGGAGGTGTCCAGCCTACTGAGTGGTATATGGTACGGTACACAGGAAGGCTGGCTTACTTAGTTACTTACTTATACGCTATAACTAAGTAGTTTTGAAGTAGTGAAATTTGGTTGGGTTACTGACCTATATTTAATTAAGACCTATATTTTTTTAAATGGAGCTCTCAATACGCACGATAATTGTAACGCTGTGTCATATACTTTACATCAGTTTACTGGATAATAGGTTTGTTGAGTCGAAATATCAGTTTCATTAATGAAATTATTAATAATATCGTCTTACCGTAGTACCAACATATCATTGCAGTTGCCGAAGGTTAGTGCGTGTCTGTCGAATGTTTCTTGAGACAGAATCTCGAATGTAATGCCACCTGTAAAAGTTTATATATTTTGTGTATAAGTCAAAAACAAACAATATACTTTTAATAACTAATATATATATACTGGCTTACCAATCCTAGACTGAGTGCCCCTGAAGCATTTGTCAATGACTTCTTCACTCAGACCCACGGCTTCGAATATTTGCGCGCTCTTGTAAGATTGTAACATGCTAATACCCATTTTGGCCATGACTTTGGCTAGACCTGTCTCTATGGCTGTCTGGTATGCCAGGTAAATATCATCATCGGTCAAGTTTGGATCTATTAGGTTGTCATTGCGAAGAGAAAACGCTAGCTCAAAAGCCAGGTAGGGACAGATGGCGTCTGCCCCGTAGCCTAAAATAAATAAAACCTTATTAGTACATTAATATATTCTTACTGCAATGGAAGCAGTTTAAAAATGTTGAACATTTATACATACGATAACATTATTCAACTAATACATTTTAAACACTCACCAAGTAAAACACACATGTGGTGCACCTCCCTGGCCTCCGCAGTCTCCACTAAGATTCCGACTTTCATTCGCTGGCGAGTCTCGATGAGGTGATGATGGACGGCACCTGCAACATCACATGAAAATAATTCGTAAAAAGAAGATTAATATACAGAGAAATCTCTGTTCCTAAAGCAAAAAAAAAATAAATCAAAATATTACAAAATGTGGGCTCGAACTCGAGCTATCATATAATGTGTTCTTTTGCGTGAGCTCGAGCTCGAGCCCACGACACCCACCCAGCGCAAGCAGCGAGCTAACGGGCACACGCGTGGGTCCGGCCAGCCGGTCGGACAGCACTAGCAGCTGGTAACCGTCTCCGGCCGCAGCGTGCGCCTCGCCAGCGATGCGAGTGAGTGCGGGCTCCAGACCCATGGGACCGTCCGTAATATCGAAGGTGCAATCGATCACCTTTGTCTGGAAATATTTGGGGTATAATATTTACATGGTATACATGTATTTTATAAAAAAAACACTGAAATGAGAGTAAAAATTAAATCCTTAAAATATTTTTACTATGCAATGTAAGGAAGCAGAGCCGAGTATGAACATAAGGGGATATCAAACAGTTTAGTTATGTTACCCTCCAGCCGCGGTGCGTGGTGTGCACGAGGGCTCGTAGGTCGGGTACGGACAGCACGGGCTGGGGCAGGAACAGACGGTGCACGAACTCGGCCGCCGGCTGCAGGATGTTCGCGACGGGGCCGATGGGGCACATCAGGGACATCACTATCTTCTCGCTAAGAGAACAATTACAGTACTGAGGCACTAGACGGAATAGGTTGACGTGTTACTTTTTCTTAATTATTTATATATTTATTTTATGTATTATAAAAAGCAGTAAATTACCGGAAGGGGTCGATGGGAGGGTTGGTGACCTGTGCAAATAGCTGCTTGAAGTAGTCGTAGGGGAGCGGCTCGAAACGCGACAGACAAGCCAGGGGCGCGTCGTTGCCCATGCTGCCAAGTGCCTCCTTCCTACAAGCAAAAGGTGTTAAATTAAAATTAAATAAATAATGAATAAACATTAAACAGATTAACAATTATGGTAACGATAATATTTAAAACATAACTTTTACGATTTTAACCTTTTCCAATTTAAAACCAAAAAAAATAATAAATTCAAAAATATTATTTATTACTAACTTATTCTGTATCATGGGCAGTAGAAGCATGTTGATAGACTCGATGGTGTAACCGAAGAGGCCGAGTCGTTTGTCTCCTAGACCAGAGATAGCAGCCCCAGTGACAGCACTTTTAGCTGACAAGTCGATATCTGACACCGACTTGTATATATCCTCCATTGTTATCTGTTTCAGAAAATTTAAAATTACTTAAATGATAATGATATGCGTCGATGAAGATGATGATATGCGTCACAATATATACTATTTATACTACAATTATAACTTTATTACTTTCTTGTCTGACTTACCATCTAATATTATAAAACAAAATATATTCCAAACGCCGTAAAAGCAGCAAAAAATAGAGATCAAATTATGTACTATATAAGATAATTATCATATGCTACTGTAAATAAGACACGGTACAGCTTCCTTTAGTACCTGCTCCTTGAGCCACTCCGAGTGTGGTCTGCTGCGGGCAATCTCCATCTTCAGTTCCACATCCTGGATGATCCTCTTCTCCACAGTGTCCACAAGCAACATACGACCTGGCTTCAGACGACTCTGGGGAATAGAGTATTATTTATTGACACGATAGCTCAGTTTGTACGGCGGTGGTAAGGTTGCAGGTTCATAGCAGGGATTACCTGTCATTTTATATTTAAACGATTACACAAATTCGTTTTGCAGATAATAAATACATATGTAAAAGTTATTTTTAAATAAAAACTATAATCATACCTTTAGGATAACCTTCTCGGGGTCTACATCATACACGCCAACTTCAGACGCCATTACGAGCACATTCTCACTCGTAACGTAGAATCTAGAAGGTCTCAAACCGTTTCTATCCAAGATAGCTCCTGAAATAATGATTTCAATTTCCTTTTAGTTTTGATCATAGATACGTGGGAACTACTACTTTTGCAAAAAGATACGAAAATTGGCAATACATTGTAAGAGAGTAAAATAGAGTAACCGACCTATGTACCGTCCGTCGGTGAAGGAAATGAGCGCGGGTCCGTCCCAGGGCTCCATGGCGCAGGCGGCCCACTGGTAGTAGTGCCTCTTCTCGGGCGGCATGGTGCGGTCGTGCAGCCAGGCCTCCGGCACCATGGTCATGACGGCCTCGGGCAGCGAGCGCGCGCCCGCCTGCAGCAGGAACTCCAGCACGCAGTCCGCGCTGCCGGAATCCGACAGGTTGGGCTCCACCACGGGGTACAGCTTCTTCAGCTCTGGGATGTAAGAAGGAAATACAATAGTAAACATTTGATATACTCATTTATTGGATAAAATAGTATCTTTCACGAATTCGAACTCACCGTCTCCAAAAAGATCACTCTTCATGACGCCCTCGCGAGCTTTCATTAAATTGACGTTACCTCGTAATGTATTTATTTCGCCATTGTGGGCAAGAACTCTGTAAGGAAAATTAATTCAGTATTCGGCTCGAAGGACCAAGAAATTTAATTTGATAACATTGTAGTTGCCTCAAAGGATGTGCTCTTTCCCAGCTGGGGAAGGTGTTGGTGGAGAAGCGCGTGTGCACCAGCGCCAGGTACGTCGTGAAGGCGGGGTTGTTCAGATCCTTGAAGTACTCCTAAAAAATGGTTAGTATTACTTAATATTGTTGTCGAATCTCATAGTTTTCCACACTCAGGAACCAATTATTTTACACCAATTATTTACTTCCAAAGGATAAACACACATAAAAAACAGGTATTGGAACAAAACAGGTATAAAGACAAATACTCAGAATTAATATTTATGTATAGATAAATTATATTGTGAATCGAATTACCGACTAACTCACGGGCCATAAAGTGGACGCGGGACTTACCCATAGCTGGTTAGAAGTCAGCAATCCTTTGTATACAACTATCCTCAGAGACAGACTGCATATATAGAACCTGGCTCCTGGTACCACGAGCTCGTGAGACGCTCGTTTACGCAACACGAATATCTGCAAACACAATACTATTCCAAAAAACGCCAGCATTCAACGAAAAAAGGAAAGGAGAATTTATAGGGTAGTTGTAAATTTACGTTCTTGACGAAGCGGTGAGACTGCTGGCGGCTAGTGGAGCAATCTGAAAAAAATGCTTCAAAAGTCCTGTCCTAACCAAGTAATGAATTTGAAATCGCAATTTTTCATTATTGCGAGTTCATATTCATTTGCTACTGTAGCAGCAGTAGTAGTGGTTCCTGATCTCCTCTTACCTGACGTGCTAGTTGGGTTTCGTCACTGATATCTCCGGTAACAAACACTTGACGCATGTACGGCTCCGAGTTACGAGCCACTTGACCTGAAAAGCGAGTGTAATAGACTATTATTGAGTGTTCCGTAGGTCTCTAGTTGTTTTTAATCTATGAGTTTGTATGAGAAAACTATCATGCTCAGATGATTTTAATGAAAATGTTTTATTCTATCTAATACTGTCACAAATGCTTTGAAATATGAGCGAAAATGTTTTAAAAGTTTATAAATAACATTTATGACAGAAGCTTGATAATAATATTTATAAGCCATTAAGTGGCCGAAATACCAACAAAATTTGGGAATATATTTTATGTATTCTTTAAAAAAAACTAATATGTCTTTAGCAGGTACGGATTACATACAATTTAAGTAATAAAATTTTGAATATTAACAAAATCTACTTGCAAAGTAGTCCGTACCATGTGAAATAATTGGAAGCATATATCCATGCATTTATTATTTATCCCTTTTATAAAACAATAACTACTAGTAAGACACATGGAATTATGCGACAAAAAAAAAAAGATAACACGTTAGAAAAACTCACTTTACACAGCACAAAAGGAACATAATGCGAGAATAAAGTGAGTTTTTCTATACTGATTTGTAAATTAAACAAACCGTAAGGTCAAGCATCGCAAGACCGCTCGGCCGCTAATGACCCAACCACTACTATGTGTACGACCTGCAATGATAGCCGCAAACAATCGCAAGAACTGCCCCATAAAAGCTGGACAAATGTTCGATGGTGGTGATCGAAACGTTTTGATACACAAAAAAACAATGATATCAGAATAAAGGAATCATTCATCTATTATGAAATAATCAATCTTGATATTTGTAAGCCCAACACAAATTACATTATATTAAGATCAAATGATATTAATTAGAGTACTTGAAAATAATAAAAAAAACAAGACATTTATCTGATAATACATTTTTGTTCCAATGGGTTAGATATTTTGTATAATTAGGATAAAAGTAGTTCTCTTGTGGAAACGTTATTAAAACTGATGAAATTAGTGAAAGCTTAGGACTTACCAATGGAGGCGTTATTGGTTGGCACAGTCCTCCAGCAGATGACGCGAAGACCAAGGCTTTCGGCAAGCTCGTGGAACTTCTTCTCGATGTCCTGGTGATGAAGCTTGTCCAGGAAGAAAATTCCCGTAGCGTATTGCCCAAATGGGGGTAAATCAATTTGGTGACTGTCTCTGAAAGAACGAATATTAAAATAAATACTTAGTTCAGCCATGATAAAGTTACGCACTTTGTTCTTTGTTGTATGTGACTATAAATATTTTCATGATTTTTTATTTTCATTATACAAAGCCTTATTTTAATTAGCATTATCTTAGGTTTTAGATAAATTAAGTTAAGGTAGTATATGCGAGTAGCCAGGAAGATAAGTTTTGGTTTGGAAATCAATAACACTTGGATCATAAGCATCAAGTGAGCTTGTTAAGTAGACCCGAATAAGTTACCTTGAAAATTATATCAAATACTCGTAAATATGAGTCGCAAAATAAATCATTGTTGAGTAGTTTTGAATAGAGGACAGTTCAATGAAACTGACAACCGGTCTTTATAAATTGGTTGCTACTTCATATGAGTACTGGTGTGTGCGAGACTTAATAAATCAATATTATTTTTATTTATTATCATCAAATTCGAATATATATGGCGTCAAATTTAATGACTATCCGTTAGAATAATGACTACCATTTTGTAATACAACAAAGACTAAATAATTTGTAAAATCTATATTATTTTGATATTAATACCCCCATTTCATTATCCAATTTACAGCGCACTGCTTCCGATGTAGGTATATGATGATTTTAGAACCCTAGTTGAGCTAGCGTTTGTAGACACTAAATTGGATAATACGATGCATGCTTAAAATTAGAACACAGACTTTTCTATAATGCCTTTTGGTCTTAAAGGTCATGTTAGTGCAAGCGAGAGGGAAGATGCGTGCGCATCTATGACGTCATGAGACCTAACCACTATTGACCAATATACCCACTAAGTTGTTATCGATATCAATCAAAATTCAAACCCAGCTTTGTATAGTCTATGTCACATGATATATAAAAAAAACGGGTTCACAACCCCGCTGTGATGTGAATGTATCAAATACCAGATTATAACATAAATCATCAATCAATCAATATATAGAATTACTTTTAAGATTGTAGGTAAATTTAGATCTAGGTCTGTGAATCTTGGGTGCAGTGGCATTTCATTTCGAATATTGTTTTCCTTATCTTAATATATATTTTAAAATGTCTCACATGTCAATAAAAAAATTATCTACTTTGAAGTGAGAATTATATAGGACACTTCTAGGTACTCTAAAAGTTTATCAGCAGAAGTGCAGCTATACATAGAAACTGTTGTTATGGTAAAAGGGAACATATGGGAAGGGTCGGTAAATGAGTCTAGTTATGGAAAAATACTCTATGACGTCAATTGATAACGAAATGCTCTTTGTCAGATGCGCAGCGTGCAATCAGATTTTTACTTTGACCACGCAATTATTATGGTGACTGGCACCATAAAAATAATATACGTATTCATTATTTATTTCGTATTGTTTGAATTTTTCCATAAAACATTGTAGCATTGTTAAGTTTTTTATTATTTTAAATGACAAAATATAAAAATCATCAACTCGAACTGGTTCACCTGTCTCTGATATTAATATAGTATTTTTTTTATTCTGTTTCTGCAAGTCTATGTATATTATATATACTGATCTTATTAATATTATGTAATTAACAGACCTTAATTGTCTTTTTTCGAAGAAGTTATTGTTATACATTGCTCGATGTACCAAGAATTTACAATTGTGTCCACAATGGAAATTAAATACTGGGTAACTTCGACATATTTCTTAGACAAAATGAAAATATTTTTTCAATTAATGCAGTGTTAAAAAATAAAAATATATTGTGTTCCTCAAGTTTGGGGTATCGAGAGATTGGAATTTCTCAATTATTTGGAGATGAATTAAAAGTTTTAATTTCAAACAGCACTTATGACCCGTCAGATACTATCTCCATGATGAGATAAAACAGAAAGAAATTTCATGTATACTCTTATAAGTTACATATATATTATCTTTTCACTGAAGCGCTCTAACAAAAAAAATCTTTTGATATTTCAGCCTTTCTTTTAATTTAAATGCCAGAGCAATAATAATACACATTGTAATTAAAACGAACATTAATAATAAGATTAAATTACTTTTCAAGAATAATAAATTAATTTTATATAACTTAATCACATATATCTCAATAATATATACTATATCACATAAGATAAACAATTTAAAGTAATCTAATCTAAAATAAATTGCGGGAAACTATACAACTATAACAATATAAAGAAATGCAGTCAGATCTCAGAAGTGGCCTCTCATTATCTGGTTAGCACCAGCATCCGTAGATAATGAATTGAAAACGGCCAGAGTCCTCACAAGTACACATAGACATGTTGCATAGTTACAACGAGCGAGCTGTTTAATTTATTGCGCAATATTTCATTATAGATTCCTTGTATTCAGCCATTCAGAGGAGAACTCTATTAATATCAAATGCTTAATATTGATTTAACAAGCTGTTGGAGAAGCCTTGAGACATATTTAAATTCACGACTTAGAATGGCTTTTTAACAACGAAAGGATATTCGAAAATGAAATAAAAACAAAAGAAAAGGTCTTCCAAAGAATAATATAGGTCAAAACACAAAAACATTAACGCCTTTAAAATCACTCGATAAGAGAACGTATTTGAAGATGTATCTGATATACAGGGTGTGATACTTATCAGCTTCACATCAAGTCTACTTTAGTGCTTACAGGAAGTGGTACTTATGAATCCATCACGTGGTGAAGCACATGGGGAGTCAGACGATCGATGTTTACTACGCTGGTATTCTGGATATCTGCCAAGATGGCCGACAAATCGGGATATTTACATCTTTCTGTCGGCCGCTGAACTTAATGGACAGGTGACAAATAATTATAATCCAGTTTGGATTGCATAAAAATAGAATTAAATCGATAGGTCTAATAGACCTCAAATCAATAATTCATCTATGTGACCATTCGATCGATTTGACAAACGCTTAAAAGAAAATGCTCAGACTTTTTAATGAAATGCTCAGTTGTAAAGCCTTAAGGTCTGCAGAGACAAAGATTCATTCTGCTTGTCTAACACAACATCTTTAGATCATCAATCTATTTTTGCGAAATTAAAACATGGTCCGTTTTTACCCCTTATTATACAAGCATATTAATGTCAAAGGTCATCTCAACTGAGCAAAAAATATTTACATACATATATACAAATCTATAAGTTGAATGACTTCTATAATTTATGTTATGTTTGTTTGAATTTGCATAAATATTTTCTGGCGTTGCATAATATATAGTATCTTGACCCCGGTGATAATGAGAGGTCAAAAGGTCACGTATTTGTGACGATGTATATGGCAGATTATGGAATTGTTAAATGAGCTTAATAAGTAAATAAATTGAAATGAACTAATTACCATTATTATTCAGAACATTTATATGTAGATATTGCAATTAAAAATAAATCAATATATTGATTGCATGTGGCGATAATTAATAAAATATTTTAAATCCATTTTATTCAAATATAACAGATTTATTAAATATAATAAACGAATCAGAAAACGTAATATACTTATAACATAGCAATAGACATAGATATGTTAAGACATGTCTACATGTTTTCTAATTCTAGAACGAATGTTCCCGCCATCAATAAAACACACGAAGTATTTTACGAGACAAGTCGGACCAACTCACGGAGTCCCGACAGGCGTCTACTATATTTCACAGTCACGAACATCAAACTTGGCTCAGCTTCTACAATTCATTATAATACCAATGTCTGATAAATCAAATTAATTTTTATTATCTTTCTGTTTCTTTGATATTTGGATGGATGATCGGGGCACCCAGTAACACGGGTCACCAACAGGGGCCTCGCGACTTATTATGTATGCACTTTTTGAGAGAATAAAATTATTATTATTTTAAATAAATAATAATTAAAAAGCCATTTTAAGCTTTATATTTGAACTATTTTCGGACTGCTCTTCCTCTTTCTGACAATATCTCTAGCTTTTACGAGTTTTATAAATACATATATAATGTCAATTAATTTAATATCATATTATCACTAAATGGTTAATAATAAAATAAATAAAAACTTAAGCCATGTTAACGAATCTGTGGTTAAATTATTATATATTTATTTAATAAAGATATAGCTCGTTTCTCCATGCTGTAACCGGTTATATTTGTTTAGATAATATTAATTAGTGTCAATGTTAAGTTATTTACATAGAAATAACACTCTTATATAAATAACATAACATATGTGATTTAGAGAAAGATATTTTTCAAGTAATGATTACGGTTATATGTATTGATTAAATGATATATTTACATAGAGTAGATAATACCGTAATCTTTATAACATACATATATATTTATTCGGTTGGATTTGCGTTATATGACAATTATGCACTATTTCCATGTTTCGATCTAATGAGTACAAAATCCGAATGGGTTCTAGTTTCGATATAACCGATTTCGATTTGAAGATGGAGGTGTAGTGGTTAGCGATCATATAATCCCTAATAAGGAGATGTCTTTTAAAGAGTAAAAAAACTGACGTCAGTACAGCCGGTTAAATGTAACACGGGACAATTCTTTGTGTGATCCACAGATTGATTTACCGAATCTGGGTGTACTTTTTGACCGTTATTTATATTTTTGTTAAGCCCGCCGAGACACGGGGATCATATCCATAAAGCGGGAGTTGTCAGTTAAATATACAGGGTTATTTTTAATTAGTTGACCACCTTTTGCAGGCAGCCCCTCTAGATCAATCCCAACAACATTTGTTTTAAAACTTTTTAAGATTAATAGTTTTTAAAATTTAAATTTTCCCATACCAAATTTATTTGTTGCCTCTGAACTGGCATAAACTCTGAGCATAGGTATGGCGCCCGGACGTTGACGTTTTATGTACTTCTTACAAAATACAGAGTAATAAGTAAAAGAGGGAGCATTTTTTTTTTGTTTCGTGTTTTGTGTGTTGTTTATCAAGATTTTAAAAAAGTCGTAGAACAAATGTTTTTGAGATTGATGCAGAAAGGTTGTCTATAAGAGGCGGACAACTAATTAAAAATGACCCTATATATAACACGGGACATTTCTTTGTTTGATCTACAGATAAACTTCCGAATCTGGGTGTACTTTGTGACCGTTATTTACATTTTTGTCAAACCCCTCAAGACACGGGGGTCATATCCCTAATGCGGGAGATGTCTTAAAAAAATAAGGCAGTAATGCCGGGTCAATATGACAGATCAGATTTGATTTGAAATAGATATCATTAACATGGATCACGAAAGTTTTATAAACAAATATTTTTTTATATAGGTTTATTGTAGTTTAATCAGTTTACAGTCATTCTAGCCTTGATCACTGATCACGTGGTGACCGCGTGTAAATTGTATTATTTACATGAATTGTAATATATACTGTAGAAGTATATAATTACAATGCATTATCTGTAAGTGCGTTACAAGTATTACCATATCTCTTCCTTATGTTAACATGTTAACATTGCACCCTGCGTTGATATTAATAAGACCATCTGTTAAACTGTCTGTTTGTGCACTAACAAAACTTTAAACAAATATATTGGTCAAATATAAACATTAACTAAATTCACATTCATGCTTATTTGCGTACGGATGTACACAAATTCCCCTTACGCTGCCGTAATTACGTTTAATATTATTTACGTACGTACGTAAATGTACCTACTTGATTTAGCCTTAAAGTATTTGTTTTGTTCTGAAGTTCATATCTAACGTAATAAGGGGTAACAATAAAAAAAACACATTATGTTTATATCCCTTATCAGTGTCAGTGTTTTGATGTCAAATGATCTTGGGATATTATTTATAATAATTCATTTAATTTTATTTAATCATAAATTTTGTAGTGGTAATATATTACTTTACGTAAGACATACTGATGAAAAAAAATACAATATTTTATTCAATATAAACTAAAGGATCCCTGTACTACGTTCTAGCCCCGTGTTTCTTGGAGCCCCGCTCATTCAAAACATTTAAACATAACCAAAAAATTTAACATAACCGTTAAATAGCAAAATATACATAAACAAAACGCAACAAGAGAAGAGCTGTACCTATATGTATTCAACTATCCCTAAATTTCTAAACTTTAAACTATCTGCAATTATTTTGCAAAAATTACATGTATCCAGCTACCGTCAGGTCAATGTTCTATAGACGCTTATTTTCGAGACTTTAATTATTACTCATATAATTGCATGTAGCTGGTACAATGACGCTTCTTACAACACAAGATAAGAGGACAGACATAACTATTCTATAAATAATTATAAATACGTAATTACATTTATCTCAAGACGTCCCAAAAAAACGTAAACAATTGAAAAACACTTCGACCTCATGTTGTTTACGGCTGATAAGTAATGTGATACAATTTGCCATACGTGGTCATTGAGCCCAACACTCAGCCACTGCGTGGTCTTATCATGAGAAACTTATAATTCTATCTATTATCTCGTGACACCTAAATTCTATATCTAGATTTATTAATAATAATATAATGTAACTAAACGCGGTCTGCGGTTAAGATAAGAATGGATTATATAAATGGATAAAGACGAATAAATATTTATTATGTAGGAATGAATTGAATACGTAATTTTTACTTTATGAAGCATGTATTGTTTTGTTTATCGACTCATGAACGTCGATGATGAAATTCAAGATGAAAATAAGATGTAATTCGGTATTGAAATTTTAAATTATTCTTTTATTAGCCGTATTATATATAATAATACGGCTTTCAGTTTCATGTTTATAAGCATGTTTACCTTTTTAGCAATAGGGGATATAATTATACAAGGTCAGTATTGTACTACGATAATGTAAATTTTACCCAAAATTCTTTTATAGTTTGGTGTGAGACTCCTGGTAAATGTTTGTTTTAGTAATAACCAGTTTAAAATTAATTCTCATTAAGATACCTTTACCCATTATAAAAACAAGATCGCACTGTGAAAAACTGGGTTGACTTACGGTTTATTTAAATGAGTTATTAAACAATATAATTAATTAAAAAGTTAATTAATTTCATGATCAAGAGTAAATAAAGGTATTGGAAAGGGGTAGTCGATTATTACGGATAGTTTCATCCAAATAAGGTTTACAAAATTACGACAGTAAAAAAAAATGCAAAAAAAAAAGACTTGAATCAGAGACGTGTACTCAGTTCTAAAAATACTGAACTCGAGTTAGCGCTTGAGAAAAAGAAAACTGTATGTTTTGTGACAGGAATAAATATATATACATTTTACATTTTCGAGAAAATTTATACATTTTCTAATATAATATTCTTGTGAAGATAATAAATTATAATTTCTCTTTTGTTTATAATTATAACTATAATTATAAATACACATTATTTTTTAAAACATTCAAGTAATATCTGATTGTATGTAGCCAGGACAATTATTTAATGCATACCTATTTAATATTTTTCCAATAATATATTTCATAATTTATATACCTACATTTATTTAATATTTTAAATTGCCAGGAAACAAATATAACTTTGAACGAATACGGTGAGTACGTATTAGTACCGTGAATAAGAGGGCCTGAGGTGCATGGCAACGTGTCTAAGGGGGCCTCAACGTACCTAAGGGGGCCTGTGACGTATTCGGATCTCGTCATTAGTTGTGTCCTTGTTCGAATATTATGTGAAGTTCACTTGCGGTATCTCATTCCCGATGGTGTTTAGATTTTATCGTTAATATCTCTCGTTATCTAGCGGTCGAAATAAATAATCAATACTAATACAATTTTTATCACTAAAGATTTACAATGTGTTTCTTTGGGATTCCTGCATCTAAATAGTTGCCGTTATATTTATTTTTCATACCTTTTCCTTAAGTCTTGGAAATACTTAGTAAAGACTAGTTTATATTCTAAATTAGCATAAGACATAATAAACATATAAGCTACAACTATCAGTTCAATTCAGAAATCACTATAAAAGCAGAATTTAATGTAGGAAGCCCTTCAGTGAAGCTCACCAGTCGCAAGACGGAAAATGTCAAGATAGAGTTGAGATTTGACTACATAACTAGGTTGACAGCCATTCTGACTGTTACTTGAGCGCAAATTCAATGATTTTATTCGTATATTTTGCACAATTTTGTTTTTCGGTGATTATTCCTTAAGTACATACATGGCCGAGAACTGTTTTTTTGTTCCTAAACCACGATGATAAGGCTGTTATCAAATAAAAAAACCCGATGTCAATCGATTCTGTAGTTCAGTAGACGAAGCATCAGGGAGATCGCATTGAAATCATCTACATAAGCTTCGTTCCACGCTCTGCTCAATTATATATCTTATTTATAAGAAAATAGTAATTCTTTTTTTTAAAACATAATAAACAATACAATTAAACTTAAATTGATATAAAGTTATACGTAATTTACAATAACACAATGGTCTCGTAAAACATCAGACGTGTTTATTAGCTCTCAATTAAGATCATTGCAGTTCCATTATACAACGTCACAGTCAATATAAGAACTCATTAGTACTGAAAGGATGGCTAATAAGACGGTCACGATACATTAATAATACTACTAGAACATGTGAATACTAAATATGAGTAAAGATAAGTAAATTGTGTATGGGTTTGTTGTTTTACGATAAATATTATGGAACTACGCAATACCATTGTACTGTTGTTCTGTGTCAAATATAAATTGAAAATATTTAAAGATTTCTTTAAACTCTATAATTGGAATGATATTCTCGAATCTTCTAGATTGTTCGCGAAATGTTTGGAAGGTAATTTATGTTTTTATTAAAATCAACGCTGTAGCGACCTAGTTAGATTATTATTTATTAGTACTGTACTGCGTAGTTACGTAGAGTAATAAACTTGCTCTCCTCTTGATGATTGCTGACTAGGTCAGACCACAATAGCTTGATTGGTTCAGGTCGAGCGGCAGAGTTGATCGTGCAGATTTTAAAATAAACAAAACTATCGTCTATATAAAGTTATTAAGACCTGTTCTTCGTAATAACCTTAAGGATATGACTCTTCCAAGTTAAACGACAAATCCTATCTACTTGCATATAACTATGAAACATGCACAAGTTAAATTATCTCCAGTGTAGACTGCAAATCGCTAGTTCATATAACAGAGCTGTATGTAACAATAACATCATAATAACTTCAAGGTCATTCTCGATAGGAATCTGTGACAACAAATAGCTACCGGTAAAATGAAACGTATGCACCAAGGCTCCTTACTTAATGCAAGCGAATTATAATATATGAATACATAAATTGATAACAACAAAAAACATGATTCTGTGCCTGCACTAAACGAGTTGTTGATCGTATCTTAAAATGCACCTTAAAATCAATTAATGTATACATATATATTTTATGTTTCGAGTTTACATTTTACCCCGTCTTGCGATAATTAACACGACATGAAGAGAATAAATATTTAATTTAGATCGAAGCCTTAATGGAATATTATACTGGTATATCTATTTATTTTATTTTTTTTCAAGATGAGTTATTATATCTGGAAAAGCATATAAGGCTGGATGTTGGGTTCTTTGTAATGTGGAAGTGCGGCATCTGATTTAAATATAGAACATACAAAAACCCTCAAAATAATGTCTTAACAATAATATCAAATTCTGTTTTGGTGTATCTGATAGTTCCTTTATTAGTTAGCAAAAAGTGTTCACTGCTAATATAAAAGAATATTGATAGATTGTAACAAAAGTGATGGCGTTTCCTTAAGAGTGTAGTCGTTCTATTTACTAAAAACTTTCTTTAATATATACTATATTTAATTAAGTATGCGTCTTAGTTTATCTTAGACATTGAAAAACCGTATTAATAATTTGAAGATATGTTAAAAAGCTATATAAGTTTATTTAATAGATACATGATATGCTTTACCGCAAACCACAGTTATAAATATCAGTTACAAAAAACTCATTATATTACGATAATTACTAACAGACTGACATTTTAACAATAAATATATAATACGATAAAAAAAATATTTTGCATTGCATCAAGTCATCATTTTAAGCCAGTCTTAAAAGAAATACAAAACTATTTGATTGTGTTATATTGAAAGTGTATAATACTCTTAGAAACAATTGGCGCGCCAGTGCATACTCCAGCTTCCAGCTGACACATAGATTTGCCGTCAAGCGACGTTGGCGAAATGCCAAAATGACAAGTAACGCGATCCTATTGTTGGCTTTACTTGGCAACCGGCCATTAAATTTTATATAAAAAAAAATCTACATACTCTTTTTTCTATAGATTTTTTTTAGATGAAAGCAAATCGAACTGTATCAGAATATAGATCAATAGGCTATAAAAGAAATGATGAATCTTACCGTAGCTGAGCACAGTACAATTGGTGCGGGATGGCGGTCAGCACACCTGCGCCATCGCCGGTGTCATTGTCGCATGCGCACGCGCCGCGGTGCTCCATACGTGTTGCGAGAACTTCGGCATCGCGGACGATCTATTTATTATTAAAGTAATCAGACTATGAATGTCCCACAGCTGGGTAAAATAACCACCACCACTTAAGAAAATATATATTAATATGAAGTTTCCTCATTATATATTCTTTCTTTGCATGATGAATATAAATAATCAACAAATGTTATCTTATTTGAAGAACAGTCCTGGTACTCTGTCCCAAATTTTCTTAGAACAGACCTGACACACTATACCATATGGTCGTGGAAATTCTTTGAGTTTGACTAGGATAGCTGCTATCCATGTCATAAAAATGTTTTATTTAAAGACATTGGTCCTGGTGTTTCTTAAGAGAATTGTTCTGCTATTAAAATGTTTGCTATTATGGTTACAGCAATTTTTTACAATTATACATAGTAACAAACTATTTCTCACTCATATACAACTGACAAATTAAAATGTAGTCTCTCAAGTACATTGTCTACAATTGCATTGTAATGAAATATGAATACAAAATTGGACATTAATGACATGGGAATGTGCAGTTCTATTTACAGATAAGCATCCAGAGATGATGGAGCAAGTGTTCATGTCAGCGATAACATGATATATTTCTCTGGACCTGTATTAATGTTTCATGTTGACAATTTCCGGACTACCTACAACCAACTTTCAACTATGCATATGCAACTTGCATGTATCATCAATACAAGAACATTTGCATATAAATAGACTACTAAATTACATAATCATACTGCATTGGACCATTGAGCATGTTTAACTATAACTATATAAATAATATCAAGGTCATCTAGACATTGATGTAAGATGTTTGAGGAAACATTTATCAAGTAGTTTAACTATAATCTAATAAGATTTAATAAGATATCCATCCTACTCCTAATATAATTTGACTGATATGTTTCTGTTAATTAATATTTTTTATCTAAAAGGTTATTAACTTTTGTGATTTAAGTGGTTAGTTATTATTCAACGGTAAATAAAATGCTCACCTTATGACTGCGTTTTCCATCTATAGCAACTACAAATCCAACACCGCAAGCCTCATGCTCATTCTGAGGGTCGTACAAGCCTTGCTTGGGCGGCCCTTCCCACTCCATACCTAAGAATACAAACCAATTTAAAAAATATATGCAATAGATAAAACTTATCTGAAAAAAAAAATAATTAGGAGAAGTACTATAGTAGAGAGTACATATCTATTTTCCTCAGATTGCCCCCAGAATTCATTTTGTAAATTATTATTGATACAAAAAAAAAACAATATCTAACAGCTTATTAGCATTGTAGAAAAGCAAACAATGATTTTACATAGAATAACATTACAATCTCATTTTATTATATAGACCTTAAAGGATACTTTGAAGGTCAGAGTAACCTTCATCTTAATTCTGTTAAATATTGTCTATACTTATATTGTATTGATTTTGTTTTCTATCTAAATCTTAATGAATATAGCTAGGTATGCAACTTCATTAGTAAGATGTTAATTTATCTTTCACCTGAACATTTTAGAATACCAATCCTCAACTTTTGTGTTTGTGTACATTGAAGTAATAGAATAATATAATAATAATAGAGTATACTTTTAATAAACACTTTCTTCACTTTTTAAGGATAACTTCTACTTTATCCTCCAACATTCAAACATAAGTAATAAGTTGAACAACTGAATTGAACTTGAATAAAATTATTTGTTTTCACTAAGTACATCGAAGATGTCTGAGGAATTGAAGTGAATGGTAAATTGTGGTCAACGATCAATTGATAAGAAACAATAGTAAAGAGCGTGAAAACGCTAATATTATTATTTATTACATCTACGTATAAGTGTTATTGTTTATAAATTAACCGACTTTTTCTACATTATTTCGCAGATCTAGTTAGAACAATATCGGAGATAGAAATAACATTCAGTTATGGTTTCACCGGCAGATAATCAACTAATTATTATCCTAAATAAATACAAATTCCTGCGTCTCCAATATTACTTCGACTAAAATACACCACGTCTTCCCTACACGTGTACAAACTACAAAATGTTAAACGCGTGAACCAAAAAAATATTGTAAATTGCATAAAATTGCTCACCTTATGGCAAGTTCGGTAAAAGTACAAAACTGTATGAGTGATATAACTACGTAAGGATTTCACTCTATGAGATAAAAATCTGTAAATTAAAATCAGTAACACAGGTTCAAGACTAAAGATATATTTATCTAGGACAGTGCAAATGCCGGCAATATGTAGTGACCTCTAGCAGTCGACTACAACAGCCGGTGATACGCGATTGACTGAAATGAATTGGTTGACTGAAATAGAGCGAACTACAGTGAGCAGTGGCATAGTATACTAATGAATGTACTAGACTGAATGGTTCTTCTTCTTATGTTGTGATTGGCCAAAGGACTTGCGTGGAAAAACCAGTGCTGCCATACTTGAAACTTCTTTACTTTTATAAAAATGTAGATAATTATAAACCAAAGTAATCATTACATTAAATAAAAAAAATAATATATATTTGTGAGTACAGTAATGCTACTTTGGTAATTCATATAAATAAGAACGTGATGCCTTTAAATATTATTTTTGCAGTAACATACAATTAGAAGCTGTCAAATTGACAGTGTCAAGTAACGGTGTCTAAACTTGACGTTTCATTCATGAAGTCATAATACACAAACGTCAATGAACAGAAAATGTAATGGACCAATACGCGAATAGCGCCAGTTTAACAATTTCGCGGCAAAGAATTGAGCGTGTTTCAAAGTGCCGCGTAACCAAGTTTCCCAAAATTTTATTTTATATGGGCATTGCAAGTATTATTGTATGAAATACAATAATTTTCGATATTTAAACTTATGAAATTGAATTTAAATATTTTTTATTTTTAACATGTTATTGGACATTTAGTTTAATAATAACTCATAATAATAAGTGGAATTATTAAATATTGTTTGTGTTATTTCCTTGTAAGCAAGATGAGTTTGAGTCGTTTGGGAAGTGCTTTGAAGTTAGATTTGGTGAAAGTTAGTCAATCTAGTGCATTAGTTGCAAAACTTTGGGGACCTTGTATGCGGGAAGTGAGCACAGGTAGCGTAAATCAGGCGGTTGCCCAACACAACACGAAGCCAGATTGGAATCGGGCAGTGAGCGAGGCCGAAAAGATTGTTGGCTATCCAACCTCCTTCCTCAGTTTGCGATGGGTTCTAAGTGACGAAATTGCAAACGTTGCTTTGCATTTACGAAAACTTGTTGGCAGTAATCATCCACTGTTAAAAACAGCAAAGTAAGTAAACTTTTTCACTAGGTAATTTAAATTATTTGTTTTTATTTTATTTTGGATTTATTTATAAATATAGGTTTTAACTAAGAGTGGCCAAGAACTAAATCTTATTTCAAAATTCAAGCTCCAAGTCATAATCGGTCTGTTAACTTCATAAAAAATATTACAAAATCTTAAATTTAGTTTTATCGTAGTTATTGCCCGAACAAGTTTTTATGTTTTGCATTGCAGTAAAAGGAAAGTTTTATAAAGCATAAAGTATCTCATACGTTAACTCGGACAATGAACCACAGTCCACACATCCAAATTTCAATAGTCATCAATTCAAGTAATATCAGTCAGTCAGTCATCAGTAGTTTTTTTGCGGGATCCATGATACTTATATAGGTAGCGACACACATTCGTATTTCAAAAACGATTACCTGGTCGGTGTCTATAGCTATTGAGAATAACGTTTGTTTTATTTATATTTATTTTATATTCTAAACCTTGTAGTCGTTGCGTTGTTTTAGCGGCAAAATCACAATTTGTAAGATATTATGGGTTCGAATCCCAGGTCTAGCTATCCTTAGTGTAAAGTTACGTTAAATGATTTGTAATAGTCTGGAAAGTTTCCGGCAAAGTTCCCGGCATATCTATAGCTTGACCTATATTTAACGGAACATCGGTGAAGAGAGTATCACTTATACAGCGTTCCTGTACCACCCTATAAGGGTAAGGAGGTGAATGGTTATCAATGCTTAAGAATTTATTTTTTTATAATTACAAAACCGGTAGTTACCTACTTTTCACGTCAAGTATACCTTACATAAACTAGGTGGAGTAATTTTTATGGTAATATTTATTTCGCAAATATCTATTATAATTGGAATTTCAGTAACGTAACAAAAGCATTTAGGGTTTAACATCTGCTAGCAAGTGCCTCATAATAAATACAAAGGGATATTAAGACTATTTGCTTAGGAAGGGATCGCATTTAAATTAAACTTAATATAATGAAAGTCACTTCAATAATTATGTTATCTACGTATATGAAAGTATCTATCAACATGTATAGGCATGCTAAGCTTATTTAAATTTATATAAATGTTATCTACGTCCTAAACTCACTCGATATTTATATTTTCAATGTAATATATTGATATCATGATTTTAATTAGTGCTTTGCGCTGTTAATCATAAATCGCGTTGCTAAATAGTAAAAGCGTACAAGATATAAGAATATCTTGTATAAAAGAAAGAATATCTTCTATAAATGGCTGTACTGTCTTAGTGAGGATTCGTAAGAGTCGCTTCTTAGGGCCAAAATAAAAGAGAATACCATCCTGAAGGTGAGGGCAAGCCCGCCATCACATATTCTGAAGAAGGGTTGACAGTACCGAAAACCGGAGTTGTTTGCTAAATATTATGGAGAATGATAGAGTTATTGCTCCTCCCCGAATAATAGGGATGAGGGTATATGCTATCCTAATCAATATTATAAGTGCAAATGTGAGTTTGTTAGTATTAGATCTAAAGCATAATGGTGATGAACTGCAACAAATTATGATGACGGTAAGGGACATTGTCAAAAAAATTGTCAATAAGGGCAGATGTCAGTTTTTCAAAACTTTTTTCATACAAGGTTACTTAATTTAGAAAGTCTACATGCGTAGTTTAGTAACTATGGTGTCATCTTTAATAGAAATCTCATCTACAATGGAAAAAACAACATGCAAGCCTGGGGTCTCATCGTCCTGCTGGTTTCCAAGGCGGCTGGACACAGTCCTGAGATACCAGATATGGAGCAAGATAAGGCAGCTGGAGTATTGCACAGGTAAGACTTATACCAGCACTTATTCCAGCATATACTCGCCTAAGAATCTGTTGTGGATAATTAAAAGATTGATCAAATGCTGGATCAAATGTTGGTTGGTTGGACAATCGTTTAATTTTAATTACATACAATTATCAACAAGGCTTTTCAGTGTCCGTCCACTTCAATCAGTTAAAAATCCATTAGGGCTAATAGCTTTAGTCAACACAGAAAGTAATTGCAGGGGCTAATTGGAAATTACGTAAATTAAAAAACCTTACGCTATAAAAAACATCCCTATTATTCTAGTTTTATTAGGGACTTTAAATGTATTATTACTAGTAGTAGTGTAGTTCAGTTATGTGTGTGTAGTCAGCGTGCCCTGGCTGAGGTGACGGAGATGCTCCGGACGTCTCACTTGGTACACAAGGGGCTCGTGAATATGAACGCGCCGCGGGGCACCGCTGGGGACCCCGACGACATGATGTTCGGGAACAAGATCGCGCTGCTCAGTGGGGATTATCTGCTGGCTAATTCCTGTACTGAGCTTGCCAATCTGAGGTAAAATTAACATTAATATAATTTATTAAATTGGTATTAAGTGTACATTTTATACTTTAAGCTGATTCTATTAGATGATTTTTCTGAAATACAAAAATTATAAAAATTAAAAAAAAATTAAGTTAGTTAATTTAACATTGTGCCCTTTTTTCTGAATTAAAAAAAAGTTATAAATACACTATTTATGATCTCTCGTTTGATTATAAAAGGTGTAATGTTTTTCTTGTCCATAAACCTATTTTATAAAAGATCTTAATAAAATCAAAGTACACAATAGGTCAGTGAAAGCTATTTGCTTGACTTCATACGTTACGTCCGACTGTTTAGTTACATACTAACAGTTGTTAATATTTATCAGTATTGTACGTAATATGTTTACCCGCTTGTAATTATATACTCGTACATTTGCAATATATAATAGAATTGCTATCTTATTATGAAACTCTGTTAGTTCTAACTATAATAAATAATGGAGAATGTTCTTGAATCATTAAGGTTTTTTTTTACTTTAGAATTAGTAAGTATTTATGTATTATTTTAAATAACCAAATTAAGCCAGGAACTTTATAACTTTAGATAGGCTGGATTGCCCAGTAAACCGGGACTGTCCCCGAATTGAGCAACTCGCCTTGTATCCAGTACTTTCCCTTGGAACTGCAAAATACATTTTTTTTTCTTAAATTTACGAGACGATTACTACGCATGCGAAAGTCAAGCCTGTATCACTACTTATAGATCGTCATAGTTTTATCGTTTTCCCATAATTTTCAAGGAAGGCCTCACGCGTTGGAGGAACAAAACAAACTATTTTCACTGAATTTATTCAACCATTCAAATAAATAAATATGAAAATGTGTCATCATTCCACAAATTCATAACTAAAAATAAACTTAAAGCCTACTAATAAACTTTTAATATATAGAAATAGTACAAAAACTGAAAAAGTTTTGTGACGTAAGAATATGTCCTTGACACAAGTATTATGGAAATAAAATTTGATGAAACTTTAGTCCTAGTATTGATGGGTTGTATTTTGTACCACAATATAATTAATTGGTTGTTGAACGCAAATTCAATTATAATGACACTTAATTCCATTAAAGTGACCTCGTTGGTTATAAAAGCCAGGTAGTGTTCAAGATAGCTTCTTAGCTTCATTTTATTTTGTTGCCTATTACCAGTTTCCTATAGAATTAATTATTTTTAGGTTTACAAAAAAGTAAAATAAAAGGGACTACCTTTTAATAATAAAAGGTATTCTTAATTAATCCGACAACCTTATAATACGGAGGACCTTAAAATCTGTATTTTTAACTTATAATATAAATAAATATCGAATAATCATGCATACCTAGTCTTGCCACAAATAGTGTAACAAAAAAAAAAAAAAATTTGCGAATAACATTTATTACTTTTACATTGTGTTAGTTTAATACACAAATATAAAACAATTAAAAATATAAAAAAACTTTTTCGAAATGGTGTCCATTGGCTGCGATATAGTTCTTTGAAAGTTGAGGCCAGCTATCAATAGAAGTACGCGCTCTTTCCATGGGAAAATTCTTCACTGCCAATCGTGTGCAATGTTTTAGGGATCCCAAATTATCATGGCGTTTAGAGCAAACTGTACTCTCTAAAACTGACCATAAATCATAATCCAGCGGATTAAGATCGGGACTAGACGACGGCCAGTCTTCAGCTCTGATGAAGTCCGAGACGTTCGCTTCCAACCAAGACTGCATGGACCGAGCTTTATGACCCGGCGCCGAGTCTTGCTAGAAGGAATATACTTTGTTATTGAACATGGTGTTATGTTGGGGCTTAACTACCTTCTCAAGAATGGTATCTTGATACACTTGGGCCGAAATTTTGATACCCTTTTCACAAAAATATGGGTCAGTCACTCCTTCATAGCTAACATACACCAAACCATGACTGAAGTCGGATAATGACCACGTTGCACTCTGTCGACTAATTGGAAAGCTTCCTTAGAGCTTTGAGCATAAATACGGTCATTTTGTTTGTTAAAATGTTGCTCAATTTTAAAACTTTTCTCATCTTATACATTTTTTCTATGACCTCCCTTTGCGTACCGCTTTAGTAGTTGTTTTGATTTTACCACCTTATTCATCTTTAATTTATCATTTAAGAAATGAACGATTCTGTTCTTTTTATCACCCCACTCCATTTTCATATCGCAAAATATTGTACAATGTTTTGGCGCCAAAATGAGAAAATACAATAAACAAACTTATAAAAATGACAGATTCCAAATTCAAATGTAATATTTTTTATTTTTATTTGTAACAGTATTTATGGCCAGCCAGAAGTATATATGTAATTCTAAACGCGTGTCATGAAAGACGTCATGACAATTACCAAGAATACTGTATACCTATATATTTCCAAAGCCATTTGTTTTATATGTAAAACAAATTAATTTTAAGTATAATTAATTTAAATCAAGACAATTTTAAGTGATTTTCTCTTAGTAGAGTCATTGTATTATAACTATTATGTACTTTATAAGAAATTGTTACTTTATGTCAGGTTTAACAAAAAACGAATTTATTGAATGAAAGTAATATTTTCAAAAATAATATTACTTTGACCATCTTAATCTATTCTTAAGTATGTCATAAAATGTAGCTTTCTCCTATGAAATGTTCTGTATAATTTAATTAATTTGGACAGTTAATTGGCACTAACTGTATATTTAACGAACAGACATGTTTAGGAACTTCAATATAGTATAAATATGAAAGTTATGTGAAAATTATATGAAATCCTGCAAGCGTTAAACTTTATAGTTTTGAAACAGCTTGCCTAATAATAAAGACTCGTGTTAAACGCTTACCCAACGATGTCGAGATTCACATTAACTTAAGATGTGTCCAAACTGAAACTAGAATTACGCCATAGTTTTTATTTAGACAGGTGAACAAAAAGTGATAAGTTTATTTCTTAAATCATTTTGGGTAACAATTCATTTGACCAGAAATTTAAGATAAACTTGACTTACTTAATAAAAGAAAAAAATCTAATTGATTATGACCAGAAAATTAAAAAAAGAGTCGAGTAGAGACAGAATTTGGGATTACTACTCTCTTATCTATCTTTATCTTCACGATTTTCCTTGCGGAATAGACAGAGAGGATGAAGCGTGAAGTGTCTCCGTTCGAACATACCTTACATTTACGTTTTTCTTTTGACATATATGTTTTCACACAGACTCTTATATTAAATGTCAACATCACATTATATATTTTCATTCTTAGAGGTTTTTTTTGTGGGACTTTTTGGAGTTTATTATTTTTTTTTATTTGATGTTTTTAAAACTGATAGTTTTTACTAATCCGCTATGATCAACGCTACCAACACATTTACACAAACATTGTATGAAACTGAATCTGTTAATATACTTTGTAGTTTAAGTTGTTTTATAAAAATTGCTTATAGCTTCAGTATTGACTGATACTGTTATTAGTTCCAATGAGACCTGAATGTCTTGGAAACGACTTCTTTTTTTTTCTAACCAAGTTAAAACCATGTAAACCAAAAACCTAACACCACGTTTAAAAAACCGCACTCAAATCCATTCACCCGTTTTAGAGCTATATGGCACAGACAGACACACAAATACACAGACGAACATATTAAACAAATAACACTACTTTTTTACGTCGGAGATGAAAAATAATAATATATGAGGGTATTTTTGGTCTTATGATTAAATTCATAGAAGTTGTTAATAAATCATTAATAATTTCTACTACTTTTTAATTTAGGATAATCAGAAAGTTTTGAAAAAAAGTGTATAAATTATTTGTTTCTTATTCAATCTTGTCAACGATCTCTGTACTACAAAATAGCCACACTATTGACAGATTCCTTGTTACTAGATCATATTAACAACTCTAACTGTCATCATCTCTAATGATATTGTAAACATAGCCAGTAGAAGTTGCTTCGAATTTATGGATGTGGCATGACACCATTCAATGCGTGCTTGCTTCTGAGAACCGATGAGGATGTGGTTTACCCAGTACGAAACAATCCTCAATTTACTTTACGCATGTGTTGTGTAGAATACCCTAAACACCGTTGAATCTCCTTGTGTATGATTCGTCGGTTTTGTAAAATATTTTTTTAACTTGTAACACTTTTCCTCGTAGTCAAAAGACTTCTTTCTTCATCCTTCAAATTAAAGCGACCGAACTTAAACTTGTTATGCCAGTATTCATATAGCATATATATAGTTGCCTTAGAAGGAGCCTGGCCAATAAAAACTAATTGCAGTCGATTAACCGATTCATCAGGTTTTAAGTTGTACTTAAAGTCGTTAAAACCATTGCACGAAAATACTTCGAAAATATATTATAATGCTGGTTACAATATATTTAGAGGGAAACCTAAATTTGGAACAAATATATTTTTACTTTTAAATTATTGTTTTTTTTAACAAATTATAACTGACCAGCACTCCATACATAAAAGCGTTTTTTTAGAAAAACTTTCTGATCTGCCTACATGTAGTAATGTTTGCGGTAGTTTCTATATTGCTCCAACGGTGATTCGTGCGGTAGGTCTTAAGGTCAATGGTTTGTGCTAGCGGGCTTAAATTCACATGCGTTAATTAAATATAACGGTAGTATCAGACCTACTTTTGAAAAATTTTGAATTTGTGTCAAAATTTATATAAAGGTTAGTTTTTCTTGTATGTATCTTTAGTTTCACTTAATATTTCATTGACTGGTAATTGACCATAAGAATTCACAAACCGGAAGTATTAAGAAATTCTTTTCGCTATAAGTTAAAGTGGGAGGCGAAAGTAACTTGTTTGCGACCGGTCCCTCCGAGATGTCTGAAGGAGGACAATGAACGATGGATGGACAATAAGACGATTTTAAAAATCTTGTTTTATCCTCAAACATTTGAAGGTTTTTCGTCCATCTCTACATTTCCTGGTAAAAACATCTCCGAACAAAGATGCAATAATTTGTGTTTGCTTGATTGTCTGTCTGTTGTATTTAAAACGATGATTAATGATGCTATCGCTATTAAATTATATCTTGCATTTCTAAACAATAGGTAATTGTAAATGTAAGTGATTAACCCGACAACATTACACCTTGACAACTTCATTTACATTCTTATATAATAATTAATATCACAAGAAGTCAGGAAATTATCATAACGTAATTATTTTATTACCATTAATAAAAACACAATATTAATTGAATATCAAAACACATCTTGAATATAAAATATTAGTGTTACAACATAACCATACACTTGTTTTATTTTATATATTTTAAAATTAACTAATCTTAGTGTCATCTAAAATATTGAAACCTTTTTGGACATTTATACTCCAATAATTCTAACGTGACTACTTGTTTTTACAATCTGCAATTTAATGAATCAAATTAGGAACCAAGAGCTGGTAGAGCTGATGTCGTCAGCAGTGCGGGACCTGGCGGAAGCAGAGTTTCTCGGGGAGAGAGATGACCAGAACAATCCATTGCCTTCTCGGCCCATACCAGAACACCAGAGAGAAGAAGTTCCAGGTAAGTCGAAGCCCAAGTTATGCTTGGTAATAACTTAAAAACTTTGAAATAAGACTATTTTTACGGATTTAACTCGCGTATACTTAAATTTTAAATTTTCATTTTAACCCGACATTTCGAATGCTTTGCAACAATCGTGTTCACGATAAGACGACATGGAGGTGTCCGTCAGTAAGTTATTTAAATTAGTCATAGTCCCTAAGTTAACTGACTTACTCATTATGATTGCGTCTGTATGAAATCCATAAAAACAGTTTAATTTTAATGTGTAGTAGGTATTTGTGAAAATGGCAGGAAAAACTAACTTGAAAACCGTGTGGGTAGTTTTCATTCCTCGCAAAATATATTGTATTATGTGCGTTAAGTACCGTTTACTTAATATGTAAACGCATGTTTACATTATCAAGCAAATAGGTTAAGTCATCTAATCCTATTTGCATTTGAATTAATGAGACGTGTTCACATCCGTCAAGTGTGTTAAGATCATATTTAACTGTGAAATGAACCCGCCACCTTGATTATGGCGATATGATATTTTGAGATAGAATTTCCTTACAGTATATAATTTTACATCGGAGTGCCTCAGGGCAGGGTATTTGGACCATAATTATTGAACATATATTATGTTGGTAATCTTATAGAATATGATGTTTAGATAAGAAATAGGTTAATATTGTTATTTTTTGCTAATTAATAATACATAAATAAGCCTAAAAAACATTTGTTCAATGAAATTTTTAATTTATTCTAAACTCAAATGAAGAACAACGAAATCAAAAACCCAAATCATCTTAGCATTTAAACCTGTTTTGCGTTTCTAAGACTGAATTAAATATACAATTGTTTTATATACAATTATTCAAAACTAAAGGATTTCGATGTCCTTATTTTTTATTTTTCTATTGTGTCAATCGTAAGGAACTATGGCGGTATGTGGACAGTCGTGCTGAGAATACATAATATCAGTTAGCAGTCTCTGATTAATGTAATGGTGACAACTATATTTGAGCAGTTTTACGTGTTTCGTATATGTTAGTGTTACATCTTGTATCAAAACCTTGAAGGTCGATCTTTAGTGCTGAGATTGGTCAATGTTCAAAGATAAAAACATTAAAATAGTATAGTAATGATCTTTAATTTTTAATTATATTAAAAGAAGTACAGTGAATGACTTTTATAATGCGTTTTGTTGTGAAGTACCTACAATGAATGACTTTTATAATGAGTTGAGTTTTCTGACTTGTTTATCTTTACACAAAATATTTTTGCCATGAACATGTGATCCTTATAGAAATGCATTGAAAGAATTAACAATAAAATAGTAACATTTTATATATTAATTTAAAAAAATAGATGTAAAACATAATTTAAAAATTTGCTTGTATTATTAAGTTAAGGTCTAAAGGACTTTACTTTCGCCGCACACAAACCGGTATCCATAAAAAGCAACGGACTCTAAACTGTTACGATGACCCCAATAACAAACTCGACTATCGAATAGCAACATTTAATCAAATTATCAGTTATTCATATATTTATAAAAGTAAAGTTTAGGTATCAAGGAATGGTAACATTGGTTTTATAGGTTACTGCAATCTTTCTTATTGACGTAATAATCTACTTTTGTATTGTATTTTGCAAATATATATTCACTTGAATTATATCCTAATTTTGGGTGACTAGTATCGAAATCGGGTTTATCATGAGCTTGAAGTATACCGGACTCCAGTTGTGACCTGTAAGGAGTATCAGTTTGAACACATCAAGTTACTGATGTTAAGCACTGAAATAGAACTAACTAATCTCGCCATAACAATGTTAAATAATGAACTTCGTGAATAGTAATCTCAGGTTGCAGGAAATTCCCTATTTATCTAAGGAAGTTTCCTCAACATCGTTGAATCCATATAGACTTAGACTTATGAAACCAAATCAAACTATTATGAAATATTTATTCATACGTACAAAATCTTATTCCTACAAAAAAAACTTTAAATATTCCTATAATAAATACATGGTACAGCAAAATAAGATAACACGTCTAGTTAATTAAAAGCTAAAACTCATAAGGAGGAAAACATTTATAATTGTTTTGTAAACCAATTTGTTATTATAGTAACATTATGAATTTAGTTATACATATAAGTCTAAATATATAACAATAACAAAAAAAAAACTTTAAACTCAGCTTGCCCTTAGAACAAAATATTGCTGCCTGGGTCACCGACCTCTATATCAGAGTATTGACAAAAATAATACAAGAGTAATCGTCCCTATAGAGTGGGATTGCGTGTTATCCCCGCTGCCCATGACGGGTGTGGCGGGCTCCCCGGGCCAGGAGTGGCGCGCGCGGCACGTACTGGCTGCCGGAGCACTGCTCGGGAAGAGCTGCTCCGCCGCACTCAAACTGGCGGGGCACGGACAGGGACTACAGACGCAGGTGAGGGTCTACAGACACAGGTGAGGGTCTAAAAACACAGGTCAGGGAATACAGACAGAGGAGGATCTAAAGACACAGGTAAGGGGATTAGCAGAGGACGTGTCTATACATAATGCAAACACAGTTAGGAAACCAAGGAGAGGTCTCACTGCAACATGGCAGAGACTGAAGACACTGCTGGGTGACGTAGGAAAGAACTATACAGGGTTTGCAGCCACAGTTTATGGGCTTAGGAAAGAACTCACTTCTCAGGAAAGTTCCACTTACAGTAATTTACAAATCTACGAGTATCTGCGAGGGAGAAGTGGGTTTAGGAGAGGTCTTACAGCTGTAGAGGAACTTCTGATATTTTTACAAGTGTTGCAGACAGAGCTTTAAAAGCAGAGCAAATGCTTGCTTGTGTCTTTCATTAAACCTTTTAAAAATGATATTATCATACTGCATATTCATTATTTCGTCAAAAAGTTTTTTTATTTTTTTTTAATACCTTCGTTAAGACGTAAAAGAAACCTAAAAGCTAATATCTATTCATAAATATTTACACAAGCAAGTGGAACGGTGTGATCATAACAAGAAGGTTATTTTATCGGATTATTTGAATGGGGAAATATAATTTAATTTTGAGTATTATGATACAATCTCGAAATAAGTCAACAATCAACCATTCACGTTGCTTTCTCCAGGGCTACCTGTTCGGCAGTCACCTGGCGCTGGCGTGGCAGGCCTTCCTGGACCTGGAGGCGTTCTCTGGTCCGGAGCCCTCGTCGTTCTCTCTGGTGGGTGCTCCGCTGGCCTTCACCCTGCAGGCCAGACCTGACCTGTACCGGTACATAGAGGCCGGGAGGAGGAGCGTACACGACGTCGACTACCACGCGGTGAGGACATGCACAAGATTGTACAAGTATTTAGAGTTACATATCTTGCTCGTTGTTAGATCAGGCCAAGGAGTGGAAAACATCGAGAAACAGAGAAGGCATAACCTTCTCTCACTAAATGCAGTAGTAATATTTTATTTCGAGGGTCATACCAACCCAACGAACTCTTCGAACACCTTCAATCAATAGGCTACTTACATCTAGTACCTAGTTTTTAACGGAATGTACGGATCCAATGATTAATGAACATCCATCGTACAGCTGTACCAGGCAGTGCTGGACGGTAACGGCATCGAGCAGACCAAGCAGCTTCAGAACGAGCACATCACTAGAGCACGAGCCGTCCTCGAAGCCTTCCCCTACTGCGACGCACGGACAGCACTCACTAACATCATCGTGGCCATGCTGCCTTGAACACCATCACCATCACCATCTGGTGCTTCGAACTTCATCATAACTGAGAGCTTAGTTGAAAGGGACCCAGTAACTTGTCGATAAAAATTGTTATGTTGGAGAAGAAAATTATAAATATACATTGTATTTAGAAATAATAATATTTTAAGAGATAATTCAGTATAAATAATCGACTTAATAATAAAAATACTGGTATATGACTTACAATTTTAAGTATGGTAACATTGCTGTAATCTTTGATAAACTTAAAGATCATAGCAGATGTCGCCACTAGCGGATACGTTACTAGAGATTGAGCACAAATCAGATGAAATATATGATAAAGTCGTTATTTTTATTAATTAAAATATTTTTTTCTATCGAACAAATATTTAGTTACCAAATATACATTTAATACAATTTACTATCGGGTTTGAGAGAATTTCTATGAATATTTACAAAATGGATAAAAAATCTATAATAATTGATGATTTTAGCTTTTAAGAGAAATACTTTACATATAATAGAAAGCTGTATTTTTTATTTTTATACCTACGGGCTTATTGCTTTTAATAAATTCTAATATTATACAATGAGTTTAATTTTTAAATATATTCATATTTTATTCCGACGACGATTATTTTTCGTGTGTTATAAATAATGTCTCTAAATTAAAATTTTGAATATATTCTATAATTCCGAATGTTAAGATCAGAGAAAAAATTAGAGCAAAATAGAGAAAATAACATGCATTGGTTAAAATGTAAGGTTTCTATTGATTTTCTTAGATAAAGTACATCTTAACATGTTACATTTTATTTGGAAAGAAAATGATATTAATCTATATACTATATTCCAAAAACTATTATTTTCAATTATTAATACTAAAAAGTAAATGGACTTTTCCTTATTTTTAAATTTCTATGTGCTTTTACAAATTTACTTATACGTTTTCTTTTCTTTGTTGCTTATTTCAGAAGAGTGGTACACAAGTGGGTTGAAACAAATAAAACAGGGCAATTCGTTTTATTAAATTATTATATTAATAAATAATGGTAGTTCTATTTACATGACACATTCTCTTGTTTTGGCAGAAGACAAATTATTATTATTACACAAATATGTCCGTTGTAACTGAAACGCAACGAACGCGTTCGGAAATACGAAAAATAATCCACATTCATAATTACATCGTACATGCTTAATAAAACAAAACTTTTTGGTTACATTTAAAAATACTGGTCGTTTTTGGTTTGTGGCATAACTTTTTTATTCAATTGACGACACAAGTTATTCTAAATTCAAATTGTTTGCGTCGCGCCAGTTTAACGTTGTGTCGGCTCACAACACACTGAAGAAAGACACATACAAGCAGTCAAGCACACGTGAGTTAATGGTATATCACAGGTTTCTAGTGTGGCCTAAATGATTTCTTACAAAAACATCGAACTTCATAAGGATTTAATCTACGAAATCAGTTTTACAACCTTTAATTGCATTCATACATAATATCAATAAATGTTTTGTAAAAAATATGACAAATATTTTTAACAAATTTTGTGCTTTAAATCTTATTTCATTACAAAATAAATCTCACATTAAATTAATCCACAATTTTGTATAATTCTATTTTAGTATTTGTGACGCACTGTGCAAGCATTGAATGAAGTTGAATTCTCATTCTATACACTTTGTTTTCAATTTAGTATTTGCAATTTTACGTTACCATAATTGCTTTTGATATGTCTTATCACACAATGCATCCACAAGTGAGTAAACGACAACATCATAAAATGGCAAGACCAAGGCATACCAGGACAAACAATATCAGATTAAAAATTTAGGCAATATCTGGTAAGAGCTATGTCAAGCACTTCCATAAGACCGACGACAAATCGCACCATTAGTATTTAATTTATAATCCTTCCAACATCTTACATTAAAACATACATAGACCCCGATGTCTATTATTGCTTAGTTTTTATAAGTTTTGTTCTCAAAACTTTATAACCTATAAATAATTTACCATTCAATAAATACGTACACGTAAAAAATATAAACTATATCAATAGTTTAATCTTTAAAAACAAACTTTACCTTAACATCTAATTATATATTAACTATTCATCAGTATGTTATCATTCATTTTCAATAATATGCCTACTTTATAATCTTTCCAAGCGCCTGAAGTTTTTGCAATACTCTATCTTATAAATGTATTTAATTTATTATTCTTTTTAATGTATGAACGTATTTATAAAATTTTTCATAATAGCTAAATTAGCAGAACATTATTAGATGTACTCGATTGGTTTAATCAAACGCATATTAATAGTTCAAAAATGATTTTAAAGATACAAATTCATTCCGCACGTCCCAGACACAGGCACTTAACTAGAAATTAAAGAAGGCTATGAAATTTATAAAACAACTGCCAATAATTTTATGTCAAGTCATAAAGCAAATGCATATTATAAATATTAATACCTACAATAACACTAAATTATTACAAAGAAAATGTTTTAATGCTTCACGTAATACAATATAAATAAGTTAAATATTCTAAAAGTTAAAAATACACACCTCTTAACCTAATATAAAAGCACTCGTTATGTTGGTCGCGGTGTAAAACACGTAACCCCGCGATGATACTATATGCATACTAAAATAATACCAAACAAACAACCAGAAAGGCAGAGGAATGATAATTAAATTATTAAAATATAAGTTACCTATAGACAAAGGTACAAAATTGTAAATAAACACAATGCGAACGTGTCCGCCCCCCTCCTCCCCCCTCCTTCGGCTGCAAACAGCCGCCTCTAATGATTGTGATGTTTTGTACTTTCGCTCTGAATAGTGAATATAACGATAAATTGTAGAGTTAGTATTTTATGAGATCATTGCATCGCATAAAACGTCGTCTATGCGCTTAATTAGAAAATTGTCAAAATATGCAGACAAATAGTACGCTAATGTCAATATTTAAAATCATGTAAAAAATATAAACATAATCGAAAAGTTCGAGCTGACGGTAAAACTAAATACGATAATATTATACAAATAATTCTACAGTTACTGTCTAAGAAATACCATCGATACTAACATAGTAACGTAAGACTAGCAGAAATGCGATTAAGACTATTAAAAATATAAACTTAAATTATATCTTTGATAAAAACTCACTCGGTTTACATTGAAAAATATATGTTAACGCGGTAGTCAATTCCAATGGAAATGCAATATAAGGAATCTCACCGAAAAATTGGACCAGTCTGTAATAACAAACTTAATGTATAAATCCAGGAACTAAAAACAACTTTGGAAAGCACATTCTTTAAGAAGACTTAGATCAAAGGCTACGCAGACCTTTAAATTACTACGGAAGGGATTTCACTTCGTTTCTTGGAAGAAGCGTGGGCCGCCGGGCCCGGCTTGTGTCAGGTGCCGGACTCCTGGTAGGGGCCCGTCACTGTGCAAGGATGCATCGGGAACAGAGTCGTCCACGACATCGTTGTTTGCGTGTCTGTTCTCAACATTATTTGACCACTTTTTTTGGCAGCGTTTGTTGCTTCCACTAAAGCTGCTAAAGAACTGAACCCACCTGGGATGGCATTCTCATTGCGTTTCCATTTCTCTGATATGGAAGTTTGTTTCGGGTCGGGGCCAGGTGTAGTCGCAGGTGAGACAGTATTCGAATTAGGACCAGGTGTACCGGGTGTTGACGGGCTTAATCCTAACTTTTTAAGCCTCATTTTTTCCTCCCATTCTTCAAGGCCATGTTTTGGACGATTTAAATTTCTATGTTGATAAAATACAAGAGAAATTCTAGTTGGATTTACTCTATTTGGACTTTTTACTGATGTCGTGGAATGCATCTCATGTTTTGCACATTCAAATAAGACGCTACCATGGCCTAAAGCAATTGCAACTCCACCCATTTGGCTATCCTTAAAGCACTCTAAATTGTCATTGACGCCTGTCACTTCTCCTATTGGTTCAGCCTTTGGTGGTTCCGGTGGGTATGGAATGGAAAATGGCGGTGGATACAAGCACCAGTTGGGCGAGGATTGGCACCAATTAGGATTCGTGTTTTGATAGAAATTACTTGCAAAGTTAGGATTGTATTGATATCCATAAGAATTGTAGCAATGTGAATTTCTTATTAACTCTTCTCTTTTGTATTTTTCAGCATTATAATACGCTAAGCTATTGTAATCATTGTAGGAGTTCTCATATGGATTGTAGTGTCCGTATGGATTTGGCGAAAAGGAATATGCGTTTGTCATTTGAGGATAGTTACCATAACCTTGCGGAGGCATTTGATTGCTATAAGTGGTTTGATTTACTGGCTGAAAGTTATTGCCTGTGAATTCCGCTACCGGTTTATTTGTCGATGTATTTTGTGTATCTTCGTGACTGATGGTGTAATTCATTTGTTGTTGTTGGGATGTCGGTGGTAACGGATTCATCCTATTTTCCTGAGGACTTCTATTTTCATAGCCTTGGTTATGATAACCCCGTTCTGCGGGAGGATGTGGTTTTAGAAATGTTGAATTTTCCATGCCATCGGATGGATTTACATATTGCGAACGTGAAGGAGGTCTTGCTTTAGGTACTCTAAACAATCCATTTTCGTTTTCAGCAATTTGATCTCGAGGTTTTGTTGCATCCCAACTTTTTGATTCAGGAGATTTCCAAACGCTTTTACGTGAATCAGAAAGATTACTGGACTCATTATTAGGTGACTTTAGGTCCTGTGAGGGTGCTGGTGATTCAGGCGTTCGTTGTGTGTTTTGAGATATTTCTGATAACCTCGGAGAGCTAGGCATATCGAATTCTGGAATTTTTGGTGTCATGTCTCCCATAACGTTCAGCTTCTCAGTTTCTGAATTATTTCTACAAATTGTTTCTGAATTACTTTCACTGCGATTTGAATCAGGACTGAAATTATTAGCAGCATTTAAATTAGCCGTTGTGGAATCTGGATCTTCTTTCACAACATTGCTAAACATTTCTGTATTATCGAAATCAGGCCACTGTTGCGGGGCTGAATTGATTTGATTTAAATTTTCCGTATTACATTGATCTCTTTTTTGTAAATTTGGAGTAAAACTTGGTAACTGATTAGGCATTGGATTCGGACAGTTATTATCAACAACAGAAGCTACATGATGTGGATTGTACATAGTGTTTTGATTGTGTAAACTATAACTTTGGTCATAAGGATTATACGGTGAATCTAGGACGGTGCTAGAAATTTGATTACTCTGTAACTGAGCGTCGGTAAAGTTATCTATCATAGTTGCCATATCAAGCAAGGCAGGGTTGCCTAAGTTCGGATTCATAAGACCCGGGTTGTGCATATTTGGGTGCACAAAAGCTGTGTTATAATGAGGATTATTTGTAAAAGCCGTGTTAACCTGCAAATTCATAGCAGGTGTATTAGATCTAGGAGACGCACTGCTCTGGCTTCTCGGACTCGCATTATTTCTAACATCATTGGATTGAGGAGTCTTAGGCGTTGGAGTGCTACATTGAGGTTTTTTCTGGTTATTTGGACTTTGTTGTGGCGTATTTGTTGAAGTATTGTTTGTGTCAGAGTTTTCGTTTTCGTCTTTTCTCTTCTTTCCGTGACGCCGACAGGGTTGCAGTGGTACAGATCGAACTCGGACCTCCATTGGGTATCTGTAATATTATAAATTAATTAATGAGCACTCTAAAATATGTATGGAGTTTCAAAATAACATGGTGTAAAAAAATCATCAATATCTGTCGTTGAATTCGGTTATGGCATCTTTAACAAAAAAAATAAAAGTTACCGCCGTCATCCCGAAAACGATGGCAAATATGTTTATGGACATTTTTAATATGTATTTATGAACATATTTCTATTTTTTTTAACTAAATAATGGTTTAAAAATAAATAGTTGAAGAAAGTTGTACATCACCACTCACTTGTCCAACACTTCCAAAGCACCGTTCGTAATTTTCTCCTCCTGACCTTCCTTCGATCCAAACTCGTCTGTAGTGTCCAAAACATATAGTGGAAGTACATGAAGCTGTTCGTCATTAGGTTTATTGAGTGCTCTGTGCTTAGCAAGTGTAACCACCGCTGTGCAGCCGTTGTTCATGTTATGGAGATCCCTGTGTGCGTGGGCACAGAAATCTATACATGCTGTTACTCCTATAAAACAAAAATAATTATTAGATACTTTATATTACTTTAAAGTAAACATTTTCGTTAATTTTGGCTATTTTTTTCCAAACTACAAAATATTAAATGGTTGTTTTACCTGAAAATGGTCTCCCAGGCTTAAAACCGAGCCGACAATCAGATGCTTCTTTCTCAAACTGACACTGATTTTCAAACGACTTCGGTGCAAGATTCATGTACAAGGGACTAAGAAGAGTCGCCAGTACGTGCATGCGCTCTTCAATTTCACTCTCCTCTGTTTTTACCGAAAGTCGAAACTTACGGACGGTTTTTGAACGGGCGTACTTGCATCCATTGTAATACATGGACCAGGAGCAGCCGAAACTGTAGGAGGCGCCGCACGTCTCCGGGTCGAGACCTGGACACATTTACCAAAATATTTGAGCATCATACATCTAATGCGTGTCGGGTAATGGAAGTAAGGTGTTTAAGTTAATAGAGTGTGTTTTAGACACGATACTTACCTTGGCAAGCACAAGTTCTGTTTTCGTTAGTTGCACACCGACGGGTTGTTGGCAAGCCATATCTGTTCAGTTTGTGTGACAGCAGGGTGTAGTCTAAGTCGGCTTCTGATTGCGGTATACCCTCCCACGCCACCAAGCAGACTACTATCCAAGAAGTAGCGCACTTATGACCGTTACGGAACTTGACAACAGCTAACACTTTTTCAGTGTAGTTGGAACGTCTTATTATCTGAAAAAGAGCACAGCATATTTATTACTAGTTCAAATTATTTGTTCTTTTCGTTTTTATAATAATATAAGGTATAAGATATATTTGGCGATCCATACACTCACCCACTTAGCCATGGGGCAACCTTGAGCGGTCTTGCCCTCCTTTCCTGTGTAGCAAACTTTTTCAATTCTTAATTCTTTACCCAAAAGCCCTGTTCTTGCTTCAAGATCTTTTCTTAACTCAAATAATGAAGGTGCAGCTCCTGCAAATAATCATTGGTGTGTTTATGTTTGCATATTGTTAATAACATTATCGTATAAGTTATATACCGAGGTACAGTAAAGTTGAGCAATGCATTAAATTTGAAGAAAGTTAGCAAAAGACAAGTTGACTTTTGAGTTAATATCTAATATTTACCATATTGCATAAAATTTACCTAGGTGAGTGTAGTAACTGCCAGGTTCGGGAGGATTTTTGTCGGCTGGAAAACAATTGCAGTCTGGCACTTCTGTTCTTGAATTATTTTTCAACTTTTCTAAGTTTTCTAGATACTCCTTTGAGTAATTGAATTGGTTCTCTTTTGATGTTTTCGGAAAAGACTCCAAGACAGGAGTACCGGGCTTCGATAAGATTTTGGAATCTGTACTATCTGGGTCTTCTTCCAGGATTTCATCTTTTGTTTGGAGTCCTGGACAAGCACCATCCCGTAAATGTTCTGCTGGTGGTTTTTTTGTGGATCCTTGTCTACAACAAGCATACCCGATCTCATTCCTAAATATACTAGGGCCTCCCTCCCCGGCAAACATGTATGGTTCATTTCTGGGGGGCCCGTAGAGCAAATTCTTATATATTTTATGTCCAGGAGGTGAATGTTCTGACTTGATTTGTTCAATATAATAAGGAGGTTTCAGCTCGACCTCTAAATTTTTCGCACAGTTAGCACGAAAGTCCATATCTCGATTATATTTTGTATCAAAATTTTTATTACATTTTTGAAATGCTAAGTTTTCTTGCATTCTCGGTATCTGGGCGTAGTCATCCCTTATATTAACCTTCCGTTCATAAGCGATATTTTGAAAGTTCTGATAGTTTGGCTGCTTATGAATGAAATTTTCATTTTTGATTGTAGATATTGGTGGCAAAATCATGTTTGGTTGTCTGTTAGGAAATTCCTTATATGAAGGATAATTTGGAGTTTCGTTTTGTTTTGTGCATGAATTTTCTTTTACCAATTTTTGTGGTTCTGTTTTAATAGGATCTTTTACGTATTGATAATTATCAGGTATTTCTAACTTAGGAATTAAAGGTGCCGACGGATGCCTATGCTTTGCATCATTCATCTCTCTATCATAAGCTCTTTTTTGTGCATTTGTTTTTTGTGCTGCAACACAGTTTTGTTGGTTGATATCAGATACTGGTCCAATAAGCATCTTAGAATGAAAATCTTTATTATCTTGCTGATTATAATTTAAATTGTCACTACCGTACATTTCTGCATATTTTTGAGCATCATAAGGTGTATTAGCATATGGGCTATATTGTCCTCTTACATTAGTATATGATGGTAAACTTTGAGGAGTTTTAGATACGTTCTTAGACAAATTGTGTTTATAACCTTTCGAGACTTGCGTCCCCCCCTCCCATACGTGGTGGCCACCACCTCCGATTTCACCCAAACCATAGGCCTGAGTGTTTTGTGAATAATTACCAGCGACAGGATAGACCTGTTCGCCTATGTGGTAATTATCTCGGAGATGGTGGCTATACGATAAAAAATGACCGGTAGTATTTCTTTCGTCATTGACCCCGGTTTTTCTATCGTCTATTACACGTGGCGGTCCCTCTCCCGGGTCACCTTTATCTGGCGGTGTATTAGTACCATCTCGTATATGACTTTGTTTATTTAAAATCATTGTTTTGAGACGAGAATTTAAGTTAACCCTATCGGATTGCGAGAACATCTGTTGTTCAGATTCATCTTGTCGGTGCTGTTGCATTTGTTGATTTTGATGATTCTGAATTTGATTTTGCATCTGCTGTTGCTGATTTTGCATTTGTTGTTGTTGATTTTGCATATGATTCATTTGCTGTTGATTTTGAATTTGTTGTTGGTTCTGCATTTGTTGTTGATTTTGCATTTGTTGCTGATTTTGCATTTGTTGCTGATTTTGTATCTGTTGCTGATTTTGAAGTTGTTGTTGATTTTGTAGCTGCTGTTGTTGATTTTGTAATTGCTGTTGGTTCTGAAGTTGTTGATTTTGTAGTCTTTGGTTATGTTGCCACTGACGTTGCTGCCATTCATTTTGGTTTTGCGTCTGTCCATTATCCGTATACTGCCCGCTCGTATAGCTGCCCGGATACCCATTACAATCTAGTGAAGCTCGCGGACCGTTGCTCCCCTGCAGGTATCCAGGCTCGGCGTTTCCCGAATGCTGTCCATTCGAGGCATTTTGTTCTTGTCTTTCCCCGTCATTACTCGTTTCTCCTGTACTATTTTCGCCGTTGTTATAATCATCAGTATGTTCCGATGTATATTCATTGCGGTCGTAACTTTGTTGACTAACGGTATACACTGATGCAGATGATGTTGGCACAGAGCTTTGATAAGATGCGGCTGAAGCAGGCCTAGAATCATTTCCAGTGGTAACGCAAGTGGTGGGGGCCTGTTGTGCGTATTGTTGCTGATACTCCGTAGTGTAGTGTGGAGCCCTCGGAGATGGAACCGGAGTGTAAGCCCCACGATTCGAAGGCGGACGTTGTGTGGGAACTGCTTGAATTCCAGCTTGATAGTATGTGTTGTTCGTGACATCAAATGTAGTCGCAACATTTTGGACGGTGTACGTTGTATTTGCTTGATAATGAGGAGAAGTAGCATAAGGGGTATGGTTGCCTTGATAGTCTAATGTCGTCTGGCCAGTTTGAGTCGGCAGTTGTTGAATGAATTGGTTTTGCCAACCTGTAAAATAAATGAATATATTATGAAGATAAGTAAGCACTGTAAGTAATTTTCAACAATCAAGAAGATGAAAAATGTAAGTCCAAAGTTTTTAATGAATAGTAAATAACCTTGAGATGGATCTGTTTGCCAGGTTGTGGGGAATCTATTTGGGTCTCCCGCGTAGAACGGCATTGGAGCCTGAAACAAAAGTAAGCGCTGTTTAATATTAAAAATCTTGAAAATGTAAATGTAGATATAATAGCAAATAGATTATTGAATACTGTAGCAAATCTAATAGTAGGTTAGTATTCCTTATTAACTAAGTTTGTGATTTTTCCAATAATATGTAGTTATATAACAAAAGATAAGTCGGTCAAGGTGAAGCCAGGACCTCGTTCATTGTTTACCTAATTACATGAACAGGGCTACCAACATAATCACACGTCGAGGCCGGCAAACCTTGTGTGCATGGTCAAATTGACAAAATAGATTTAATTCGAGGACATCTTTTATTTTTACTCACGTAGTTATTATGTATATTTGTAATACATATTTTTGTAAGATAATTATTAAAATGATTCCAGAACTCATATTTTTGTCTTTCGCGAAGAATATCTTATACGTCTTACACTCAGCGGTTTTATCAAATTATATTTTATTCTCCGTGTTTGTTTATTGTGATATTTTAAAATATAACAGGTTTTTTGGTACATTTTAATATATTTTTTAATACAGGTATGTTCTCATTTGCATACATGATTTTATTAAGCTTTACAATTTGTACATTTTATCACATTAATATATCTTTCAATATTAAAATGTATACTGTACTATGTCGTATATTTGAAACTTTTGTTAAGCAATAATTCGAAAAAATTACCTAAATATATTCGTTTTAGAATTTATTTCTTATTTTGACCAATTATTTAGCCTAAACAATTTTATCTTTATTGAGATCATATGAAATCGCAAAACAATTATAATATATTGTAAGTAATTGTTCGAAAGAATTTGAAAGCGTAATTATTAATTGTAAGTTTATATTTTCATTTCCATTTTGATATTATTTAAAAGTATATACATTGATTATTATAACACATTTTCTAAGTTTCTTTATATTTTCTACTTATAGCGAGGTAGGTACTTCTTTACAAAGAAAAGTCACTTAACAGATGTTTTCATAATCAGACTTTAATTTTCTTTGAAAAAATGATATTCTCGTTTCAGAAAACTTTTCGTTGTCGAATTTGGGGCTGATATATTACTATACTTTTTATTTTTTGTCTTAAAAATACATTTAACTAAGATTTCTGATAATAAAAGAAACTTAATAACTTTGTAAGTAAATACATATATTTAAAGAGTATTTTTAATGAATTAAAATCTCTTAAATAATTAAAAGACGTATGTTATTTGGTTTTGATGAACAGTTTAACTTTAAAGCAACATTTTAATTTATTATAAGAAGCCTTTCAAAGTTCAGAATTCATTATGAAACGCTTTGCGGAACTTAATTGTATTTTGTTTTTTATTATTCTTATTAAATAAGGTTTATTTTTCAATACACTAAGTTTATTCTGGATAGTTAACACTTATACTTTTTTAATTAATTTTCAAGAACCAGAATTTTCAGAATATTAAATTCAATAAAACAGTTAAAAAGAAATAAATCTATATATTGCATCGTAAAAACTAAATTATATAAAACAGCAAGTTTCAGTCTATAAATAAGACAACTTCGAAATTGCTTAAGTTTAGTTCCAAATCAAATACTTTTAAGTTTCGCTGCAAAGTTATATTTTTAAGTCAAAGGTAAAAATTAAAATTATTTTCACAAAGCATCAAACACAATTACCAGCACAAACTTGATTTTAATTATGAAAACCGGCTTTAACAATGTTTTATACGAGAGCATAATAGGGTAAAGATAAACAAATTAAGCAACTTCTTTGACGGGACCGCATATTTTATTTACGAGGGGATTTCGCGGTGTTTTCTATTACGACACTGAAACGTAAAAGAAATTTATATATTTTTCATTATTTATAAACTTAACTTGTTTGAAACCTGCATTTTTATATTTATTTTGTACGAGTTGATTTTTTTTTAGAACCGTTACAATTCAATTATTATTTGCATAGATTGTAATTTCTATTTATCAGTTATTTGAATAAACACAAAAATATATTTATAAAACGTAAAGATTATGTACAACAAAAATTATAGCCAAGCCAAAGCTAAAGAAAAGCCAAAAAGATAATAAGTCATAATAAAACAGGATTACGAAAACTAAATGCATTTATATCATCTGACCTTTTCTTGTCACTGAAATAACAATACATACAGATATTTCAGTGAAGATATTATAAATGCAACCACTATTTGATTCAAGGATAGAATTGTTATTCTCAGATCTGGTAATGGTCCAAGGTTGTGTCTGGTAACTTACCATGGGCTGGCTGGGATGATCCTGCTTCATGGCTGGCGTGGTGGCGGGTGCAGGGCTGGGTGCTGCTGGCGCGGGGCCGGGAGACGCGGACGATGGTATACCGGGGCTCAGGCCGACCGCGGGCACTACTCCACCGAGCGGCTTACGACCACGATAGCTCTGTAACCATGTAAGGGTTAGCCACTGTTCTAAGCTATCACTAGCTCAGTGTGCAAGCTTCTTTATTTAGTACAACTTTTAGCGCCCTAAAAATTGTATAGTATAAAGTAATATTGAGGGTTATCCAACGCTTAAACTTCGTTTTAAATGAAGATGTAGGTGATGGAAGCATCCGTTTGCTTGATATAAAAATTTATATAAAAATAGTGCTAAGTAAAAGTGCATTGCGTGTTTGTACGATGGATTGAACTCTTAAAGCTCATCAAAATTAAAAGTGTATCTAACAAAGGTTCGATATGTTCCGAGTATTACGTTACAATGGAGGTTTAGCGTCCGTCTGGTTGTGTATGAATTATAAATAATCATAAAATACATTGAACATATAAAGTTAATGAAGCAAGAAAATATGAAGCAAGAATATATGAACTTTCTGGTAGAAGCTTTAATAGAATAATTTTAACGATTAACGGCTCTTTCTTATATAATTGCAGTTTCCTGGCAGTTCCAGCCAATCGGGGTCCATACACGATCGCTTCGTAATTTCAAATTGAAATAGAAAATTGGATTTTACTAGTTGTTGGTCATTATTTTCTATTACGAGAGATAATAACGCTTATTTGCTATCATTAATGTTATTTCAAAGTTGCCAAAGTATATGAGAGCGAGGAACAATACGAAAGGTGGGTGATTTTATAATCATGTTATTAAATTAATTATTAAAAGCATTTATTAAATTTAGTGGTTTTCGAAAAGAACACATCCTGAAAGCTAGAATTAAAAAAGTTTAATTTATTTAATAAGTTTCTTGCATCATACTATTGTTTATAAATTCATCAGTTTAATACACGTTCCATTGTTCGTACGAAATATTTTAAGCGAATTAAGTTTAACAAAAGAAAAAAATGCAGTCAAATGAGTGGTCATTATGTTAATTTCGTATTGTAAAATGGGTTCGAGTTCATCGTGAGATTGATTTTAATGTTAGGGGACACTATGATAATAATATTGCAGATATCATAAATATTGTTGAATATAAGACGTCTTAATATCTAATATTAGAATTGTAACAAAAAATGAGAATTGTATGTTCATTTGTCCATTGCAGTGGAAGAGCAGCTGCCTAAAGATTTGCCGGTACACTGACTTTACTAAATAAGTTATTTGATTTCATATTATCCAGTTACCTTTGCGTAATATTTGAGGATATCTTTTATCTTTTGTGTTATTAAATATTACAAAAAAATGTTTTTTGTAATGTTATTTTTGTTGTATTTTTTTATATAATGACTAGATGAGGCAGGTATTATTTTATATTATATAGTATGCATACTGATGTTTCATAGAATATGAGTATTCTTGCAGGCTTACCATAGATCTTTGGAAACGTAGATACAAATGATATTTCATAATACTGAATATGAAGTGAGAAGAAGTAAGAAGAAGTAGGAAGAAGAAGAATGCAATTATTTTTTAAACTCTAAATATATTGAATATGACCATCTCAATTAATTGAAAGGGGTTGTCGTTGTTTTTTTTTATAATTATTAATTGCAATATTTTTTTCATCTTGACGTGTCCAAATAAATGTAAAACATTTTCATGAAAAAACGAATTAAATTTGACTTAAAAAATAGATGAAGAATCTGAAAATAGGATTTAAATGTATTTCTAAAGGAACCTATGCTCAAACAATAAGTCAAAATTTAGGCCTTCAGTACAACACCCGTCTATTACGAACAAACAAAGCCATTGTTAGGCACAACTTACACTGAACTTAATACACAACTTTGGACAGCTCTTATTTATATATAATCATAGAACTGTTTAACCGTTATAGTTATGAAAAAGCGTTTGTTCAGAAATCGCTAATACTCGGTATAATACCAACGCGCTTTGTGAGAACGTTACGTTTTTGATCTTTTTGGCAGTGGGTCAAAGCGTAAATTAATAATTTTATGTGACTTATGATTCGGTTCTCGTTTTTGTTTGTTTTTAGAACATGATGTGTGGTTAATATCTACTTGATTTATAGTAATGTAATTTGGTATATCTATTTTGTTCTTCATAATTGTTGTTTAAAAATTGTTTATCAATGTAATCTCACTTTTTTGTTTTTGTTCTTTTCTCTTCAAATTTCTATAGGTAAACATGTCAGACTTATAATATTTACTTAAATTATAAATATAGAATGAAAAAACCGAACCAGATTGGAATCCGTGACCTCTGAAATCGTCCCAACAAAAATGATAATGGTAATAAATTATATATTTTTTAATTATTTTTGTAGTTTTGTAACGATAATCAATTATAGTGAATGCAAACACCCGTGGCCTCGTTACGTTATCAGAGGCTGGTTTCCGCAAAATACGTAATTAATCACACCATGAAATAGGACACGATAAAATAACCAAGGAAAAACTGCTTTATACTTGACGCGCAAATTGTTAAGATTATCAGGAGATAGTAAATGGGTTTGGTTATATTTTCGTAAATTACATGAGTCACGAAAAAAGTTTCAATTTAATTAAAGGGTTTAAATCAGTAGAAATGTTAATCAAGCCCGTGATCTTCGATAACACAGAACAGTAAAAGCCTGAAATGGCAAATGTATGTAAATATGGCGGCAGAGAAAAGCCATATTTTAGGCAAAGTGCGCCGCGAGCAATAAACGGGACTCATTACAAAAATATTATTCAGCAAATGTTTTAAATGAAAAATCGTATTTTTTATACAAAATCCGTCGTTCTTTGTCCATTCATTTTATTTATTAAGACTAACAAGTCTTTAAAGTTACATTTTTTATATAATGGAAACAGTATTTTAGTAAATATATTTTAATAGGATTAAACTTTTTTCAAAGAACCCCTTAAATGAGGTATCATGTCTTCATCTAGTAATAGAACACTATTTCAAAAAATTTTCGAAATAGATTATAAATAGAATTGAAAAATGGCCGCCACTGTTTTGTTTTCACTCGGATACTCTAATTAGTTCCAATTAACAAGTTTGTATATTACGTAATTCGAAACCGTTATTTTCTTCTAACCTGATTTTTTTACATTGTCATTTCAAACACAGATTTTTAAAAGATTAATCCGTCGTTTATTAACATTCGAAAACCATTAAATTCGAAAAATAACACAATTAATTCCAATACTTTATTATATTGCTAATTCCAATAAGCCTTCAGTCGTGTTTGTAAATACTAAGAATTATTTCCCCAAGAATAAATATTACAGAATGTTATGTTCCATGGCGTTGGAAGTTTATTGTTTTAACGTAATCGTTTTATTTCATTTGTGACATTTACACATTTGTTTGTTTTGTTTGCGCGGGAATTGCAAGATTTATTTTAATATTTAATGTGTTTGAAATTACATTAAAAATATAAAAACTTTTTGTAATCGTGAAATAAAAATAAATGCATTTGTTATATTTAAAAATAGAATAAAAGAATAATGGAATGAATATGATTATTTGAAATGTTTCATGTTTAGGTAGATCAAATGGAATTATTAAATTGTTATAGTGGATAATACTAAATAAAAATGAATATTGTTTAATATAATCAACAATTTTATATACCACAATTTATTTAATAAATTATTTTTGTAATTTTAAATTCGAATGACTAAGGAAACAATTTAAAAATGGGCCGATATTCCAAGAAACCATGAGAGTGACTTATCACCAATAGCTATGATAAAGCAATGTAGGTTACATCGTATGCCTGGCGGTTTAGTCGAGCGATTTTACTAATTAGGTCCTTATTGTAAGGTATTAAGGTTTAGAGTCGTCAAGCTAATGATTTGAGGTACGTGACTGGGAGTACAGCTAGAACACGTGTTTAACCACGTTGGCCGATATTTATTCCTGTCTAAGGCGGGAGTGCTTGTACTACATGCTGCATACAATATGTTAATTCTACACAACAACTTAATTTCAATGTCAATAACAATAAAGGCGAGATTTCGCTGCTAATTTTAAATAATTCGATCTCCGTACTTAGAACGTAAAAGACTATGAATAATCTAATCTGATTCATTTCCAGAAAGTTTTTTAATACCTACGTGATAAATAGGTAACAAAAATATTTAACGATTCTTAGGAAAATGTTGTTGGTCAATATTCAATTTAGTAATTATTTGATAATAATATTATTTTATATATCACATGAATAAATGTATTTTTTTTTCATATTATGTTTAGACAAAAGAACAAATGTGTTGCAAATGGTACCTAAAATGTCTATTGTTATGGAAAACAGTTCTCAGGACACGCTATCTTTATCTGTTAGAACGTAAAGAGAAGGATAGAAACAAATGTATTCCGTTTTCAAACTATCATGGCGTATAGACGTTGGGAAGAAACAGAAAAGACGCCACGCTCAGATGAATTAATCTACATAATAATAGAAGATAGATTACTATCAATATTTTACATGACAAATGATAGACATTTGAAATTTAATTTAAATATTTTTCCCACTGTAGCTCTTATAATATTGTTTATTTTCTCGATGTAAGAAACAATTTGTTAAATCTTAATTCTCATACCTATATACAATACAATTACAGTTACTTCATTGACTAAGATTAAATTAAATATAGAACCTTGAATCTTTTTTACGAAACTTTTATAGAACTAAATACCTACTGTATTTTATTTCTTATTTTTCGTTTTTATCGAAAACATTTTCTTTTATGTCTCTTAATTTGGAGTATAATATTGTTTTTTTTAATCTGTTTTATATTTAAACAAGTTTCATTTGTTGAATAAAAATATAATTAATCAGCGATATATTTTGAGGTTATTCCGCCGGTTGTACCAGATACCTACGGCAGTTATTTCTTATATAATATATGTATTGAATGAATAGAACTTTTGATGAACTTATACTAAACAAAATTTAGTCTTGAAATACTGCAATTAAAATAAAACGAAGGTTGTCTGTTGCCGTATTGGTTTTTAACCTTCCTAGTTGACTCTTATAATATTGAATGGATTTCTTACGCCGTATACAGGAGCGAAAAACATTATTGTTTATATATTTATTAATAACCCTCCATTTTGTTTATCATTATTGAAATCCAAAATGGCGTCTTAGAAACATCCCACCATAATTATCATGTTATCTTGTTTGGTTAACCAAAATGTTATTTAAACTAATTTGTTATGTTATCGTTTAAAACAATAGTAGCTAAAGTTTATTGAATAATATTTGATAACTGTGTGTTAATTCGCTGGTTATTTCTAAAACATCCGGAGTTATTATCCAAACATGATATTGTGGATGGATGGATGGATGGATTGAGTCATCCTAGGATGGTGTGATTGGTTAATCTTTTTTTTACAAGTCACTGGATCTATTAACTATATGTATATGTACTCTGATGCAGATATAAACTATAAGTACATAATATACCTACATTACCTGCATATAGTTATAATATTTATCAGAATATATTTTTTAGTACAACTGAATCAGTTCTTTTATTATGAGCAGAGATGTTAAATCTAAAGCAATAAATCAGAGCAAATGGACGATATTCAAAGGTCAAGTAAATGCCAGATACAAATAATATTATAATATTACTTTACATCTGTCACAATTTATTTATAGAAGGTTTTTATTTTTTTACTTTTAAATTTGAATTTGGAGCCATATTTGTATCTGTTTGAATTAATTGAACATTCCTCGCAGTTTACTGTTTTTATTATAAAACACTTTTAATATTTTACTTTGAATTTCGAACAATATTTGTTTCTCTTTAAAATAATTAAACATCTCTCACAATTTACTATTTCATTTATAAGACTTAATTTTTTAGTTTGAATTTCGAATAATATTTGTATAATATGTTTTATATAATTGAACATCCCTCGCAGTTTACTGTTTTATTTATAAAAGACTTAATTTTTACTTTGGATTTGGAACGATATTTGTATTTGTATGAAATAATTAATCATCTCTCACAGTTTACTGATTTATTTATAAGAGGCTTAATTTCTAACTTTGAATTTGGAACCATATTTGTATCTGTATGAAACAATTGAACATATTTCCCAGATCACTGTTTCATTTTTAAAAGACTTTTAGATTCTAAATTTGAATTTGGATCGGTAGGTATCTGTATGAAATAATTAAACATCTGTCACAACTTAAATTAAATTAAAGTTCTAGGTATAAATACTTTTATTTCCTTATTGAATTTCGAACCATATTTGTATCTTTATGAAATAATTGAAAATTTAAAGTTTTATTTATAAAAATCTTAGTTTTAAATTTTGAATTTGGGACAGTATTTGTATGTTTATGAAATAGCTTGGAAGTTATCGAGTGGAGTCACATTAATTGTATGAATAGTTGCTATAAATTGGGCTTCGCCTGTATCCTCAAGCGACACCAAGTATCGAACAATGGGAACAAGAGTATCGAAGTCTAGGTAATATTTAGCTTTGTACATATTGCTTTACTAAGTTTTCTACCAATTCATGTCAAATAATAATACAAATAAAATAACTATATTTTTATTCAATAGTAAAGTAAAATATACGACAGTATCATTTGATATTTTTCCAGACCGTATGTGTCCGGGAAGTAACAAAGATTCTTCAAGAAAAGGACAGAAAATGTGACGTCATCGACTCAAGCGCAACGCAAGAATGGCAACCTCGCTCGAATGTTTTGTAAATAGAACGATTGTTGTGTGAGAGAGATTCACGCATGCGAGAGAAAGAGATAGATTATGTGTCCAAAACACTTCAAAATTGGACTTTATGTATAAGAATTATGGCATTCAGACTCTATGTGTTGGCTGGTTCCATATTTGTTCCTTGGCAAGCGCGTTTAAAGTTGAAATATTTTTTTATCGGTAATATTGATTCGTTATTACGTTTTACAAAGATTAATAATTACATTAAACCATGCATGAATAATGTTCCATTAAAATTAATTAAAGATTATTTTTAATTATATTTTACATTGAGTTTCTTTAAAATTTTAATATATATTTTTTAATTAATATAAACTGAATTATAACTAACATTGGCAAAGTTTAAGCAAATAATTTAAAAAAATAATAAATGCATACAAGAATAGTAACTTAATAACCAAAAGTCTGTCCGTCTAAAATAATTAAAATGTATTAATCTACAGAGATACTGAAATAATAACGTGGTAATAATTTTTAATACGACTCCTGAAAACAATTCTAATCAAACATTCCATCTCAATATATGTATATTGTACAAAATAATAAATAAATAAGTGGTAGGAGGGGGTGTCAGGCGAGGTCGTTGACCCATCGACCGTACACCCCTCCATCGTATCGAACCTTCGCGGATGTGATGTGTCTTAGTCATTTATAGATGAAGTAGGCTGTATCTATAGTTCTGCCTAATAATTTAGAATTCTTAACATAATATTCAATATTTATATTTGAAATATTCTATTTGTGCCACAAAAAAGTTATATAGGTATTTTCAAATTCAAATTGTACCTTAAATTCTTTTTTTTTTTACCGAAAGAAACTTATATATTTTTGTACCAATTTTGATAATTTGTATCTACACTTTTTGTACCAAAAATGCTTGTATAGTTTTGTACCATTTTTGTACCTTCATAAATATTGCTTATTAACAACATTCTAGATATGTGTAAGATAAAAAACTGTTTTCATAATAAATATATCGATTTAGTATCAATCGTTAATAGGAGTTAATAAAAAACATTAAATGAACAAAAATGTTAGTAATTTCATTCTAGCAAAGTATCAAGACTGGTCCAGCGATTATATGTATATGAAATGCAACGAAAAATGTGCGAAGCATACAAAGGGCTGTGATATCTACAATATTTACCTTGATATCTTGTAAGACCTGGAAACAAGTACAATACATTAGTATATCAGAAATACAAACCAAATTATACCAAATATATCATAAATAAAGTTTAGACAATTTAGTATCTATAAATGTGAATGCGGGTAGAGACAGGGTGAATGACGACACAATTTGTATTTCGTTTTAAATCAGGCATTAGTTACAATTTTATGTATGTTATTTGATATTTAAATAAAAGTCGAGTAAGTTTCATAAATGCAATACTTTGAAATTGACTTTTGCAATTATAATTATAATAATTATACACGAGATATATCTTAAGATTAATTAAATATTATTAACTTCATATTTATTCTGAAAGATTTGTATCTCAAGAAATAGATCACAATTCACAACTCCCCGCGGGTAAGATCTCTGTCAAAGTTATCAAGTAGCGGTAGGTCAGTGTTGTTTATCGTGTCATGGACAGACAATGTATATAAATATATTATATATATCTATTTAGATCTCTACTGATTTTGTACACATATCGAGCCGTTTCCGGAGAAGTATATCCGGGATACCCGGGTCACATAGGTTATAACAAAGTGTGGATAAGTGTATTGCGGGTGAATAAGTGTTGATTAAAATTGATTGTGTTGCTATGTTCTGGAACCGGATATAATGTATAATTTAATAATAAATATCAGCAAATTTGATTGGTTGATAATTTAAACGTCAAATGTAATAACAGATATGTCAATGTTTTTGTATTGACGTTGACACGCTAGATTTTTCAATAACAGGACGTAAACCGTCACTTTTACGTTTCACGTTTGATTGTCAAAAAACGGTCACACTAAAATGCTTTCAAAAAATTCAAATCTCATAAATTGGAGCACAACATTCAGTTAAAAGCTCAGCAGACCCAAATAAAAGCGTTCCGGCGACGCTATTGTAATCTATATCCGCTTTTCAAAAGGCCGTCCCTAGCGAGCTGATCCCGCAAAATCGAGGTAAACGTCCCGGGATCGGCGTCACGCACAAGTTCAAGGCCGGGATTCTCACCATTCCCGAGGGCAGATCAGCAACTGAATGGAACCATTTGGATTTGTTGGTAAACAAACTTTACATTTTATTACAAGTTCATTGGCTTTACCTGAATTAGCACTTAAGTTATTTTTAGCAAACATATGGATTCCTTGATATGTTAGATTCACATGTCTTTAATGTTAGATTCACACCACTGAAAAGTGATATAAAATCGTAGTAACTGTTTGAGAGTTGGTGTTAAATGATCAGTCCCATTCACGAACCTACCGCAATCTACATTTGTAGGCGTGTTATCTCACGTTGGTTTAGTGAGCTTAGTTACATCACACAGTACTATTAGAACACATATTTATTAAGCTTATTAAACATAACGATTATTTGTTTTCATTTTGCCTTAATGTAAGTGCAATTGTAATTAAAGAAACATAGTATTGTGTTTTTTAAGGCAAGTTTCAATTAAAATAAAATTAATAATACATATTAAAAAATATATATCTTCAACTAAGTGTTTTTCCGTATCTATGGTAATCAACCCCGGGCGCCGGCGCCCTGTCTACCGAAAATACAATGTTATACAGACATACATAAACACACAGACATACATATACAAACATACATAGACACGGACTAGACTACTTGAAATATACCACCTACATTATAAACAAACGCTCTAATAGTAAAAGAAATTGATATTTAATATTGATTTTTTTTTTTTCAACTCTTGCAAGATACTTTACGTTTTATAACTAATAGGTAACTAGTAAACAAAAACTGTGGCCTAAAAAAGTTTAAAAATTAAAAAAATTAAATATCAATGTATATTTTATATTGATTTGTCTTGAACGTTCAGACACAAATAATCAGTTGGGTATCGAACCGAGATCCATTAACTTGAATTTGCGACTTCTACGCAAATAAATACTAAGTAATTACTCTTCTAGTATTTATAGACTTTCTAGAATCTAGAATAGAATAATCCTAATAGTTGTAAGGTCTATAATGTTAATACATTAGCTCATAACTCTTCTACTTAGCTAATAAGGATTTAGAATTTAGGTAACTCAGATGCGTTGAAATTTATTCCTTATACTGTGCAAGTAAAGCCTATTTTCTACTGAGCATGTTATTATTTGACTTTCTTTTAAATATAATATTAATTATACAATATCCAAGGCATTATTCCTTTGTTCCACTGTGATGCTAATAGCATCTTATTTGAATAGAAAGCTTGTCTGTGAAAGTACAGAAAGACCTACTTAGTATTGTATATATATAAAAAATAACCAATTAGTTTGATTGTTTACTGAAAAAAAATATTTTACCTAAACTTATATATTACTAAAATAATGGGTGTTATGTAGAATTGTCAAACCCTATAATCACTATAATATCGGGTGTTATATAGAATCGTCAAACCCTATAATCACTATAATACATGTTATACATAATTGTCGGAACGTATAATTATTACAAAAATAATGGGTGTTATATATAAAATAGCTTTAATTTTAATAAACCTGCGCTTCCTAGAAGAGACGGGTTAATTGCAGTTGATATGACTCGTAAAGTCAATTACGGCTCCGCTGAAACGCTGAGAATTAAAATTTACGTTCACTGTAAAAGGCTCGTGTAGGAATAATGGATGAGTACAGAATTACTTAGTTTTATGGCGGGTGTATTAATTATATAATAGGTTACATACTGATTCTAGCTTGTATATTTTGTTTTAAAAATACACTCGTATACATTATATTTACCTTCTTTTCTATATTCAGTATTACTAAGCTACAGGCTTTTCTTCGGATTTATTACAGTACTTTTGGACCTTTTATAAATGTCTAGACGTTGAGTGCAAACTTCAATAATGCACTTAGCTTAAAGTCCTGAAAGTTGTCTAAATCTATTTTAAGCCGAATTTTTATAAATAAATAACATGATAAAAATTAAGTCTATAATTGTTATCGAAAAGGCTTCCTTCTTTCTATACAAATTGGATTATTAGGTTATTATTAGACGTTACAACGAATATATAGACACACGTAATTAATATGTATGTATGATCGACGTGTATGTGTAGGTGCGTGTGTGTGCGTGTGTAGTTGCGAGTTAGTAGGTGCGTGTGTGTGTGTGCGCGTGTGTGTAGGTGCAGGTGTGTGCGTGTGCGCGTGAGTGTAGGTGTGTGTGTATGTGTATCTTTAGTTGAAATCCGTCACAATATAAGCTCTACCCGTTTATAAAGGCTGCTGTAAACAACACAACGTGAACAAAAGTGAAAATTTATCACTTTACACACGAATATTCCAATTATGCTGTCTGGTCGTGTCCGCTATTGATTTTCACTTTTTTGCTCCGACCGGACTGTCTGGGTTTAAAAATAACGATGCTTATTAAAACTCAATGTCATGTATCGACATTGCTTTGATGTTTCACTGACATTGGAACAAATATAAACATTTCATTCAAATTCTCTGACATTTTTAAATAGGTTTTTTTATATTTTTCTTCTACTTCCTTTAGAATGAAAAAAATATATGTGTTAGAATTTTATGATTTGTTTAGTCTGTGAAAGGCCCAAGATGGAGTGGGAATTAAATATATTATTGAATATTAAATTTGGCAAATATAAATATAGTTTCCATACAAGATTTAATATGTTTTTTTTGACAAAACGTTTTAAACTATTGCCGATACATTTGGTCAGTGTAAATAATATCCTCGTGCGTGTGTGAACCACGTGTTTTTATTTACACTATCAACGTATAGCCACGATCGTTCTCAATGAATCGAGGCCACAGACTGACCTACATTTTTATTTGCCATGTATTGTGGGTGTCATCTGTGGTCAATTAAATTTTGCTAAAATAGAAGGTTTCTTATATTGGCCAATGTTGACCAACATTGGCCAATGTTTGTGTGAAAGATATATGATTAAATATTTTATATTGAAGTTAAGAATATTATTTTTTTTTTTAATCTTTAAAATTATAAATATGCTTTATATAATTATTTAAAAATTAAATGACCGTCGTAAAACGAGGACATTAGACTTTATCAATTGGTCCCCAATCTTTATTTACAGAGCTATGTCAGTATAGATAAGGGATGCATGAATTTAACTGAGTTGTCGATAACAGAAAAGTTAAATATATCTTATCTTAATGTAAAAGATTATTAATTTGTATGCTAACAACCGATTATTTTTCTTTTAAGTAATAAGGAAAGAAATTGAAATTTCGAAGTGTTATATTATTTATATATTTTAATAAAATGTTTGATATAAATTGCCATTAAATTTGAATTAAAAATGTTAATTTTTTCCAGTTGTTAATTTTAGGGATTATCATCTACTAAAATAGTGTATTTTAAATTAAATATATTAGTATTAGTGTTCTCATTTAAAATTCAAATATTAAATTATTCGTAATCAGCGACTCTATCATATGAATTTATAATTGTTTTTATTATTATCATAAGAATTAATTCATGTTAATGCATATATATGTATTACTTAAAATTCTATTGCTTTTTATGATTTTGATAATAAAAAAAATCCTAATATTTTTTATAATTATAGCCGAAGAACGACATTTAGTGTAAATTTCACATTTTATTTAGGTTATGATTTCTTTGTACGTGTACAAGATATAGATAAAGTGGGTAATACTAATAAAACTAATAAAATATCATCTTATACGGTCAAGCATCAGCTATCCATCAGGGATCGGTCTCGCACGACAACGCTCTACATTCGCGTGCCGGGTAACGACCTTTCTAATAACAGAGATAATATTTTTTTAATAATAAAAAAAATACAAAAAAGTTTTCATTTAAAAACACACCTCAAAATCCGTTAGCACTGGCTGAACACACAAGCACAACACACGCGTTCCAAAATTAAATTTCGCGGGAATTGTAAATCGATGTTACATAAGCGCGCGGTGAGCCGGCGTCGTCGCACGTGACTGGTGCCGGTGTGACGGACCGAGCGAGCGCGCCCCCGCCCCGCCCGCGCAGACTTGATAAACAAATTACGATTTTGAGATACGAGACAGCTTTTAATAGCATTACGCTGTTGTTATTATATGTTTTTTTTATAAGATTTTTAACACAGAGAGTGGTAATAAAAACAAAATCCTAAAAATCTCCTACTAGCAGGCGATTGAGATTACCAAAAATGGTAGTGTAAATGTATTCGAAATTCAAACGCAAAGATTCCCTGAATCAAGATACTAAGATTACCAAAATGTGCATTCGAAATTTAAATTTTCTCTACATTGGCGTACGTTATATCTTCAATTGTGTGATGATAAGGTATGTTCATATAAAATTTATTCCCAATGATAATTGGCAACATGATTTATTTATAAGGCACAAAACATTTGTTCATAAATCATTTATAATAGGCCATTGTTATGCTCAAACTTAAAAGGTATTGAGAATAAACAAATAGAATCGAATCATAATTTCGATTTTACATATTTGATATAGGTATTGAAGACCTTTGTTTTTATGAGCTAAAACAATTTTTAGGATTCACTCGTGTATTAGTTATTTGTAAGAATCTTTCATAAAAACTACAAATATTATGTTAGTTTGTTACTCATATATTATTCATACAAATATAAATAAATTTCTCTATGTAGAGCAAAAGCAAATTTTAGACCGATCAATGTTCGAGTTTATACACTCTACAACTTTAACCGGAGACTTCTCTGACGAGGTGGTAAGGTTGTTTCCGGACCTCCAAAAGCCTCGGTGCAAACGATCGATACATTGCAAAAAAAAAAATGTACTAGATTAGTAAAAATTAAAGATAACTTGTTATACTTCAAATTCTCAAAATTTAAATAAACGATAATACTACACCAAATATATAAAAAGTACATAAATGTATGTATATATGTATGTTTGTTCGACGAATACACATTTATTACAAGACATTCGTCTGAAGAACCTCCAGCTCTCACAGAATAGAGCACTTGTGGAAGACCAACAGAAGATAGTTTCAGTGCTGAGTAATTCAGGTTCTAAAGAATTTTATTATGAATACATCCAATTCTTAGATCCTTTCCGATAGAGAACATATTACGCGATATGACGTCACTGGCAATAATTATCAAGTATCGAATTGGACAAGACTTCACGTTGTATGCCAATTGTCTAGTCAAGTTAGCAATTAACTATATTATCGATATTAATAAATGGATACACCACAAAACTAGATAAAAAGAAAGAAAAAAACAGAGTCATATAAATTTCTGTCTCCAGCTCTTCTCGGGCCTGTAGGAATTATTTTTCTGAGCTGGTTGCAACTTTCAATGGATATTTTTTGTATAAAACTTATTTTCAATAAATGAATTTTGAATGGTACAAATATCATCCATATGATTGGATATTCTCACAATGGTAAAACAAAAAATAATACTGTATTATATTAAAGTACTTTATTAATTACAAGATACTTGATTATAATGATCATTATCAAAATATATGGAACGTAAAAGGTTTGTTTTTGTATGTAAATACATTTGAAAGTTTTAATTAATTTCTCAAAATGAAAACAAGAGCACGACGTATGATTAATTAAAAGTTGTTTGATTGATGTAATCGCTTCAAATGTTTACCTAAACATTTAAAAGCTAAAAATACATACATATACATGTACATATATATACACACACATATATATATATATACACGCATGTAGACATATATAATAAATAATAATAAGTAAGCAAATTATTTGCTTGTGTTAAGGGTGTTAGACAACGATACTAATACATAGAAATACACATAAATACTGAAAATATATTTAATAAACGACCAAACCCAGAAACACAGACATCTATGCTCATCACATAAATGCCTGTCTCTGCCGGGAATCGAAGCCGAGCCCCGTTGCGCCGTGACACGTTAGGCGTCTGCGCTAACCACTCGACCAACGGGGCGGTCTATGTAGACAAATATAGACATATGTACACGTATACATACATATATATTTATATCATAATAATAATAATAATTTCAAGACAAATTCCACACATTGATCTAACCCCCAAATAAGCAAATTATTTGCTTGTGTTAAGAGTGTTAGACAACGATACATAGAAATACAGACATAAATACTGAAAATATATCTAATAAACGACCAAACCCAGACATACAGACATCTATTCTCATCATATACATGTCTGTCCTTGTCGGGAATCGAACTCGAGTCCCATTGCGCCGCTACACGTTAGGCATCTGCGCTAACCACTGAGCCAGCGGGGCGGTATATGTATATAATAAGTACAGACTATGCAGAGTATGTTAATTATCTTGTTTATAATGTACGTTTTCTTTACTTTGTTTCTGATAAGAAACCGGCAATGTTATTTTCCCTTGATTAAGATAATATTTTGTAACGTTCAAATATAACATGGAGATGTTTCCTTATAATTTTATATCGAGTTTTTTGTGTATTTTTTTTATTCATGGACCATACCTTTGGAATCGTTTAAGTAGAGTTTAAAGTTTTATAAAACGATATATGAATATTTCTATAAAATATTTGCTGATTATCTGTACTAGTTTAATAATATGTATGACAAAAAAAAATAATTTTGTAAAATATATATTGTTTCTATATTTTAATAATAACAATGAACAATTAAGGGACATAATTCCGGTCGTAGCTCGTAGCAGGTCGTAGCGTTACGGCCGAGCTACGTACTTATGCAAAGGAGGCCAATATTTCATCCTCCTCCTGCTAATGTGGCTCATATTATCATAACAATCGACTGCATAACACACACACACATATATATTACACATATACACATATATATATTTCTTTTATTGAAAAAGAAGGTTTTATATATCTTCCTTTCTTTAGATTACGTCTTTGAATTTTTAAAGAGGTTTTATGTGCTTAAAAATATAATGTGCATTTTTTTTACATTTTAGATATATCCAATAAATAATATATTGCTAAATAAAATAAGTATTACATATAAGTCAAGTTAAATGAATTATTTGTATATTGTTAAGTTTATTTCGGACATTTTGAATGTAATGAATTGTGTATAGTTTGTGATAGTGTGGTTATAGTTGTGACCGCATGGCTCCGCTGAATATGCAATTAAAAGTGGGCAGGTTCGGTTCCCGAGCGTGAGCGAGACAGACAGCACTCGATATTATATTGAACAAGTTTATAAGTACGTGTATTAGACGTACGAGTTCGTACAGCGTTTTCTCATTTCCCGGACGAAACTTTTCTAATATTATAGTTTCATTCATATTGTCGGTAGTTTTCCAGAGTTTTCTTTCGTGGAAAATGAAAGACTATTTCCATAACTATTATTTCGCTTTTATTGCTTTTCCAGTTTCTTCTGCTTCAAATAGATTTGTTAAGTTAGAAGTTCCCAGTTTATTGCTCGGAAATAATGTTAGTTCTTGGAAAGTGTTAGCGACAATTCTTTATACATCAATTGACAGAATAACCCGATGCCTATAATTTTAAATTCGATTATTCTCTACAATCATTTCTCCTTATAACTATTTTCAGTTCAAAGCGTAATATTAGTGATATACTGTAAAGTAGACATCTGGTCAACCAATGACGTGTTTGCGAGCATAAATACGCTCGACCAATGATTGCCCGAGATTACATCTATTACGCAAAGTGTTAGCTGTGGTGTTTGACTGTATATTGCATTAACTGTTCGATTTCTACCCTCATGTTTTAGTTCCTGTAAATGTGTCTTAACTGAAGTATTATGAGTGTATTTTTTTTTTATTATTTTTACCAACAGCTTACAACTGTTTTTTCAAACAATAACTAATATTACAATATGATAAAACGCCCCTAAAAATTAATAACGGTCCTAAAAAATCATATTTGTATCTAAAAAAGTGAATATTTTAAGATTATAAAATAATGTGGTCGTTAATTAAAAGAGATTTAATATTATCATACTATTATTTGTATAATATTTAATAGAGCTGTACACATAGGTACAATTGGTTATCCAGATATAAGAACAGTAAGCCGGGTAGATTTCTAGGATCATGTTAAGGACGTGGTATAACCATGGCAGTGGAGATTGAATTGAACGTAAATGTTGATTTTTAATTATTCAAAGCTCTGCAATTTATGCACGACGGTGCCTCAGTTTTCTGTGTAAGCAAGCTCAATTTGCGTTCGGAAATATGCACTTAACAAAGTGAAAATAAAAGAGAAACTCCGTGGGAGATACCTTATTTAAATTTCGTTTATAAAATAGCTACACCGGCAGCGCTTAGAAATAACGACCTCCAAGTTTCATTAGAAAAAGTTCTTTTGTCGAGTTAAAGTTTCGCGCACAATGGTCGTAATTAAAAGTTGGTAGCACTGCGCCCGGTGACAGCAGCAATCCGCCATAATCTTGCCACAGACAAAAAAGGCGCCAAACTCGCACTGATAAACAACTTCGCACTTTTTGTCGACGAAGATCTAAAACTGCGCGTACTTTAATAGACTTTACAATCTTAGATCGAGTTTTAATTTCTTGTTACAAATACCGAAGATAAAGAATTATTCTAAAATTTTGATTCCTTGATTGCTATTATAAGCATGCCTTTACATATATATTTGGCAATTATTTATAGTACCTATATATATTACATACATCTATAATATATTTTTAATCGATTTCATAAAAAAATATCTTCATATTTATTTTGTTTCATATAAAAATAAAATCAATTTAATAAAATACACTGAAGCAAATATAAACATATAATATTTTATAAATTAATGCTCATACGATACGGAAATTAAGCGCTATATGAGTATGGGGGGGTAGACTCGTCTCCCTAAGGGGAAGAGGTGGGGGGTGGGGGTTGTAGGGTGGTAGGAATAGCAATCTAGGGAGACTGGATTGTCTGGCCGGTTGAATGGAATACCTGGCGTTACCGACTGCCCATCAAACGTACGAAAATACTCTAGGTACATTAGACCTGAAACGATGATTGACAACATATATTATATAAAATATATTTAAAACAATAAATAATATTACTTAGTAGGCTTTTATTAATATAAATACAAATTACATGTATATCCGTTATGATATAAGTTCCATCACCATCAGAACTAAATCTAATAAGAATGCAAATGGATTCTACAACTACAAACATAATTCCATTATTAGCGAAGACGCCGGGTGATATATTATCAAGTTAAAATTAAATTAATTCCACCCTCCCCCCTCCACCCTCGCCACCCCCCGTCTGATATATTGAGGATGTTTAATTAAAATATCTTTAAGTGATTTACGCGAGTGCCGATAATTGTTGGTTCAAGGTTGATTTATCGTTCAGTCTTTGTATACTACGATGAGTAATATTATAAATGGTCAGCATCTATAAATAAATGTGTATAAATTGTTTCCTTCCAGTAAATATGATTCCTTAAGATATTTGTTATTTACGGAACATAGAAATGAAATCTAAACAGTAATATTTTGTATTTATACAAGTTTTTATCGATGAAATTCAATTTGTTGCAGCGCGCCATGGCTCGGTACAGCAATTTCCAGAGAAAATTAAATTCAACGCTCACTGGAAAAAGCTACAACCTAAAACAGAAAATATCTAAGAAATTCATGTCGGAGAACGCTTAAACCTACTTATGATAATAACCCATTATTAAATACTAGACCAACAAAAACATTACAAAATAGGCTAATACAAGAATTTACTATAAATAAATGAAAACTAAGATAAAACTTAAAACACTTTTCAAGATTTAATCAGTGAAAATTGGAATGTAATAAACTATAAGAATACATAAAATAATATATCTACGCAAATTGTGAACAATAAATATTGAATTGGCTATAAAGGTACAGAAGCTGGTCATAAAACAGATTTTAGAGCTTAATCCGAGATATATTAAAAGTCCAATGTTAAGCCTCTTAAGGTACACCCAGCAACCCGTGTGATCTTATTCCGAAGGCAGTAAAGAAGTAATAACGTACACCACAGTCGCCCTGTGTACTTGATATTCAAACTGTAAAACGTATTTTGATTAGAATTTAAATTCGTAATGGATTATTTTTAAACTATATAAATATATATATATATATATATATATATATATATATATTGTTTTTTTATGGTCGGACAATTAAAACAGGTTTTTTAAAGTATTCTAAACCAAATTGTTACTTATTATACTTTTGGACCAAACTATGACCGCAGTAATCGTAGCAAACTTTTGGCTTTGAACGGTGACTAGGCAACTTCGGTGAATTCTGAAGGAATTGAAATTTGTTTTGGGACAAATATCAGGTTTAGACGAAGTTCCGATATGAGAGATTCAAGAAAACAAACCAACAGACTAAAAGTTGTAATAATAATAATTAACACATAATTAACATTGACTAAGAACAAAATGGATTTTACTCACCCCTTAAAAACGGCAAAAGAGATTTCGATAACGTTTAGATAAAACATAATCTTCTAAGATTTATTTGTCTAAAATAAAATAGGGTCATCCCAGTTATACACAAATGTATTATTTAAAATTTAAATTATACATAAGTTTTTTCTTGAACTAGATAATATGTAAATGCAAGCAGCCAGTTTCTGAAAATTGACATCGTTCATGAATAATACATGGACTTATACATATGTATCTTTTATATTATACATGTGTACTTTACATTATACAATGCTACAGTTATTTTTGTTGATATGATAATTAGATCCCTTTGCAGTTTTAATTCATCTTAGATATTTGGTATTCTTTGGTCAATTTCTATGTAAAATATTTTTCGAAATGGAATATTATTTTGTTTTTTATAAATAAACTTCTCCAAAAGTTTACTTGGGATTCTTATCAGGTTTTCGTTAGATTCCAATAAGGTTCTGAAGTAAAATCAGCTTTAAATAAGTATAGATTGAATTTAAAATTTAAATAAGCTTAACATGGCTATACGTGTTTATAGATATTCTCAAACATAAAATCAGTTTTTTTAACACAAATCTTCAGGGGCCATTTCCAAGCTTCGGAACAAAATAAGTTCTAAAATATTGACATTGTATTTGGCATTAAATGTTACACTAGTTTGATACTTTGACATATGTCACTTTTATTTGATATTAATAGTTTTCAGTATTCGTTCAGCAATTTTTATTCAGTGATTTATAGATTCTTTAATTTTTTTATTTTAGTTATCTTTGGATTGCACGTCATCTCAAATTAATATATAAAATTTATTTATTTTTAATTAGGTGAAATATTAAAGTTATTTTTTTTACTTACACTATACTATAAATAAAAATATTTAAAATAACTAAACAATTATTTTAGAAAAAAGGGAGTTCGGATAAATCATTCTTATTTTGATTGATAATTTGACTGTTACTAAAAAAAACTGAATTCTAATAGCATTTTTCATAGCAAATACAATTGAAATTTTTTTTATTGAAATTGTAAAAATACTCAGTATTCAGTATAAATCGATAATATCAGAACCAATCTTTAATAAATTGACTCTACATTTACAATTAAGATAAATAAAAAAAAACCTTTAATTTCATACAAATCAACAATAAGAGAATTATTGAATAAAAAAATATTGATGAATAAAAGAGAAAAACTGTTATGTACCTAGCCAGCCATCACACGTATGATGGAACTCAAGCACGTATCCACCAATCTCGTGTTTTTATTTGCAGGTTGACGTCTGCTGTCAGAATTCGATTTATATCACCTGTTGCTCAGATTCTTTCAAAACCACGTGTTATCCTTGACAGCTGTATCTGGCCAGTGTTTTTTAAAACACTATATCAAGTGAATACATGAAAACTCCTCGCGAATGTTAAATGTACTCATTTAAAAGTCGTCGTCGTGCGTTGGATTATTTGTAGCGAATTGTCCTATTATTTTGCTACGATATCGTGTTTTTATTCTTTAATATAAAAATAATAATGCTATACAGTGAGAGTAAAACGTACCCCTGAAAGTAATCTGGTTTGGCGCCAAATGAAATCTGTCGTCCATAGATAAAAGCCTTACGATCCCGCGATCCCGGCGGTACGGTTAAGCGTTCCCCGTGTCACTAGTATCTTATTAGTGTCGGGTTCAAAAGTCACTTCAATCCACTTGTTGCTCGAGTCCCGTTTCGCGGGATGCCACAATCCCGCAGCGGTATCCACCGGGATAGTCGGCTTTTGTGTAAGCCACCGTTAGTGTTTTGACACTCTTGATTTAGGTCTAGTTTTTCATTCGTCGAAGCTTTGCCGTTTAGTTAGTCTGTTTTTATTTATTAATTGACTTAAAAAACTTTCATTCATATTTGTAGAAAAAATATATTTTTAAATTGATTTAGGTACATTTTTAAATAGGTTTAATATATTTAAAATCCGTCTTCTTTCTGTAAGGACGGTGAATTGAGTTTCTTTTAAAATCGCCTCAGTCATGAAAGTGTAATAGCGTGTTCTATCGGATTTTTCCGATTCAAAGGTTCGTTTTCCTACACTCGGGTAAAGGCATTCTCAGAAACAGCAGATCTATTGGTTAGTTAGTGGTATGGAATATATCATTATTCAACTTTAGTCTTAATATAGATAATAATAAAGACTATAGACGTCTGCTACCTCGGCCTCGTAGGAAGCAGGCGAAAACATATGCATGTATTACATGTTGTATTTATATGTATGTGTGCGTGCCAGACGGGTTACAATAGGGCATTGTTTGAAGTACTTTTTTAAGTCCTGAATGTTACCAGCCTTGATTTAATTGAGGTACTTTTACCTTCGTTGTGTTATTATTTTGACCACAGATAATATTGATAATATACTTGATGATAAATGAATTTGCTTTAGATCATATACATAATAATTAATAATGTTAGATTCACCAAGGCAGTGACGCGGTAGCTTATTTTGAAGAGCGACGATACGGCATCCAAGAAGTCGCAGGTTCGAGTCTGGCCCGTTTTGATGTTTCTTAAATTTTATAATAAATAAATACAATTTTTCTTTTAAAATAATGATATACTCTTTAAAAGGTTTAAAGATTAAACAAAATAGACTATAATACCATTAATATAAATAATGGTAAATTTGCTTAATAATCAATAATTTACAGACAGACATATGTTTAATCATTTAACATAACACATATATGCATTAACTATTTAAATTAACTAGAACTTCAATTTAAATTCTATGACTTTACGAATAAATGAAACCAAGTATTACTTCACGAAACTTTCGGCAAAACTTAATATTAAACGAAGCGAGCGAAGCAAAATTAAATTGAGAGAAGCGAAAATTCTGATAAAGATATTACATATTTATTAAATCTATTGAAGGTTGTTCGTTTTTGTTCCGGGTCGCAATGAGGCGGCCATCGCAGCCACTGCCGAATAAAATATTAAACATATCATAACAAAACGTTCGAAAAGTTGGGCATTTTAGATTTTTTTAATGGAACTCGCAAATACTGTAACTGAATGAGGTTTTATATTTTTTTCTATAATATAGCAATATATATTTTTTGTTTTAGTCTGATACTGAAATTCAAGCTACGTTTATTCCCTATTTCGTATGCAATTTATTCTCAACATTCCATTTTATCTAACAGACATAAATATAATTTAGTCATAAATTAAATTATACGAACAACACCACTATTTCAAAGTTAGAACACTATTGAAACGGCTAAGGGACACCGAAAATGCATAACGAGGCAATAGAATGCATTAATGAAACTTTCAGGCAATAGTTTAGAGTAAGTATCCAATAGCGTCGGCCGACCTCCCCCTTAACCCCCACCCCCTCCCAGCACCGGGTTTCATAATTTAAATGAAAATTCTAAAGACCTTTTCCTTAATAAAAATATCTAATCTCGCTTTACGGAATTCCATAGACAAAATAAACTTACTTTTTTATGTTTTGGCGCGTAAATTGTGTTTTATATTAGGGAAAAAAAAATAATAAAGTCTTGTGGTATTGATCGCTGTCCTGCGCATGCGTAAAACAACGAAATTTGCAATTACAAAGTGCTCTGTGCAAATTTCGTCTGAGTTTATAATTCGTCGGCGGCCTCTAGCGGCGATATTCGCGTTCACCGAGCGAGGGGTCAGGGGGGAGGAGAGGTCGAAATAAATTTAACTTACATATATGCGCCATTTTCAAAATGTAGGTAAATCTTTTTTCGACCGTTTGTCATAAATCATTTAAGTTTATTTTTCTTACTTGTTATTTTTTCTGTAGGGAATTTTATTTTCTGTGAATTCTAATTGTTTATTATAATTTATAATTTAAGGTCACTGAAATGTTCCTAATATAGCCTAAATTGCTGTTTCATTATTAGAGGTTATCGTTCTTGTACGACCTCTGCGATAAATTGGACAATTTTGTAAAAGCCCTCTTCAGATTGCATTTATTTGCTGAATTGAATATAAAGATATTGCAATTGTATTGATTTATATTATTTGACCTTTGACACTGCGATTGACCTTTAAGATAAGAAATGGTACTCTTTCTTTGTAAGATAATATAAAAAAGCAAATGAGGATGCTTTAACCGTTTGGTAGTTAAATTACTTACAATAAAAAAAAGATAAGAAAAGCCAAAGATTTTTAAAAAGATACATTAGTTAAAATGATTTTAAAAGTTCTTGAAATATTGAGAACTGAATAAAAATGTATGTTTTTCATCTAAATGAAATATATGAACTTAAATGATCGGTCTCATAGGTAGTTGTCCATACTAATCAGGTATTACCTACATCTAGATCGTATGTAGACATGGCCCGGTCTAGCTTTTGAGTGCAACACAAGTGCAGGGGCCGGAGGGGGTTAGAGGGGGTTAGCAGTCTGGTTGCCATGACAACCGCAAGATGGCCACCGCGAAATTAGTACCTACGTCTGCAGGCTTTATGCGCACCGTCTTCATTATGTCGGATTTCAATTTATTTCCGAATTGAAGATAGATTAGAATTTGTATTAGTTTTAATAGTTTTTGTTGATAAAACTAATGTTGTTTAGAGTTTGAGACATGTTTTTAATAAATATTGTATTTATTAAGAAGGTTTTAGATATAAGTAATTTAGTTTATTATTTTTATTAATTATGATGTTATTAATATGGTAAATCGAATATCTTAATTTAGGATAGATTGTTAATTTATAACTATATTCAGATTGGATTAATATTGTACAGCAGCACTTTAATAATATTATTGATAAGACAATTGCAATTCAATAAATGTTTAATTCATCACAAACAGATCAAAGGTCCAGGGATGCTGTTACAATCTGTCCGCTCGTTACTTTCAACTTTTCTTTGTATTTTGTTTCCGGAACTCTTACTACGGTAATTCGATGACTTTATGATTCGAGAATATCACGAATTAAGTTTTTATTTTATGATGTAAATTAATTTCATTATAATAAAACTCTGAGATATTATTATTGTTATATAATAACAAGATTAATAAGCAAGTATATTCAATCCTCGATCAGATGTCATCAATATTTTAAATGAATTACCGAAGTAGCTTAATATATATCGTAAGCTCGTAGTAGTGGATGCGCTCAGACAGACGCTCTTTGAAAGAGATTTAAGAAAAATCATCTTTTTACTACCCGGGCTTCCTTTTTACAAATTAGCTGATTGAAAATACATTAACTAATAATAATGTTTCTTGTTTATTTTTAATAGACTTTGAGTTTAAAACCTTTGGTTTTCATATCAGTTTTAATGTGAATTGTTTTTTTTAATATCTTGGTAACATGTTTAAGTATTTTGAAAATGTTAAATGTCGTTGGAAATAAGCAAGTAATAGTAAGAGGTTATATAACATGAATATACATTTTATCCATTTTCTATTTGTACATTATGTATTTTGCTATAAAATATTTAAAAACTATTATATATTTTGTAAAAACAAAAATAAATTGCAATTTATAAATTACTTTAAGTTGATTAAAATTATATTGTCAGCGTTGCGATATTTATTTAAATTATTATAACATTTCTTGACTATTACAATTACTTCTTCAGGGTGTATGATGTTCTTTATCTATTTTTTACCTTTTCATTTCATTCTTTATAAAAATTTACAACTTAATAATTATCTAAAGCTGAGATAAAAATAATCTAAAACAAAAACATTGTAGAGATGAGAGATGATAAATTATTAATCTTCAAAGCTAAATCAGTCTGACACAAAAACCACAAGGACGGAACTTGACAATGAGAAAACACTCATTGAATTACAATTTGCAATTCAAAATCTGCTGAATGAACTACAGGTGGTACGCCGGAGGCTGTGAAAAATTCGGTCACGCTAACGATACTAATAACAAACCTATATTCATTGCGACTTTTCTTCCACCCTCGTACCAGAACCCAGTGTGTAACCAGAGATGGATACCTAATTCACTTGTCTAGTTTTTCCAGTGTATCCGCCGTTAATAATAGTGAATGGGATTTGTTTTCCACTGCACGGACACGTTTACTTTATTCCTATATTCGGGTTTGGAAAGCGAGAGTGACCCGGTTTTTGTTTGATTTATCACTGACCGACTTTAGTGATGATTTGCATTCAGCTGGTAGCCTAATTTTGTTAAATAGAAAGTTTCATGTTTTTATAAATAGTGATAATTAATTAAAAATTATATTTTATATTAAGTCTTGCATAATTACCATCTTTTTACTAATTTCGAAAGTAATATAGGTATTTAGAAACGTTTTATAACGTTTTGGTTGAATTCTTGATAAGTAAATGTAATTTCCTCAATTAATTACATTCCCTATCGTTTTCTTTTTAATCATGTAGATATATAATATAATTATTTGGTGGTTAATAAATCACTGGCGAAAAAACACAATTTGGTAGTTTATTTTAGAACAGCATTAATTAAATTAGTGATAGTTTAAGATCACAATACATAACATATAATGGTAAGGAAGGGATAAAAAAAAAGAAAAAGGTTCGAAATTATAAGAAAGTACTCACAGGTGTTGTAGAAGAGCGCCCTCTGCCGCGACCCCGCCGAGACTCGCTCTTGACCGTCTGCAGCGTCCCGTCCGGCGCCAAAATAAGCTACAACAACACAGACACACCACAGACTTAACATAAAGCAAAATAAAGTAAAACAAAGGAGAACGTTAACACAAAATAAGGGAAAATTAATAGACAAACATGCAATGGAGTTGGGTTAGATGGCGACAGATTAGTGTTTTAGTAGATGAATTAAATAATCATGATCAAAAATACACTAACTATAACAATATAGTAGACGGTTATAAAAAAATTTAAACAGCGCCATCTGTTCTCAGAATAGAGAACAAAACATTTCCTTTGATTTAAAGTAGTGTCGCTATTTGCCGATAGGTGGCGTATATTACAGAATACATAATGTTTGTAGATTGTTTACGTAGATGACGCTGGTTGTTTCAGTTATACCTATCTTTCATAATTTGAATTCTAAATTATTGCTTTTTGTACAACACTAAAAATATTATAATAATATTTCGTAAATTATTGATATTATGCCAAATAAAATATTCCAAGAAATACGTTTGTAAGATGTATAGTAATATTCATAAAATAAAACTAAATTTGTTTTCGATAAAATATGTATGGTTGTAAGATCTAAATAAGAAGAAGAAAATATCTTAAGCTTTTAATTAAATTCCATGTTTCATAAATCTAATTTATATTAAATAGGTAATAAACCGTTATGTAGTTCATATTCGTTTATTAGCAAGTCGCATAACTAACATTATAGAGAATTGAAGGTATTTTATAGCATCTCATCACAATTAGTACCTTTTCGAATATATACATAGTCTTTACATTTATAAAGTGGTTTAGCTCAAGCTGTTGAAAAATTAAGACAAATGCCAAACAAATGTCAGTTGTTATGTGTGTCAAATTTGCTAGATAAAACGAACACGTATAAATATAAATATATAATAGAGACTGTTACCGAGCACATGGCATCGACTCACACCTGGCGTTTTAGTTCGTTACTCCGCTTTTTGTGTTAGAATTCGAACGACATTTGTTCTATCCCCGTCTCGCTCACACATTAACTTTTCTCCTGTTCTCTTTATCTATTCTTATTCAAATCGCAGGTTTTGTAATTATCCTTGTGAGCAAGTGAAGAATCATTTTACATTTCGTGTGATTTAATGAAACAAGCCGTCGGTTACCGCAGCTGCGTTACACACAACCGGTTATTGTTAACTTAATTAGAATAGATAAGTGAACAACTATTTTTAATATACTCGTGATTGCTTCTAAATAAAATTTGTAGCAGCTCTATAGCTGATGTTAAAGTATAAAATCTTGCTGAATCTTGATGGCCAATACTTTGCATTATAAGAATAAAACTTTTGAATAAGAAATATATAGAATGAACTATATATACTACGTTAAGTTATTATCTCTACAAATAAAGGATACTACTACTATTTTATTAAGTAGCGGCTAAAAGCAGTTACTCTAGCGTGTGCCGTGGGTGATACACGAATGTAATGCGTGGGTCGTTCATTGAGGCAGGTCGTGACACGCAAACCCTGATTCCCATTGATCTTAACTGGCCCCTGTGGCTTAAAAAATCCCTGTGGACTTGACCCTTACTATTTAAACTCCTTAGTAGATTGTGTTCGTATTGATTGTATTTTTCTACTTCATGAACTAGGTATTGTTTAAGATATTTAATTTTGGGAAAAAATTAAACTAAGGAATGCAAGTTATTAAAACAAATAAATTTAACTCAAGAAATGTTTGTCACAAGTAATTCAAAAGTGGTTTATAATTATAAGCCATGATTCGCTAAACGCTATGATGGATGTAAATGGCAGTTGTTAAAAGTCAGTTAAAGCAGGTGCGATATATCGAAGATAAAGGACCAAGATAATCTCTATAGTTAATCTGTACAGTTAAATAACGAGGTTAATTGGAATGTGTTTTGTTTCTTTGACCGCATGTCATTTTGCGAACCGTTGCTAAATTACAATGGAACGTTTAGTGCCGCTATTCAGCGACAGATGGCGGTGTTCGCGGAATTACACGCTTCTAAATAAAAACTTTACGATGTTAGTGTTTACATTTACATATTTATATACTACAAGCTTATTCAAATAGCGTGTTCCTTCTGTTGTATATATTAAAGTAGTCACTATTATTACATGTTAATATTTGTTTGTACTTCATATTTGATATATTATTCTCATTATTATACTTTAACAAGTATATAGTACATACATGATTGGAATAAGACGTTATTTCTAAAGTATATATACTGCCGGAAGCAAAAATTTAGGCGAAAAAGTAAATGCGATTTCGCGTATAAATGTCGCGGCGAAAGTTCGATCAAGTGAAAAATAAGATATAGGTATTAGTAATATCTAAAAATGAAGATAATATTCAGTAAAAAAATATTTATATTCGACTCAATATATAAAAAATATGTAGTATAAATCACTTAGAAATTGCCGCGTAAATTTCATGCTAGTATAATCCTCAAAAACATTGGCAATAATATATTTTACTTTCAATGTAAGATGCATTTATATGAAAAAAAACGTCAACGAAAAGTAAGATTGGTAAAAAAAAAAACTTATTTTTAAATTTCAAAATTAAGATATTATATTTTTGTAAAACAAAATATAAGAGATTTTTTTATTTTAAAAATAAATATAGCCCTTAAGGTGTCAAATCAGTGGTAAATAGTAAATGTTTTCAATTTCATTTACCCCTGGTGATACAGGTGTTACTGAGGAGGGCGCCGCGAGCGAGGTCTGATGAGATACTAATCATGCAGAAAATAAGGTTAATTTTCGTTTAAATTTTAAATCTTAAGTAAATTCTAAACGTATGAAGACCAGCTTTAAGTTAAATATAACTAGCTTTGGTTCCTGCCTCCGTCGATAATCTGATATAATTATTGTTATTAACTTACATAGGAAATATATCCATTCATAGGTATATGATATATGTTCGGCTACAACAACTGACAGATTTGTATTATTTGTATATATAAATTATATATGTTTTGTTGATACAAACGGAAATAAATAAGCTCGAATATTAAAGTGACGTGAATCAGTTCAATTATATGGAGTGGAACAGTTCTGGACAGATTGGTTATTGTTTAACGAGAACAATTTTTATCCTGTCGGCGACGGAAACTCAATTCAGTACAATCAAGCTCGTGACGTCGCACGCATTGCGCTTGCCGCCTATTTCAATGTCAGAGTCCTTTTTTTAAATTTCAGAAAGTAGGCGACGAATTATCGTCTTATGCTTTTGGTAATGCATTGTTTTTTTTTAATATTATATTAAAATAATTAATAATTTTGAGTACATATTCCATAGCTTATTTTTAATGTGTTAGAAATAATAAATAAATAGAACAAGCAATTTGTAACGTATATCCATTACAGTAATCCGGTTTGTAATTCGAGATACTTCACAAAGAACAATGCGCGAAAATCATTGACATCCTTCATAATCCACTCACGAGTGAATCTGTGCAACGAGCAAATGCGCTTAATTTAACAAATTGAACCGCCTTCCGCCGAGCCAAGTGGCGGATACGCTATGATGCCGCGTTTGTGACGCACATTACGTACACAACAGCCATTAGGCAGAAACAAAACACTTTTCACTCGCGTAAAGAAAAAAAAAGAAAAATGGAACGTTTCTGAACGAACAATGAAATGCCAATCGTGGCGTTGGAATTATTTAAATTTGGAATTCGCGAAAGCTCGATCGTCGGATGATTCAGTTACTTTGTCCAGTTGACTCATTGACTTCCGTAGAGGTTATTGTGTTTTTGGACCGGAATCGAATTGAAATTAAGGTTATTTATCAGAGCAAAAAAACATATAGGAATTATATTATGGTTGAAAGGGGTCAAAGACTTAAATAACATAGTATATTTTTATACATGTTAAACCATTTTCTTCAATATTATTGTACTATATGTTACATACGTTACACGAAGGGATGTGATAAAATGTTGGTAAAGCTATGTCATATGTTACCAAGTTCAAGGACATCCCTGACCTCGCTCACAGACTGATTCCCGGGTATTTTTGTGACCGGTTTATTTCGGGTCGGGTCCCAACAGTTTTCCTCGACCTCTTTATGTTTACGGAAAATTTTTGTCGCTCCTTTGATAATAAATAAACATGTTCAAGTTAAGAGAAGAAACAGCGTTATCGGACAATATATTAAATTTTACATTCTAATAATATAAGTATTATAACCAATCAGATAATCATACAAAAAAGATCAGTACCGAAGATTTTACAATACATTTTTTTTTCTGAGAGCAAAGGTTTTAATGTCAATGTCAATTTCAATCAAAATATAGCGAAGTGTAAGTATAAGATTTTAATTCGTCTAGACGATATTAAGCTTACCATCCCCTACTTCAACTCCTGTAGGTCAGTGACGTCATCACATAAAATGTCACATAGACAGCATAAACTATAGACACCACATATAGAGAGGCACAGAGCTTACTATAATTAGATCTATGTAGTAATAAACAATAGACAACATAGAGAGGCTGTTTGGGACCTATTTATCAAAATTAGCCTTAAATCTAAGTGATTTTTCTAAATAATTTTTACCTAAAATACTAAAAAAATGTCTAGGTAATAGGTAATCTCACGAAAACAAGCGCTAAGTGAGAATAATAGTTAAAAGCTTTTAGCACTACACAAAAATAACAGCTTATTCTACTCATATATTTTGTTTCTAACCAATACTTTTTTGAATTTATGAATAAATGTTGGTGATTTTTTATATAACTGCCAAGAATATTATCTTTTAAGATATATAAAATCTTCTTAAAAAAATTAGCATACAAAATTTGGATTTCGTTTTTAAAGATTTTTTTTTGTATTTTCATAAAATTTATATTATACTAGCGGACCCAACAGACGTTGTCTTGTACACGCGTCTTTAATTTAAAAATTTCAAACATAAAAAAAATTATATATTGAAAAGTTATCACAATATCTAACGTCATTACATGTACATTTATCATAATTCGACCAATCGATACCGTATGAATATGTAAATAATATTTTTTTGTTTGAATAAATGAATTTGTTCCAATATTTTTTTTTTAATTTCACTTTTTACGTAGCGAAGCACATATCGGGCCGCTAGTACTAAAATATTTTTCTTATTTCTATCGCAACACCAACTGTCAGGGCAGACTATAATTAAAATATAATATTATTTAATATTTGACATTGCCATGGTAACGCAGTCCGTCGAAACCAATGTGAAACATTCCAAAATCACCCACTACTTTCACATTAAAAATTAATTAAAAAACCATTTTCCAGTGGACTAAATTGTGAATCTAAACAATTCTCAAGTCCCCTTGAACACACACAAAGAATTTCATAAAAATCGGTCCAGTCGTTTAGGAGGAGTTCAGTGATACATATATACAAGCACACAAAAAATATGTATATAAAGATAAGTATTTATGTATATGAATATTGTAGAAGATGTATCCTGGAGTAGAAAGAATTTGCACCCTTTATCAGTTAGAACAGAACCGACCATATTTGATATTTGATTTACAAAAAAAAAATTACAACTATTAGAAGATTTAGAGCAAGTATAAAGGTTTCATTGATGTTTTGAACGTGACCTGAATCCGGGATTTAGAATCCGAGAGTACTCCCTAATCTCAGTCCAGTAGACAATTTACTGGACAACACGCCCAAACTGTTGCAGTATGATGTCCAACTTTTTTATATTCCAATTTTATCAAAAAAAACTTTTTTTTTTAAACCATAGCATAAAGTCTTATTTAAAAAGTAGAGTTGGTTTTTTTTTCAAATTACATTAAGATGTTTTTCTACATTTTTGATTAATATATAAAATCTTATTTGACAATCTAGTTCACATTATAAATTTAAATTATTCAAAATCATAACCAGCCAGTAAGTGTCACGTTTTTTTTATATCCGAAAAGAGAATCTTCAAGTAACAATCTCTAAGAAGGCTTTATGTTTTCCTTTACGACTTTTGCGGTAACTCCCTTGGGCTTATGAATTTCCGGACACGGATATCTGCGGTCCCTTCGAGGGACCGTCTGGCGGGTGTCTGGATACGTTATCGAGATTAATGCCATGTTATCTATCGGGACTCAAGGTCACGGCTGCAGGTGGATGTACCATGTTGATATCTGTTAACCCCTTTTAGAATTATTTTATTTTTCTTTGTATTTGTATGGATTGTCATTATTATTGAAGACCTCTGGTTTTACAAGGTATAAATATAATTTATCTATTTAAAGCAATTTCAGGAATTCTAAATTTACACATATTCATACTTTCCGTATTTCAACTGCAAAATAATTGTGGATGAACATATATTCTTGTAATGAAAAAAGTATTTTTTTATAAAATATATTAACAAGTAATTAAAATATCTAAGGAATCAAAGAATCAAAAACTTACCCACATAAAAAAATACCGTAAATTAAAGATTAATCTCACTAAAACTATGAATATGCCATAAAAAAACCAGAATTAAAAATAAAAGACTAAAATAGATTAACAAACCAAAAATATTCTTATTAATCAACTGAGTATATATCTCATATTAATTATTTGTTATTATTTTTTTTACTTAAAACCTAGGCAACAAAACATAAAACAATACGTGTAGCTGGAAATAGACGCGGAAGACACGTGCGGGGCGGCAGGGACTTTCACCCTCGCCCAAGGTCACGCGGACAGACGCGCTGATACAATTTGGCGGTTTACTACGAAACGAAAGTGAACGTAACGTTCAGATATGCTAGAATATTTGATATTCTATTTCAATAATAGAATCAAAAATCTTAGAAATTTCTAAACGTTGCTCTCACTCGATTATAGACTAGACGCGTTCGCAATTTGTCGACGGCGTAATTTGGGCGGGAAATTGATTTTTTATGCCATTAAAGAAGAGGGAGTATGGGGTGGGGAGGTCACGAAAGTTATCGGATTTTCGCGCCTGCCGTGAGTTCTTCGAGTAATACAAGGTTAACAGCTTTATTTCACTATCGCTAAAATAATTATCTGTCAAGACAATATGAAAATCTAACATAATAAATTTTGTTGACGTTCTAATTTATTTTTTTTGACAGACGTAATTCTTTTTCTAAAATGGCGTCTATAGAACAGAAGTCTATCCAAGTATTTTATATTTACGAAATACAAAATGGAAGATTTATTTTATTTATCTTAGGTGATAAGTTATTGCTTTGTTTGTTTATCTTAACGGAAGAAGTGAATTACGTTTTCGGCAATAACAATTACGTTGACTAATTTATCAAGACGAATATACCTACGGCAATAATGCTAATGTTTTTATCACTAAAAGCAATAAATCTCTTGTAAAATATTAACAATTACTATACTTTTATATATAATAGTTTTCTTATAAGATTCCAGAAGACAATATCATATTTTTTACTTCAATATCTTTAATTGTTCCTTCTACGCAAAGTTGGCGTCTACGAAAGTCGATCGAACACGGAAGCGTCGGAACCTAGGTATACTGCAATGCTCTTACGAATTGAATGCACACAAACGCAAGTATTCATCAAAACAAACGCACACTACTGTAATACGTCTGCCGAATTACTCACACACACCTACACGTTCAAGTGAATTGTATTAGTGTGGGTGAATGAGAGAGAGAGTGTGACGAAATTTCACTTTCCGTTTTGGCAACGTCGCGCACCTCCCCGTTCGTCGACATTTGAAGGGGGTGGGTGTACGACTAGTTCTAAACGAAACCGACATTTTCATTTTTAATGTTACCATCCGATTTTCGAAGGTTTATAACCTTTTTAGATCAACGTAATAAATATTTAATTTCAATTTGAGTTATTAAAAAAATACATAAAATTAACTATTATTTATTATTTGATTCCGTTATATGTATGTGTTTCTATGCATACATTTACATTTACGCATACATATATATATTTATATATGTATGTAAATAAATGAGTGGTTAATTACATCGATCATGCGAAATTTATTTAAAAAAATAATGTAGTAATGTAACGGTATAGTGTGTAGAGCATTTCAAATACGCACCCACTTCAAAGCTCAGACGATTCTCGGAAGTGTCATCCTTGAATGTTAGATAGAGACATAAGATAGCGTTATCCCACTCTCACGACTATCGACTTGCAAAGGGACGCGAGTTGAATACTTTTCGTTCATTTTGGAGTTTTATAATTCCGTTCGCGAATGTTAAAATTGAAAGTAATGTGTTGCTTTATAACCTTCCAAATGTCTCGGTATTAAAGGAAATATTAATACAGTAATAACTATAAAGTTCTTATGCGTACTGCTTTATGAATGAATGGTTATATTTATAAATATTTATTTTTTATTTAAATTTAAAACAATTATTTACAGGTGTAGTTATTCTACCTTATTCTTTTAAAGGAATGCTTAGAAAAGGTAATTGAATTTAAATTTTCAGATTTGAATTTATATATTTTTTTTATATACAGAGTTAAACTTCATCGTTGTGTTCGTAATTATTAATGTTGTATAAATTTTGTTTATGACATTTTAATTAAAGAAAATAATTTGCCTAATTTAAAATCTTTTTTCAAAGAAGGTTCTTGGAAAAAGTATACAATAAATTAGGCACAAAGGCATTATTTTAGTTCAACGTTCTTATAAATATAGTACGTTATCTATATTCTTTCATCTTAATATCTAATTCAGCACAGACCTTGGCTTTATATTAATAGATTCACCATAACAATGAGTTTGGATATTATTATCTGTATATTCAGCAAGTCATTGTTTTGTATAGCAAGGTTAGATGCTAAATATCATGTTCCCTTTATATAATGTTTTTGATGAATTCCTACCAGAACAAGAATATTACACTGTACTTCTTTTTAGTAAAAAGAGTGGGTATTTCCGTTCTTAATAAATATACATACACAATTGATTGGTTAAGGCTGTCGCAGGAGTCGAGTTACGGACGGATGTGGCGGAAGTGGCGCGCTCGCAGCCGGACGCGCGCCATCTTGCGTTCGTTTATGCACGAGCCTACATTGTGACTGGCAATTGATTTTTTACTTATAGCCAATGGTATTAAACCTTTTTATTAATATTAAATTCTAATTCCCATGATATTTTCTTCCGAGACAAAGATGATTCAGCCATCTTAATATATTGTTATGTTCTTTTATAATCAAGACAATATATTATCTTTCGCGACAATTCAGATTATGGTAAATAACGCAATAATATTCTTTATCCACATACAAATAAAGTCGGTATTATTATAGAAATAGTTGTTGACATTTGACAGTTAAGCGATTAAAGCGCTTTGTTATTAAAAATCAACTACCAGGTAGAAGGCTATTGTTGGACGACTCTTGCGCAACGAAAGCTGTGATTTGTGATGAAAAAACACAATAGCTGATAAATCGTTTGCAAATTCAAAACTTGCAGCTGGTTTGTGGTAGCGATTAGATTTAAAGAATACTTCTCTAAGAAAAAGACTTTGACTAACTCGACTACTATAATAGTCAGGCATGAAAGTTTCATACATATGTTATTAATATAAAAAACTTATTTAAAATTTTAAACAAATATAGAACGCAAAATAAACCTATACGGACTGGGTTTCGGGCACGAGGCCTCTGGGAACGGAACGATTTCTCAATGGTCACTTTATATCTATTTTTAGTTTTATATATAATCTAAATAAAACAGGAATTAGGAATTAGCTAAGTTTTGCGAAACAACTCCTGAGCAACTTTTGATTATTCTTAACAAAGCCACTAATTAATTAAATTATATCAGAGACTGTATATACATATATGGAAAATAGGCGATAATCAAAATTATTATTTCTTCTGTATGAAGATCATTATTGAAGCAAGACAAAACATTTATTCACTTTGAATACTAAGCTTGGAGTTATCACTAAGCTTGGAGCGTATTATCTTGATTCTGATAAAGGAATATATTACTTTCACTAAACTTTGTATACATCTACAATGGTATCATGAATTAATATTTTTATTTATTTCTTAAGCTATTAAAAATATAAAGCAAAATTTGTTTTGAAAGATAGCTTTTAAATATTATTTCAAATATTAAAAAAAAAAACTCAAAAGTTTTAAAAATATTTTTTCTTTTTTTTGTGAAATATGCATTTTAAATGACTCGATTATCTATAAAAGTACATGTTATTAAAGTCTAGTGAATGCAAGAAAACTCAAAGACGAAAAAAATATTTATATTACCTAAAATGAATTTTCAGCTAGATTTTTTAAGTCTTTTTGCTAATTTATTCAATTGAATTATAGTATAAATAAGAGAATAGAACATTTCCTAAATCGATTATGATGAAGTGGGTTTTTTTTGCCCTAAAAGTTTGACCCCTCATGACTCTTTCATCCCTTAGTCATGTACAAGTTATGAGGTTCTAGAAGAAGTTAGTAATAGTACCTACAGATACCAATAATGTAACTTAGATAATGTATATAATAATATTTATGTACTCGATATACTATAATTATATAAATACTTTAGATATATTAATAGTTTTAAAAGTCTTTTTATTTTTTTGTATTATAAAATATATGAATGTTGAACTACAATTATTTAGTTTAAAATTTTTATTCTATATACTTTGATGATTGTTTTTCTGTTTGTTTGTAAATAAAAATCTGTCGACTTTCACCCAGTCTAATCTAACTACTGTTACCTTTCAGTTGAGTTGATTCAGCCAAACAGTTGTGTTGAATCTGAAAGACTATAGAAATCTTACCTGAAACAAACAAAAAAAAATTCAATATATAATTCAAGACAATAATTCAAGATATATTGTAATTGTGTAGTGTTTTAAAGGTTTTCAAGCTATTTAAATAAAATGTATCAATTTAAGGAAATTAAAATCAATTGACTTTTGAAATACAATTTATAGAATGGCAAAAACATATATATAAAAAAACCATAATTGTCAATAAAAATTAAATTTATAAATTACATATTTTGGTTTTTAACGGGTATCAGTTATATGAATAATAAAATCAATCGGGCAATTTCTTCATACACACTCCCACAGATAGGCACACAAACAAGCCATATATTATTATATATTCTTTATATCTCTTTAAAACTTATACACACCCACAGATAGGCACACAAACATATATATTATATGTTTATATTTTCTAGTAAATGTATGTGTTGATATACCATGATCATTTATACAGTGACGCGTGTCAGTCTGTGTGCGTCAATCTTAATTAAATTGACGTCTGTTATTGTTATTATAAATAGTAGCCTTCCTCACTAATTTTAATTGGATTATTATGAATGTGTAAAAGTGCCTTACATTTACTTTTATTAGCGTACAAAATGTATTCTAATAATTCTCAGAAAATATACCTTAATAAGTAACGGAAAATGAGATTCCATACTCAAAGAAAGAGAGAGAGCGAAAGTGTCCGATGATATTGAAGGAACCAAGTGGAATAGCACAATTTTTTTTTATCTAAATATCCGTGATCCATGATGAATATTGTAGATACCATTAAACAGTCACACCACAAGTACGCCATAGTTGGAGCTTATGAATAAGAGCGTCGAATGGATTTGAAACTAATCGACCACAATTACGACTTATCATTGATGTGAATAGAGAGAGAGAGAGAGAGAGAGAGAGAGAGACAGAGAGAGAGAGAGAGAGAGAGACATAAAGAGATTGTTATCTTTATATCTACATTGTTTTAACATATATATTTACAACAAACATACTAACTAGACGATACAGCTCGTATGTCACACAAATATAGCTGTATCTGATTGAACATTTTTAAGGTACTTAAAGCATGTTATCGAGGATAAATGGAACAATACAATAAATCCATCGACGGAGGCAGCTGACATGATGTACATATGGTGTCTACTTCCTACCTTGCAGCTGCGCCTGCGCACTAAAGGTTATGATGACTGACAACTAGAAAGGTCACCGGATCGATTTTATTTAACCAATAGTTTAATTAAGATATTAAATAATGTATGCATAATGCATTTAGTACATGTTTGTAGTAATTAATTGCTTGGTGTTTTTACAAGAAACAATTGTTATAGGTCATGCTAATTAGAATTAATTATATGGCCAATCGAGTATAGTTTAATGTTTGAAACTGTTATTTTTTATATTTATTAATAAAACCGTTATATATGTATTTGTTTTGAAGCTGTTGGTATAAAAAATATAATCAAAGGTAAAAGGTAAGATAATTCTTAAAGAATTAAACTTTTTCTATTGTCAAGCTGATAAACATGGTTTGATATTCTATGGTCGACCCATAGAAGTCTACCTGGATACAATATAAAAAACGGGTCATCGAACTCATGCAACAGCTGCTCTAATTCAAAATGGCGGATAATTATGTCAAAAATTAATAAACTGGCATATTAGAAATTTTGAAACGAATTTCCAGAACGATATATACCAATAAAAAAAGATATAATAAATTAATATATTGAAAATATTTATTAATAATTACGCGGTTTAAGTTTTTTAAGAATTATATTGACATATTATAAATATGCCTGGAGCTTATAAAATGCTTGGCTATTATATAAAATTAATTAATAGTTTTTGTGACGCGGCATATGGCAAATAAACACATGCATCTATAATAGGAGGTCCTAATTACGTGTTTACCATCCGATGGGAAAAACGAAACCAAACCGCTGAAATTTATTATGGAACGTCACGATTATTTTATAAGGATACAGTTTGATAGCAATTAATTAACATCAGATATGTCAGTTGTTCTAATATAATTATTTTGTGTAAACGTGACTTGCTTAAAAGTTAACTTAAAAGTTACTGTTACTTGCTGACTTAGTTATAGTTATATCGTTCTAAAATGAGATATAGTTTGTTATATATATAAGTGAAAAAGTAATCAGAAGCTGGGAAATTTCATAACAATCTTGCAATTTCGCTGCAAATGAGGAAGATGTAAATGTTTGCCGTTATAATATTGAGTTTCGTAAATGGAGTAGTTTTTAACTAAATTTAGAAAGCTTTTAAGCATTAATAATATACATAATATAAGCTTTTAAGCATTAATAATATAATATATATTAATATATATGCAAGACTTTGATTTTCACTCTTTTATTTGATAGAACTACTACTAACAATTATAAGTACCGCTAAAAGTAGTTTAATATTTAGTCTTAGTCTAACTAACTACATACATATATAAATATACTTTAAAAAAAAATACATTTCACATGGTTATTTGTAATTAATTGGCCACTACAACAATCCCAACAACATTTGTTTTACGAGTTTTTACAAATCTTGATAAATAACACAAAACAAACTAAACAAAAAATTTTGCTACCTCTTTTACTTATTACTCTGTATTTTGTAAGAAGTACTTAAAAGGCCAACGCCCGGGCGCCTTACCTACGCTCAGAGTTAATGCTAGTTCAGAGACATCAAGACATCAAATAAATTTTGTATGGGAAAACTTAAAATTTTTAAAACTATTAATTTTAAGTCGTGGAACAAATATTGTTGGGATTTATGTAGAGAGGCTGCCTGCAAGAGGTGGCCAATTAATTACAAATAAACCTGTATATTTGTTATAAAAAACATAAAAATAGATATTTAAAAATGTCATAGAACCAGACTCTATTCCAAAGGAAAGCTTTCAAAGCGCTAATAAAATTGATGAACAGACAAATAAATACAACACAAACGTTCATATAAATTAATAGAATATATATTCAATGAAAGGATAACTTCATATTTCTCTATTCCCACGGATTTTTTATTAAAAAAATGAAAAGTCCACAGTATAAATCAAATAAAGGTGTCTCGGTATAGCGTTACAGTGTTTGAGTGAGGCGCGGCGGAAGCTTCAGAACCGGAGCTAAATCATAAATTATACTTTACTGTTCCCGCCGGGATCCAGTTACTTGCAGTTACTATTATTGCTACACTGTCATTAATTGATGAAAACGAGACCTATGAATTATTTTTTGGATCTTTAACCGCGTTGGTCATGGTCGAGTAGTTAGAGTAGACGCCTAACGTATACTATACCGGTGCAAATGGACTCGGGTTCGATTCAGGGACAGACATGTATGTGATGATATGTCTGTATTTCTGGGTTTTGTAGTTTATTTAACATATTCGCAGTTTATGTGTATTTCTATGTATTTGTATCGTTGTCTAACACCCTTAACACAAATAATTAATTTGCTTTCTTGGGAGTTAAATCAATTTATGTAATCAGTCCTGTGTTATTGTTATTATTAAAGACTAGTGTTTTCTAAGGTTTTCACGAGTACTACACATTGAAATAAAACTATTTTTACGGATTTAACTCGCGTATATTGAATTAAATTTTAAATTTACATTTTAAATCTAACCCGACGTTTCGAATGCTTTACAGCAATCGTGTTCACGGTAAGACGAGATGGAGGTGTCTGTCAGTAAGTCAGTTAATTAGTTATCTTGAGGTCTTACAGTGCGGTCTCAGACATGGGATTTTATATTTTTCAAAAGTGGGTCCCAGGTGTTAGATAAGATACTGTTAGTGTGTTTTGTGTGAATCCTGAACTGTACGCCCGGAAGCTTAGAAACCGTTGGAGGTAGATGACTAATTAACTGACTTACTGACAGACACCTCCATCTCGTCTTACCGTGAACACGATTGCTGCAAAGCATTCGAAACGTCGGGTTAGATTTAAAATGTAAATTTAAAATTTAATTCAATATACGCGAGTTAAATCCGTAAAAATAGTTTTATTTCATTATTAAAGACTTATAAAATTTTATGAATAAGTTAGTCCTTAATTATTTTAATTTAAATAACATGTGAACTTACCCAGTGTCTAAATTACATTAATATTTAATGTGGTTATCACCCCATTAAGTAATTAGCACTCCATCATCAGGCTTCATTGGAGTATTTTATTTACCTTCGTTCCCTCATATCTCCCTTACCCTATATCGGTGCATAAAAACTGCAATTACCTATCAGTTGCTTTACACAATAACCAAGTTGGCAAAGACCCTAACCAATCCAGTGAGAGCTCCCACGTCTCTCTGTTACTTGGAAGATGGGAAATCAAAGCGGTGGGTGGAAAAGATGCAGGGATCAAACGATAATGGTGAAAGCGGAAGGGTAGAAAGGCTTTAAGCCTGGAGGTCGTTAGCCTGGCTTTGATTGTTCGATGAGTACGGCAATGAGTCACTAACATAAATAAACAGAGAATTATACTCTTTGTTTTTGCAATAAATTCAGTTTTCTTGAACTAAGATTAAGCTTTATCTAGTCTAATCTATGAAATAAATAAATCTATATAATATTATATGAAAACCACTTATAGAAGCGTCTCTATCTTCAGTGAATTTTTGTTATTAAAACTAGATATTCTTCGTACTCTTATACGGAACATAAAAGTTCACGTAAGAATCGTATGTGTTTGTTTTTCCCCATCTGCCCCTATATGCCTCTTATAAAGTAGGCAGTGCGTTCACTAGGTTATGGTTCCCCCTTGCTACGCCTTCCACTATGTTAGTATATAACCAACTTACATAGTATATAAACTATCTTCACCCTTTGCTCTCGTTACCTGTATCGCCTCAGGTAAATAGTTTTACTGCCAGTACTTTTCAATTAACCCCTTTCATGTATTTTTTCAATTATGCATTTGTATAGATTATTTATAATTTCACTAACTTTAAATATGTTATTTGTATGTCATTTCTTAACAGATTATTGCGAATTGATTCCATAATTAGAACCAAAAATAGAAAGTAAGGATGTGTGTACAAAATAACACCTAAATTTTGTACACTTATACTACATTTTAATTGAATTAAATTCAATTAAATTGAATTATACCAATCATTGTCATGTAAACACAACCTGACACGTATTCAACGTAGGTCAGATGTATGTAGGTTAGGCGTTCAGTGCGTGGTGGGAGGAGTCAGAGTAGGCTTATGTACTAACTCTACGCACTAGGTACAAATAAAAACATTTTTAATAACCCTATATTGCTGGGATTGTGATTATTGAGTTTCAAAAATGGCGGACTTTGATTAGTTCAATATATTGTTTATGTATTACAAAATATGAATTTAGAATAATATTTTTATTAGGTTCTATTTCTTTCTAAATATCTTGAGGACTCGCATAAACTGTAAACCATTTAAATAATGAATATTTTTTTTATATAGTATAACAAAGATGGAACACAATATGTAGGTATCTAAGGACAGAATTAGAATGCTTGGGGTGGGGGGTGCTAACGCTGCATGCCTTCGCGCGTTAGGGAAGTCTCTAATGAACTGGATGAACTATAACTTCGTAGTCTAGCTTATCTATACTAGCTTGGGGACCCTGGTTTGCTTGCGGTATATTTTTTTACTACTTTATGTTGGTTATTCATTACAAATTTTAATATGATGTGAAAGTTTTTATTTATTAATAATATTATTATATTTTCATGCTTAACATATTGTCAAGTGTAAGTGAAATGCCTCTGTGTGTTTCCATTTTTGTATTTCTTGTACCATAAACAGGCAACAATTTCCAAACGAACATAGTAATGAAGCACTAGGTTTAAAAGCAAAAATATTTTTTTAAATATGTGTTAAAAGCACTTCAAGTCAAGTTAGAATGGTTAGGGCCCGGGGCGCGGAACTGCGTACGTATGCGTGGGCACGCGCGATTTTACCACCGCATTGAACTGAACGCACCACTTACTCGCACTGCTTTACTTAATGACAAGAGGTATGTATAACATATAAGAACTCATTTTAATTATGATATAGAAATTACAGCGAGATTTTTTGTTTGGCTGTTTGAATACAACCTTTACCCGTTTTAAGGTTGTGATTTAAAAAAGTAATGCACATTGCTGTCATTTCTTATTTTATCTGTCATGATTACTTGTAGGTCACGTTTATAAAAATGTATGAAATATATATTTCAGCAATAAATAAAACGCACAGCACAATTTCGTGTTGTGTTAAATGCGTAGTAGGGGTGCATCAACGCACCCCTCACGCACTTACGCACACTTGTACAAGCAGTGCACCTATATTATGAAACTAGAGCGTGATTGGTCGAGATTTTTGCTTGTGTGGGTAACTGTTTGGTTGTAGAAAAGAGGTCGTATAGATAAAGTTATTTATATCTGCGCGTTCTAGGCTATATGAATTAGTTGCGTGCATTGGGGTAGTCTTCGCTAGGAAAAAGTATTGATTTGTTGCTTGGTGGAGGAGTAATACAGAGCTTTGCCGGTTTAAGATGATGCAAGAATTATTTACATAAAAAAAAGTAAAAAGCTACGTTACAATGTACTTTTTAATTCGTGATTGATATGCAAAACCGGTTTAAAACGACGCCTATGAGTATTTTTTGTTGCTTGCACACATGAATGAACGCAACTTTAATTCTTCTTTTAAAGTTTTATTATCAAGCGACAATGGCTTCTTTATTCGATGCAAGTTTATACAGCCGCCATGTTGCAATGACGGGTTTATGAGAATAAAAGATTTTTTTAAATATAAAACTATTCGTAAAATTTATTGTATTTTATTTATTAGTTTTAACTTGGGAATATAGTTTTGTCATTATGGAATATTAATATCACGACGACAATTTTAAGAAAATAGGGAATGTACCCTAAGATTTTTTATTTAATGTCAAGCAGCCATTTTAGTTTCAACAATAAATTAACGAAACAGGTCCTAAAAATCCTACTGCCTAGTCAACAGTAATACAAAAAAAAATAAACGAATAAAACCTATATTTAACACCTAGCTGCAATTAAGAACTTATCCACGCGCTGTTCGATAAAACCTACGTCAGATAAAAAAAGATCATTACAAGTTGATGAGTCCGTCAATGCATCTTGCATTAGTGTCCGTTACATCAGCTGATAGCACAAAAAGCTACCATCTGCCATCCCGTGAATCACCGGCCCTTGGCGCGTGCCCGAAAAAAAAAACAACCGTTATACGCTCTGGACTCACGTGGCGGACCCCTGTTCAAATCCAACACGATACTTTTTTGTGATATGTCAATGTCATTGCGAATTTAAAAAGAATATTTTGTTTCTATATTTGTCTCTATGTATCTCTCTCTCACTTTAATTTGTCTGTTACATTGTTATGTTTAATAGTATACTATGTATTTTTGGCAGAATAACTGGTTATTAGAAGTTAATTATACCTAGCAATAAAATTATATTACCATTGAAGCAGTGGCTATAAATATCAAAGACCTAGACATAATGTTATTAGAGATAAGTAATACGATAAAAAATACAGATAATAGTAATAAATCCTTTTTAATTTCAAGATGTCGCGACGATATTCTGTGCCATTAATCCGAAAAAAAATCTCGATTAATCTAAATATACACAGAACAAAAAGAACATTAAAATCTGTGATAATAGCAGTAGATTTATTACAAAGTTTCTTGTTAATGTTTATCACTGTATTATTTCCGAAGTTTTAAGAGAAAATCTCATTTACTTTTTATCAAGACCCTTATATTCCTAAATATTATTTTGAATGATTATTACTCCACATTTTTTTTTACAACATATTTAAAAAAAATATATACGTTAACAGCCTAATATACTACCTACTTTAGAGTTCACTTCTGTATTGAAGACTTCATGACAAAAATCAATAATAATTATTAAACATTTTAATATATCAGAGTTTTTACTAAAGCTTGATATAGATGATACATTAAACTTTAAGCGTTAAATCAAACAGATTTGAAGACAAGTTCTATCAAAAGCCAACAATATAAGTACCAGCTGCACTACAAACACCTTTAACCGACAATGAGACAGATCGGTTCTTGATAAAAATCCTAGTATTGCCAGTACGTTTTGATTCTCCAATCAAAATGCATTGCCGCAGCTGTCGAGCACATTGCTCAGCGCGTGCGCAGATAATATGGACGACATATGAAACTTAGTATAAATAATATGGTTATATAAAACGGATGTGGATTGTAAAGTTTAGATTTTATGAATATATTAAGATTTTAGAATAAAGATTTATTTTATATATAATTATTATATATATTTATCTATTTATATAAAACTGTTTCGTTACTGAGTGACTGGCTGACAAATAGACAATTGCCGAAACTACTGAACACAAGAATCTAAAATTTGACATGTGTGTTTGTTAGGGAGGTAAAAAAGGATTTTTGGAAATTGACCCCTTCCCTCTTAAGAGGTAAAAGGGTGGGTCCAATTTTGTATGAAAACATTCAGACGTGGTCGCTTGTCAATTCCCGCTCTAATTTATTTAACATACATAATAACATACATACATGCACTACATAAATAATATAACACTTTTAAATCCCTTAAGAAGTAGGCAAAGGTGTTATTAAATACATGTAGTCGGCTTGATAAAAAAACGCTATATAACCGAATTACACGAAAGCGAAGCTGCGGGAAAAAACTAGTCCTTCAATATTTTCATAACCTTAAATATATTTAAATTTAACTCATTTCATTACTTTTAATTTAACGAGCAGAAGGCTTCGTAGCAATTACGTTCAAGTGATGTAGAATAGTTTCATTTCACTGAAAGCACATTAAACGTCTGTGTGATGATTGGTACATTTATTTTAATAAGAACACTAGGAAAAATCTCAGGTACACATAATTACTTTAAAAGTAGGCTTCAAATAAAGGTGATTCCACACAGAACAAGGGCATGTCTCCCTTCCCCCGGCTAAGCTTTACGGCGGTTGTTTTAAAACTAATTTGCTAAGTTTAAGTTACTTTGCAGCCCTTAACTTATAATCGTAAATTAAGTCAAGTAGGTTTCTTCTCTGAAGTTTCTGTCGAAACTTATGCTCTGGAATCTGCTTTTTATTAATTATTACATTAGTTTGTTAAGGTTTTAATTGTTTCTTGTTGTTATTATAGGTATTTTCAACATTAGATTACGTCAGTTATCTCGGAGTTCATACTGCCAATTCAATTGTTTTTGATATTGAATGTCAGGCAGATAAAAGAAATAAAAATATTAGTGGAGTAAATATTTCTACATACATACATCTTTAGTTATTATCTTATTTAATAAAATAAAAATTACTTTTATCTTTTAAGATTATCATTTAAAGAACGATCTTTACTGATATTTCTCAAAAAAAAATCAGATTTTTTTTGTTTTCTTTTTAATACAATTTTGAAGAAAGCTATTTGTTCGTTACAAACGATTGTTAATCACTATAATTTCATTCTTAATCCTGATCCTATATAAAAATTGTGTATCAATTTCAAAATAAATGAATGTTGAAAAGAAATTGCCTGCGATTTTTCATGGGCTATTAACTTTGCAGTTGTTTTTATTACACTTTTATGGAAATACCGGCCTTTGTTTTGAATTTCGATTCGTATACATTATTACTACTGTCATTTAGTGCGGTATCTTCAAGTAATTATTATCTTAGGTATAGATAACTATGTGCTCTACTTTTATTAAAAACATGTCTAGATGAATGGTTATATTGTCTTAGAAATAGACAACTATGTACTCTGATTACAAACATGTGTAGATGGAGTATTAAACCAGAAATGTTAAAAATTATAGTACGATAACATCTTTAATACATTGTGGAATTTTCGGTGTTGCATGTTGCATGGATGCAATACTCCCTAAACTACCCACGATTATGGTATTTAAGTGGTAATATTATAATATTTATAGCAAATGTTATGTAGACTAACAGTAAATAAATATATTTAGTAAGTGCGATTACATCAGAAAATTTTATGTCCTATACAAAATAAATTCACTTAATATGCCTTATAAAATACTACAAATTGTATTTTAATAACATACCTAGTAATGGTAACAAAATGAAAAAACCGTTTTAAATTATGTGTGTATTTATGTATGTAAATATGATTACAGTTATAATAACTAATAAGCTATACGTGCAAAGGGCGCGTTCTTTTAATAAGCGTTGACACAATGCTTCCGCCATTACACAAAGCCCGCGAAACCGTCCGACGACAAGATGGCGCTAATCTATGCAGGCGAATAAATTAATGCAAATACCTCCTCGTAAATAAGTCATACAAGTGTTTGCGTCATTCACAAATAGATTCGATTTTTTGTATTTTACGAACACAAGTGTTTATGTTAACCTTAACTTTAAATTATTAGATTTTTTTTAAACCTTATAACAATAAACTCAGTTTTCCTTCGTGTATGGTGGTGTGCATAATGCTAGAACATACCTACGCAACTAACCCTATTATTATTGTATGTTTCTCATAGTCAATAATAATAGATATATTTCTAATATATAAGTATGTAGAGTTCGAAGTATTTAGAGAATAAAATGATCCTTACCTTCTTCTCCGTCAACTTCTCGCATCTTCTCTGTTTGCATATTTGGTGTGACTTGTCATTCCTACACGGAGCACAGTCACCACAGTTGTCTTTTCGTTGGCAGCCTATACACTCCCCACATCTCTTTCTCTTCTTTTTAGTCTGCGATGAAAAGAACTAAAATTAAGTCAATTTGTTTGTCTGTTACTTGATATTTTGATATAAAATACGTTATTAATTAATAAACTTTAATGATAATAAAGTTTATCCCCAATCTCTCTCGCGTGTCGGTCGTTCCTAAAACATAAAGAATGCAATTATTACGCAGACAACAATTTCGGCGTATTTTGAACTCCTTAATGATTCGTCTGGGTCATGCGCAGCGTTCAATCGTGACGACAGAATATAACGTAAATAATATTACCATTTTTTATTTTTTATTTAATTTATTTACAAAAGAGGTTGTTTATCGGTTTCTAAACGGTTATTTTTTATATATAAATATAGTAGTATATTTACAGCTTGCTTTTTACTTCAAAGTAGCAATTACGGTTTTAAGTACAAAAAGAATAAATAGTGATATGTGTGAAACTGTTACGGTCTTAAATATTAAAATAAATAATGAGGTAAGTTTTTTTATAATATTTTTTATTAATTTATATTTAAAGTAAAAAACACAAATGAATATTATATGGTACCTCTAACATGTATTATACTGTACGTTTTAACGAGATCCAATCAAGCTATAACCATAAACATAACATCTGTTTGTTATTTCCATTTTATTCGCACGAAACTGGCTTTGTCAAGATCAAAGTCATGATTGTGACAAACAGCTGACGTATACAATGTTAGAAAATTTAAATTTATTTGTTTAAATTTTAAACGGTAAGTTGTTTTTAGATAAATATAAAACTATTACCTACTTTTATTAATAAATTAATAAATAATAGTTTAATTACAATTCAATATTAATATTATCGATTTTTTCTAATCTCTCATTGCTGTCATGGCAGATGTGCTCATACAGAGTATAAAGAATATATTATTTTTATTAAATATTCCACCTAACGCCATGTGCACAATAAAATATAAGTCATTTGAAATAATTTAAGGCAGTCAATACACAAACTTTTAATTTATTTTGTAATTTGCCTATGGCTTAGTTTGCAATTACATTTTTTTTATTAATCAAAGTTGAATACTAAGAACCTTTGTCTTTTTACACAGTTAATAAATAAGTTAAATGTATTCTATCTCTTTTCCTCCAGTTTCGTACTTTGTTTCTAGGAAACTTTCACATTGGATTCCCCCCTGAGTGAGTCATTCGTATTACGAATAGGCTATTGAAATATAGAGTCTAATACTGAAATACAAAGATTTTGTTTTCAGAGTCGTTTATCATACTTTCTGACATAATTATTTATTGCAAAATGTATATTTTACCAAAATCTGTTTAACTATATTATACGGATAATTTTTCGGAAACAAATATTATTTTTGCCATTTTTATTTCCCAGACTTATTTACTTATTTAAATAATCGTTGTTCTGACTTGGAAATTTGATAAAGCAGACTGTATAACGGGTATTCAGCTTATTAAAATGTAATTTTCTGATAAAATTCGCGTGCGTCTAATGAGTTCGATAAAAATCTTACCATCATTCTTTATAACAGAACTGTAATAAGATTAATTTGTATAACATGAATATGGAACAAACTGAACAAATAACCTATTACGTATAAAAATAGTCTTAGGCCGTGTAATTGATATTCTAGACAAAATTGCTCATTGAATTTCAATGCAATTAGCTAACATCTAAAACAAGCAAATAGAAGTCGCAAAAAGTCTACGATATAATTACTATAACAGCTGCTAGTTTAAAGGTGTTCGTTATTAGTCTAGGAAACGCTGACATTTGGCGAGGAATGTCACTATATGCTGGACCTTTTCTAGAAGTTAGATGCCTTTTATAATTATTCCTTTACCAGCGACATATAATTGATGATAATTCTATTTATATTTTTATCAAATATGTCTATTATAAAAACTGTAGTGAAACTAACGAGGTGGCTTTTGAAGTATTATCCCGCATAATTAAGATTTCTTTGTAACTATTAATCTGTTGCGCGGCTGAAAATATTTTTATGAAATTTAGTTTTTATGTCCTTCGATGATTCTGTGTTTTTTTTTATATTATAAAATTTTATATCGGGAACTATTTTACGGGTCTTGCTAAATTATACTACCAACTCAACCTAACTTTTTAAATTGGATATTTTTAACAAAATAAAAATAATTAACTTCAACAGAATATTATTGAAATAAAACTATTTTCAATGGATTAAGCTTTCGTTTAATTAAATTTACATTTTAAACTTTAACTTTAAATATATTTTGTCTTCCCATGAACACGATTGATGCAAAATATATAAAATATAAATAGATAAATAAATGAAATATATCGAATAGTAAATAAATTAAGGAGATTAATTCGTGAAAATTTTTTTTAATGATAATTTAAGAAAATACTGAACATTTTTGCTTAATTACACTTAATATGTTATGAACTTTTTCAACTTTCAACGCAGGACACGCGTAAATCGCTAAGTTTTAATTTGTGCTTTAAACAAGAGGAAGTTAATTTATGGAGGAAGAAGCAAATCGGCTAACTATTAAATTTATAGCCGCGAAGACAGAGTTCGGCCATTTCGAAACTCGGAACTGAGAATAAGAACTGCTCTCGAATAATAAAAGGTGAAATTACTGGAAAAGTTTTTCTTTTTAGATTTTTCTCGAATATGTTCATTCGTTCAGTCGCCATGTAGGCGAATACAATTCTGAGAATTCTCATATATTTTGTCGAATATTCGCTTTTCGCAATTCCCCAGCGTCTTGTTTACGCAATTTGACAATTCGCGGAAAGAGAGATTGGGTGTCGTATTTGATTTTATAGTGCCTTTTTAAGATCTATAATTTAAAAGTTATTAGGGCCACTGAAAAGTTACAGAATCAAATAATCCAGTTAATAGTCTTAAGAAACTCACCTGTTTTTCGCTGGATATGTCATCGAGCTCCATTGGGCCCGTGGTCATAGGTGGTGCACCATGCATGGGAGACTTAAACCCAGCAGTAGATGACACTGCGGCCACCTGTCCACTACTTTCAGACCCCATCTCCATGTTGGAACAATCAGATTCTGAACTGTTTGCTCTCATTTTCCGTCGTTCCTTCTTTCTAAAATCTGACCTGGTCGGAGATGAACCGCTTCCAAAACCATTTACTTTCTTGTCATAGCTATTGTCAATTAGCATTGGATTTTGAAAATTACTATGATGCAGTCCATTTGGCGTGTATTTATCTTGCAATGACTTCATGTCAAACGGCTCATTTTTTAGAACATGCACGACTGTGGGGCTTTGAATATTCTGTATTAGGCTACCATTTTGATGTAAGAGCGTTCCATTTTGATGTAATATACCGTTTTGGGCGGGAAATGCGTTTATTGTTGCAATATTTGGTTGGTAAAGCTGTATGTGTCGATCATCTATGTAAGCTTGTCCGGTTGGAGCTAGTTCTCTTGCTTGTAACGGAGCCGGGACGATAGGGTAACTGCGCGCGTTCACGGCGGTCAAAGTATGAAATGTTGTAGCATTTACCGGTGAAAGAGTAGTCAATGTACTGGATAAGGGAGCAACCTGAGCTAAGGTTGTTAAGTGAGCTGGTGATGACGGTGTTGTTAGTTGCGTGAGCTGGGTTAACTGACTAGGGCTCGCGCTTGGTGTCGGGCTCGCGGTGACAGGTACTGGTGTCACACTTGGGAGCCCTGTCTCCGGTATCACTGTGGTTTCTGGAAATGTTTGAAACTGGCTTTGGAAGGACGGTAGCTTGTTGGGTATCGGTTGCAGGGTAATAGATTGGTACTCCAGAGGGGATGCAAAGCCCGCTCGAAGTATCGCATCCTTCGAGTTGACCGTAATAGGCATGGATTCCCACGGGCGGTACTGCGGCTGGCTCGCTATGACCGAGACCGTGTCGCCGGTCCTCTCGTAGTACTCCCAGGCGGGGTCCAGGAGCCGCGCGTCGGCGGTCAGTATTCTCTGTTCGTTCTCCGCCATGTCGCCGAACGTAGAGAAGGGCGGTAAGAGCGCGCTGTCCGCGCCCGCCTCGCTCCTGAGCGCTTCGCTCATGACGTGTTCACTCTCAACCTCATCGCGTCACTCTTATTTACTACCTTTATAAATAAGCTCTACTAAGTCTATTTACGTTGTACTGAACACTCGCAACTGAACTGGAACTTGATAATTTGTACTCTTTGAACTGGCTTCGTTTGTCTTTCGTTATCCTAAATAGCACTAAATTTACGGTTATACGGCACACCGGTTAACACTACACTAATCACAATAACTTCGTTTTCTTACTAACAATAAATTATATAAAAGTCCTTAACAACAGTTAAATTATACGAGTCTTATACCTAGTTATAAAAATCTTTGGCTGACTTTTTAGAAAACGCTCGAGGAGTTGGTTCGATTTAAATTTGTTAACTATTAATAAAATATTTTGTGCACTCGTTTAACGAACTATTTTATTTTGGAACGTTAAAATACTGGTCGTTGATAGATTTTCTTTTTAAATTTTCTTCAAGGCTTCTTTTATTGTAAATACCGATTATTTCAGACTTAAATTAATTTGTACTGTTTGGGAGTTAGCGTATACTATCTGTTTAAAGTTATCCGTTAAAAGGTTTAAAAAATAGTGCTTATATAATTTTTTTGAAACGAAAGATATGACTGGAGGCTTTGGTTTGAGGCTTATGTGGATTTTGGTTAGTTTTGGTATCGCACGGGGAGGCGGAGGCTGGCCGATGTTATCCGTGCGGCCTGCACCAATCTGTGGACAAAAGATATATTAATAATAACAATATCACAGGACAAATTTCACAAATTCATCTAACCCCTAAGTAAACAAATTATTAGCTTGTGTTAAGAGTGTGAGTGTGATAACGACACAAATACAAAGAAATACATATTGTACTTTTAATATATATAATAAACGAGCAAACCTAGGAATAATGGGTAATCGAACCCAAACCCCTTTGCGCCGTTAGGCGCCTGCGCTAACCACTTGACCAACGGGGCCATAAATAATAATAATAATTGTATTTATTTATTAGTATACCTGCACTAAACTTACTATTTTATATATTTCTGTAACGTTTTACCTTTTTAGGCTCGTTGTACATACATAGATAAACGTTATTTTAACGCAATTTCTGATGTTTAAATCCACAAATAACAATTAATCACAAAATGATATTTATATAGAATATAGACTAACTGTCAAAATATAATAAAAATTCAGTATTTTACAGGTATCTAAGAATACATGTTAAATTAAAATCCCCGTTAAATTATGATAATTACTAACAATAAGACTAATTTTATATAAACATATTTATGATATATTTGCGCATGCGTAGAAGATGTTATGAAGCGGTCCTAAATCGATGGCGGGAACTGGTAATATTTGGAGAATTTTGAATATTTTAATGGTAGTAATTATTAGAAAGAAAAGGATAGTCATATTTTTTATGTTAAACATATATGAACTATTATTTAAAATTGAAGTAGACGGAATCATACATTATTTAAATATTATGGTAGGCGTCTATGATAATATTTGGACAGCTTTTATACAACTGACACATATTTCAAAAATACTTTTTTACTTGGTTGAAGTAAATCATTTTTAACAGAATCGAGCAAATCAGGCGTCAATGATAATATTTTTAGAGCTTTTATACAAATGAATGACACATATTTTAAAAATAGTTTTGAACTAAACAAATTTAAATGGATTAAAGCATATATTTTACATTTTAAAAATTCAAATAACATTATAAATAACGAATTCTGTTTATGTGTCTTCTTTCATATTCTAAAATAATAATAATAATATAAGTTTAAAACTCGTAATTACTGCATTTTTTTATACCACGTCTTTACGTGTCTAAACTTTTCTAGAACAAAACTAGTCTATCCTTATAATAATTCCATTAAAGACATATAATAAAAATCAATAATTGATAATTTTACAACATACGTTATTCCAGAACTATTCGGGTATCGTCACGTTGTCGTCACGCTTGTAAACAATCTATTATTAGTACGCATAGCCAAGCTCTATTTCGGATTTACTATTTTGAGGATTACTATTTTTAATGGCTACCATTTTAAACGGTATTTCGTCGTGTTACTATTTTTAATTGTATTGTTTTTATTAATTTTTAATAATATTGACATTATTTTTGTTTTGGAATAATAATTTTAAGTTAAAGTGGGATCAAACTAGTGACGTTGTAATTCTTGTTAAATGTCTCCACTCTCTTTTAATTATATGCTAAAGTTCTATGACGTTCTCTAAAAACATGTATTTCATTCTCAAACTTCTTTTTTAGTTTCTCATCTATACTTCAAAAGGCTTTTGTAAATTCTACATGAAGAGGGAAAATTGTAACATGGTTCGACTTTTTCTCAACCCCTTGCTTGATTTTGCTGGAGGTAAGGAAAAAGTTTTACACGTACGGTTCACGCCACTTAAGCATTACAAAACTAACCGAGTATTGTTATAAGGATACTTATGCTTTCTATTTATAAAATATATTTAATTAAAAAATGTATATTATTTAATTTATAAAAAATATAACGAAAAGATAAGATAGAAATATAGGCAATTTTATTATATAAAGATATTAAACCATTGCGTCATTAGGCTCAAAAGTGCGATCAAAATGTCCCGACTAGTAATCACAAGGCGAAACTCTTTGTAGATGCGCACAAAGACCGTTCCTCGAAAAAAAAAGATTAAAAAGCTCAGTCGAAACGGAACGCAACTTGAGACTCGAGTGTGAGTGCGTTGTTATTAGGATATTCGTGTATCTGTGTGCGAAAGGATTCGTCTGTGGTGTCATTGTGTGAGTGATAGAGCCGGGTGTGTGCGGAACGCGATAGTATCTGGGTCTCGGTTGTCAAGGGCAACCGTACAACCGCTGCAGCAAAGCATTGCGCTTTCAGCTTTGCGCTGTAATTATACGGCTTATTTTTAGTACGGATGTTGTCGCTTTTTTGTCCTGACGCGTTCTGGCGCAACGAGCGATGCATGTTTAGATGACGTTCGGAAATCCTTGAATCTTGAAAGCTGAACTTGAAGTTCGTTCCCTGTTTTCATGTTTTCGCTTTTGCAACGCCATTGAAAATTTACAAAGGCGTTAATGGAATACCCGTTGTTTAATGTATTTTACGTATTCTACGTATTCTATTAGATTACTTACATTTATGAATCCTTTTGAAATCAACATCAAGATATTCTTTATCACCAAAATACATTCGATATGTTATAATTTAATCGGGTTTTAATGGTTATTATTTGATCATTTTATGGCACTACCGGCTGCTACACAAAGTAACACATCCGGCGCCTGCGCATAATACCTGCACCGGAAACTGATATCTACGTTACTGTGATCATTTTACTGATAAAGTTATTGATAACTTTATCCATCGATAACTTAATAAAACGAATAGAGTTAAGATTTAATAATATTAAAGAAATCTAAATATCAATGTATTATCGTTCATAGATTGTAATATAATTTTTTATTTTTATTTTAAAAACAATATTAAACATATAATTAATTTGTCTTACTCTAAAAGATTCAATATTATAAATTACTAGCTGTTTAATGTGAAGTTATCCACAAATAACTTCAATACTACAGATAGAAAAATATATACTTTTTGGAAGAATAAGTCTCTTTCTAATACTAATTGAGTGTGATTTTATGTAGCCTCAATTGGCTATCAATGACAATCAGTTTTCAAATCTGACTGGTAATTTCATAGATTAACAATTTTTCAACTTTATTAGATTATTATAGATATATCGATATATTAAAGAAAGAAAACATTCGAATATAACGTATTTTTTAGCAACTAATTTTGATGTGAACTTTTAAAATCAATTGCATATTTTAAATATGAATATTTTTTTAAAACTCTGATTTAATTCATTGTGAAATTTTGTATATTCCAAACTCCTTGCTTCTAATATATTTCTGATATTATTAAAAAGTATAAAAGGCGACTATTTCTCACACTATTATCCAGTAATGACTACGTGCGCAGGATACGTACATCAGAATGATTGCTGCCTGTTTTATATTATTGTTACAAATTATATAGAATTTTAAACCATTTAAGCTATAGGTACTTACATATGCATTATATAAGCTGATAAATTTAACACATATCCATATGATTCCAACCTGGCATAATGTGCTACGTCTGTCACTGAAACATACCTATCACTGTGACGTCATTAGCTGAAACATACTTATAGCTATGACGTCACATATCAAAGTATACTCCAAAACAAAAGGTCTGTGATTAAAAGACATTACAATGATAAGGTGATCTCCCATATAGAGTTACGTCCCATCCCATTCAAGCACTCGAATCCAGTTGAATAGAGCCGCAGATGTGGCGTTTTTTACTACAATCTTTCCCACACTACCACTTTTTCTTATACCTTAATACCACAACATAAAAAACCCCACGCGATTTGTATTATAATAATTTGAACCGTATGGCAATAGCATTAAGGGTTTTGAAACGTTTATCAAATTAGTACAACACAATAATAAGTTGGTTGCTATAGTTTTGTTAGAATTTTTTGTGTATTCTTTCTCCAGTATCGGATGCGACATCGGAAATTGAGTATTTTTTCGTCTTACACCTATGAGACTAAATTGTTTGCAGGAAGTCACACATGTATGACTGTAAATGTATGATTTAGTATTGTTCTCTTTTGAAACTGTATTTACTTAATGGAAGATTATAAGAAAGATCAATTTAATAGGACATAAAAGTAAATAAGATTTGAGATATCAAAATTGAAAACAAAATGAGCGCTGATACAAAGCGAGTATGACACAACGAGACCGAACGTTCACCGGCGCGACTTCTCTAAATAAAATACCCGACATTGCCAAACTTTGTCCGGCGATATAATGTTTGAACTTCACTTTATACATCTCAAAACCAAAGTCCCTTAGTTTACTTAGGAGCAATAAAATACGGATTATCCTTGAGAAAATATGAATGAATTTAATATAATACTTATTTCAATGCAAGACGTTCAATTGCTTTACAGAAAATATTGATATTTCTCTTATAACACGCTTGTTTTGAGTTACTATAAATAGAATTATATTAAAACTAGCTTTCCGCCCCCGGTTCCGCCCGCGTGGAATTCGGTTATATTGCGCGACATGGTAAGGCGCCTATAGTCTTTTCCAATGTCTAGACTATTAGTTAAAATTAAAAAAAAAACAATCTTAAATGATTTTATGTTTGACAATAAGAAACTACCATATAAACTTTCATCCCCTTCTGCCATTTTCTTCGCAATAAAAACTATGGTATGTCCTTTCCCAAGTTTAGTTCTATATTCATACCGAATTCCATCAAAATCGGTTTAGTGGTTTAGGCATGAAAGCATAACAGACAGACAGAGTTACTTTCGCATTTATAACATTAGTAGGGATGACTAATTTGAACATAAACGTTAATAGGAACTAAAATTTGTTATGATACATAAATAATTACCACTTTATAAGCAATGATACTTAATCAGACTAAAAACTAGACGAAGGAAGCAACTCGATACAAAGAGGAAGCATTGCACAATCCGTTGCTCTCGTTCCATAACCGCGGGGAGGGGAAAGGAGGGAAGGAGGGTAAATTGGCCAATTTGTTTATTTGTTTTCATTGGCCTCACTGAACTTGACTCGCCATTATCGCATTCACGGGAGGAAGGCGCATTATTTATTCGATTATTCCGTGGGACCGGCGGTCCTCGTGTCTCTGTATCGGTTAACTAAAAGATTTATGGAGATATCAATCTATCTAAGCTATTAAAAGATATATATAGACTTCACTTGTACATATCAAAGTATCTAAACTATCAATATATAAATTAATTCAATTTTAGGACTTCTTTCTATAGACGGAATTTGGTTTTCTTTTATTTATGGGATGAAATCTGAAATACTTAAGAGCAATCATATCTAAGTTTTATATGACATATATGTAAATAAATTTAATACCATTTCTAAATTCAAAGCTCTTATAACATTTAGATACATATCATTGACATATAATTTCTAAGTAATGGTAATTAAAATACTCGAAAACAACGTTTTAATGTTATATCCGTTAAAGTATAAAATTAATAAATATATAAAGAACATAAAAACGATTATATTAAAACTCAATAAAGTAATATTAAGACTTAACAAAGCAACTTACTTAGTTTTTATCTCTGTACAAAAAATATAAAACTTAATAGGGAAACGCGTTATAATATAACATCGTAAATATTCTAATACTAGTTTAGAAATTAATATATTATTGATATCAAAAGTAGAGTAAACTGAGTATATAATTACCACTATTTGGAGAAATAATTATTGTTCCATTGCTGATCAAAAAATTATTACTATATAAATACTAAAATGTAGAGTTTGAATTTAATGTCTCATGAAATGTGCTAGAGTATGAACAGATAGAGAGTTTTCAATTCTATAAATTTTTAAAGAGAATAATCTATATAAAGTAATCTAATAAATCCTATAATCTTGGCATATATTAAGCTAATAAGCTGAATACAATATTTAATAAAGTTCGTAACTATTTTTATCTTTAATGACTAATTGTATCATAAAAAGATATAAGTTATTAGTTTTATTAAAACAACAAAAGTAAATTGAATCTTATTAGAAGTGGAAGTTAATTTACTAAGTAACTAATATGTAAAGTAATATAAGTGAGGTATTCAGGTAGTCAGGCACTAACTGTCTGAATTATTTACAATTAATGGCAAAATTACGAGCATCATGCGCAGTAACAATGACATGTCGATGCGTCATCGCAGCCACTCGCTCTACATCACCCTGTGTTACCACTACTTAGTGAATACATGCAAGCTTTCGCTCAAGAATATTGCGTTCGTTTTCACTGAACTTTGGACAAATATGTGCTTTTTAGTACTTTTAAAAGAGTGCTAGGACTAAGCACTGTCTTCCCACAGGAAAACGTTTATATCGCGAAAGCTGCACAACGAAAGCTCTGGCGGAAGCGCGCAAACCGGCACCGGGGCTCGCTTCACGCTCCACTGCCTGCCTTGTCTAACTAAACATCACAAACAACCAGAAGCTCCACAACACAACTTTTTAAACTACACATTCACATCGAAAGCTCGCACAAAACTTTTGTATACACGAGCGGTACCTTCTCTGGTCGCTTGATCCATCCGCGCCTCCTTTTTTTCTTCGTCTCGCTGCCTTGGAAATACAAAACGGCTCGAAGGACGCACGCGAAAAATAAACAAAAAGGGATGTAGTTCGCGATCGCGTCGGTGCGCGTGTCCCAGGCGCGAGAGCGATATGCGCGCGTGTGTTCGCGTCGGCGTTCGGCGGAGGACTGGCGCGAGGCTGACGCAGCTGCCTCGGCGGCCAATGGCGGCCGGTCACGTGACGCCCCGCGCCCGCACACGCTTGTTTACAAATAATAATAATAGGGCCGGTGGCGCCGCGCGTCGCTACAGCGGCTACGAGCTACGAGCTACGCACAGCTGTCGTTGCATTTGGCGGGATTCGATTCGATCTGTTTACTTACAGAGCTTTCGCATTGCGTATCGATCGTCGAACTTTTGTACGCATTTTTATCACGTATTAAGAAATTGCGTTTGGTCGTCGCAATCTTATTTCCATGTCGTTTCCTGTTCGATCTGTTTACGTTCAATAATAAGATTATTTGGTCTTTTTTGCCAGGAGGGTGCGACAGTTATCCCCATTTCGCGACAGGTTGGTGTTTCCGATTGTTTTGCGTTTAGGACGTAAGGTGCAAAGGGGGTTTGAACCCCAGTGCATAGTTCACCTATATACGGCTGGCCCCCTCGATGATGTCCCGTGGTCCGTGGACTGTCGGTGCGAACACTTGACAGACTCACTCCAGGCTGATCCCCTTCACCTAGTTAATACGCCCTACTCGTTATCTCGTCACTTACCTTGCGAACCTTCATAAATAAACAATAAACGGTGTCGTCGGTGTATCATCTTCATCTTTCTTAACGATTTGCTTTTAGTCTTTATCTGTTGAAAAGCCAGCAGGTTTTATAACAAAAAAATAATTCGTGGATACAACGTTCAATGAAAATCAAATAGTCTCTAAATATTACTAATTATTTTTATGATGTATATACACACATATCTATTTTGTTTATTATTACTAAAAGTTACACAACTTTGTGTAGAACGTTTATCGAATCCATACCAAAGCTATAATATCATAAAATAAATATTATAAATACTTTATAAGTTTTTGTATTCAGTCCTATTTTGTTGCTTAATGTAAGTGTCAAATAACTTTTCTATATTTCTAGAATCTTTTTTGATTTTCTTTTGTTTCGTTTTTTGTTTCGTTTGCTTATTTTTTTATTTATTTCTACGAATAATTAAAGATACAAGTACATTTTTTTTCTCTTAGTGTTGATATATTTTTAAACTAAACCTCATTTAGTTAAATAGGTATGCTCATTTTTATTCAAATATACGACAAAATAAATTATTAAATAATCAAAAATATATGTGTGTTATTTGAAAAATATATACATATACGATAAAAATGAATATTATGCACATTTTCTATATCAACATAAAATCGAATTAGAAAAGCGATATAAAGCTAATCGCAAAAAAAATGGACAGAGCTGCAATTTCATACAATATAAGTAAGTAAGTACTATTACTTATATAAGTAATATAGTAATATAATATATTTATTTATATATAATAAAACTAACACAAAACGTAATATAATATATAGTTAATAATATTATTCACATTTGTAAAGGTCTCTACATAATCATAAATTATACTAATATACAAAGAACGCAGTTAAAATTACGACGTAAAAGCTCGGCTTATAATGGATAATTGAACAATTATTGAATTTAAACTTTATTTATATGTGGTAGAGTGTATTTTAGAGTGTCTATGCAATTGTATAGTTCAGCTATAGCGAGTAGCCGATCGATATGCGCAGGGACCGCTCACGAGAGTCTTATAGAGTTTGGTTTATTTAAGCGTTCTGTATTATTGAGAGTTTTATTTATTTATTTAATCATATTTCTGCTATTTTTTAATATTTTATATCTATTTTTATGTTTTTTTTTAATTTATAGATAGGAATCATTTACTACACTTTCATATGAATTGATATTAAATTACCTCTTTTACCTATTACCTCTTTTTTTAAGTTTATTTCGTATGCTTAGTAACTAGTATTACTGATGATGTTTTAAATAATACTAAAAGTAAAAATTACAAAATTAAAATTAAAAGTTATAAAAGTTAAACTATAGAAATCGCCAATAGATATCCCACTGCTGGACACAGGGATATACATATATATACCCAGCTAAGCTAAGTTAAAAACTTATAAGATTTTAAAACGCAAAGCTTTACTGCGGAATGCCGGTCAAAGAGTCTTCTGAAATATGCGGGTTGCCTCGCGATTTGGTCAATATCATTCAAACCCAGACAAATATAAATATATTTTATTAGTGCTGTAGATACTTTTTGTTGATTTTATTTTATGAATTTTGAATTATATACATTATATTGATATATTATCTTCAGAATGTTTCTTGTATTATTGTTTTTATAAAAGAAAAATATCAAAGATGACTAACAGTTTTCAAGTAGTGATGAGTAATAGCTAATAAATATATACTTATAGAATTCAAAAAACCCCGAGGTTTAAAACTTTTATATTTATATTTTCTTATTCTCGATGTAAAGATACACAGTAAAAATACGCATTATCTATTGGCATTAATTTGTCAAATACTAACTCAATTATTACTTGATTGTTACAGCTTAATGTAGTGAGGTTGTATGTTTTGCGAGTGACGTCAGACACAGCACCCGCGGCTGACTCATCAAATTTTCACCAAATTACTCATTTCTGTCCTAACATCATTATATTAATTCTCATATTCACGAATTCTCACCATCTGTGTCCAATTATTGATTATGTTTTCGTCATGCTCACTGTTTTTGAAAGGTATACAAATAGTTTGGCAACCACATCAATTTATATAACATATTGTTATTAATAATTAATATTAGAATGGCTGCATTTCATATAATTATACTAAAAATAATACACGCAGTATGGCTTAGTAAGTTGTAATTAATAACGGCGATAAATCAAAGACTTAAATCAAACTGTTTGTAAATGTAAAGTTCAAATAAATCAAAAGAGGAAAATAATAACTAAACGAAGCTGACCTATTGCGGGAGTTACATCATAAAGACCTATTATGAACGCAAGCATGAAATGAAAAAAAAAACTAAAATTAAAAGATTGCAGTGCGTGCAAGCATTCTTGCATCGTGCCGCGCCAATTTCATTGCTACAAAAGTGCGTAATATCGATTACTAGCTCCCTTACCCCATCTTCCGTCTCACTCGCACACGCACCACACGCAGCCGGAACAATAAAAGCTTAAAACGGAACGCACTGCTAATGTCAGCTTTCCGCGGCAAGCAGAGACGCCATTTTCTTTTTACCCTCGCGCCATAAGTCCTTTTTTCCCGCCAAAGTTGTCCCCCGCGTAGTCGCCATGACAACCGATCTGTCACACGCACAGAACATAAAACGCAAGCATTGATTTTTTCCCCGCTTCCTCTTTTACTTTTACGCGTGTTGAGCGACTTTTTGCTTGGATTTTTATTTTAAAAGCGCGAATTTTGGCGCTCGCAGTGTAAGTGCTCTCAGTACTCGTAACAGCGATAGCACTCTTAAATATTGAAAAAATAATTAATTTGTGTTTTGGTACTACAAGACGTTTTCAAGTTAAAAGAATAATAATTATTCCATGCACTTCCGATTTTAATTATTTTAATTATTTGCATAAATTAAATAGAAATCAAATCCATATTTATTCTGTTTTTAAAATAAAAAAGATTTAATATTTTAATAAATGATATTTAAAAAAAAAATAAATGATATTATTAATAACATTATTTTATTCATCCACACGTGTAAATATTTTGGATTACCGAACCACTTAAGATACTATGTGTTACGGTAGGCCGGGAACCCCTGGGCCCGGGCTTAGCTTGCCAATTCACCCTCGCCGCGAATCTAACTCAATCGAAGAAATACCCCGAAAATTGTACCGGATTGAAGAAACGAAAATCAATCTCAAAATTATATCTATATTGTTTGTATATACTTAACAAAATTGACAAGTTCAATCGACAATTGACAAGTTAACTTGACAATTTTTTTTTAATTTGTTTGATTAGAAATGTTATTAATATTTTTTATACTCTTTATTACAGAGAAGCTATATCAAAAATATTAATAAAAAATATATGAATATCAATTAACATTGATAAGTCTTGTTATCAATCAAAGAATTGATAACAATAATTGCATTTTGATAAATGAAATTATTTGACTCAATTGTATTTAATATTCATATTATGGATATTTATTTCATAAGACTTCTTACAGTATTAATAATGATTGTAAAATATTTTTTGAAAAACCACAGATATTTACTATCTTTATTAAGTTCACAATTAATTTCCTATGTTAAAAAGCACACAGACATAATAAACTATATATTAATTCTTACATGTGTTTGTTTTGTTGTAAATAATGTATAACTAGCTTTAAATGTTCTAACTGTCACTCTTATGTAGTGAGTATGTCAGGTTAGAGCGAGAGCATCGATCAAGTTGAAATGAGTGAACGAGATAGATAGTGAACTAAGTAAACTTCGTGTAATAGTCACACGCTTAAAATAATATTGATACAAAACGGTATATTAATTATAAAATTTATAAAAAATGCATTTATTGCAATTATCTTTCTTAATAAGTTATTTAGGATTTTTTGTCAATGTTCAAAAAATACTGGAGATCAAATAATGTATCTACAATTAAATGACAATTGTTAAGAATTATACATAGGCTATTTTATATAATGTACTAATTTTACTTAATATAATAGTATTAAATAATATAATTATAGTTTCAGATGAAAATAAGATATTCACAAGCCAAGTCCAAAATTCTAATTTAATTAATATTTCTACTATTTACAAATCGCATACGATTACACATAATACTTGATTTATTAATGCTTATGTATCTATTAATATATTATTAACATACATTGTTTATAATATTTGTATTTAGGGGTCAATAAAATGAAATAAACAAACAAAAAGTAATCTTAAAAGTATCTACATTTGACCATGCTATTTTTAACCAGTAACAGTAATGTCATGACTTTGCGTTAAAGTATTCAAAATAAAAAAATAAAGTCATAAACTTCATTCATTAAAATACAGTCACATGTTCGTTGAAGCTAAAAGTACATTCAGCGCCATCTGTTATGCAATAGCAACACTCTTAAAAAAAGCAATTATTACACAATTATTTTGAATTTGCTAACATTAATTATTGTTCATAATTGTACATTGACAGCAACTTGGGATCCAAAATACGTCAGTATACAAATTCTGTCCGCTTGACTCTAGCGCCACCAAACGTTTCTGTATGTATTTTTGTTCGCACCGGGACGTGTAGCCATTGGGTATCGTACATAACCCACTGCACTGTGTTGATCTAAAAAGTAAGAGAATATTTATTAAATTCAAATTCACAAAAAACAAAATGAGTACTCAACAAGGGCAACATATAAATATAGTTTATAGTTTGACTATTCAACAACAGATGTCTCTACCACCCTCATATCATAGTTAACATAGATGGCGGTAAAAATTATTATTATTGTTTTGAAATTACAACACTCGTATACTATACAGTTTTACTAACGATTTATAAATAATTTATTTAAGTTTGCCTTTAATGTTAGCCACGTTTTAGATATACATAAATACATTTAAAATAGAGAAATATAAATCTTCAACACAAGCACGAGATTGCTTGAAAGGTCGCAGTTTTATACGATTGCGTTAACAGAAACATCACATTCTAGCAGCACAGTTTAAAAAGGGTAGGTGAAGATAAGGTGACGAAATACTAAATCTAAATTATAAAAGAAGTCTACTGTATAAAATATGTCTATAGTAAGCGAAGAAAAAACTCACGTGCAAATCTCAGCCCGCACCAGCTGCGTCATGTTATCGGGCATGTTGACGACGTACCGCCAGTTGCCCTTGTTGTTGAGCGCGGCGCGGGGGTTGATGAACTGCGTCCTCGCGCGGCACAGCTCCTCTGTGGGTGACGCCTGGCGGGACGCGCGACGCACCGGCGCCTCCTCGCTGAAACACGGGAAGATGATTTTTAATACACACACGGTTGTGTAAAAGGTGATTCGCGATATTGCTGTGTGTCCTTTAATATATTTGTTCCTTTTTACGTTATCTGTTCTGAGATGAAGGTGAAGTTTAACATGCAGTTATTTTATTTTAAATATGCCACATGTAAGTTATAAGACAAACATCTAACCCATACAACAAGCTAATGAATCACATAAATAAAAACTCATATGTGGTTAATAGACCAACTTAGCAAGTCCGAGTGCTATCCTCAGTGCCTCAGCTCCAGTGAGGGTCCTCTGCGCCGCAGCCTCCACTAGTTCGGCGTTTCGTCGTCGTCTCGCATGTCGTGTCGTAGTCGTGCGAGTCGGAAACGTTATGGATCGTTGGATGCTCACCTCAGCATCTGATCTTGATGGTGAAATATATCTGGAAAATGAAATTGTAAACCAATCTTACTATATATAAACACATGAAAGTAAGTCATCCGGTGTCATATCTATAAGAATAAGAAATCTATCTAACAATAGGCTTCACCCAATCGACATATTATAAAATATACATGTTGGATTGTTGGTCACAAATGTTTGCTTCACCGGTTAAACTAGGACAAAATATTTTGGATTAAAGATGACCAATCAAATACAATACCCCTTAATTCAAAGACAAGGTTTGAAACAGGTAATATATACATAATTATATAAGTAATTCAAAATCTAATAAGTGTATTGTTATAAACTACTTACTTCCACCATTCACTAGGGTTATATTGCGTCACAGCACTTGAAGCTTGCAACCAATCTGCTTCATAGTTCTGATAGAGCGGGGAATTGAAATAATGTGGGTTATACAAGTTCAAGTTATCGGTATTCTGTCTCAGGCGTCGGTTTTCGTAATCGAATTGATTGGTAGACGGGTTCCAGAATGATGGTGAAGAGTATCCTTGGAAACCGAACTTGGAGTAATTTGAGGCTTGGTATGCTTTGATGTTGTATGGAGCTGGAACAGCTGCAGAAGGTGGTTGTAGTGGCGCCTTTTCCGAGTGTATATCTGTGATGGAATAATGTTTTGAATGAATACATACACTAGCCGGTCTTCTAGCCTAAAAAAAAATAACAACTATAACCATTTTTTATTAGTAATAGTTACTTTAGAATATAAAAAAAATGTTTTTTTTTCATTTTAAAATTAATTTTCCTTTGCCACCAGCATTTTTAAAACATTGTTTTTAATGAAAGAAAGATATACTCATATAAACGGAATTGATATAGAAATTCAATAAATTGTTTTCTGACAATGATTGATTCATTCATAATGTCTTCTTTTCTCTCATATTATAACATTAAATACAATGATGTTAGCTATTAATCGAGTCGTGTGAAATTCTAATTCGAATGACTCAACAATTCATTATAAATGGCGTACACTTTCTAATACGATTCAAAGCCCTTCATTAAATTTCTATAATTTAATTGCAATTAATGTCGAAAATTCTGATTAGAATTTTAATATATTCGAATTCATATTAGCAATATAATATATGTTAATATTTGTAAAATGAGTGTATATTTAATTATAGCAAGAATAATATCAACTTTTAAACTATATGTTTCTATAACTGTATATATTATAATATTTCCATATTAAACTGAAACGTAAAAAAAATCCAATTTTTAGATGTAAATATTCAGACAATTTATACTATATTTGATATAATTAATCGTAATCTGCCAAGTAACTGTATCAGTTTAGTTTTCAGTTTTCAGTTTTCAGTTTTAGTTTAGTATATGTATCTCTATCAATATGAGCAGATTATTTAAATTCCGTGGGATTATGCAAAAAATAATAATTCGTTAATTAACTACAATATACATAATAAAGTTTTTATGAGATTCAAGGATTTTATTATCATTCTTAATTTATGAACGAAACAACAAAAAAGTAATTATTTGAATTCATTGACATAATATAAAATCATATTTATATTTTAAAACATAGATAGATAATCCAAAGTCACATTTTTTATTTGATTAAAAATATTGTCGTTTTGTTTTAATAAAATGGGATTAAATAAAAAAAAAAAACTTTTAACGGATTAAAAAAAATGTTTGTCTGTAAATCTAACCTTGATTAAATTTGTGAAACTTGGTATTATAGTCCTTATAGAGTCCGTCGTCGACGAGAGATATCTGATCGACGTGGGGAATAGAGTTGGGTCCGTAACCGTACGGATAATTCTTCTTATTAGCGTCGAAGTTGTCACGGCTCTCGTCGGATAACAGTGTCCGGATATCGTACTGTCCGGCTTCGACGAGTTTCCTGATCACTTTTCTAAAAACAACAAATAGTTCCAAGGTTTTATGCCGCAAATATTTTTATATGCAAGGATATTTTTCCGTCACATAAATTGTATTTCTTTACTTATATAATGAATCGTCGTTAAGTTATATGATTTCAATTGACTAAGAGAACATTTAATATATTACAAAGAAAAAATATTATCCTTCTATTTTGAAATCAAACACTTGCATCCATTTTAATTTTTAACTTACTCTGGGTATGGATCAGGGTGTAGACAGTACGTAAGTCCAGGCTGCGCACACGCAGGTGCGCGACCTGGTGGCGCGGGTTCAAACGCACAGTTCTGGCCGTACGGACAATTGTAACCTTCCCCTTTTGTGACGGCCAACAATATCTGTTGGAGCAAAAGAATCAATTGGATATATATATTTTGTATAATTTAACATTATTGTTAACATGGCTTTAGAAATAGCAGAATACTAGAATAAATAACATTTGTATAACATATCTATCTAGTATATCTTCTTCCGTAAAATTAGTAAAATTAGTTAGTAATCGCTCTGATGATTTTATAACCTCATATTTTTCAAATAGTAAAAGGCTAATAGAGATTTTACTAACTTTCTGAAAGTTAGAATCCGTTTGTAAAAGAGGGTTTCTCAAGGGTCAAATTTTGGTTCTTTTTTATTCTTAGCTTATGTTTACGATTCGAATAATTTGATGACAAATCAATGTAGTGTAATCTGGTTCGTAGAAAAAATATACTAGAACTGTATGTTTCATAGTGATAAATCTCACGGAATTCTGCTGTGGAAGTCAGGGGCAGATATGGATTTAAAAAAAAGAGCAGCTCGAACTTATTTCACCAAGGGTCCTTTGAAACCGCTATAATACTGCAAAACCATCTACTATACTGCAATACTATTCGATACAAAAATGTTTTTCAGAAAATGTAATGTACACTCGGAAAAACTGCAAACATTTAATATGAAAAACGATTTACATGACGCTAGAAATTTTAATCTCACATCAAAGGTGTTTTTGTATCCAAAATGATAATTTTTAATAATTCTTCAGATATTACTTCTTTGTAACTACTTTCAATGTATTGTCTATTAGCATTCTTAGTTCCAAAATAAGGCATAATATCAATACTATTATTTTGAATGATTAGAATAATCTAAATAGGCGTTTATAAATAAGTTATAAAATAGCCGGTTACAACTTGTACAAAACGTGGAAAATTAAAGACCGTGTTTTTAATATTATTATTTTGTTGTATTTTAGTTTAATTACTTTCTTCATATAAGTGAAATTACATTAATAAAACTTACGCTAAAATATTGTGTAAATAATGGTTTAAAAAACGGAATTTTAATTATAAAACCACTTTGATTAAGCTTAAGGACTGAAATAGCTTGTTTTTTGCGATAAGATCAGCTTAATTTTTACCCTATATTATATTTGTTGTGTAGAAAAAAGTCGACTATTATCATTAACTGATTCATGGATTCAACACCATAGGAAGGATGTATGTATAATTCAACATTGTCTTGTCATGTCTGTTCGTACCACCCACTGCACTGGTGTGGATATAAATGTCAAAGTCACAGTGACTCACCGGTTTAAAATCTGGTGATTTATTTTTAGATTCCAAAATGAAGCTCTAGTACTATACTTTGTGATATCTATATTAATATTAGAAATAAGTCTTAAACAGTATGATATTGTATATACTTGGTATACATAGATGGATGGATGTATACATAGTCTGGCCATATATACTGTTACAATGAAAAATATAAAAAATATTACATTTTAATTTGGAATCTGTCATTTTTATACCATCGTTCATTGGGTTTTTTATACATTGTACAATATTTTGCGATATTAAAATGGAGTGGAGTTTTGAGTTTTTGGAGTTTGCGATATCAAAATTAATGTGCCACCTCTTGCAGGCAGCCGCTCTACATCAGTTCCAACAACATTTGTTCTATTACTTTTAAAAATAAATAGTTTTTTAAATTTAAGTTGTCTCATACAAAATTTATATGATCCCTCTGAACTGGGATTAACTTTGAGCGTAAGTCGTAGAACAAATGTTTGTTGGGATTGATGTAGAGAAACTGCCTGCAAGAGGTGGCCCATAAATTATAAATGACACTGTCATTATAAGTGTACAATGTAATATTCATATAACTT